>OX456993.1:24966252-26166252 GCA_949752705.1 Callimorpha dominula
TTCACTGTGCAAGCTAATAGTAATTGTAACAGTATGCGAAATATGTACGAATATTTAACGAGCGATGTTTGAGTAATTTGAAAATTGGTGCAAGATAAAATGGTCTTCGATTTTCTCCTTGAAATAGATTAGAAAAAAAAACATTATGTACTTTAGTTGTTTACATTGAATACTTCAACAAACTTGATGATTATATGATTGACTAGCAGTTCCCATACCAGATGGCTACGCTTGCGTGTACATATTTATATATTTTGCGCGTAATCCTAATTATTTTTCCAAAATAAATGTAGCATAAGTTATTCCTTATAACATTAGCTATCTGCCAATGAAAGTCCATGGAAATCGGTCCACCCGTTCCGGAGATTAGCCGCAATAACCAGACAGACAGACAAAAATAAAAATAAAAAATTGGTTTTCTGTAAAGTCGGTTTACTGACGATAGTTGAACGTGACAAGGTCATAAGTGGAACGCCTCAGAGCGAGGTAACGCCGCATGAGTTATGTTTTTTCGTACGTGCAGCCGGCTCCGTCGAATTATAAGACGTTGCCACGTCAAAAACAGATTTTTAGGCATAGCTATCGTGCAAATAACTTTATGAGTTTAACAGAAAAACCATTATTTAGAAGTTAGTGAAAGCTAACCCATCGCTCCTTTGTCGTTTTTTCCCGCCTACCCTTTTCCTTCGATCACAGAGGCGGCACAGAGCAGGCCGAGAAACACAAAGAGGCCCCAAAAAAAGGACCCTTCTTGTCAGAATACTAGTCCTGGGCGAAGATGCCCTCTCCGGAAGAAAAGGAGAAGACTAAATGATCGTCTTCGCCCACGCTGCCCAGAGTGCACCTCGTGGAGGTTTTTTAAGGCCATCGGCCAGCACCCCAAACGTATCTAATCTATCTACGAATACGTCACAGTTCTACTAATCTATACGTAAAAAGTTAATATTTTTATATTGATTGTGTAGACTTATTTCTTTTTAATAATAAGAGAGCAGACAAGGAAACCAACTCTGCCAAGCGGTCCTTAAACTCATAAAAATGCTTGCCAAAAATACCTACTCCCTCTCAGCAATAATCATAACAGCCGATTTAATAGCCTATATAACCTTACATATCACAAAAAATGTTACGTCTAAATTCTCCAGACAACGACAATTTATATATCATAAAAAAAATTGTCCCAAGAAATGCGCACGCGCTATTTATATTGATGGGATCAAAATTAGACTACTTTCGTCACACTAACTATTAATATCAATTTCCATGTAAAATGTACTTTATATAAATAAAAATAAAGGTAGTAATTGTGTGAATGAGATGTGGGTTATCGGCATTGCGATTAGGGCTTGTAGGGAGCTCATACCTGTGGGATATATGTAAAATTTAAATGGATCGCCATGTCTGATTGTGGTCAAGACATTTTGACAGTTAGTAATGATATTAACGGTATGATTTCTTTATAATGCTTCGGTACGTATGGGCCGGCTCAACCGGAGTGATACCACGCCCTCTCAGAAAACCGGCGGTAAAGCAATTTTTCATTGCTTTTCGCCGAGTGAGTGAGGTTACCGGAGGCCCTAACTTTTCCCCTACTCGTACCTTAAAGGCCGGCAACGCACTTGTGACCCTTGAGTTGAAGGTGCCCATGAGCGGCGGTAGTCATTTACTATCAGGTGACCCGTCTGCTCGTTTGTCCCCTAAACCATAAAAAAAAAAATTGTGACCGATATATATATGTAATTTAAATCCGGCTCGACTCCGCTCGATACCAAGGCCTCACAGAAAACCGGCAGTGAAATAATGCTTGCATTGCATTTCGCCGCGTGACTGAGGTTACCGGATGCCCTAACCCTTCCCTCTCCCCTATTCTCGTCCTTCCCCTCTCCCCTCTTCCCACTCTTCACCCCCATCCCTTCCTCTCCTACTCCCACCTTAAAGGGCGGCAACGGACTTGTGACTCTTGAGTTACAGGTGCCCATGGGCGGCGGCAGTCATTTACCATCAGGTGACCCGTCTGCTCGTTTGCCCCCTATACTATAAAAAAAAAAGTTCCAAAATAAAATGCCAGCTGTTTTTATGAGAAACAGAGGTATAAATACCTGGAAATTTAAACGGTCATAACTTGAAAACGGATAGTTTAAAAAAAAACTTTTTGTGACAGCATGCTACAGTCATCCCCTTTTAGTGATGCAAGTAAGTGTTTCATTGTCTGATACACCCTGTATATTTCCAAACAGCGCTCATCTAAATATTAAAGTGCGAAGGGAATTCTTAGTTCCCTTTTTACAACTCAATTACTCCAAAAACGCTTAATTAAATTAAGCTTAATTAAAGATGTTGAAAAGTATTTCCTAGCAATGTTTTAGGAGATAGACATATAGCATAAATCTACATCTTAAAATACCCTTTTATAAGGAATAATTTTGGAGGATGATGATATATATATATATATATTGATTTACGCGGCGAACAGCAATAAAATTCCCAGTCGCCATGATTTTTTACCGACGCGAACGTCTTCAACAATCATTGTCATATTTCAGCCATTTTACACAAAACCATACGAGTAATAAATTATACACCAAAATTTTCCTCATTAAAATCGTATAAAAATGCGTTTGGTACTTTTGGTGTTTATCGGGTTCAGAAAGACACGCAGACAGAAAGACAGATCGACGCGGCGGGGGACTTTATGATAATGATAATAATAATAATAACTCCACACATCGCACACACGGCCGTCTGATCCCAAACTAGGCAAACCCTGTACTATGGTAACCAGACTGCTGATAAACATACTTATATATTTCTAAATACATACATATTATAGATAAATTACACCCAGACACAGAACAAATGATCATGCTCATCACACAATTATTTGTTCTGGGTGGGAATCGAACCCACAACCTCTGGCTTAGCAGTCAGGGTCACTAATCACTAGACCAACAGGCCAGTCAAATTATAATTGTCCCAAAAAAGTGAATGTATCTTTAATATGAAAAATATTATAATATAATAAAAGATAATTTGATCAATTGTTTATTTATTTAATAGTAGTTAACAAAATCTTTACTGCTGTCCGTTCCTTTACAGGTAATTTACTATGGCGAACCCTACTAATATTATAAACGTGAAAGTTTGTGAGGATGTTTGGATGTGTGGATGTTTGTTACTCTTTCATGCAAAAACTGCTAAACCGATTACGATGAAACTTGGTATGTAGATAGCTGGAGACGTGGATTAACACATAGGCTACTTTTTATCCTGATATTCCCACGGAAACGGGACTTATGCGGGTAAAACCGCGGGGCGCAGCTAGTTGTAAATATAGTCAATTATAACATATGATAAAAAAGACTGTTTCCCTAGCTACTGCTTTATATATTGTATACGTAAACGGCATAAGTGTTAGAAACAGTCTCAAAACCACTGATATAAACTATGAAAATCACTAACTAACAGCAACTGCCAATTTGTTCGTACCTCTGTTTGCACTCAAATCAATCGTTCTAAACATATTCCTACCCTTTTATAATCACACAATTTGTTAATATTTATCGTTCGACCAATAGTATTGCGTTACCGGTATAACCAGTCAAAATAATATCTATTAACTTATTTTTATTAAATAGTGAACTGTGTTATCATCTATTATAGTTTGTCCCTATTTTTAATAAAATAAATAAGAGTTTTTAATGTGGCGACAATATAAGGTGAATAATATAACATCTTAAATTTCTTTGTGTACAATCGATTCCATAATAGCGGATCTCCTTTACAAGATTGAGTATTTCGGGAAAGATATTTTAGTAAACAGAGTTTAAAATACTCGTGTTATTAGATAACACCGCTTCGTATGGTATTCGAGTATAGAATGATATAACCAAAGCGGCCAACTTTCTGAAAATTAAATGCGAGGACATAATTATGGTGGGAGGGGGAGAGGGGGGTGTTGAATGAGAAATATGAAGGTATGTCAGAAGACTTACTGAAAATATTTATTTTTAAAAGCATATTTATCGCTAGTATTTTTTTTAGTTTTTCATGTTTTTTATTTAGAATGTCATAGAAGTTTTTATTTAGAATGTCATAGAAGTTTTTATTTAGAATATCATAGAAGTTTTTATTTAGAATGTCATAGAAGTTTTTATTTAGAATGTCATAGAAGTTTTTAAAACTCACTTAATCAAATTTAAGCATAGCACGTAGGTCTTTGACTCCCAATAAGGATTTCCTTGGACATGCATATTGCATTTATCAACGAAATTGCTCTTTCGGTAAGCGCGTTTTGACCTGGTAAGCAAAGCAACTACTAGACAATAGCCTAGCAGTTTTTTAATGATATACCGGTGTTTTGTGAATTTTCAAACACCTCCATCATCCATCATCGTTGTTCTGTACTGTACTTCATCTCCTTCCAACCCTTAAAAAAATTATCATAGTGAACAATGCGTTATGGGTGTGCGTGGAGTGGCTTTAACATAGGCATGCGGGACGCATTTAACATTTTGCGGGACAATTTTACTGATTATTACACCGCGGGATGACATATGGCATTACGGGACGGCCGCTTTAGAAATAACCCATTTCAAATAGGCACGGTCGAGATCGGTAAAGGTCAAATACAATGTAGGAGGACGTGAAACTTACCAACTTTTGCAAAGGTTGGTAATGAATATTGTAAAACATTATAGTATGTCTTGTTTATATATTCACGCATGTATACCCGCGATATGTTCAGAAAATGAGACGGTTAATTACCTAGTTGATACGTCATACCACTTATTGAGTTGGTCCAAGGTGACACATTCGTATATTGCCGATAAAACAAATTGGAAACTTTGAACTTTAAGTATTTCGAGTGATTAATAGTTTGTGAGACTAATAGTCGCCTGAATTAACTCCGACAAGATCTTCTACATTTGGACGTTGACTCGCCATCATCGCAGTTTCACCTGCGTTAATGATTACTGCTCCACTCCAAAGTGTCGTAGCTTGATGTTACATAGCCAATAATATTCCTGAATGAATACTCTATCCATTTCAAAAATAATGATTCAAATCCTACTAATAATTCAAGAGATTAGCGCGTTTAAACAAACAAACAAAAATCTCTTCAGCTTCTTCATATTAGTATAGATATACATTTGTATTGTACTACCGACTTTCTATATTGTATCTAGAACAGCTATGAAACGACGTCATCAAAGGTTTTTGATTTGTAAACTTGTTCCAGGTATCATGATGACATTTTACATGGTGTTCTACGCGGTACTGACACTTCTCTTCGCGCTGTGCATGGGAGGACTGTATCTCAGCTTGGAGAAAGCTCAACCTACTTATTTGCTGCAAGACTCACTGATTGGTAAAGTACTCTCCGTTCTTTTTTTTTATGGTATAGGGGGCAAACGAGCAGACGGGTCGCCTGATGGTAAATGATTACCGTCGCCCATGAGCACCTGCAACTCAAGAGTCACAAGTGCGTTGCCGCCTTAAGGGTGGGAGTAGGAGAAGAGGGGGAGAGAAGGCAAGAGAGCGGGAAGGGGAGAGACGGGGGAGAGGGAAGGGTTAGGGTTTCCGGTAACCTCACTCACGCGGCGAAAAGCAAGGTACGCATTACTTCACGTGGTATCACTCCGGTCGAGCCGGCCCATACGTGCCGAAGCATGGCTCTCCCAACTTGACTCATTATTAATCATAGTCTAGTTAGGCTAATAAGTTTATTTCTCGCTTTTCAGTTCCTTTTTTCATTCGTCGGTTTAATTTTTGTTAACAAGCTTTAATTCAACATGCCTTTTACTTTTGGTTGTAACTCAAACAAGTATAAATTAAACATTTAAAAACCCGACTGTGTTAAAAATACTTTCTAATAAACAGTTTGGCGACAATAAATATTTTTGTATATAATATTTGTAATCATATTTAAAACCCTTCATTTTTAAACCCCACTTGATAGGTTTGGGAGAAAAAGAAATTGAAAACATACAAAACCCTCGCGAATAAACACGATCTAACGACGTGTCATTCACCAAAATCAGTTCAGCCGTTTAGTAGTTACGTTTAACATATGGACGGACATATGGACGGACATATCTACGGACAGGTCAAACATAAAACCCTCTCGGGTTAACCGTCGGGTAATACAAGTATTCCACATCTTGCAGACAGCATATCGGAAACTATTCCTAGTTGCTGACGTGTCCAACATAGACTTTAAAAAGGACTTGGAGAGCAGCTTACAGCAGATTTAAATAACCACCTATAAGTTGCATTATTTTGTCTTCAATAGTCTGTGGGAGCTGATAGCCGTTTAAAGAGGTTTATTAATTAATAATTAATAGTAACTGCATATTATTTAAAGTGATACATATTTATTTGAACTTGTGCTCGTAGTGTTAACATACATGGGTTTCTGTTTAGCCTTTCAGTTCTCATGTACATATATGTCTGTGTATAATAACTATTATCTTCTCGAATTACAAGAGTTATCATAGGTACTAAGCGCATATCACTATTTGTATAGTTATTTAAGCATATAACGGGCATCTAGCATAGCGGAGGTAGTTCAATTAACACTAGAAGAATAGTGTAACGTGGAGGGTGGCCTCGTGGTCTACATGTGGTTCCCCGTATGTAAATTTAAGTGAGTAGACGAATTAGACCACTTTCACAGTTTATAACTTAAACTTGTAGAAAGAGCTGTTTAACAGAAATGGATATTATCTAGGTAAGGCTCAGGTCGTGAAGGTCTTGCAGAAGTCGTATAGTCGTAGTCTGGAGCGGAAGAGAGCTGAGTCTTCGCACGGCGGGTATATATAGGCCCTAGGGGCGTGGTGCGGCGCGGGAGAGCATTTCGGGCAGTATTGGGGTGGTGCGCGGTGCAAGGTCTCGGTGAGACGCGGACTGAGGTGAATGATGCGTGATAGGTAGTTTGAAAGATGATTGGGGGTATATTCTAATTTATTTTCTACGTTGTCAACCTTCAGGTTAAAATCTTTTTTTAGGCACTCAATCTCTCCTATTAAAAAATCTTCGTCTTGGGCATTTAAAAATCGTTAATGGCGGCAGTTACTTCGTTGTCATGTTCAAGTTTTATGTCTCATAATTACTCATAAATGTTCATTTAAACGCGGAAATAAGTAATAATCACTGAGGGCCCAGTCTGATGTCAATAGCGGATACTGGAGACTCTCACAGACAATGGATTTGTGCCATGGCAACTGCAGACTTGTGTGACAGCGCGTTGTCCTGATATAAAGCAACTTTTTTCGCGAGTTTTCCTCGTCGTTTTCCAGTGTTATTGGAGGTGTTTATAGCATTGTATAATAGTGTACAGTACAGTGCAGTGCAGTGTAGTGCAGTGCAGTACAGTATAGTTTGGGAGTTAGAGAATTTACTGTTGTTTCCTTGAACTTCTGTATGTTGAAATTATTCTTGTAATTTCTGGGTATTTTTTTGGAAATAAAGATTTATTATTATTATTCCAGGAGCGAATCCTGGAGTGACATCCCGACCTCTCTATGACGACACCGTGCTACGAATCAAAGTTAGCAATATTACTTTTTACGAGCAGTATCTGCAACAACTTGAAGAATTCTTTGAGGGTAAGTGTCCTTGCGCGTCCATTGTAATCCTTGGCCTGCAAACTCGGTGCATGATTTAGTTCCATATTAATAAAATCTCCATCTATTGATTCTAGTCACCTTTTCTCAAATATATTGGGGTCGGCTTTCAGTCGAACTACGATACGGCCGGATTTCAATATTTTACGTGAAACGACTGCCATCAGACCTCCACAACCCAAGTACTACACGATATCTATTATACTTACTTACTTACTACGAAAATTATAAACTATTAACGTTGGCTTCGCTCCCCTTAATGTAATTTTCCATCCCTTGGGGACAGTAGGTAGGTAGTATTGCCTGGATGAAATTTATCTCCTTTTCTGTACCCGTGATAACGTGTATGCGAAATTTCATGATATAACATACCTCTGAATTGCCTGACGTTTTGACCAGGTTGCACTGGCCGTGGTCACAGGCTGACGGACTCATACCTCATTTTCGTTGAAAATTCAACAAAATTTTACCGTCCGTAAGCAAAACGAATCGTTTCTTGTTTATTGGAACGCGACATCAGTGGTGCACGCCTTCCGTGCGTCATCGAGATCGTGAGGTAGAATGTTCTTCATCCACCCGCACATTTTCGACATTTTTGATATTTTAGTTTCGCCATGTACCGTCACATACTAAACAAATAGTGTCCCTATTTTGTTAGAAAACCGATGTGTCCTTATTTTGGTGTTTACCCTAATGCGCATAATAGAGAGGTGGCGTGTTTCCCGTGTAAACACATTATTAATAATTATATCACGGAACGCGAAACTTTAACTTTCTTTTTTTGCTCACAGACGGATCGTTTTTTGTTTATTGGAACGCGGCATAAGTGGTTAAGAGTGGAGGGCCCAAAACATCCTCATCTTCGCATTTATAGTAAACTAACTTTTGCCAACGACTTCGTTCGCGTGGAAATTCAAACTTATATCACGTGAACCGTACATTTTTCCGGGACAAAAAAGTAGCCTATATCCTTCCCCAGGATATAACCTATCTCCTTGCCAAATGTCATTACGATCCGTTCAGACATTTAATAGTGAAAAGTTACTTTCGCATTTCTAACATTAGTAATTAAGACTCTTGTAAGATTAGTTCGCCTTGATTTACCGCTCTAAATTGAACGATAAAATGGTAATTTTCATCATCCATTACAAGATCGTAAGTAAATAGGGAAATATATGCCGCAAACAGGTGACGTAACCACTCCTACGAGAGGGTGCGGTTCGCTGGCAATTGTAGTAAATTAGTTACGAGCTATTGATGGAATACCGTCATTCGTCAGTTACTTATTGTAGCTGCTAATTGAAATGAAACTGTATTATTGATTTGTATTATTTTATAGAGGTGGGCTATCGGAAAGTTATCGCCCCGATTAGTATATATACAATTTCCCAACATCAACCGTTGCGCCGCGGCCCGCCAGGCAGGATCACTTAGCCTCCTCGGAGGATCCTCCCTTTGTGTTGGAGGGACATAAGACCCGTAATTTAAAATTCCGTGAAGACAACTACATCAAGCTACACTTGTCCAGTATATGTTGAATTGTCATGGTACGTGTATACAACTGGTACTGGACACTTCAAGGTAAACTGGCCAATAAAATAAACCAAAACCATTAAAACTTTATTATTTTATAACGAAAAAAGGACATGCTTGGAAATCTTGACAGAACTGGGAGCAATAGACCTTAACCCTGATACAATACTAATGTAATCAATACAAGCTGAGGGCTCAGACTTCCCGGCTATAGCCAGTTCGAGCTACAGCTATGCGACCCTGACCTCGAGCTATAGCTAAGCTATAGCTTACACCCCCCAATCCACCCTATAAGCGATATCCGTTCCCTTCAATGCCTTCTCGTCCTGCCCACCTTGTTACGTAAGTGACTACATTATAGTCGGTTAAATGTGGGCTTTTACTGGTAATACGCCTCTGTGTATCCTTTCGGGTAAACAGCCGTGAGTGTATATTCATTATATTAATACGTGAAGAGGATTATTTTATCTATTATTTATTTATTTACAGTTTATATTTAGAAGAAGTGCAGAAAGCTAAATTTTTTAAATAGTATGCCTTACAACGTAATAATTATATTATCTACGTATTAACGGGAATTAACGCGATCACGAAAAGGTATTACATACCTCTGAATTGCCTGACGTTTCGACCAGGTTGCACTGGCCTGGTCACAGGCTGACTGGCTCAGCGGTGCACGCCCTCCGTCGTCGACATCGTGAGGTAATTCAGAGGTATGTAATACCTTTTCGTGATCGCGTTAATTCCCGTTAATACGTAGATAATATTATATCATGGAACGCGAAAGTTTAAAAGTTAGTAGAACGGAATAATTATCTTTTAAAAAAAATATCACCGACTTCAATGTGCTTTTTAGTGGAAAGTAGATGTATTTTGTTTAAATATAATATGGGTGTGCCAACAAAACGCACTACTCCAATGAGAAAGCGATGTTTCCGAGCAAACGAAAAGATCATCGATGTATACAATTTTTAGATATTTGTTAATTTTTAAGAAACCACTCGACTGATTTCGATAAAATTTAAATGGGATCACCTGGAAAGTATACCCTTTGAAACAAAAATAGGAATTTTCAAAATTGGTTCAGGTGTCTTCGAGTAATCGGTGAACATACATAAAAAAAAAGATTCCGACGAATTGAGAACCTCCTCCTTTTTGGAAGTCGGTTAAAAAATAACGTACGTCCAGCTTTTTAACACGCAGTTGTTAACTTCACATGTAACTAATTGTAAACATAACCTCCTCCTTTTTGGATGAAATGAAAAAACCATGGTCGGAATTCGACCACTACGCGATATCTAGTTTATTGGAAATGTATGTACAGTGGACAAAGAAAATGGTCTACCACTTTTGACAACAGCTGTGTAATCACAATAGCGATAGGGTTGAACCTATCTCGCACAATGAATGTTTTATGATGTCAAATGATCTTCAACCATAGGGTGGTAGACCATATTTTTCTGATGGTACATGGTTATCTTTCAGTGATTCTTTCATAAAGAATCACTATTGGTATGAGGCGAACAGATGACATCAAATGTTCCTTTTTAGGGTTCCGTACCCCGAAAGGAAAAAAACAGAACGCTTATAAGATCACTTTGTTGTCCCACCGACCGTCCGTCTGTCTGTATGTCAAGACCCTTTTTCTCAGGAATTAATATCAAGCTGGAATTTATATCAAATACTCAGGTCTACTGTCCCTTGGAGCTGTGAAAAAATCAAACTTCTAAGCCAACGCAATCAAAAGATACAGGCGTTTATGCCGCAAATTTTCGACACTCGCAAGGAAATCAAAACTTACAGGGTACTTCCCGTGAACTCAGAATCTTGAAATTTGGTACGAAGCAACGTCTTATAGCACAGATAAAGGAAAAATTGCGAAAACCGTATAGTTTTAGTTACATCATATAATAAAAATATTTTGCGGAACCCTCTGTGCGCGAGTCCGACTCGCACTTGGTCGGTTTTTATTTTTTTGTTTGTGCGTGTGGAAACCACTCCACCGGGTGTTCGGTGGGGCGGTGTATCGGAATCGAACCGACTAAAACCACACGGTGTGTCGTACTGTGCCTTAAATAGGCGAGATCCGGGAACAGCTTTTATTAAGACCGGACATCAAATTTTCCTAGCCTAAGGCACCTCCGAGTATACATTAAGAGCCTGGAGGCCATCGGAAATGATAGTCAGTAACATTTCAAAGATCTTACTTTCAGATGCTTTCTATTATTTGTTCTAGAGTACAAAAATGAGGACTGGTGGTTGAACAACAAGAACTGCACATCTGAGGATAACTACGGCTTCCCAGACAGTCCCTGCATATTTGTTAAAATTAACAGAGTAAGTAAACATCTTTAACTACTTTGAAGTTTCTCTATATGTCTCTTTCTCTCTCTCATTTATGCCTAGACCGCTTTCAGTGTGTTAGACTTCCACATAGAATTATACTCCAACGATACTACACGTGACTTCCTTAAATGTTTAACTCCCGACGTAAAAAGAGGGGTGTTATAAGTCTGACGTGCCTGTGTGTCTGTGTGTCTGTCTGTGACATCGTAGCTCCCAACCGAATGGACCGATTTAAGTGCGTTTTCTTTTGCTTGAAAGGTGACTTGATCGAGAGTGTCTTTAGATATAATTCAAGAAAATCTGTTACGCCGTTCCAAGATCATCAATCGGTTCTTTTCCAATCGTTGAAGGGATCGAGTCGGAGGTATTTTAAATGTATGATTATTACTTTCAAATGCTTTGGTAAGAAAACAAAAATATTTGTATGAGGTCCGCAAAGTTCCTATTATGAGTTAGCTTTTCTCGCTCAAACATATGCTTACAACAGTTTAGAAATGTGTGAAGGCACGCTGGCGCATGTAACACGATATTTTCCAGAATTTACTACATTCAATAATAGGAAAAAAAACGCGATCAGTTCCATGTTGAAACCTCTTAGGAACTTCCTATATGCATATTCTTTCTGTCCTTTTTTTTTTTTTGTGCGTGTGGAAACCCCCTCGGGCCGTCACCCCACCGGGGTTTTCGGTGGGGCAGTGTGTCGGAATCGAACCGACTAAAACCACACGGTGTGCCGTACTGCGCCTAAATTAGGAGGGATCCGGGAACTGCTTTTATTAAGACATCCGGACCCCCCCTAGCACCTGCCCGCAGAAGCGCGGGCACCATCTTCGGGTAACAACCTCTCAATTAGGCGACGTCGCCTCCTCGCGGGGGGCCACTATAGCGGGTGGAAGGGAAAACCCATCCCGACCACCCGCGGCCACACTCAGGGCGGCATGAGGCGCTGGCCGAGTGGAGATCGTCCTCCCGGACCCGTTCCGCCGCCTCCTTCTGCGAGATGACGTCCTCACAGAAGGTAGCGACCGCGGTAAAATTCCTGTCGCTACCGGCCATGGAGCGTATGACGGCCGGTAGCGAGAGATCCCCTCCGATGACTGCAGTGAGGGCCCGACGCTGCGTCGCCCAGGCGGAGCAAACCGCCAGCGTGTGCTGAGCCGAGTCCTCACTGCAGTCGCAGTGGTGACAGGCGGGACTCAGTTCCCTCCTAGCGACCGAGTGCAGGTACTTCCCGAAGCAGCCGTGCCCGGAAAGAACCTGCGTCACCACGGGGGAGTCCCGGGAAACGCGCACGCCGCCTCCGTTGACACGGTGCGGTATCCGCGTATGGCTCTAACCGCCATAACCCTCTGAGCCTCCGCCCACACCGGTGCACCGTACAGTGCCATTGACCGGACAACCCCCGTGTACAGCCGTCTCGTAGCGACGCTGGGTCCGCCCAAATTGGGCAAGAGTCGCCCAAGGGCGGACGCAGCGCCAACCAGCCTTGGAGCAAGCTGCAGGAAGTGCTCGTCGAAGCGCCACCTACCGTCGAGGATCAGGCCCAGATATTTTATGTGGGCCTGAACCGGGTTTACCTCGATAGAGGCGCCAGGGGGTGGACCACGACGGAGCCCATGAAATAAAAGGGCCTCCGTCTTATCCAAGGCCACCCGCAAACCCAGCGCCTCAATGCGCCCGACCACCAGAAAGACTCCCCTGGTGGCCAGGCACGCCGCCTCCTGAAAGTTCAGTCCCCGGGCTGTGACCAAGGTGTCATCGGCGTAACAGATTACGCCAAGCCCGGGGGGGAAGTCGCCTCGAAGGGCCCAGTCGTACCCCATGTTCCACAGGAGTGGTCCAAGGACAGACCCCTGCGGAACACCGCACGACATGGGCCGACGGCACTCCGTGGTAGTGGAGTGCTTCCCTGATGCAGCTGAATGGCAGACTGTTGATCGCGTTGGCGATGTCCAGCGACACCGGCAACAGCACGCCGCCACAGCTCACTACCTCTTCAGTCACGGCCCTCAGGCGCAACATAGCACCGACCGTCGAACGCCCCGCTCGAAAACCGAATTGGGCGTCCGACAAATCGGGGCCGACCTCGCACAGGTGCCGGACGATGCGGGCAGAGAGGACCCTCTATATTCTTTCTGTCCTAACCTGTCCTGTATATGGCACATAGTCAAATCGTCAATAATTGAAGGTTAAATGAAGGACGAAGAAAAAGATAAATGACTCCGACTGAGAAGTTTAATTGGATGCTTATAACAATGGGATGTGTTCTTATAAATAAATAAATAAATAAAATAAACATAAATAAATAAACAAGGACTTTGATCGGATTACTACAGAATGGGACAGCTGAGTAGGAAAACCATTAAAAATACGGGTTTAAAATAATAGTTGTTATAGATTAGTAGGTATCTCTATTACTCTATAGGTATCTCCCATTAGGGTGTACGACATTCTGTTGAAACTGTCGTGTTCCCAATTTTGTTTTTACAGTCCTTATAATACTCCAAGAATTCTTTTATATTTTGCAGATTTCCTAAAAAAAATTAACATTAATCATGATATATTTTCAGATAATTGGTTGGAAGCCGAAGTGCTATAACGTCACAGAGTTACCAGGAGATATGCCAGAGGATCTTACAGAATACATACACAATCAGAGCCTATCAGAAGTAAGACACCCACTCCTTATCTTCTCAGATTATTTCTTCGAGTGCCCAGAACCCGGTGCTTATCCTTAGGATAAGCAAGTTTTTGACCAATCCTATCCCATATAAATAAAATAAAAATCGTAATAAACCCATTCCTCACTCTTAGCTAGAATGGAAGCTAGACTCTCCAGAATTTTTGAACAAAAAAATATCAATCATGTTTGGTAAATTATACCTACATATTAGGAACCACAAATATGTACTTACTTGATATCCGTAGAATTGTCGATTCGATAAGATTTCCCAATCTATCCCATTGCCTTCCCTTCCCTTTTCATATACTCCCAATCTTCCCACCTTTAATTCCCAAAGTGCCTCGTTGACGGCAAAATAAGCTTGCCCCTTACATGAATTTGACCAAATAATACTTGGCTTCTGCCTACCCCTTACGGGGTTATAGGCGTGAGTATAATATACGTAAGTTTATTTTAAATAGATTATAATCACAAATAAAATAGCTGTTATCACATCCACAGCAAAATCAGGTTTGGATATCATGTGCAGGCGAGAAAGATAACGAAACACAAATAGAGTATCCATGGGGTCGTGGACTGCGAGCTGCATTCTACCCCTTTACTAAGTGGGAGGGCTACAGGAGTCCCATCGTCGCAGTCAAATTGACGCCACCTGGTGAGGATAATTACTATATCTATAATTTCATTTAGATATTATATTAGACTAGGTTATGCCTTTCGTCGTTCGATACCACGGTCTCACAGCAAACCGGCAGTGAAACCAAGATTTTGTCTGAACGCGCGATAGTGGTCCTACAAGTGAACCGTCAGTTAGTACAGTAGCAGTTTTACTGCATGGCTTGTCGACCGAAGCGAACCTAGTCTTATTAATCAGTACTGAGGGCCCATGTCGGGTTTCAACAGTTGTTTGAAATTATCCTTTAACTAACTTGAATCTAGAACATAAAAGGCAGAAATTAATTTTCATTTATTTAATTTCAGTGAACCGCCTGATCACGATACGGTGCAGAGCTTGGGCTCACAACATCATCTTTAACAAGAGCCTCAAAGAGCCCTCTGGCTACACTCGTCTGCAGCTGTACATTGAAGATAATACAGCTGATGATACTACAGAACCGCTTACTTAAGGAGCAATGAATTACGTGTATAGATTTAGTCACTTGTAGAAAAATGAGGCTGTTCTAGGGTTTGTACACACTGTATTCACTATTACAGGTAGTCTCACGTACGCATTAACCAAACATTCTTTATTTATTTGCAAAATTTATTGATTTGACTAAAACATGTAAATAATAGAATTATAACTGCTTAAGCTCTGTCCATAGTTATCAAAGATTTACGTTTGAACTCGCGTGTCTTCTGGAAAACAAGCCCTAAAACATTTTGCACTGAAACTATACCGTTTGAGCAAATAGCGTACATTGTTCTTGTCCACGCGTATACTGATGATGCTATGCTGCTGGTAATGTAAATATAAAATACCATAACACTGAAATATTAGTTTTCTGTGTGATAGAGTTACTAAAACAGCCAGATACTTCCAAATTTATATATGAAAAACCTCGTAATTGTATGAACCTTTGGTAAATTTGCAGGTTATCAATAGCGTATGTCGTTAATGTTTTTTTTTACTTCTGCAATGACCAGAGGTCGAAATTTACATTATTTTACAATTTTTTTTAAGAATATTTACAAAAAAAAAACAGAACTTGTTAAATCAGGCGATAAAATGGTACTGAAGTTTTATGTATTTGCCTATTTATATATAGATTAGAATGTTTCTTTTTTAATGTTACGTAGGTACAGTGTGTAGAAGACCTAAGAATTTAATTAGATCAATCGCATGAGTCATAGAGTCATGCTTAAACCACAATCACTTACAAGCTCGTACATATATTTATGTACGAAACCGTTTGAATAGACCTTTATCTAAGATAATTCTCATTTTTAACCCCCGCCGCAAAAATCAGGGGTGTTATAAGTTTAACGTGTGTATCTGTGTGTCTGTCTGTGGCATCATGGTTCCAGAACGAATGTACCCGATTTTGATTTTTGTTTGCAACGTGATTTGATCGAGAATGTTAATGGTTTTTAAGTCGGGGGTATTTAAAGTTTTTAATTTATACTTGTTTATTTATAAAACAAGTTGATAAACTAACACTGTAACCAGTTACATGCCTATTGCTTTACTCGCAACAATACAGATGTTGACACTAACCACAAATTATGTTATGTTGTAACTAAATTATTAATTGTGATGTTTAAAAGCTTAAAGCCATAGTTCTTTTTATTTAAATAAACTATAATAATTTTAATAAAACCGAATAAAATAAGGCTTTATCACTTGATTGCAAACACCAACCATATATATTACGTCATTAATCGATAAACAAGCTGTCAGTTGGTATCATACAAAATATGTACTTATACTAACTCTGTGGAGCACTGACAGTTTATCGGTCAGTGACGTAATGAATGTGACAGAAGAGACTGTTTAGCGGGACATTTTAAACGTGACTATATTTTTTCTTTTCAATTCGGCTTTTTCGACAGACTGTTATTTTTTGGTTAAATAAGGGTCCAGCTATAAAATTAAAGCAGTTCTGAATATTTATTTATATTCAGATTGTAATGTCACTTAAATGTTTTTTTTTATGGTTAGGGGGCAAACGAGCAGACGGGTCACCTGTTGGTAAATGACTACCGCCGCTGATGGGCACCTGTAACTCAAGAGTCGCAAGTGCGTTGCCGCCCTGTAAGGTGGGAGAAGAGGGGAGGGGGGGAAAGGTGGGAAGAGGGGAGAGGGGAGAGAGGGGAAGGACGGGAATAGGGGAGAGGGAAGGGTTAGGACCTCCGGTAACATCTGTCATCGGTTTTTCTGTGAGGCCGTGGTATCGAGCGGAGTCAAGCCGGCCCATACCTGCCGAAGCATGGCTCTCCCACGTCGTTGTAATGGAGTTCTGACGAATTTACTCACCAAGGCTCCATGCGGGCTTAGGGTCGGCAATGCACGACTGACATCACGTATGTTGGAGTTTCAGATTCAGAGGTAACCTCTCAATCAGGAGCTACCAATACGTAGTATGTTATGTACGTTGTATATTTGTAAGACAAAGTGGTCCTAAAAGACCCAGTGAACTATAATTACAATTTATTATCATAAGAATCTTGTTCTTATGATAATCAATTGTAATTATTGCACTGTACCCCTTGTGACCTCTTCTTGAATCTTCTCTAGATCTCTGCTTCTTCCTGAATCTAGAGCTTCATTTTGACATGTGACATTTCATGTCAGTAATGTTGTGTTTTGCTAACTAAAATCTTAGATCTTAGAATATGTAGAAAATAGTTATAAATAATATGTGTGTTTCTGGAATTTATGACTTACTTTGGATCCGCCCTATATCAAAAGCGAAGCGATCTTTGAGGTCGGTGATAGGCACTGCACTGGGCTCCAGTAAAACACACTTGGAACAACCTCATCTTTTTTTATTTATTATTTATATAAAATATACTTGTTGATAATCTCAAATGAATACGTAAATTCAGTCCGACTACATGGCCGACTCTAGTTCATAAATTGGAACATCTTATTTATAGATACATATCATTTAAATAAAAATTGCAAGGTGTAACAAAAACGTGTGGTTATATTAGTTTTAGGAGCGTTAAGTATAGCCGAATAATTATCAATCAATCAGCCTGTTACAGTCCACTACACCCATAGCACCCAGTCCTCCGCCTTCTGCATCCAATCTGTCCCAGCTAGCTTCCTGAAGCCGTCATTCCATCTACCTTCCGTTTACCGATTACCGGTCTCCACTCCAGGACCCGTTTTCTCTAAAGGAAACGAACGGCATTATAGATAGATAGATAGATAACTCTTTATTTGTACACTATTTTTACAATGGGAGTAACATACATTTACATAATAGAATTGTATCAAGCATTATAGTTTGGTAAAAGAAAAAAAACAGACTTTAATGGCGAACTGAAATACGCTTCAAATGTATAAAAGTGTTTGGAGCTTTTTAGTTGGGTTTGCTTTTAAAGCGGGTTATTTTAGTTTTTTTTAGTTCAAATTGAAATGTATTTTCTTATTTTTAGTCTTGTATTGTCTTCGTTCCTTGGTGCGTGTCCAAATGTTCAAATTTTTTATTTTTTTTAGTCTTGAAGTTAGTGAAAATTACGTTACACAGATTGACAGTTAATAGATAAAGGCTTTGTGATTGTCAAACAATTATATCTAGCCTGTGATGTTCATATAGAAATGATAAGCTGGAGTATAATATTGTTTGTAAAACTTGAAAAAGGAAAGTTTTTAATAAATAATGTTACTTTTTTATAACTTTAAATACCTCTTTTTGTATGAGTGCAGAGTGCGTTATAATAGTGAATTGAACGCCATCTCGTGTCAATCTAATGTGATTACACAAAACAACTCGCAGTACTCACTCAGATCTTGTAAACTGTGGTCGTCCGGTATGTAAACAAGTAAATAAGTATTAATTTAATTTGTTAAAGTTAAATGTCAGATTCGCCATAACCGCAATAAATAGATTTAGAGACATTATCGTAAAATCATTTTATAAAAAATACCTAGTTCTGAATAAATTTAATCTTCAATATTTTTACTATTAAGTAAGTATTCTATTGTAATTGCGTAGTTTAGCTACGTTTTATGTTTGTTTTTTTAATAGATCATATTAATTTTAGATAATAATTCATAATAATTGTGATGCCTGGTACGAGTACAAAGCCATATAAATTAAGATATTCCAACATGCTTGTGAAAAAATTAAAAGAAATAAATGATTACAGTTGTGAATGGTGTATTGTTATATTTCGATTCTATCCCTTTATTTTCATTTAATTTCATTCATTACATCCCAGGTTACACTAAGAAGAAGAGGACACTACAAAAAAATGGACAGCTTTTCGGGTCTACACAAGTCTACACATGTTCATAAGCACGATCGAGAAAGACCAATACCATTTGAGAAAAAATAAAAGAGAATATATAGTAATATCCAGCCCTGGGTACCTGTTCCAGGGCAGAAGCTATATCCAGGGCTATATCCATATAGCCAGGGCAGATAGCTTCAAAATCTTTTTGTATAATACCCTGATTTTAAATATTTTTTCTACATTGTTAATAAAATTCAACATTCTTTATTGACATATTGACAGACATTTTTAAGAGGTTAAATCCTTAAAATGATTCAATACTTTTTCATCTTTTCCAATATGTTAATTCATTTATACATGATAATCATTTATACATCACCTCCCACCTGCTAAGTAATTGGCCTCGATACTGGAATCAAGTTGACACTTAGCAAATGTATCACTTAGCACGTTAGCACAGGGCTGGGCGAGGGGTGCTGGGCGGGCGGAGTTGGGCGGCGCGCCGGTTATAGGCAGATTTGGGCGGCCAACCGACGGCTGGTCATAGACTAGACTAGCTAAAGATGCGACGGTTACCCGTGGGTAAAAATGTAGTTTTATGAGTTTTGTGAATAAATATTGAAACAGTATTGACCTATTCTCTTCTTAATGACTTTACCTACTTCCATAAGGCTTCATTTGTTAGCCTAACTAAACTCCTACACTAATATACCTAAATAATTTTGAGTCGGCGACAAACATACAAACAATCAAGCAAATTTAATTCGAATTTAAATATATCGAATCTTAATGATTTCTATTTTTACATAAGTGTAGGAGTTAGCTAGAAATAGCGAAAATTCCATAATGGGAGAGCCATGCTTCGGCACGTATGGGCCGGCTCGACTCCGCTCGATATCACGGCCTCACAGAAGACTGGCAGTGAAGCAATGCTCGCATTGCTTTTCACCGCGTGAGTGAGGTTACTGGAGGCCCTAACCCTTCCTTCTCCCCTATTCCCGTCGTTAACCTCTCCCCTCTTCCCCTACACCCACCTTAAAGGGCGGCAAAGCACTTGTGACTCTTAAGTTACAGGTGCCCATGGGCGGCGGTAATCATTTACCATCAGGTGACCCGTCTGCTCGTTTGCCCCCTATACTATAAAAAGAAAAAAAAATCAGTTCCTTTATTCTTACGTCGGTTAAATTTTTGGTTAAAAGTTTTTATTGTTTAATTTTTGTCTCCTTATCTTTTATTTATTGTATTTTTTCTTTTTTACGTAAATTGTTACTATGAAAACAATGACTCTTGCAACACAGTTTATGTTAACAGGGAATGCCAATACCTACTAATACTATATACTAATAAATCATAATTATTAATCGCAACACTCAGAACAGCCTCACAGCGTAACTGACCGTATAGGCAGAAAAGTCACACTTACTTAATGCTACCGACCGCGTTATAGCGCCCGTCAGTCCAACATTGCCAGGCTTCCAAGATGGGCGCCGACAAGCCCAACGGTGTGGTCAACTACTGCCGCCGACCTCCTCATCGACCATTTCTCCAAAGGATCAAATATGGGATCTGGAATCCAGAGGAGAGAACATTTCTTGGAAGGACTGGAAAGCGATGGGGTGAGTTTTTTATTACACGACTTTAATTTTAGATTTAGATTAGAAATATTCTGGATTTTTTTCTGTGAGAATTCTGGTATTCTGTTTAAAGTCAGATGTTATGCTTTTTATTTGGTTTATCAAGTTTTAATGCTATTGAATGTTCTTTTTCGTGTGTCAAGAGATTAACTGAATTCCTAATAATTTTATTGTCTTGTTTTTTTGAGTTTTGTATTAGCTAAGTATAAAAAGTAAAACAACATTTTTACTAAATACAATATTTGTATGAGTTTAGCTATTAAACTCAGTTCCGGTAACGTAGCATAGAAATTGATTCCATGTTATTTTAAAGTAGGTAGTTAATTTAGTTACTTATTTAGGAACATAATAATTAGTATAATTAGACTTCTGTAAGTAGCAGTAACTTAGACTTATATTTGACATGTATATATTTATCTCGAAACGCAGGTAAAAATGGAAAGATGTAAACAATTATGAAATTAAAGATTTTTCAAAGATTTAACCACCTATTTAATAGTTTATAATTAAACATCCACAGTTATTCTTTAAAAATTAAGTTTCCTTGTATGTATTTCTAATTGGAACCCACCAACATCACCCCACCCCTTAAATGATTACAAGGCTTTTGGAGTGGAGTTATTATTATTATTTTATCTAGAAACCAATGTGTGGAGGGGGATAGGGAATGGTGGAAGAGGAGGAAGGGGGAGGGAAGGGTTAGGGCCTCCGGTAACCTCAAACTCAAAAATAAATTCCTGGCAACACGCGAAATGCTTTAAGTTAACTTAATAAGCAACAAGTGGCTTCACCTTTTTCTTCTTTGGTTATTGGAGGCTTATGTAGTACTAAAGTGGTGGTGGTAAAACTATTTAGAGCGAATAAGTCGTTTCTTTCTCCCAATGGGTGCGTCTTCTAGTGGGACGTCAGTATGATAGTCCTTTATTCTCACACCCATTTCAGTCATTACTAGTAGTTTCTATATTAATACGTAATGAGATTTCATCGTACACATTCTAAGCAAATTTGAAGCAGTTAGAAATGTGAAATTTGGAATATTTAAAGTATGTATCCCATCAAAAACATAAATTTGAAATTGGGAGCCAAGTTCAATATTAAGAATATACGTGGTTATCGACTACGCCGACAAAAGAATTGAGATCTAAATTATTGCCAAGTTCTGTAGATAATCCTGAAGATTTGACTAGTACTTGGGTTGTGGAGGACTGATGGCAGTCGCTTCACGTAAAATATCGAAGTTTGGCCGTATGTAGTTGCACTGAAAGCTGACCCCAACTTAGTTGGGTAAAGGGGCGGAAGATGATGATATAAAATAAAAAAAAAATGTGAAAACGACTAGAACAAGCTATCGGGGTCCAGTATATGTGTTGACTTCATGGTCATGGTTAGGAAAGTCTATATATTTCAACCAATTTACACAAAACCTTAACAAATTATATACCTAAACCTTCCTCATTAATTGCTCTATCTATTGGCGAAAACCGCATGAAAATTCGTTAATTATTTTTTGAGTTTATTGCGAACAGACAGACAGACAGACGCGGCGGGGGACTTTGTTTTATAATATGTAGTGATGGTCGAAACTAGACCACCAGGCGGTCTCTAGTTAATATTATGGAGCCAAGATGGCACATGTTAACCAGTCTAATAAAGAGTAAATTCTCCTTGATTAGCGTGCTCTTAACTTATACATTTATTACTCAATATCTTCAAGATTAAGTATTAAGTCGATCATTCACAGCGAACGTCAAAGCGAATGAAAGTCAAATGGAATATTTCACTTTCGTAACGGTGAGGTTCAGACTTTCCTATGTGTGACTTGGTTACTAAGATGAATAATTTATTACAGTTTTTTTTGTGGGAGAGGGCAAACGAGCAGGTGGGTGACCTGAAGGTAAACGACTACCACTGCCCATTGGCACCTGCAAGTCCTGTAACTCGAGAGTCACAAGTGCGTTACCGGCCTTTAAGGTGGGAGTAGGGGAAGGGTGGAAGAGGGGAGAGGTGGAGGGAAGGGTGGAATAGGGGGAGGGGGATAGGGAAGGGTGGAAGAGGAGGAGAGGGGGAGGGAAGGGTTAGCGCCTCCGGTAACCTCACTCACTCGGCGAAATGCCGACACTTCACTGCCGGTTTTCTGTGAGGCCGTGGTGTCACTCCGGTCGAGCCGGCGCATACGTGACGAAGCATGGCTCTCCCACGAAAAAAAAGTATATTCTATAAAGTAATCCCTTGAAATTAGGTGTTTGTGATATGTTCTTAAAAGGGTGAGACGCTTTTCAATCCTTTGTGTAGAAGTTAGGGTATTCCTACTTAACTGTTTGATAGTGCGGCGGCGGAATTACACATTTGCCGCCAGTAGGCTATTAAATTTTTTGCTGCCCCTACCGGGCGGTCATCTAATTAGATACCCCAAGACAAGACATAAAAAAAAATGTAGGCCATAAATTTGCCGCCCCTAAATCTGCCTTTCTAGGCTCCAGCCTACTCAGCCTGCTGGTAAATCCGACACTGTGATAGTGTAATTATATTTATGTAGTTATGTTTACGTGCGGGTAGTAACGCGATCACGTAACAAGTATTATACACGGATCACGCTGAGTGTCACCACGGCCAATGCAACCTGATCAAAACGTCATGCAATTCGAAGGTAAGTAATACCTAATTACGTCATCGCGTCAATTCCCGAACGTACATTATTAAAAGGTAGTATTATAATAACACTTTTAAGTTTATTTAAAAAAAATTGCAAACTGAATATTATACATAAAATTTAATTTTGTATAAAATGAATAAGTAACAAATAGCCAACGTCACAGACAGATTGTTAAATGACGCACCAACACACCGTCCATAGACTACCTCCATGTATCTATGGTGCCTACGTCACAGGAAATGACGCATTCACTAGTCTATTCAAAGCAACGTAAACTATTCAAATACTCGTACGAAACGTTGCACATCATCAAAGGCAAATTTTACGACTTTACCAACATTTTATCGCGTTGCGGATAAAAGCCATGCACTTACAGTCTTTATATAGCATGAGAATTGGCCCTAAGTCTCTCTATTCGTGGTTATGTCCTAGCTTAAAAGGCATTTCATATTTAGGATCGTTTATGTTCATTTCTGTTGTTATTGTTTTAAAAGACAACTCCCGCATTAGGAATTTTCCTGTGTCGCGGGAGACATCACAAACAATTAAACAAGTAACTCAAAGTGTGGATAAATAATTATGTGGATCATACAAATTTTTGTCTCGTGTGGGATTTGAACCCACAAGACTCGGCGCGGCGTAGTGGCGAGACGACTTTTACCATTGCGCCATCCGTGCAGTCAGTTATAAAACTTAAAATGTCATTTTTCATTGAATTTTAGTTTAAGTTATAAATTATTTAAGTAAACGAAAATTACCAATGTATGATAAATTAATTCAAATCACATGAATTCTTACATTACAATTTAGTATCTGATATAAAGTGGAATATAGTGCTACCGAATATTTATTTTAATGTTTTTATTGGTTGATCAAGTTTGAAATGTTGGTTCAAGGTGGTTCTATGAGGTGTTTTAAGGATATACTCTAAAAACTTTTTTACTTGCGACAATCATGCTTCGGCACGTATGGGCCGGCTCGTCTCCGCTCGATACCACGGCCTCACAGAAAACCGGCAGTGAAACAATGACTGCATTGCTTTTCGCCGCGTGAGTGAGGTTACCGGAGGCCCTAACCCTTCGGGGTGCCGTCTAGAAAACCTCCACGTGGTGCACCCTGGAAACGTTGGCGATGACGCTGCCTTTTGTTCCTCAGTTTTGAGGACGGCGTCATCGCCAACGGCTAATATTCTAGTATGAAGAGGAGGCCATCTTTCTTCGGCCACTTGGTTGAGGCTTGGCCCAACAGAGCGGGCGTTTCTGCCGATTCCTCTCTTGGCTCTTCGCTCTTCGGAGCTATGAGGATGAAAACCTCGGTAAAAAATCACGAAGGAGGGACCCTTCCATGGGTCGGAGTTTCTCCGCTGTCCTCAGTGGAGAAGGAAGACGGGCTCGGCGTGCACTTACACTGCCACCGAGCAGGCATGGGGAATTTAGTTTCCTGGCCACCGTCGGCATATCGTAATCCCGAATGGAGTCGTGGTCATGTTTCGCGACTCCGATCGGGGACGAGGGTCTTGGCTTAGCCGCCCGGACTGCGAGGAAGAAAACCTCTCTAAAAAATCACCCCGAATCCCGTGTTCTGGTGCGTGACCAGGGGATGCATGGCTGATGGGTAGTTCAGTCGCAAGCGCACTCCCAGCCGGGGCACCTGCGGACTCCTCGGTTGGGCATAAACCTTCGCTTGCCCGGGTATTGGGGATCTCTGCCCGGGTCGACCTTTATTTCTCCCCGTCTCGTGGGTTTAATTATGGAGTACTTAAATAAATTTGAAACAAACAAACAAATAAATGAAGAAAAAAAGACGGAGAAGGTAGAAAGTAAGAAGGAGAAGAAGGCGAATACTTCGTCTAAGGAAAAGGAGGTTTTACTGGAAACGCCTATCTTGAAGGAGCTCCCAGGAGTCAGCTCGATTCCTGGGAGCAGAAGACAATCGGAACGTCTGCGTTCTAGGTCTGTCCTGTCATCTGACGGAAACGCCGCTGTGATGGCAGACAGCCTAGAGTCGATGGAAGTGGAGGTCTGCCTTACCGACTGTCGTAAACGCGGACGCTCCTTAGATCAGGACAGCGACACGTCCCAGGAGATGCTTCCTCCCAAAGTGGCTAGTAGCCATAGAGGGAGGTCGCGCACGCCGGTCTCGACTCCGTCGGGCTCCGCCTTCTCTGGGAGGGAGGCCTATGTCCGAGTTAGAGCGGAGGGCGAGAACATGGCGGAGGAGGAGATTGCAGATCTCCTGCTAAAAATTCAAGCGCCGGTGGTAGGGGGTTCTGACCCCGTAACACCATCGACCATGCAGGAGAGAGCGAACGCGGCGGTGGCCGTTATCCACAAAGTGGCCACCAAGTCCACAAACCTTAAGGGTTCCTTTGTTAGGGCCCTTAAGGACTCCTCTTCCGCCATCTCTGGGGTCGTCGAGACCCTCATTGGGGACGTGGCGCGCCTCCAGGCCGCAAACGATGTTGACGGGGCAGGTCACTGAGCTAAGCGCTCAGTTCGCCCAATTTCGGGCACAGGCGAATTGCTCTGAGCAGCCAAACCCGGTTGTCCGGCAGCCTGCCCCCTCCCCATCCCCTGTTCCGGATGCCCACTTGCGTCAAGTTATTGACGCAGTGTGGCGCATGATGGACGGGCGCCTCGCGGGCCTGGAGGCAAGGCTGCCTCCGGCACCTATCGTTCGGCCACCACTTGCCGCGGCCAAGGCCAACGCTGCAACGGTCCCGACACCGCTTCCCGTCTCGGGTGGTCGCGTGACTGCGACGTATGCCGCGGTGACGTCAGCACCGGCGCCTGCAGATGCACCGAAGGCTGGTCGACCGGTTAAGGCTACGTCAAGAGTGGCTGCACGAAGGGCCGGGCAAGCGCCGAAGTCAAACGAAAAAGTGGCAGCAGAGTTCCCTCCGCTTCCCACTCCGGCACCGAGGGCGACGACTGTGGCTGCTTCTCCCTCTTGTGGGCCCGTGCCTGGTCCGTCTACATCGGCCCCCTCCACGTCCACTCCCACTAACGACGGGTGGAAAAAAGTCGAGGGAGGCGGGAAGCGGTCCCGCAACCGGAATAGGAAGGCTGCCGGAAGTGCGCCATCTCCACCGCAGGCACCGTCCGTGGCAGTGGCTGCCACCGGGAAGCCCCGGAAACTGGTGACACCCAAAACGGCGGCTGTGGTGGTTTCCGTGTCACCAACGGTGACCGACAGCGGGCTATCCTACGCAGCCGTATTTAAGAAGGCCCGGGATAGTCTCGCCGGTGAATTCGGTGGAGTAGGTGTTAGGATGCGCCTCGCCCAGACGGGAGCTCGAGTCCTCGAGTTCCCTGGGGCTGAAGGCGCAAAGACGGCGGACACCTTTGCCGAGAAGATGCGGGAGATTTTCGCAGCCACGGATGGTGTGAAGATCGCCAGGCCCATCAAGTGCGCGGAGTTGCGCATTTCGGGCCTAGACGATTCAGTCACGGTCGAGGATGTCCGCGTTGCAATTCTTGAGAAGACAGTATGCAGCGCGGACAACATCAGGATCGGCACCATCCGCCCCGGTCCAGGGGGCCTTGGCGCGGTGTGGGCCAGTTGTCCCGTGGCGTCGGCCAAAACTTTGAGCGACGCTGGAAAGATCCTCGTCGGTTTCGTGAACGCCAGAGTCACACTCCTGGCGGCGAGACCGATGAGGTGTTTTAAATGCCTCGCCGCGGGGCACACCCGCGTCAAGTGCGCCAGTTGTTTTGACTGCAGTGGACTATGTTTCCGCTGCGGTCGACCGGGGCACAAGGCGGCGGATTGCTCCGCCTCCCCTCACTGCCCAGCGTGTGCGGCGGGAAATCTTCCCGCCAACCATCAGATGGGGCAGGGTGGCTGCAAGCCGCCCCGCACTTCTCGTCAAACTTCGGGGGCTAGCCAATCGACCCAGGCTGCCTCCGACGTCAATCCTGCGTCGTCGTCGTCGCCCATGGAGGAGGTTGTAGAGACAGTTCAGTAATGGACCAAGTCTCCAACCTCCTTGTCCAGACGAACCTGAACCACTCTGCCGGTGCGCAGGATCTTTTCCTGCAAACCATGGCGGAGTGGTCGATAGGTGTCGCCGTAGCCGCGGAGCCCTATTACGTTCCTCCCCGTCCAAATTGGCTGGGTGACTGGGACGGCTCCGTGGCAGTCGTCGGTTCCACGGCGGCTCATTCCCCGCCCTTGTCGCTAAGAGACAAGGGTACTGGATATGTTGCTGCCGACTGGGGGGGTATCACCATATATGGTGTGTACTTCTCCCCCAACCGGAGTCTGAGCGACTTCGAGGTCTTCCTCAATAACCTGGAGACCTCGATCCGGCGACTAGCGTCTGGGCACGTCCTAGTGCTGGGGGACTTCAACGCCAAGTCCGTTGCGTGGGGTTCCCCTAGGACGGACGCACGGGGTGATGCCGTAGAGGAGTGGGCGGCATCGGTGGGCCTCTGTCTCCTAAACAGAGGCTCCACCAACACGTGCGTGCAACAGCAGGGGGGGTCGATAGTGGACCTTTCGTTCGCTACCCCAGCTCTCGCCGCACGAGTAAGGAACTGGCGTGTCCTGGAAGAGGTTGAGACGCTCTCGGATCACCTGTATATCCGATTTGAGCTCTCCCGGACCCAGGACCCCAGAAGGGGTCACACGGCGCGGCGTTCTTCCCGCTACCCGCGGTGGGCTGTTACGAAGATGGACAGGGACCTACTAGAGGAGGCAGCCATCATCTACTCTTGGCTGTCTCCACAGCCTCTGACTGAGGAGGTAGACATGGGGGCAGGCCGCTTTCGTGATGCGATTACGCAGATTTGCGATGCGGCCATGCCCCGCGTCCGAGGTCGTCGGCCTCCAAGGAAGGAGGTCTACTGGTGGTCCCAGGAGTTGGCGGACCTCCGTGCGGCCTGTACCCGTGCCCGGAGGTCCTACACCCGCAGCCGGCGTCGTCACCGCGAGGAGGGTGAAGAGGACCAGCTTCATGAGGAGTACCGAGAGGCGCGGAAAACTCTGAAGCTGGCCATTAGCCGCGCCAAAGAGGAGAAGAGAAAGGAGATGCTGGAGGGTCTCGATCGTGACCCCTGGGGTCGCCCATATCGCGCGGCGCAACGAAAGCTCCGCGCGTCGGGCCCCCCCCTTACGGAGACTCTCCAGCCCAGCTTCCTGCAGGAAGTGGTTGAGGGCCTTTTCCCGCAACGGGCGGAACACACACCCCCGTCGATGGCCCTGTTGGCCGGACACGACGGGGAGGTCGAAAGTGAGGACGTTCCGCTCGTCACAGAGGCGGAGGTAGGGGCGGCTGTTCTACGGATCCGTTCCAAGAACACCGCCCCCGGGCCAGACGGGATTCCTGCCCGAGCTTTGGCCCTCGCCCTCGACCACATGTCGGACCGCCTCAGGGAAGTGTTCGACGCTAGCCTGGCGTCCGGATGCTTCCCTGACTGCTGGAAGAGCGGGAAGCTGGTGCTTTTAACGAAGCCGGGACGGCCTACCGACTCGGACGCAGCCTACAGGCCCATCGTGTTGCTGGACGAGGCGGGTAAATTGTTTGAGAGAGTCCTCTCTGCCCGCATCGTTCGGCACCTTGGCGAGGTCGGCCCCGATTTGTCGGACGCTCAATTCGGTTTTCGAGCGGGGCGTTCGACGGTCGGTGCTGTGTTGCGCCTGAGGGCTGTGACCGAAGACGTAGTGAGCTGTGGCGGCGTGCTGTTGGCGGTGTCGTTGGACATCGCCAACGCATTCAATAGTCTGCCATTCAGCTGCATCAGGGAAGCACTCCTCTATCATGGGGTGCCACAGTACCTGAGGCGGCTAGTGGCAGACTATTTAGAGGAGCGTACCGTCATGTACGAGGACCGAGATGAAGTTTTAAGTAGACGGCCCATGTCGTGCGGTGTTCCGCAGGGGTCTGTCCTTGGACCACTCCTGTGGAACATGGGGTACGACTGGGCCCTTCGAGGTGACTTCCCCGCCGGGCTGGGCGTAATCTGTTACGCCGATGACACGTTAGTCACAGCCCGGGGGGTGAACTTTCAGGAGGCGGCGCGCTTGGCTACCAGGGGAGTCTCTCTGGTGGTCGGGCGCATCGAGGCGCTGGGTTTGCGGGTGGCCCTGAATAAGACGGAGGCCCTTTTATTTCATGGGCCCCGTCGTGGTCCACCCCCTGGCGCCTCTATCGAGGTCAACTCGGTCCTCGTACCGGTTCGGGCCCACATAAGGTATCTGGGCCTGATCCTCGACGGCAGGTGGCTCTTCGACGAGCACTTCCGACAGCTTGCTCCGAAGCTGGTCGGCGCTGCGTCCGCCCTTGGGCGACTCTTGCCCAATTTGGGTGGACCCAGCGTCGCTACGAGACGGCTGTACACGGGGGTTGTCCGGTCAATGGCACTTTACGGTGCACCGGTGTGGGCGGGGGCTCTGACCGCCCAGAATAGGGCACGCCTCTTGCGCCCTCAGAGGGTTATGGCGGTTAGAGCCATACGCGGCTACCGCACCGTGTCGACGGAGGCAGCGTGCGCGTTGGCCGGGACTCCCCCGTGGGATTTGGAGGCGGAAGTGCTCGCCGAAGTTTATCGGCGGACGACTGAGTTCCGGGCGGGAAGCGGCAGTCGGCCCCCGCCCGAAGAGGTACGCGAGTGGCGTGAGGCCGCTCGCCGAGCCACGATGGCTCGTTGGTCGTCCCGGCTGGAGGCTCCACGTGCTGGCTTTGCCGCCGTGGAGGCGCTCCAGCCGGTCATCGTCGAGTGGGCAGGGCGGCAGCACGGGACCCTTTCCTTCCGACTGACGCAGGTTCTTTCCGGGCACGGCTGCTTCGGGAAGTACCTGCACTCGGTCGCTAGGAGGGAATTGAGTCCCGCCTGTCACCACTGCGACTGTAGTGAGGACTCGGCTCAGCACACGCTGGCGGTTTGCTCCGCCTGGGCGACGCAGCGTCGGGCCCTCACTGCAGTCATCGGAGGGGATCTCTCGCTACCGGCCGTCATACGCTCCATGGCCGGTAGCGACAGGAATTTTACCGCGGTCGCCACCTTCTGTGAGGAAGTCATCTCGCAGAAGGAGGCGGCGGAAAGGGTCCGGGAGGACGATCTCCACTCGGACCTAATTCGCCGCCGGCGAACCGGGCGGCGGAGGCGCGCTTACCAGCGCCTCATGCCGCCCTGAGTGTGGCCGCGGGTGGACGGGACGGGTTTTTTCCCTCCACCCGCTATAGTGGCCCCCCGCGAGGAGGCGGCGTCCGCATGTGCCTGGACGTTGCCTAATTGAGAGGTTTTTACCCGAAGGTGGTGCCCGCGCTTTTGCGGGCAGGCGCTAGGGGGGGTCCGGATGTCTTAATAAAAGCTGTTCCCGGATCCCTCCTACTTAAGGCGCAGTACGGCACACCGTGTGGTTTTAGTCGGTTCGATTCCGACACACCGCCCCACCGAAAACCCCGGTGGGGTGACGGCCCGAGGGGGTTTCCACACGCACAAAAAAAAAAAAAAAAAAAAAAGGCCCTAACCCTTCCCTTTCCCTATTCCCTTCCTTCCCCTCTTTCCCCTCTAATCCCCCTCTCCCGTCTTCCCGTTCTTCCCCTCTTCGCCTACTCCCATTTTAAAGGGCGGCAACGCACTTGTGACTCATGAGCATGAGTTACAGGTGCCCATGGGCGGCGGTAGTTATTTACCATCAAGTGACGCATCTGCTCATTTGCCACCTTTACCATAAAAAAAAAATACACGTAACCAAAAATATATTATTATTATATTTAATCTATGCGTATAACTCAAATAAAGATTGAACCATTTTTGTATCAATTAAATATGTGGCTACGGGAGATTAATTTAGTTTTATTTTATTGAATGTCGTCCTATGTTAATTTTATTTTTTTTAAGTTATTTTTTAAATGTTTATTTGTCATTGTGCGTAGTACTACATACATAGCCTATGTATGTAGTGTAGATAAAATAGTTTTTCCAAAACTCTCCTTGCCCTACATTTACGTTAATATCTTAGGACCTTATTTATAGAAATAATGCACAGAACGGTTCTTACTAAAATAGTTTTATATTTAAAAAACTCATATAAACATTTGGTCAAGGCTGATGTAAGTTCAAAATGTCGGACGTCGGAGTTATAAATCTTTTATTGTTTATTTATATGATTTTAGTCAAATGTGTAAGTTCAGTTATTGATATTAGGTATTTGGGATTAGTTTGGAACTGCATACGTACTGTTTAAAAATGTTTAAACAATCGTCAGTGGCAAAACCCATAACTCACACTTGGTTTGTAGACCTCAACGATTGCAATAGTCACAGACTGGTCTCTACGAATTGCCATAGACAAAACCGAACTCCCTCAACAAAGATCCCCTTACCAGGCGTGTCAAGACCAAACAGATGCTTTGTCAGGTTTTTTTTTACACACTACATGAGCATAAGTATGCATACTACAAAGTACTAAAATTGTAGTACTTTGTTTTACTTCCACGTGCTGCCACTACTGCGGTTATGCAATTTGGCACGCTTTACACCAGGTTTCTTTAGTCCCAATTTTTTATTTATATTTAATTTAAGGAGCATTTAATTGTCTATTAAACACAATTTCTTTCACTATATATTATACTACTGACGTGAACTCATTCATATGTACCGAACTAGCCGTCCCCGCAATTGCACCTGCGTTTATGGTCACTGCTCCGCTCCTATTGGTTATAGCGTGATGTTATAAAGCCTTCCTCGATAAATGGGCTATCCAACACTAAAATAATTTTTCAATTCGAAGGAGTAGTTCCTGAGATTAGAGTGTTCAACCAAGCTGAAGCTTTATTTTAGGAAAAAAAATCCCCAAGAATGGCAGGAGTGTTGAGATAGTCGTGGATTTCATCATTGCGAGTGAACTATGGGGCATTAACAATACTCCGCAGTATAACATTTTGAGCTCTTTGGAGGCACATTATGCTGCTTTTGCTGGCCACTCTCCATAGCTGTATGCCGTATGACCATATAGGTTTCAGAAGAAAGTTGCACAGCAGGAGTTTATTATCCAAAGATAGGACTGAGTTACGACCTATCAAACAATATAAATTTTTATATTTTAAGTTAAGTTGCTCCCTCTTCTGCTTTATGTATGTCTTCCTCAGCCTCTTGTCCAGATAGAAGCCAAGGTACTTAAAAGCTGTATCCCCTAGTTTTACTGTGAGAGAGTCACCTCTCCTCAAAGTAAAAGTGATGTGGCATGATTTTTGAGCGCTTGCCCAAATATGATACTTTTGGAGCTAAGTATTCACTTCATCCAGCACTATTTGTAACTTGTTGCTGGCGATGTCCGGGTTTTTTGTATGTTAGTATAGATAATATTTCTATCATTATAGTAACCCGTTACCACTAACTAATTACTTATCTGTGCTAGCATTCTTAATTTAAGAAAAAAAGTGTTGAATGAAAACATCGATATATCGGTTGTCTCGAAGTATTTTATGTTTTGACTTGAACGTTTGTAGATATTAACCAGCCGCAAGGTTTAATTAATTTAGGATACCATTTGATTTGTTTTAAATTAACTAACTACAAAAACTTTTTAGATTTATGGATTTTCTCAATAACTGAGTAAAAAGTTCCAAACTAAAAAATGTAAAATCTTTAAGTTTTTCTGATTCGCTTTTAGTAGTAAGCATGTTAAAAGTAGTAGTAGTACCTAGTAGTCATATACTAATAAACTTTCAAATATAAAGTTTTATAAACAAATGAAACAAGTTACTAACTTAGAAAAATAAAAATCACAACTTCCATTGAATGAATTATGCGCCATACAGCAGTCATATTATATTGATGAAAGAAATAGCTCTATTCAGGAATTTAGAAGTTATGATCACGACATTTATCTTTTGGACAGTCGTGTTATAAACGACTGAAAGACGAACAAGCGTTACCTGCTATCCAAAAGCGCGCCGACGCAATTTGTGAATATTTCAACTATATTTTTGCGTTCGCAACAGATTTGGGTCGTAAACCATTGGTTGGTAAAGTGCACTGCTCGGTATATGAGCCACTGAATGATTCATGTTCGTCTATTTTAGACTTCAGCCCATCGAAACTTCGTACTCGTGCCTTTCAGCGGGTATTAGAGTTGATGGCGATCGGTTTGGTTTGATGGATGTTGTAGAAATTCTATTATAAGCGCTGAAGTTACTGTATACACGCTAAAGTCTTTCATGTAAAATCTTTTGGCGGTTTTGTGCCACGACGGACGCATTATGGTATGCATTAGAATATTTTTTTTTAATTTCTATCCTAATCTTATATATTTTACAATATGTATATTATAATATAAAGGAGTCATTGTTAAGTTTTGATATAGGGACTAATTTCTGAAACTATGGATTCTATTTCACGTTCCACCTGGTTTAAAGCGGATGTAAAATACCTGAAAATTCAAACAGTCATAACTTGTAAACCGATAGTTTTTTTTTTAAATCTTATATTATTGTAATTGCATGCTAGAGTCATGCCCTTACAGATATTTAAGTTAGTGTTCCTTTTTCAAATACACCCTGTATACCTACTGGCAAAAATCCTTTGCTATATCTGCCGTGATGCAAGTCAGTTATCACTTAAGCTGGAATTCGAGTCCAAGTCACATATTTGCGTTTTTAAAGTTTGTATGCGTAGAGAATAAATTTATAATTAACTTAAAATTGAAGATGATTAAAACCTTATCTACTAATATTATAAAGTGAAAGTTTGTGAGGATGGATGGATGGATGAATGGATGGATGTTTGTTCTTTCGGCTGAACGGATCTGGATGAAATTTGGCACAGATATAGATAGGCTACTTATTATCTTGCAAAATGTATGGTTCCCGTGGGATCCGTTCCACCTAAATTTCTACGTGAATGAAGACACTGGCTACACCTAGTCCTGCTCACAGTACACAATAATATTTTTGAAGATTTGTAAAGTTATAAATCTGCAATAGGCCAGGTGGTGGACTATGGCTGAACCTCTAAATGTAATTGTAAATGAAGTCCTATACCTACGCAGCTACGGTTCTGTCAATAAACATTTATAATATTATTATTTAATAAAATAACCTTTAGGTGTACAAAGTAAATATCTAAAAAATAAAGACATTGAAGAATGCACGTGTACATCTAGTTTTATGAGTTTCTCGATTGGAGATCGTAATTGTTATGACGTCATCAGTAATTACTTAGACAAATGTAGAACATGCGACAATGTGTTCAGTAAAAACTAATTCACTTTACGTTTTATTGTTTTCTTGGAGATTACATTATTAGGGCTACCTATAACGTAAATTTGAGCAAATTTTAGTTGGCGAATATCACATACCACCCGGTTGGCAATATGTGACATTTTGCCAACTCTTTGGGAGTCAAAAGTGGGAAAGTTGGGAATAAATTGAAAGGGAAAGATAGGTTATGGAAGGAAAAGGATATTGTTTGTACGGATGGATTGGGGAGTGCGAGCAGTAGCTCGAGCTTGTCCAGGTCGCGTACCTGTAACTCGGACTAGCTGTTCCCGGGGAGTCCGACCTCTCTTATTAAATTGTAAACAAACGAGCTCTGGTTTCATAGGCAGTGGAGGGTCAATCTTTGTAACAACAGTCGGACCTCTTTTCCAAAACCTTTTTTTGTGGTATAGTGGGCAAACAGGTGCCCATGCCCATAGTCATTTACCATTAGATGAACCGTCTGCTCGTTTGCTACCTTTCTTTTTTTTTTTTTTAAAGACAACTCCCGCATTAGGAATTACTCCTGTGTCGCGGGGGACTTTACAAACATACCAACAACGAACACAAAGAACACCCAGACTCAAGTGGGAATCGAACTCACGACCTGTAGCAAAGCAGTCAGGGTCACTAACCACTAGGCCAACAAGCCAGTCAACCTGATGATAAATGACTAACGCCGCTCATAGGAACCTGCAATCAAAAGTCACAAGTGCTTTGCCAGCTTTTAAGATGGGAGTACGGGAAGGGGTAGGGTTAGGCCTCAGTCACTCTTCGAAAAGCATTGCCAGCAATTACTGCCGGTTTTCTTTGAGGCCGTGGTATCATTCCGGGCGAGCAAGCCTTTTCGTGCCGAAGCATGGCTCTGCCCCCATACAAGTGAAAATATATAGGTACTATTTTTGTAAATTACTATTTCATTGACATCTATTTAAATCTTATTTACATACACTTGAAGAACAAAGTAATCACGATATTTCATTACTTCTACAGATTGCCTTTAACCAAACCATAGATTCAACCAATTTGTTACATGAGCCATTTCGCACCGACCACGTCACGTCAGTAAACTATCCGCAAATAGAGGTTGACCTCGCAACTCAACATATTTATACTGTTACTTAGGCATATTTATATTGGTTACATGAACCTTGTGTACAAGGCATATTTGTAATAGTAATTTAATTTTATAGATAACAAGATATCTGCCAAGAGTAACATTCTCTATTGGCGTGGATTTGTTTTAGTAACATTTATAATCCTAACTTCCTAACTAATATTATAAATGCAAAGTGAGTTTGTGTGTTTGTTTGTTTGTAACAATTTCACTCCTTAGTTACTGAACCGATCATCATATTGCATGTACATTGTCAGGTGTACCGAAAGGGACATGCCTATGTTACTTTTGGATAAAGCAGTTTTCAAATGGTAAAATAATTAATAAAATCTGTTTAGTAGTTTCAGAGTTTGCCCGCCCCAAACTGTCCAAATCCAGTTATTTTGCCATTCCCCGGGAACAGTCCTTTTTTTCTCTATGTTCTAAAATGTTCTCCTTGCAACGCGTAACTTCATTCACGTACAAATTTTTGTAAATACTATCCCACGGGAACTGTAGGTACATTATTATGGGATAAAAAGTAGGCTTTGTGCTATTCCAGACTAAAATCTATCCCTGTGCCAAATTTCATCCAGATCCGTTCAGCCGTTTTGCGTGAAAGAATAACAAACATCGATCCAACCATCCATCCTTCCGTCTCCAAACTTGCGCCTTTATAATTAAAAATATATTATTATTATAATTAGTATCTGAAATTAATACTAGGAAATGCGCCACAAAAATTTCCACAGAATGATTATTGAATACCTGCCTCACAATATTACGTTCATATGACCCAAAGAATCAACCCTTACTTTATAGAGTTCACCAACCCTACACGAGGCCGTGGAAGGCGATATTTAATTTGATAGAAATGGAAACATTCCGAACGGAATATTCCATACCTATATGAGGAGTTTTGCGATAATAACAGACTGTATCCGTATATATGTAGGCGAGCAATAGTATTTAGACATTTTGTACATAGGATGAGTTTAGAACGTTCTTTATCGGTCAGATAAAAAATGTCCTAAAGTGCAACGGAGCATTATCACTACATATTATAAAACAAAGTCCCCCGCCGTGTCTGTGGCTACCACTTTAACTATTGCGCCTCCAGTGCAGTCAATGCAGCAGCAGTGCAATGTTAGCTTAATGTTAGAGTTTAAACAATATAATAATATTAACTAGTAACCCGCCCCGGCTACGCACGGGTAGCAGAGACATCTTCAACAATCATCAACATATTTCAATCAATTTACACAAAATCTTAACAAATTACTAACATCTAAACCAGTGTTTCCCAATTAGTGGTACGCGTACCCGAGGGGGTACGCGAGGTTGCATCAAGGGATACTCGGAGCAATCACTCGACTAAGAAAATCAGTAAAAAAAATTAGGCACACTTTATTGAGTGGGCCACAGGGAAAGTTCCAGAAACAGGGAAGGGAGGAATAGCTCAAGAACTACAAGAAATAGCTCTTAAATTTGAAGATGGAGAAGAAATATTAAAAACAAACAGGTTTTTTATTTACGCGGGTACGCGAGTTTCAGGTTTGTTTTGAAGTTGTACGTAAGAAAAACTAATTGGGAACCACTGACCTAAACCTTGCTCATGAATCACTCTGTCTATTAGTGAAAACCGTATGAAAATCCGTTCAGTAATTTTTCAGGTTATCGCGAACAGCGTAGTGTACTAAGTTTATGCAAAATACAAAGACATATAGGACATTTTACATCGAGACATTTCCTCATCAAAACAGTTTTTTCCTTTTTATGATTTTTGTTAGCTTAATGTTTAGGTACGAGTATATTCGTTTTGTTATTTGTGTAAAAGATATGTAATTAAAAAATATATTTATAGCTAGTAGATATGACTATTGGGTATTTTAAATGTCTCAGAATAATTTTATGCTTTCTTTCTAACATGTCTCATTTCCATCTTCAGTAGAAACGTTCACCAAATATGGTTTTACATTTTCCGTAAAGGGCATAATTCTTCTGTAGCACATTTATGAGCAAATAACTTTTATGTAAATCCTCAGAATGGAGTACTCAGCTTGCGTAGTACCTACTTAGTAATCTGTGACTCAGCTTAGCTACACTCCTAAACTTCAATAGAGATATGCATTTCGAAAGCTGTGAAAGTAAAGCGAGTCCCAGACTCGAAACAAATATTTGTGGATGACACAAATTTTTGTTCCGTGTGGGATTTGAATCCACAACACTCGGCGCGGCGTAGTGGCGAGGTGACCACTTAAACTATTGCGCCATCCGTTCAGTCAAACTGAAATTGGCTGTTGCCAGGAAGGACAATTTACGAGTAAAATTAGTTATGTGTTGTCTTACTTATTGAGCCCTGAGCTATTAGTTTTATAATGTTGCCACGCTAAAGGAATGAGTGTTTCGACATATTTAAAAAATGACGTATTAACTTGACCCTATGTAGACAAAAGGCCTACTACCTTAACCACCCATATCAAAATACAGATAAGTTCAATGGTAGTACTTAATATTCCTAATTGATCATAAATTCGTGAGTGTTACAAAGTCAATCGATCTTCACTTATTTCTACCCTTTTATAATCACAATATTCGTTAATATTTATCAATCGACCAATAGTATTGCGTTACCGGTATAACCAGTCAAAATAATGTCTATTAACTTACTTTTATTAAATAGTGAACTGTGTTATCATCTATTATAGTTTGGCCCAATTTTAATAAAATAAATAAGAGTTTTTGATGTGGCAACAACACTTTTGTCTGATAAGCTCCAAGATATCAAATTATAGTTGTCATTCGAACTACATACATACACACAAAGTTTCATTTCGATAGTATATTTAATACTATGTTAAAATTTACCTTAAAAATTTGTAATTCCATTGGTAATAAGTTCGTTACAAGTGAAGCTAATACTAACGTGTTAAAATTACTGTTTCCCATTAGCAACCCAATTTTTTAAATACTATTTGATCATCTTAGTATGAAGTAAGTTAGCTGCGTATATACATGAACTAGTAATGCTGTGGTTTTGTAAACAAATATTGAATAAGCCACTGTTAGCCGATTCCGAAATAGCATTACGCGAAACTGGTCACGGTTTGTTTACATTTATGTTAATACGTCACACGAGCTACGTTGCTGAAAGGCCGGGTATTAAGATTATTGCACTAATATATTCGGTTTAAATGCTTGTGTTAAATTACATAATAAGTGGATCACTCAACTGTTTGTCGTATGGAGAGATCGAACGAAACTGTGACAGAGTTGTGAACAAAATGAGATTTGCAACTGTACTTATGAGAAACTTCGACATAGATAGATAGATAGATTACACTTTATTTGTACACCAGGGTTTTACAAAGAATATGTAACAGAAGATGTATCTTATAAATAGTGTTTCACTTAAAAATAATTTCCGACAAACAGCTTTAATCTCAAAATTATGTCACAGATTACTGAGTAGTTACTTACGAAGTAAGATAAATCACTCCCTACAAAAATATCGATACCTACCGTTTTAATTGCCCACTCTTTCCGCCGACCGCTAAATGTTTGTAAGTACGATTACTATTGCCTCACCAAAGCGCCCGGCGCATAGCCGTAAGTGGGTGTAGGGTTACATCTTCAATATATTTTCATATAAAAAATGCTATGTAAACCTAACGCATCTTTTTCATTTCAAATGTTTTAGTAAATAAATTGGTAAATGCGGGGAACTTCTAGTATTGTATATGTCTATGGTGTGGCTGCCTTCTGTTTGAGGGCGGCCAAAGTCTGCCAGGGTTCTCGGGGACTTCCTTCTTGGATATACCCGAGTCCCTGGCGATAGACTCACTTGTGGCGGAACACCGTGCGGTTTTAGTCGGTTCTATTACGACATACCACTTCACCGATAGCCATGGTGAGGTGATGACCCGTGGACCCCAATGGGTCCACGCGAAAAAAAAAGTATTGTATATGTCTGTTTATAGTTTATGTAAATTTATATCTATTTAGTAAAGATCTTGAAAATCGTGAGTTAATAGACGATCCTTTCTTCTCACAAAGCATAGGGCTGTGACGACGAAATCGATACTACGCTATGTGGTGTACGACCTCGTTGTGCGATCTACTTGCGATTTTTACAGGTATAGGAGTGAGAACCGCCTTTAAGTACTTACAATAAAATGTGAAAATATGTGTCATCAAATATAACAAAAGTTCTGATCCTGATTTTCAAATTGCTTCTTCATCTATCTGTCTCAAGGAAGAAACGCCACACCTACTATCTCAAGGAGATCTTAATGACTTAGTTCGTGATTTACACTTGTCTAAACATCAAGGAGAACTTTTAGGATCTCGATTAAAAGGATGGAATTTATTGCAACCAAACACAAAAATAACTTTTTTTCGGCATCGAGATGAAGAGTTAAAAAGCTTTTTTTCACAAGATAATGATTTAATATTTTGTAACAATGTCTGTGGTGTTATGAATATTTTGGGAATACAATACAAAATTGAAGAGTGGCGTTTATTTATTGATGCTTCAAAAACAAGCTTAAAGGCAGTTTTGTTACACAATGGCAATAATCTTCCCTCTGTACCGGTAGGTTATGGTGCTAACATGAAAGAATCCTATGAAACAATGAAATTTCTTTTAGAAAAGATTCAATATGGCGAACATAAATGGAAAATTTGCGGAGATTTAAAAGTTGTTGCCCTTTTATTAGGATTGCAACTTGGGTATACAAAATTTTGTTGTTTTCTTTGCGAATGGGACAGTAGGGATAGGAAGAACCATTACGTTAAGAAAAATTGGCGCGAAAGACGATCTCTTACTCCAGGAATAAAAAATGTAAAACACACTCCATTAGTACAACCTAAAGATATATTTTTACCACCTCTTCATATAAAACTTGGTCTGATGAAAAACTTTGTGAAAGCAATGGATAAAAATGGCGCTGGATTTCAATACATAAAAGAAAAGTTCCCTAAGATCAGTGACGCCAAGATTGAAGAGGGTGTTTTTGTAGGTCCTCAAATCAGGCAAGTGATAAAAGATGATATATTTAAAGAACGACTCGATGATCTGGAAAAACCAGCTTGGAAATCATTTATAAAAATCACTAAAAATTTTCTTGGAAATCACCGATCAAATGACTATAAAACTATTGTCCAGGAACTTTTAGAGAATTATAACGCCTTAGGCTGCAATATGTCCTTAAAAATACATTTTTTACATTCACATTTAGACTTTTTTCCCCCAAACTTGGGTGCCGTTAGTGATGAACATTGGGAACGTATCCACCAAGACATTTTTACCATAGAAAAACGATACCAGGGAAAATGGAGTCCAACTATGCTGGCAGATTATTGCTGGGGATTACAGAGGGACGTTCCTGACGCGAAATACAGGAGAAAATCATTAAAAAGTACTTATATTAATATTATAACATTGATAATAATTTAATTTTTGTTAAAATAACTTGTAATTTAAGAAAAGTGAAAAAAATAATATTACAATAAAACTATTCGTATCTAAAATTTTAGACTACTAGTTCTACTCTACTTGACCTTATTCCTAATAGAATCAGCCAAAAATTTTCTTGTTACACAGAAAAAAAGTTTTTTTATTGATCAGTGCCTGATCAACAAGATTTTGTAACAAGAAAAGTAAGCAGTAATTTCGAAATATCTACCTAACCTCTCCACAAAATCATATGTATATTAATTTGATTCGGACTAGTTTCTGTGTTCCGGCAGTTATCAATAAAATTTCATATTAAATGTTTTTTCCTTATTATTTTTTAATTCAGTGTTTTATTTTTCAGAAAAGTGGCTGTGTTTTGTGTTTGCTGAGTGAAGTGATTCTAAAAGAATGTCAAGAAAGTGTAAAAATGATCCTGACAAGTTCTTTTACATTTGTGGTGAAATTACTTTTGTATCTCAACGAAGAAATTTAACACCTTTAACAAAAAAATTGTATGAAAGTTATTTCGGTTTTCCTGTTGGCCAGCAAGATAAAGTGTGGGTTCCTCACGTCTGTTGTGTTACATGTGTAGGACTTCTTACTGGATGGGAAAAAAGATCTCGATCTATGCCTTTTGGAATTCCGATGATGTGGATGGAACCGACAGACCATTCAACTAATTGTTATTTTTGTCTGACTAATACAAAAGGCATTACAATTAAAACTAAAAAGAAAATTAAGTGCCCTGATGTCTCATCTGCTAAAAAACCGATTCCTCACAGTGAAGAATTACCTATACCAGAACCACCTCAGCGCTCTGATCTTTCAACTGAATCAGAGGGAACAGATAGTGCATTCGACTTCAATGTCGTATTTTTATGTTTTTTATAAAAGACTAAAATAATTCAGTACCTACTTTTTTCTTCTCTGTTAGTCAATCGATATTTTTCTATAGGGTTCCGTTACTCATAAAGGAAAAAAGGAACCCTTATAGGATCACTTTGTTGTCCGTTTGTCTGTCTGTCCTCTCTTTGAGGGCAATGGTCAAAGTAAACGTAGTAAGCTTTATCAATAACATAACTGTCCTTTTATTTGCAGGTGTGATCGGTCTCATCTACCTGGTGATGTATATATGCATCATCATCTTCTTCTCCATCTGCATGACCGGGCTGATGGCCACCATGGATGAAAAGATACCATACTTCACACTAGCTGACTCCATCATAGGTTAGTACGCAGTCTGGCCATAAATACTGTTACAATAAAAAAAAAAACAATGATGTTACATTTGATTTAGGAACCTGTCATTCTCATTTAATATTTTTTGTTTTCTGATTTTCCCGCCGATTTTTGTTAAATATTCTTTTGATATTAAAATGGAGTGAGGTGATAAAGAGAACTGAATTTTTGTGACAGCTTTACACAAAGAAGTATGGAGTATTGATAAATAATAACAAATAGTGGGATTATAAAAGGGTAGGAATATGTTTTAGAACAATTGACTTGTTACTTAGTTACTGTTAGTTAGTGATTTTCATAGTTTATATCAGTGGTTTCGGGACTGTTTCTTACATTAGTCAAATGTGTGTGTACCGGACTATTGATAGGTATAGTGAAAGGTCCTCTGTTTGTGACGCAAAAAGATCTGCTTGTTTACCTAATATTCGTACTAAAAAGGCGATCAAAGCAGTGAAGGGAAGAATCCGAAGAAATCCTGTCCGAAAGCAAAATGATTTATTTAGGTAAATGGATAAAACACCTAGAACCATGTCACGTATTTAAAAAGATAATTTAGGACTTGCGGCTGCAATCTTTAACTATAAGTACCTGAATGACCGACAGATGGTTTTTTTTTTCCGTTTTCTAAATAGGAAACCTAGCTAGATCGATTTATCGCCCCCGAAACCCCCTGCATACTAAATTTCATGAAAATCTTTGGAGCCGTTTCCAAGATTGAGTATACCCGAAAATGTACGGTTCTCAAGGGATATATTTGAATTTTCACCCGAGCGGTGTTTGCAAAACTTTCGCGAGTGGTATTCATGTTTATTAAAGACTTCGTTCGCGTTTATGTTGGAAAACAGCAATATGTCGCTCATAAAATTTTCCAATTTTCTGTGCAATTTTCTTAATTTGTCGTTCCATAAGAACTTTCTACACAGTATTAGAAAACATTAAAAAGAGATTAATAAAATCTATTAAGTCGTTCTCAAGTTATTTTGTGACCAAGGGAAATAGGTAATCATTTTTATATATAGCGGACCCGACAGACGTTGTCCTGCCGGAACGTAAAAAATATTATTCTTGTAACCCTATCGCAGCGCCATCTACCGGGTCCAATTGTAATTCTAAACCATTGTTGAACCCACCTAAAGAAACACAAACAAAAAAAAGAAAAACAATTCGTTAACATCGGTCCAGCCGTTTAGGAGGAGTTCAGGAACATACACACGCACTGAAGAAAAAGGACCCCAGTCGGATCTGAAACTATTTGGGCATTCCCGAAATAAACATATGAGTAAAACCGTATATCTTTAATAAACATACAGATATTTCTCTTTTCCCTCATCTGTATTATTGTTTAATAAGCTGAGGTCCTAAATGAACAATGCAAACATTTCCAGGTGCGAATCCAGGCATGGGCCACAGACCGCTGCTATTTGAGGAAGGGGCTCTCATCTGGTACAATGCCAGCAATTCCTCGCATGTCCAGAAGTATGTTGACAATATCAACGAATTCTTGGCCCGTGAGTATCAATGTTATCAAAACCCACTTCACACAAGGCCTTGACTGTATTCTGATATAGCATTATAAAAAAAAATAGAGATGTAAAGGAGAAAAGAAGTTGGTCATAGTGATTTCTCCTCAAATTAGAACAAGCAAAAGCCGCCATAACACTACTAATTCCGTTTTGTACTTGTCATGGTCTTTTTTAGGTCCTTAGTAAGCCACTAAGGGCTGGTGAGTTACTAAAAGGAAATAAAATTACGAAGGAAAACGTAATATTATTAAACACTGGTTACACAAAACTGTGGTTAGTCGACAGTGTGTTTCTCTGTTCGTAGTTCGTACATTACCGTGTTGGCACCAATAATAAATAGGTATGTGTGAGTAAGTTTATTTTATTTTATTTTGAAATGTTACAGCTAAAATACACAAGAAATTAAAAGTTTTCACAATTAGATGAGAAACACTGGCAGCAAACAAATACACATCTATTTCCTCTGATAGCTTGCTAAATGTTCTACAATTCTACATACATTAACCATAAAACTGTTTTATCTGTATGTGGTTTTTACTCGCGGTGTACGAAGTAAGTCAGACTGCCGGAACAAGACGTGCTTTGTTTTCAGTCCTAAGGTATCTGGCAACTCCGGACAGTCAGTAATATAATTTACTATTATTAAAATATATAGTAATTCTCCGTAATTTCTACGTTCATACAACGATTTATGATGATAATATCTACATATCTACATGTATGTATGTATATGTATATACTAGGCTAAAAGTTATGAATAATTATGTATTGTATAGTAAATTTTTAGTTTCTTCCACTTATTTTACCATTAATATTTGCATAATTTTTAGTGCACCCACTTCTTTTATTCTATGGATCTCCAAAGGTTGACTGGTAGATAATGCGTTTGGTATTAAGATCACCCTTCGTTTGTTCGTAATAAAGATTAAATAAATAAATAAATAATAATTACTTAGACCGGCAGTGTGATTTGTGTGTGTGCCGTGTGTGGCAACTTAGTTGTTTAAAAAATGTATGCGAGTGTGTATGCGCTTATACACACGCACGCATACTCAAAACACTGTTCTCTTTTTTGGCCAGTCCCTGTAAGTTTTGTTGTCCTGCTTTCAGCATACAATAACAAAACCTTGCTGATTAACAAAGGCGTGAATCAGCGCGATTGCAAAGGCGTGAAACCGCCTCGAGGTGAGGTTTGCGACTTCAATACTACGCAATTTGGGCCTTGCTCGGAGAAGAACGGTTATGGGTACGCGAATCAAACGCCGTGTCTTATCGTCAAGTTGAATAAGGTAAGTTACAAATACAGTTGGTTATAAGTGTTTAAGCAGTACACAGGAAAGTACTTCTATCCTTGCAGTTTGATATCTTAGTGTATTGTGCTTTCTGCTGATGCCAGACTTTCATTAGGAGGAGGCTAGGCTTCGCAACATAGAATTTTTTTTATGCATAGAATAGAATAAGCATGAAAGAGCACTGAAGAAGTGGACACGTCATCGTGATATGATTAAATTAATCCAGTTGCCTTGTCTGACAGTATCGGTGCACATTCGACGGTTGATGCAAAATTTGATGGCGCGCGAAGTACAGAAGGCGCGCGAGTTGAATGCAGATTACAGGAATGCTATAGTCACTACAGTGCGGGCGTGCGAGGCGAGTTTTGCGGGAGGTGGGGAGATATTTGCGAGCGTGCTGGAGGGGGGAGGGATGCTCCCGCCCTTCACCTCAGACCCCGACTACATTCAACTCGCGCGACTACTGTATATTTGAATGTTCTCAGCGTTTTCTTATTAGGGTTGATACAAATGGATAGACATTTCATTACTACCTTCCAAAAAAAAAAAAACAACTGAACTGTCCCTACAAAATGTAAAACGATGTTTTAGACGACAATAGAACCATTATTAAGTAGGTTCCTACTTAGATTTATAGTGAACAGGTTTCCTAGAACATATTTTATATATATACTGAAATATTTATTTTTACACATATTTAATCCATAGCCATGTATGTAAACCGACCCCTAACACATAGGTCGTCACTCTTAGTGTTCAAAAGTCCATAAGAAAAACCATTAATCATTTGCTTTTCCATTTTACAGTTATATGATTTTATTCCCGACTACTACGACGATCCTGGCGACTTACCAAGTGATATGCCACCCGATATTAAGGCACATATCGTAAACGCTACTGCACAAGAAGTGAGTATATTTAGATATTCACTTAATTGCAAGATCTCTCACTTAATTGCAACTCATCTCGTTTGTATAAGTTTGAGATATGCTAACGATACCATTCTCATAGCTTGTACAGAATCTGAGCTACAAGAAATTGTCAATAGCGTTTATGAGTATAGTGTGAAAGCTAGAGTCAAAATGTCACTAAACTGTGTGACACTAAAGTTTATGGTCATCTCCAACAAACCCAATCGGTGGATAAATATATTCGAACCTGGCTGGCACGAGACTGGGACAACAAAGTATAGATTAGAACGCGTATCGCAGTTGCCTTTGGAAAAATGAAAAAGGTGCTTTGTAGTCGTAGCATTCAAATCTCACCTTGAGTTCGTCTTCTTCAATGCTACAGCTGGCCCTTACTTCTATACGGTTGCGAGGCCCGGACTATTTACGAAGGTCTCTGGAAACGTATATGGGTTTTCAAAATGTGGGCATACAGACGCATGATGCGCATATCCTGGGCTCAAAAAGTCACCAATGAGGAAGTCTACGACGAGTTAGCTACAATTGAAAGCTTTTGCAGACCATAAAACAGCGCAAAATTGCTTATCAAGGCCACGTGCTTATGCAAGACGGATACGAGATTTTACAACTAATTATAAGTAAATATAAGTTGTCAGAAAGAGAAGACCTGATCAGAGAAAGAAGTCATGGTTGTGAAATATCCCTGCATGAACTGGTATAACAAGTGCAGTCGAGCTGTTTCAGCTCACCAAAAACAAGGCCAAATATGCAGAGCGGGCTGCCAAGCTTGGCACCTTGTAATGTTACTAATCTCCTAGTCGATGTCGATTGGCCTTTTTCTTTAACCACCGGACAATCAAATATATAATTAAACTTTATACTAACTTGGATTATAAATGCGAATGTGAGGCTGTTTAACTTCTGAACCGATCATTATGAAATGTTGCACACACATTGTCAGTTATTGTACAGAAAAGGACATAGGGTCTTTGATCCAGAAACAAAGTACTGTTCCCGTACTTCCCGTACGTAGTGAATTGATTTAAAAAAAATCTACATTAAAGCGAGTCACGGGCAAAAGTTAGTTTTAGATAATGATTGAAATATACATGTCGCCCGTTTGCAACAATAGCGACATAACTAAAAGTTATTGATTTTACAGAATGGCAATGCTATATGAGTTCCGCTAGAGTATTTTGTTCTAAATATATAATGAACTTGTCGCTTTTTAACGAACGTTAGCACGAAATCGGCGTTGCATTTTTGTTCACCATAAAATATCAAAGATTTATGATCGTTTGGCATACTTAGTTCAATTCGACTGAATTTTGAATTATGTCGATATTCTCGCAAACCAGCGATGTGTGTAATTAGGCATCCTCCATTATTCCCTCCAACTAGGCTATCGCGTCAGGTGAGGCTTCACGTTGGTTGCATACTGGTTGTTGATTGACTTGTTGTATTACTAGCTTTGTACCCGACTTCATCAAAATAGCTTCTCTTTCTTTAAAAACTTTTACCTGTTTTTCAATTGTGGTTCCGATTTACAGCGTCGCAAAGTGTGGATATCGTGCATGGGCGAGCGTCCAGCGGACACTGAAGCTCTGGGTGATCTCAAATACTATCCATATCCAGGTCTTTCCGAGACATATTTCCCCTACGATAACACCCCTGGATACCTCAGCCCTTTGGTCGCAGTTCAACTGATAAATCCTAAACGTATGTATTTGAAGTTTCATAATATGTGTATGTATAACGAAACACACACAGGACCTTAGATGACGTACGTCTAGATCGTCATGGTACATTAACGGTTGGGCCACTGATATGTCTGGTTGACTCTCCCTTTATGTCGGAGGGACAATACACTGGTTTGTTTTATAATATGGTTATGTATACATTTTAAGAGTCCTATCACAATCCTGACAGGAGCTTTAAAATGCCGACATATTCAGATAAATTCTGACAATTGATAACCATTTACCTCTTACTGCTTAAATGATTAAAAACCTTCTTTGGCATTAAAATATGTTCCCGATAACTTTGTTTATAAAGCACTAGCAGTTCCCGCGCGGCTTCGCACGCGTGTACATATTTATATATTTTGCGTGGAACCCTAATTCTTTTTCAAAACTAAAAGTAGCCTAAGTTACTCTTTGTAACACCAGCTATCTGCCAGTGAAAGTCCAGTGGTAATCGGTCCAATCGGTTCCGGAGATTAACCGAAACAAACAGATAGACTGACAGACAGACAGACAAAAAATTTTTTTATTGATTTTTTAGGCATAAGTTTCGTGCAAATAACTGTATGAGCTTAAAAAAAAACTATTATTAACATTACAAACAGACACTTCAATTTTATTTATTTGTATGAACATACACACATGTTTTGCTAATTCTGTCTTGGAAAGGTTTGGAATGTGTTCGTCGTTATAACTTTTCGTTCTTAACTTGTTGTTTTTTTAATTTTCAGAGGGCCAGATTATAAACATCAGGTGCCGGGCGTGGGCCCGAAACATCAAGTTCACTGAAAGTTTGAAAGAGAGGCTCGGCTCCACTCATTTGGAGATCATGATTGACTGAACAGGGACCATACTGCCAGAGTGCCTTACAGTGTCAAGGGATGGACAGTCTTAGTTGATGCTTTTTTATTATGTCTTAACCAAACTTAGAAAATGTTAGGTAATTCATTCTATCACTTACCATCAGGTGACCCATCTGCTCGTTCGCCCACTATACCATAAAAAAAATCATTCTCATAATACTATTTCTACTTATCTCTTTTGTTGAACAAAGTTGACTTTGTTTTTTTTTTAATTTTGGAGATAATTTTAATACAAATGCTGATTACAAATATTTAGCATTTGAAGTTTTGTAACTTCAATCAATCCATAGCATCATCCGATATTGACACTAATAATTTGTAACTTATTATTACACATCATGAATTTAAATAAAATAATAACTTACTAGCTAAAAATAAAGAATATCAGAAGTGTATCGATGCTGATGTAAATGATATTTGCACACTTAACACTAAAAACATCAGAACTGGGACCATAAGAAGAGACATTAGTCAGCATAAACCATAACACAGATGAATGCTTTAGTCTAGATAGCATATGTAAATATATCATAATGTTAATTTGTTCATCAAGAATAAAACAACGTAATCCATTGTTAGTGTGAAGATACTATTTATATTTATCAATGAGAAATATTGTGGTATTTTTTCAAATGAGTATGTACTTAAATATATCATGATTGATGTCATGGAAACCATTTTTTTTTACTTACATCACCTTCCTTATCATCATTACTGAAATCAGTTCATTGATCTCTTTCTATTTTTAAAGTAAATTCATAGTAAATTGTTCTGAAGAACTATGTGAACTTTACAGATCAACCAGAACGGAAGTCGTCAGAGATCAGGAAAAGCTATTAATACTGTCAGTCACCAACATTTTAATTGGTCTAATCAGGGACTTTTTCTTTTCTTTAGGCGTCGTTTAAATGCTCACGCACATGTAATTACATCTAAATTGTTATTCTAATCAAACAATGTGGATTGTAATAGAATAAGCAGACTCAATAATCCTTTATTAGCATTAACCTATAATTTCCTCTTTCTTGATTCTGGTATAGTGCATAATCTGGCAAAGTGGTAAAATCCTGAGTGCAAAGTCGTTTGTGCACCCGGGATTCGGACACATGAAAGGAAGAAAAGCAAAAAAAAAAAAATGCGTCAAGAATGATTAGGATAGGAGGCACTTGTGACCTGAAAAAGCCAAATAACATAAAAAAACACGCTTTTATTTGAACATTTTTTTTTTAAATCGAATATTGCATTGTCATCGGTATTTGACAGGTGTGCAAAATTTGAATGAAATCTGGCCGTTTGAAGTGGGTCAAAATCGCGCCCTAAGGAGTCGGTTACAAACAAACATACAAACATACAAGTGAAGCTTATAAAAATGCGGCATGTCAATACCATTCCAACCTGTCTACAAAGACTTGGAAAGGTTGGAATGGTATTAACAAGATGTTATTTGTTTGCGCAAAGGTAACGTGTTACCTTAAAACAGTACCTTCTTTTTTTTTTAAAGTGACATGCATCATAAAGGTGGACATTAATAAAATAAGTCGTTTTTTTATTGAGTTGTTGGTTTTATTGTAAAGAAAGAATTATAATTATTAGTATGTTATGTATGCTATGCCCCACAATGTTATTTCCGAATTATTGTTTGGCTTTTAGTACAGTATCTGAATCATTACATTGATATTTACAATAAGCCGTTAAACTTATAAAAAAATACTTATTTTATTTTAAAGCTTTTGGTTTTTTATTTAGTTACTTACCAACACTACTACTACTAATATATGGATTTTTTCACAGTGTACTGTATTCTACTAGTGTATAGTAAGTATTTGCTATCCATATCCATATAGAAGGGATTGTAAAAAAATATGTAATCCAAAATGCCAGCGGCCATATTGGATTGACAATGATGCTGAATACACATAATTATATTGACATCTGAATTTTTCCAAATTCAAGATCAATCGGTCAACAGGAAGAGGGTAGAATTTCAATTACTAAATTTGACCCAAAAAACAAACAAAAGCAAGCTATTTAGCTAAATAAAACCGTTTTAAAATTAAAATACATACAAAACACTCCCGCATCTCGAAGATATTGGTCCTGAGTTCCTGACTGATATGCGTTACACGTATCTGTTTTTTTTTGTTTTCTTTAACATTTTCTTACTAACAATGCTGTTTGCTAGGGCAGTATTTGGATTGTAGTGTTAAATTAGTAATTAAACCATTGACGCAACGTTCAGTATCTACATTTATTCAAATAAATTACAACTTAGTCTTACTATTTTTTTTTCTACACACACACGAATCTCTTTTACGAAATTAATATTTAAGCAAAATGTATTCTGTTAGGAAACTAATTTCATTTATTATTTAACATTCATTGAACTACTTCTATGTTTCATTTTTGTTTTTAAACTTTAAATATCTTGGGAATGTTGTATGATCGAAAGATATTTTTTCCAAATTGTAGATTCCAATTCCAATTCATCAAAATTTCCATTCCAACAAAACAGAAATATATATAAAACTAAACAGAAATATACAAGAAAAAGAAATTAACCGTCAGTTTTATTTAAAATGCAAAACATACCCGTCCCAGATAAAATATTGTGTATGAAACTGTATAATTTTTAGGAAATATATATAGTGATAATTTAATGTACCTCAAATATTTAAATCGATAGATGCGGCCAGCTTATCAAAATGTGCCTTCGCTTCGAAATGTAATTACGCATCTTAAGTTTGTTGAATTAGTTACACTTCAATAACTTTAATGGTCGGTTTTGTAAAATTACCAATGATTGCAATTCTTTTTTGCAAATTGCTTTCCATGACTTATGTCTTCTGTGCGTTTAGCGTGGACACTTTTTTACACAATCGACCACACTGAGGATAGAGGGCATATATAATTAACTCTTTTCCTGCCCTCCAAAATTTCTACCGGGACAAAAAGCTGAAAGCGGAGATTGACTGTACTTTTCCTAATTTTATTTGAATCAGCACCGACGTGTCGTGGTCTTCATTCACTCACAGAATAGGAAGATTATTTATTCGATCATTAATTCAATATGCACTGCTCCCATGGCCTCGTGTCTGTCGTATTTGATGTTCCGCGCCCATGCACGACATTCCATGTTGATAAGCATGCCAGCTGCAAGGATAATGATAGTGATAAATCTAGTCTTGTGGAAAGAGGGACATTTATCTTCTGCACAGCTGATGGAACTCTGCATATCTATTATAAGTCATTGAAAAAATCTGCTGACATACAATATAATTAATTTATACCCCAATGGTTGATTGATATTTCATGTATTCTTCTTCAGTGACATTTTATTTCATAATTAATTTGAACTAATAACGTTAATCCCTTATAGAGATAAATTTTGTGTTTTTTAAGGTATTCCGTGTTTATGAAACTTATTGGTTCTGTCTTAGAGTAAGGTCTTATAGTAATGATCATATTTTCTTAACCTTGTGCTCAAGTTTACAAAAACACAGCATCTATCACCTTATTGGCGATAGATGCTGTGTGATAACGTGGGTAGCTGTACCACAATTTGCGTTTGAAAAAGCACATAAAATCATGATCCTTATTCTGTGTTCATTATCTTCAGATATACGAAAACTGCTCCAAAAAGGTTTAACAGCGTCATTGTGGTGCCAAAAATATGCAAACTTACAGTATCGGACAACATAATTCAGACAGCATTGTTTTCTTATTAAAATAGGCAAACTTTAAGGCTAGCAAAGTCCGCAGCAATAAAAACATTTGTGTTTATTCAACAATATTCTCTTTTGAAGCAAGAAAGAATGTTGCTTGGCAAATAAATATATCATTAGCCGATTGAATAGTTTTAAACAATGAAAGATCTATGATACTTACTGTTCGGCCTCTGCAAATGAACAGCCACGAGGGGACTGAGATAACCTTCCTGGTTGGTGTACGGGAAATAATAACCAGGGAACCCTTGGTACGGCATATATTGGATGGGTCCGAGGTTCTCCCGATCTGCTGGGTTTTCACCCTGACATGAGACCCACACCATGTTCAGCTGTAAAAGATTAATTCATAGGTACATTTAAGGCCTGAAAATACAAAAAAATTACATGGCCAAATTTTATTAGTGTAAATAAATAAATGATAAATAATAACTGGACACATCTCACACACGGCCGTCTGATCCCAAACTAGGCAGAGCCTGTACTATGGTAACCAGATTGCTGATAAACATACTTATATATTTCTAAATACATACATATTATATAAATTACACCCAGACACAGAACAAATGATCGTGCTCATCACATAATTATTTGTCCTGGGTGGGAATCGAACCCACGACCTCTGTCTTAGCAGTCAGGGTCACTAACCACTAGACCAACAGGGCAGTCATATATTGTCAAAAGTTCGAAAATTTTAAAGATGAAATCGGTTAAACTTCACTACTAGGATCACCATTCCAAGTTGGTAAGAAGTGAATAACACCGCTGATGATGTGAATATTTGGTGTCGCGGTTTGACTTTAAATCAAATACAAAATTCGTTTTGGAATTTTCCTTTGAAGAAAGTGACGCCCAAACAGTGATGTTTTAAAACCTTAAGCCACACTATTATCACGTGACTGAAAACGCCAACCAGATCAAATACGTCACTAACCGGTGAACAAGCTAACAGCTGACAGTTGGTATTATAATTTTGACAGTACCTAACTGACAGTAAATCAGTTAGTGACGGAATCAAATGCGATGCGAGTGTTTTCTATATTTATATATTTTCTTTATTTTTTGGATTTTTTCAGTTCAATATTTTTTTTAGCTTTTAATGAAGGCCTGGCTATAAAATAAAAGCAGTTCCTAAAATTTGTCAACATCCCTCTTGCTAAATTGGCCAACTTACAAAATTTTTATCAAACGCTGTCATGTTCTTGATATGATCTTTTAAGTCATTGGGCATTTCCGCAGGTAGACTGTCAGAACTGTTGTAGAACTCAGGCTTCCATCCGAAGATCTTGTTGAGCTTTAAAAAGACGCACGGTGTAGACTTATGGTAAGCAAAGTGGTTGTTTTCTACACAAGGTCCCCAGGCGCTGATGTCTACGTCACAGACCTTTCCAGCTGGAGTAGGGAGTTTGAAGTTGCAGTTATGGAAGTTCTGGGTGGCTCCGGCTATGTTGCCATCACGTTTGTACACTAAAAAGTAATCGTCAATCAAGATTTGTTCTTTAACAGTTTAATTACATGGCAGAATTACTAGTAACTGGAGCAACTTGCAAAATTTCTGATGTGTGTCATGCACACTCTTTCTTGTAATATAAAATAATCAATCATAACTATGAGTAGTCATTGACCAGACACTGAGTAAAATGATTTGAAAATAAGGTTAAAAAAATTATATTAGTATATTATTAACCATATAAAAAAATCTATACATGTTTAATAGATAGAGATTCATCACAAAATAAAATAAAATAATGAAATTATTTTGAATTTTATGACGCGATAACATCTTATAAATCAATGAACGCTGGCTGCACGCACGAAAAAGCATGACTCATTGTCACGTTCCACCTGAACCGAGCGAGCAAGCGTTCGGCTTCTGACGCATCTATCTCTCTTCCACTGATTTCTTATGACGTTATCACATAAATTTATCGTCAGTAAACCGACTTTACAGACAACCAATTTTTTTTTAAATACTAGCAACGTGGGCACATATTTTTATAAATTAAGTCCTAAACACAAACTCACCAGTTAAAAACTTTGACAGTTCCTTAACCCAGAAGTGATAGCTGCCTGGATCGTTGCCCTTGTACCAGATAACGCTGCTCGCGACCTCTGGAGGCATGGGCCGGAATCCCAACCCAGGGTTGGTGCCTATGATACTACCCTCCAGCTGCCACTTAGGTTGTCGTGCGTCCAGGAGTTGGAGGAACGTCCACATGCAGATAGCCACCAGGATCGCGAGTGCCGCATAGAATATAAAGTAGAATAGCAAAATTTTGGCTGAAATTACATAATTTGTAAAAAGTTATTTAAATAAGAAAAAAGAAAACTTAAGAGGAATAAGAATTTCCTTGAGTTTCTTCAATTGATTAAATATGTTTCTGGACCTATTTCTTAACAGTATTAGCCAGCCATGTGTCTAGAACATAAGTGCCATTCTTTAAATATTAAATTCCTTCTACGCGGGATGGAATTTATTTCAATTACCTGTTGTCTCTGTGTTGTGACCTTACCACAGAAGCACAACGCTAGATTAGTATCGGTCTAATTAATATTCAAATAATAATATTCTATGGAAGTATTCAGTCTAGTTGATTGTCTTTAAACCTAAGGATACTCATTTGAGTTCTTCCAATCTTACAGTTTTTTGTTATACTACTGTAAACAAACAAGCACACAAGTCAACGCAATTAATAGATATACCAATTTTAAAACTTTACAGGTAAATCAAACCTATTGGTTACTTTCCATTGGCCTAGAATCATAACAATTGGTAAGAAGTAAGGTCTCACGGCACGAGTATAAACGTACCGGTAGTACGGCCCAAAAAAACGTAAAAGTCGTAAATTTTTTGTTATGTATGTGTTTATAATTAACTTCAAAATATTTATAATTAACTTAATATATTTTCTTAAGGAGGGATGGAACCCTAAACGGATTGGGAGTAACTAACCCGTACATGTTTGATGAAAAAACATGTACCGTGATACAACACAGGCTTGATATGAACGAGTTCTTCATTTATATCAAGCCTGTGTTGGATCCTGCTTTCCCAGCTACTCCCTATTTTCCAAGCTGCACGTTCACAGTTCATTATTTTTCTGCAAAATAAATAGATTAGGTTACCTGAGTTTCTATCAAGAAACAAAACTTCGCTTGTTCTCAACTGTTGCTGTTCCAACTTAAATCTGCTATTAAGTGGACATAGTTTTTCATACGACTAATGTGGCAAGCGGTTACCACATTCTGTGCAACACTTGTGAAAGTCACTCGTAAGTTGCATACCGATTTTTCCTCTTACCCGTTTTTAACAACAGTCCTTTTTGTTTGTAGCAACCCCCGCTTTTTAAGAAGCAAGAAGCTTTTTTATTTAGGATTGGATACGCTTTAGTGCCCCCCCCTGAAGGCGCAGGCATCTTTACACCACATAGATCATAATCTGACTCTTAATGGTATAAAAAATATAAATAACTAGCTGCGCCCCGCGGTTTCACATGCGTAAGTCCCGGTGCCGTAGAAATATTGGGTTAAAAAGTCAAGTGAAGCTTATGTGTTAATCCAGGTCTCCACCAATCTACACACCAAGTTTCATCGTAATCGGTTCACTAGTTTTTGTGTGAAAGAGTAACAAACATCCATACATCCTCACAAACTTTCACGTTTATAATATTATTAGGATTAGGATTATTGTTGTGAACCTCTTAACAAGAGAGAAAGGCCACAAGCCGGCCGTGGTCCGGTTGTAACGAGCGAGCGGCGGCGCGCAGGATGCTCCAATGATCTCATTGAAGCATTTGAAGCAATGAACGGCCGTCACAGCTTCCGGTACACCGTCTTTGTCAACGTTATGTAAGTCTGGACTGGATTGTTACTTGAACCTTTGAGTCATTTTAGTTATTTCATGGTCTCGACTATTACGATAATAATGGTAACTTTACAATTGATTTTAATTTTACTGGGAAGTCTTAAAAAGTACAACCAACTACAGTTGACCTAAGGATTGTTTTTTTTTACTTAAATTGGTATCAAGCCTACCTGGGTACCTTTTGAAAACCTTTTTTTAGCCAAATTTGACATGCCTAGGGTAACGTACCTACATCTTGGAAAAGACGGCAGTTAATTAGAAATACTAATGTCTATTAGTAAAAATGGTCACCGATTCTACGGAAAGTTGAGACCACACAAACGTCATTCGACGTTTTAGTTTCAATATAACGTAAATATCATAGAATATGCCATCTTTATTACAAGAATGGAGATCATTCTTCCTTTCGAAGTCGTTCGAAGGAAGGAAAACTTTTCACCTCCACTCTAAACAATATTTCAAGTGTTAGGTATATTTTTCTTTTCGGTCGCTATGAACTTGAAAGCGAACCCGCGTTGACGTGATTACCTTACTCAAAAATAGAACTTTTGAACTATTTATCAGGAATAATCATCATATTATTAATGAACTAGCAACCCGCCCCGGCTTTGCACTACCCGTGCGGAGCATCATCAACAATCATCAACATATTTCACTCAATTTACACAAAATCGTAACAAATTATACACCTAAACCTTCCTCATGAATCGCACTGTCTATTAGTGAAACCCGCATGAAAATCCGTTCAGTAGTTTTTCAGTTTATAGCGAACAGACGGACAGACAGACAGACAGACGCGGCGGGGGATTTTGCTTTATAATATGTAGTGATAAGGAGAAAATAAAGTCACGAACTAATGCGATTAGATATGCACAAAAATTTCTTGAACTAAAACACACTAATTTCTTCACTGAACTAAGTGAAAGTACTATGTTTAAACCAAGATTTTTCTTAAATCTCAGTTCTGTAATTCGGCAGATGGTATTAATAGGTGTATTTACATAAAATATTGGTTTTAATATAGGAAGAGATTAGTAATGTCTAACAATATAGTAAATATAAGCTAAATTTATGAATGCGTCCTTAAGTATTTTCAGAGATTAAATAAAAATTAATCCATAAATTACAATGTAAGTTTGTTGATGACTGTACTTTCCTAGTCAAGTCACAAAGATTTAATAAACACTAAGCAGGTTTAACTGTGGGGTCGCCTGTTGTCGAGCAGGCGGCCAAGTCTGCCGGCTCACACGGACTTCCTTTCTCGGGTACACCTGAGTCCCTGGCATTAGGACCCCGTGACGGAGCACCGTGTGGTTTTAGTCGGTTCGAGTCCGACATACCACCTTACCGTTAGCCCTGGTGAGGTGATGACCCGTGGGGGTTTCCACACGTAAAAAAAAGCAGGTTTAACTACAATTTTAAACAAGCACCCCCAGAAGTAGCTAGAAATGGCTAGCCGTTCACCTCAGTTACTGCATTTATGGTCACTTTCACACGTTCAAATAGGACATACAGCTCCAGAGATTAGACCGTTCAAACATATAAACAAACTATTCAGCTTTATTATATTAAGTACAAGTCGTTCCCCGCATTTATGGTTACTGCTTCGCTCCTAAAGGTCGTTGCGTGATGTTACATAGCCTACAACCTTCCACAATGAATACTCTATCCAATACAAGAATTATTTGAACCTGAGTGATGGTTCCAGCGATTATTTTTTAAAGCATTTTTAAGACGAGTAGTGCAGTCTTGGGTAGTCAGTGAACTTTTAAAATTCATAAAATATTATCGCCCTAATATCTTTTTGCGTTAACTCCATTTTTGCTACGTACGACAAACTTCATCTTGTGATAAAAAAACAATTGACACGCGATGTCCCGCCAATTTTTTTTAAATCAATTGAGCTTTTTATGTTTAATATTACATTACATTCGAAATTCAAACATTTATGAGCGGCCAGGAGCGCAGAACTTTCAGTGTAGTCTATGTAGAAGATTTGATATAAAAGAATATAATTAAAAGTGTAAATGTTTTTTTTTCGAAATTTTTTACACGTCGATTAGTTCATTAAAGCTAGATTGTATTTCCAATGAGAATGCTTTGAGAAGAAACGCTGTCTACTCGTACATAACTCAAACTATGCAAGTGCCATGCGTCCGGGGTGTTCTTTATACGAAATAACCATTTTAGTTTTGAGCTGAGTTTTTGCGTGAAGAGTAACAAACATCCGTCCATCCATATATTCATCTTCACAAACTTTCGCGTTTATAATATTACGTACTAGTATATATATATATAAATCTATGTTTGTTTGTTTGTCCCCTATGCGTTCCGAAACCATTGATCACTTTAGTAGGGTGCTTTGGGCACGTCCGCGAGAGTTCCTGGCTAAATTTTTTTTATAAAAAATGGCATTGCAACGCATGACGGGTGCTGCTAGTAAGATATAAATATAAATTTTTAAATATTCTCTAACAAATTATTTTTGAATTAAAATCCGCTACTTAAATATAACTTTATATTGTATTGTGTGTACTTACACCAGCTACCTCCAGTCCGTCCTAAGAATTGTCTAGTTTTTGGGTTCCAGACGAAGCGCTGGAATTTCTGAGCTCCAGTTAATGAAGGCTCCTTCTCTTTGTAGTATAAATTGAATCGCTCCAAGCTGGTTAAGTCCGAGGGTCGTTTTTTTGTTCCCGTCATCCTGAATAGGTTTTTATGACTGAAAAAGAAAATCATCGGTATTATTTATAGACCACGGAATTCAGAACACTATTTGAAACCGGGACGGATTTGTTAATAACTTAAACCTATAAAACTTTAAAAGAAACACGTAACCATTATATTTAAGATCACTTCAATGTCCGTGTATTTGTCTGTCTGTCCATCAAGGTCTTTGTCAGGAACGCGTGTAGGTATGAAATCGATAACTTATGACTTGATATTAAATACGGAAGTCTACGGTTCCTTGGGTCCGCAAAATGTCAAGAATTTAATTCAGACAAAAATATGAGCATTTGTGTCTAACATTTTGACATTCGTTCTGTGTCTGAATGTCTAATGCTCTGTGACTAAACTAAAACCTGTAAGACACTTTCTGTTAACCTAGAAACATATATATTTTTGACAAGAAGCAAAATCTCACTGTACAAGTAAAGCACTAGCAATCTTATTTACACATAACTAAATTGATGTTATTAACAAGACCAGCAGGGGAATTTCCTTTATAGTGAGTCTTTTAGATAGGTCCTGTTAATACTTCACCTATGTCGTGTCCTAAACATTCATGGAATTCGAGCAGTACTTATTAATGATACTGGAGATTCTTCCATAGTTGGGCAAAAGACGAAAACTCTCAAAGAAAAAGTCGAATTAGTAACGTATTTCGGTACGGTATTTCGTATTAAGATGACCTTATCCGCCATAGTTACCCAATACCACCTTGTAGTTTTGGGTCTATACGTATATTATATATATTTATAAATAGTTTTAAAAAAATCTCTGAAATTTATCGCATAATCGATCTTAATCAATTGAATGGTTTAGTTGATCTGCGTTTAATTTGTGTTGAGATCAACTATTCGGAACAAGGTCTCGGTAACCCTCGTGGCTATGAAAAATAACCGGTATTTGTACAAAATACTGGTCAACATAGTAACTTAATGTCGTTGTGTGAAATTGTCGCAGAATACAATTAGCCTTTCCTCGTAGACACCAAAGTTCATATTCACTGCTCCGTTTCTAAGTGTCGTAGCCTGATGTTAAATACGAGTAGTCTTTATTCTCTTTTTCCTCAAGAATTGGACTATCTTCTAGGGATTTTTTGCGTTCCAACAATAAGCAAAACTTTCAGATTTGTTATATTAGTGTTTCAATACATTTTCAAAATTCTTTATCTAGTACCATGTTAGTGCTAGAATATATATTTTTAAAGACATTTAAAAATATATTTAAAAAATGCTTTTAAAACTAGAATTTAAATACAATGAAAGAAATTCTTACCGGTATGTTCAACTGAAGCGGGTCCCGTAGGAGTGAGAGGGTTTCTGCGCGTGTGAGCGCAGAGCGACTGCGCCCGCGCACTCATACGCTACGACAATAAGACTGTGTTATGCGAGATAGAACTATCAAAGCTAATCCAATAATAATACGTGAAGAGACTTCTTTGTACCCCTTTTTAGTAAACTCGGAGCACTTATAAATATGAAATAGCGAATGCTTAATTAAAGTTTATATGTAGTGCAGTGCAGAAAGCACAGAATCAGTATGTGTTATAATTTTAAAATGTAAGCGAAAACAGCTACAAGAAACTTCAAGGGTCCAATATATATGTTCATGGTACGGTCATGTCATGGTACGGGAAGACTATACAATGACATTTCTAGTTATACTGGTTAATGATATACCTAAAAGAAAACATTTAAAAGTTAATGAATTATGGTCGACATTCGACCACCAGCCGAATTCTTGTAATGAGAACACCATCTGTATGATCTTCCCTACTATGTAATAATGATCTGAATTAATATTAATCCTACTAATATTATAAACGTGAAAGTTTGTGAGGATGTATGGATGTATGTCTGTATGGATGTTTGATACTCTTTCACGCCAAAACTACTGAACCGATTGCGATGAAACTATGTATATAGCTGGAGACCTGGATTAACATATAGGCTACTTTTTATCCCGTTATGTATTTACGTATTTATGTAATTTATACGTTATGTTTTGGCCAATATACACGATATCTTCATAAATTATAGTCTATGTAGTATTCTGATATATACGCTATATTATTGTAAAGTTTAATTAAAATCCATAGTGTAGTTTTTGCGTGAAGAAGTAACAAACATCCATACATCCTCACAAACTTTCACGTTTATAATATTAGTAGGATAGTAGAATATACACTAGCCGCCTCAATAAATGGGCGCAACGCTAAAATAATTTTTCAATTCGAACCAGTAGTTCTTGAAATTAGCGCGTTCAACCTAACAAACAAACTATTCAGCTTTATAATATTAGTAAATATTATTATAATTATTATACATACATATACTCACACCTATATCCCTAAAAAGGTATGCAGAGATGTATTAAACACCCACATTTTGTTGACTATAATTAAGTCCCACTTATGTTATAGGCGGCAAGCCGTCCACCGGATACTTCGTGAATTAGATTTGAAATTTGGGAGTTTATTGAAAGAGAAAGCTAGGTAAGAAGTGAAGACAATTGAAAGAAATTGGTAGCTCCAACAGGTCAGGGTCTCATACCTGTAACTCGGCACTAGCTGTTGCCGGGAAGTCAAGAATTATTAAAGGGCCCTCTAATAAAATTATTCCAACAATAGAAATGATGTTTAGTTGCATCTCGCATAATAACGACCAACTCGCCCCCTCATTCGTAATAACCGCGTCTGTCACTTTGTCGTGATTAACGTTTTATTCAAGATGGCGATAACCTTTACCTGGTTCTGCTGGACTGAGAGAAGATTAACTGTGACCATGTCTGTTCACGCTATTTATAAATTTGCGTGAAAATTTTTTTTTTTAAATTATTTTCCTAAAATAAAAGTAGCCTAAGTAACTCCTTATAACATCAGCTTTCTGCCAGTGAAACTCCCGTGGCAATCGCACCAGCCGTTTTGGAGATTAGCCCGTATAAACAGACAGACAGACAATTTTAAAACTTCAGATGCATTTAGTAAAAAGGTATTATTTTGACATTACAAACAGACACTTTAATTTTATTTAAATTAATTAAAGACTGGCCTGTTGGATTAGTGGTTAGTGATCCTGACTGCTGAGCCAGAGGTCGTGGGTTCGATTCCCACCCAGGACAAATATTTGTGTGATGAGCACGATTATTTGTTCTGTCTGGGTGTAATTTATCTATAATATGTATATATTTAGAAATATATAAGTATGTTTATCAGCAGTCTAGTTACCATAGTACAGGCTCCGCCTAGTTCGTGAAGTTAACCTAGATGTGTAAAGTTAAAAAAAAAATTACTTGTATGGGATATTTATGACTGTATTAGTCGGCGGAAGTAGGTATTATTATCTTATGTTAGGTATTACAGAAAAGTGTGCTCATGTTTTAGGGTTCCTGCAGGCCGAACACTTGCAGGCCGAAGACTTGCAGGCCGAAGACTTGCAGGCCGAAGACTTGCAGGACGAAGACTTGCAAGCCTAATACTTGCAGGACGAAGACTTGCAGGCTGTGTGCAGGACACGAGGACGGCTTGTACGTCAACCAAGTCACTATTATTATACTACTTCCTATAATACTCAGAGGGACACTCGGTAAAACTGGGCAGCTCAACCTACACTACTTCATTTTTTTTAACCATCAAGAAAGGAGTGTACTGGTTTTTTAAAAGGTCGTCTACGCCCATGCGCGTCCTTAAAGGCGTTTATGTGCTACGGTAACCACTTACTATCAAGTGGGCAGCATGCTTGGTTTGACACCGACGTGCTATAAAAAGATTACGTCCAGTGAAATTTTCAAAATGCTAACAGATTCAGATAATGAAGATAATTAAGCCAAACCTCTGATTTGGTATGATTAATATTAAAGATAACCTATTTCTTGTGGTTGTTGCTGATTTTGTTTAAAAAATTACCTACTAATATATACCTGTTGTTTTATTTAAAAAAAATAATAATTAGGAACCTACCCATAAAGTTAGTGACAAATAAAGACAGTGGCAACAATTAGTTTAAGCCCTGTCAATAATTAGGAGTAAAGGTGCCAGTAATTGGTATTTATAAAAAAAAATATATAATCGTATTTTTTTTTTATTTCATATCTAAAACCAAAGATTATAATTAACTATTGTTTACAAGCTAGATCCTATGGGGACTACCAAACCCGAATAAACATCGACTTAAGTATAAAACATACCAGGTGAAATTAAATTCTTTATCATCTATGCCTTTAAGTGCCAATAATTGGGTCAAACAAAATTAATAAATTCTACATACATATACATAGGATTTATTTGATAAAGGAACACTCATTTAAAAAACTGAAAGAGCATACATGACTATAGCATGCAGTTACAATAAGATTTTTTGAAAAATAAACCATACGTTTATAAGCTATGACCATTTGAATTTCCCAGTATTTTTGGCCTCCGTTTTGCATAAAAGTAGTACACTTTCCACCAGCCCTTTCACTGATTAAAGTAAGTGTTTTTATTATTATTATTGTTTTCAGTGTCTAGTGCTACCTCGACCATTTCGGGTCTCTTGTAGCGCACTTTTGGTTTACAGTTCACTGCTCAGACTAATGGCTTCGAGAAACCTCCAGATCCTATCAGCAGTGATTGTTTGTATTTCCTGAGGTTGCATGATGTGCAACCCTAGGTAAATACTTCGGTGCCGCATTAGTGGGCCACAAGAGCATAAAATATGCATTGCAGTCTCTTCTGTCTCTTTACAGAATCTGCAAATTGTGTTCTCACCTAATTTAAGGTTGAACATATGTTTGTTCAGTTTGCAATTAGTAAGTGTTACTTCACCTAGTTAATCTATTACATCGTCACAGTCTAGACTGTGTTTAGTTAACAGAAGAGCTCCCAAACCCTATAATATATAAAATACTTCCAAAATATATAAAATATTAGTATGTGATGACGATAAATATAGATGGATAGATAGGTTGAGGCAAGGAATATAATTTATAAATGGTTACAAACCCTAGATTATGACACTACTAAGAATATGAAAAAAATTAATTGTTAGTATATACCTATTTGTATTTCATTTTATTTTTTATTTATTTTCTTGTTTTACATACATTTATATTTTAACTGCTAATTCGCAAAGGCATGAGCAAATACTTTAAGAATCCAGGTTTCCTCGATACAGGCTTGCCTAGTGAGGAAACCAACGGAAAACCTAATTCTCCATTAATACGCACTCTGTAAAATGTATGTCACTAGATTAAGTCATCTAATTGTTACTACCTTAAAATGGAACAGTTTGCAGTAATAAATGATTATTATTATTATAGATTTTTAATTTCTTTTTACAGACCCAAGAACGGGGGAGGTTCTCAAGTCAACCCCGTTTATTTGTCTTTTCTTTTTTATTATTATGGATGACCACGCATAACTGTTTACAATTTCTTATTTTTAATTTTAGTAAAAAAATCGCCTGCGGTCTTTAGATAATGTTTTCATATCTAATGTCCTATGTGGTAAAAAATAAATGTTATCTAGAACACAAACCACACGCTATGATATCGTACTAAATAATATTTTTTCCAAAATAAAAGTAGGCTAAATTACTTCTTATAACATTAGCCATCTGTCAGTGAAAATCGGTCCTGTTGATCCGGAGATTAGCCGGAACAAACAGACAGACAAAAAAAAATGTTTTTTGTTATATGTACCGCCTAAACATTCGGATGCATTTAGTAAAATGCTGTTACTATAACATTATATACAGACTCTTCAATTTTATTTATTTGTTATGTACAAATAAATAAAATTGAAGGGCACACTGAAAGTTCTGCGCTCCAGGCCGCTCATAAATGTTTGAACTTCGAATGTAAAATTGTCTTAAACATAAGAAACTCAATCATTGATTAAAAAACATCCTCATTAAAAAGTTAGAAAACTTTGTTGCCGCTGGATTCCTCAAAATATCACCCCAGAACGAAAACGCACTCGTGTTGATTAGTGTAAAAAATGTTGTTAAAGTACGATAACGGACGTTCAAATGCTGTGTATGACATTGTGACAGGAGATGAAACATGGATATATTGTTACATGTCGGAAAGAAAGCCACAGTCTTCTGCATGGGTGTTCGAATCTGAAAGCAAATCAACAAAATTGAGGCAGGCGAGAAACGTAGGCAAAACAATATTGTGTTTTTTTACTCCCGTACGGGCCCTGTCTGCACGATCATACTTGAAGAACAAAAGCCAGTTTATGCTGAGTGGTGCACCATTTGTTTGCCCAGTGTCTTTGAAAAAATTAGGGAAAACCGACCAAGAAATCAAATCCTATTGCACTATGATAATGCGTCGGCGCACTACGCGAACAAGACAAAGTAATTTTTGACTTCTGAAAAGGTAGAGCTACCCATCCCGCACACAGTCCAGACCTGGTACCATGCGATTTCTCTATATTCCCAAAAATTAAAGATTTGATGAGAGGTATGACATTTATGGAGCCGGAAGAGGCCGTGATAGCTTTCAACCAGCACGTGAAAAACATACCCTTAGACCAATGGTCCTCATGTTTTCAAAAATGGTTTGACTAAATGAAAAAGTGTTTAAAATGTAATGGAAAATACTTCGAGAAGCAGTAAATATATTACTTTACAAGTAAATTGGTTTATTAATGAGTTACGCAAAACTTTCAGTGTGATTCTTACTGGAGATCACCTGGTGGTTTAACTGCGATTGTAATTAATTAAATTTTTATACTAGCAGTTCACGTGTACATGTTTATATATTTTGAGCGGAACCCTAATTCTTTTTCCAAAATATAAGTAGCTTAAATTACTTTTTTAACACTAGCTATCTGCCAGTGAAAGTATCGTGGAAATCGGTCCACACGTTCCGGATATTTGCCAGAACAGACAGACACACAAAATTTTTAAAAACAGATTTTTAGGCAAAGGTATCATGCAAATAACTGTATGAACTTAAAAAAACTATTATTTTGACATTACAAACAGACACTTCAATTTTAAAGGCGACATACTTTCAACATCTAGCATTGGTAATTGACACTATTTGGCTGAATATCCGGCTATCCGGCCAACCTTGAGGCCGGATAGCTAAACAGACATCTCTAGTACCTGTCATACACATCATGCCTAAAAACCTCATGAGAATATTTTTATCAGTGAATATTTTTTTTACATAAATAGTTCAATTCCATTACAGTTTGGACAGTTTTACGAGCAGTTCTATTTAGACAACATTATGTTGTGTAGAATATCTATTACCTGTGTAATCGTGCTGTTTTCATTTACTGGTGAGATCCCTCTATTTAAAATAGTATTGTTAACCAACTTCAAAAAGGAGGAGGTTTGCAATTTGACTCTTTTTTCCATTTCTTGGGTGTGTTACGTAATATCTTCAACATTTGTGAACCGATTTTAATAATTCTTTCTTTTTTAATTGAATCGGTTGTAATATTTTCTTCAAATTTAAATAGAACCAACCTATAAGTTCTACTATATATTCTACCTTAAAGGGTTGATAAATAATTAGAGATAAAGGATTTTTTTTAAGAGAATACTAGCAACGTAGGTTACACACTACTAGTATTCTTGTTAACCCCTCATGAATGAATAATATTTATTAGTATTAACTAATTACAATTAAATTAAGTGGTTTCATAATAAAAATATTTTTAATAAAAAATTTAACTGACGAAAAGAACTAAAAAGCAAAAAATAAATAAACCTTTTTTTATTAAGTATTCAGCTTATTTACATAAACTATCAAGTTTTATATAAACTTACTTTGAGTCGGCGTAAAATAATAAAATGATTAATTATAATTACCTACGTAGAGCCGTGTCCATTTCTACGTAGGTACTTATAAAATTTAGATAATAAAAAAAAATACATCTAAGCTGATATTGACAGGTAACCAGTGAAGTTTTTTCTAAATTTTCAGACCAATTATTTTCCGTTCGGTTACAGTAGTGTGAAATCTTATGTTACACCGTGACTAAACAAAGCTCGGAAGCAAACATTTATTTGTTGCGGGGGTGGACCTTGGTATTGACTGGGAGTAATCTGTTAGGTATACCGAGGGGACCCATAGTTTTTAGGAAGCGGCACTGACTGACTGACTTCAGCAAGAGTCTCCCAGTGACCAATTGGTAGGACGAATCGAGAGGTTAGGTCGTCACAGTTGTTTTATTATGATGTTCTGCGAGGTGAACATCTCGCGCAAGGAGGAGGTGACGACGGCGACGGTGTGATATACGGCCTCACCAATAGCCCGGTGAGGTGAGTTTTCACACGAACAAATGAGTAATGTTACCACGGCCAAATTATGTCGTTATTTCACGTGTAAGCAACCAAAACAACCTTATTTGTACGCTCCAGGTTGATTCACCGCCAATACAGTGCAAATAATAATAATAATAATAATGTTAGTGGCAGAACATACACTGATCACGGTGATGTTCTGAATTTCTTTAGGGCAGGTCAGAAATACTCGAAACTGGCGGGCTTGTATGAACGGGCAGTAGAGAAAGAGAGAGGTATAGGAGCAAGTGGCGGGCTGTAGTGTCTGCCTACCCCGAAGGGACCAACTTTTTTTTATGCATGTATGTAATTTTTTGTTTTCATAGATGTAGTGCGGGGTAGGCACGTAAATGAAACGCAAAATAGGATTGTGCAAGAAAAGCTTGAAGCGACATGGGACAAGGAGTCGGTGAAACAAGACGGTGATAGAGAAGGTAATACTGAACAACTTTAGTAATTATGGTAATGATAATGTTTTGGGACAAATTACACAGCGCTCTCTTGAGCCAAATTAATCATAGCTTGTACCATGGGTTCATACATTCACACGGTGATATGCATACTGTGGTGAAATCCACACACAAAATTATATGTACATATATAATTTTGTACAGCGTCATTTTGCAATGACAAGTCGAACTGATACTGCTCCTGTATAGCGGAGGGGTTACTCAATTTGCGATTATGATACTTTAAGATTACGATATTGTGCTAATATGATGTTTTGCGAATGTGATGATTTGCGATTATAGTATTTTGAGATTATAATATTTGCAAACGTCGCGTTCGGAAAAAAATAAATTCTGCCAATAAGTGGAGTAGTCGCGCGTATGCTCGAACAGTCACGGATATTCTGGCGGATGGTTGTAGCTCGTGCATTAAGCCTTGTGTCTTCTCTGCGAAAAAGAGGACTTTCCAAGGTGTATCCTTACCGATCACTGACCATCTTGGGCTTCTGGGTATCACCCTCATAGAGTTATTATTATGATTGGGCTTAGCTGGGGAGGTTATCCAAATACTAGCAATACCCATGTTACTAGTATTTAAAGAAGACTCAGTGGTTTAGTAAACTATAAAGGCATATCACTGGTCGATATGTCGGTTGAGACTCTTACACATTCTGTAACACGCTTTTACTAGCTTCACTTGTAACTAACTAATTATCTAACTATGTGAACAAATCTTGAAAGTCAATTTTAACCTAAACTTTGTATGTGCGAGTATGTGTGGTCCGGATGATAACACTGTTATTTGGTATCTTGGAGCGAATCTCATGATGGATTATGGAACTCTTCAATGGCTACTCGGAAACCCTTCGAGGTTTGACGTGTCTAACAGATTGTGCTGGTAACGATGGTCTGATGATGAAGCCAGGAGGTGGATAATGGAACTCTTATTTAACTTTTTTATTCGGTTCGCCATAAAAGCGTGTGTTTTTACTAAACTATAATTATGTTTGTTATTGGCAGGTTCAGTGCTGGCATCCTCCGTCTACGTTCGGCTGTTTGAATATAAATCGGTATACTCGGTAAATTATCATGCCACGGCCAACAATAATAGTGCGTATGAAACAGGTCAGTATTTCATAAGAAGCATGTCTATAGTTTGATCTGGAGCTTGTAACTCGTTTAATGGACCGTCTCAATTTCAGCTGTCCTCGTCTGCGCCACAGCCCATGCTGACTGCTTTATTGACACAATTATTTCCTCAAGTGTTATATTAAGGAAAACCTGTCATCTGCTTGCCTTATTATTTGAATGTATTTGTGTTATTTACATGTAGCGCTGTTGATGTTCATGATAAAATTCAACGAAATGTCTGAACCTGATTACGGCTTAAAAAAAAAAACTAAAAAGCAAAACAAATAAAAAAAGTTTTCAGGTTTCTGATAGCAATGACTAAGTTTTGGACGCAGCTTCGTTCGCCATTTCGTAGATAATGTCCATCAACTCACTTTCAATCTATTCACCTAGAGAGCTACCTTTAGTCCTTCACTGAACATACCTCAGACAACGTGTATGTAAAACTATCACGATGATCATTTAAGTAGTTAAGTAGTGAAAGCGTAACAAACAAACAAACAAGCGTCGTTTGAGCATCGTTAGCGCAATGGATAGGGCGTCGGACTTGCGATCAAGTGGTGGCAGGTTCGAACCCCACTCAGTGCACTATCGACGTGAACCAACTCCTAGCACTAGAGGGGTTAACAAGAATACTAATAATGTGTGACCCACACTACAAGTATTTAAAAAAAAAACGAAGGAACTTAAAATCTAATTTATTTATGATATTACTAGCTAGGGTTCACAATATTGGTTAATGACGGTCATATTTCCTAAACACGTATAGCTGACCCCTGAATGACTTAAAGCAATAACAATTTTAGAGAAAGACAATTGATTTTTAATTTATAAGTCTATGTTTTCAATAATAACTTATTTTAAAACTGACAATATGAGCTTATTACTGAAGCATAACGAATACTATTGTGTCTTTGCCAGACGTGAAGATTGCCAATACTGACAAAGATAAGACGAACGACACGACGGACACTGCAGATGATACATGGATCTCGGAGACTGCGACGGACACTACAGATGATACATTGAACACGGAGACTGTGACGGATACAACAGTCGTTGCAAAATGTGTTGGCAATGGTAAGTTTAGATATTACCACAATTGTAACACGGAGACTGGGATGGATATTACAGATGATACATGGAAAACAGAGACTGCGACGGACATTGCAGATGATCCATGGAACACGGAGACGGCGACGGACACTGCAGATGATACATGGAACACGGAGACTTCGACGGACACTGCAGATGATACATGGAACACGGAGACTTCGACGGACACTACGGATGATACATGGAACACGGAGACGGCGACGGACACTGCAGATGATACATGGAACATGGAGACTTCGACGGACACTGCAGATGATACATGGAACACGGAGACTTCGACGGACACTACAGATGATACATGGGATACGGAGACTGTGACGGATACAACAGTCGTTGCAAAATGTGTTGGCAATTCTAAGTTTAGATATTACCACAATTGTAACACGGAGACTGGGATCGATATTACAGATGATACATGGAAAACAGAGACTGCGACGGACATTGCAGATGATCCATGGAACACGGAGACGGCGACGGACACTGCAGATGATACATGGAACACGGAGACTTCGACGGACACTGCAGATGATACATGGAACACGGAGACTTCGACGGACACTACAGATGATACATGGAACACGGAGACGGCGACGGACACTGCAGATGATACATGGAACATGGAGACTTCGACGGACACTGCAGATGATACATGGAACACGGAGACTTCGACGGACACTACAGATGAAACATGGAACACGGAGACTTCGACGGACACTACAGATGATACATGGGATACGGAGACTGTGACGGATACAACAGTCGTTGCAAAATGTGTTGGCAATGGTAAGTATAGATAATAATATTACCACAATAACTAATATTGTTGTAAAAGTAGTTTCAATTTTGTCCTTGACACCTTTAGGATACACTACACATGTAGACCCCATGCTTGCAAAAATAATGATACGGACTTCTAGATTAATTTTATTAATTCGTCTAGAAAAACGCAAATTTGTTTGTAAGTAACGGAAATAATAACAATAATTAATGTCAGAATGACTAAAACAAACATGGGTTTTTCTGCCTGTTGATTATTATTTAATTTGCATTGGTCTATGTGTTTCGCTTTATGACATGTTTACAAAATAAAAAAAATAAAATAATAGTTCTAGAACCAATGTACAAGCGATGTTTGGTTTGGGTCTAGATAGCGATGTGTAACAATATCCCACAACATTGGTTTTTTCATTATAATAAAATATACAATGTGGTACAGATAGGTGGTGTTGATAGTGGTCATATTAAGAGAGACGCATACTTCGTGAATGATATAAATCGGTGATAATAATTTAAAAATATCTGAGGGCTAAAAGTAAGTTTTATTACAGGAAAAGATTCTAATTACTACTTCTTAACTAGAAACTAACCAGCAACGTTAACGTGGTCGACCGCAACGCCGTAAAAATTGGGGTGAAAACTTTACATTCATGCACTCACAAATATATTATATGTCTTCCGTGAATTATACGTTGTTAAACCTCTAATCCCCTGGGGTTCAGAGAAGCGTGTCCTCTCAAAGCAGGCCGTAAATACTAAATACATACTGCCATGCATGCTTAAGAGCGTAGTAATTTACTCTAGTTTTATACTTCACAGGATACAAATTTTCCTCAACGGGTAGTTGTTACAAAGTTCATTACTATTACCACTTCAACTGGGTGAAAGCGACATTGAAATGTTCTGAAGAAGGCGGATACTTGGTAATCTTAAACGATCAAAAAGAACTTACAACATTTGTGGAAATGATTAAAAAAGAATTTTATTACACTTCTTTTTTTGTAAGATTTTGGATAGGAAATCAAAATGCCGATGATTGGCGCTTTGCTTACGGTGAGTTATGTGCCTAGCCTTACATCTAGACAGGTTTTCGGAAAGTCGAATCTATATATGTAGAGAGCAGTTGTTGTGCTGAGCACAGCAAAGATGTTGACTGAATTTGCTACTCAAGAGAAGAAATATAATATTGTGTTTGTAATCCGTTAGGATTTGAAATGTTAGGGCCATAGGGTAGAAGCTCGTTCTGTTTATAAAGAACTAGATAATCGATTGACCAGAAGGCAGGCCTTTTTCTAGCCATTCAACGTGGCTATGCTGCAAGCCTTCTGGGTAGGCTACCAGTAGGTGATGATGTGGAGGTATTTTATGACGAATGCATGTAAACATTGTTACTTAGTTTCGATGTATAAAATTTTTATTACATTATATTATTTTTTGTCTATTGAATTAAATATCACAAGCTTTTTAATGTATTTAATGTCTTGTGTGCAATCAAATATTAAGATATTTTAACTGTAATCTTCTCCAAGATGAACTCATAAATTTTTACGCGAAAACGCAAAGATGGATGTGATTTCTCTTTATAAACAAATGTTACGACCACCCAAGTATCTAATGTAATTAAAGCACAATGGAGACATATTCAAGCTTCCTTAACTAACTACTTAGACAATATGAATACTTTGGAAGTAGTTAAGCTACAAGGAGACTCAACTTCTAGATATAATCAATCAATAAATTTCTGAATATCAGTGTTTCATTTAATTGTTTTAGGTTTGGAAAGAAGCATTACCTGGGCGCACTTAAAATTCAGTAAATCCTGCCCTTATGTTACTCTGATTCCGGAATGGGGTGATACGTATTGTGATAATGAAATGGGCTTTGTATGTGAAAAAGATAATTAAATAAAGTCAACATTAACATCCCTGTCTTTTGTTGGTTAAACACATAATACCATTGCATCCATGAGAATACTCTAGCTTTCTAAAGTTATTCCCCGGAGTTTCACTCGTGTTATGGTCACTGCTGCATTCCATATTTCGGATTCATATTTTTTTTGTATTTCATCGCCCAATTGTTGAGGAAGTTACTACTAGTTAGAAGCCTACTAGATGGGAGAGTCACGCTTTGGCACGTATGGGCCGGCTCGACAGAGGTGATACCATGACCACACAGAAAACCGGCAGTGAAGCAATGCTTGCATTGTTTTTCACCGAGTGAGTGAGGAAACCGATGGCCCTACCCTTCCCTCTTCCCCTCTCCTTCTTCACTTCCCCTACTCCCACCTTAAAGACTGGCAACGTGAGGCTCTCGAGTTGCAAGTGCCCATGGGCGGCGTAGCAAAGAAACAACCTCACTTTCCTATTTATAATATTAGTTAGGGTTTGACATCAGGCTGCGCCTCAGAAGCGGTGCGAAAAGAAACACAATTAAAATCAAAAACCAAAATCATTTATTTCAATTAAACCCTTTATAGGTATTTTTGAATTGTCAGGAGTAGTAGTCAGTCAGACTGAGTCAGTCGTGAAGCTAATTACCTGTTCCAATAAGTAGATCCTGTGGAGAAGAACAGGCAAGAAACTCTAAGAACACTCTTTTTCAACACCTTTTTTACAACTCTTTGGTTACATTGCTTATATGCGCAAATTAAATGTGAGGACAATGTAACGTATTGTTCTAAGCTATAAACAGTCGCGCAAACTACTACTGTATGTAAGTAATAGCAGTTCGGAGATGACCGGCCCCAACCAACAGCACTTGTTCACGAGCATGACGCACGCGCCAGCCCTCGTCCACTTTAACCATATCAGAGGGAGCCGAACGATCCGACACATACGCTACCATCGGCAGGACGTCTAGGCGAGCATGACATACTCAGAACTGCCAGACATTTAGCAAATTAACTTAATATATTATTGACTACACAGTTATCACATTAATAAATAACATGTCAGATAAAAACTAGTATACAACTGAAAACTCATATATGCATATTTCTTAGGAACACCAGTCATCTACAGTGTAGCTGTGGAGCAGGACCAGCATTTTGCCAAGCATTTTTATAAGCGAAATAATCTTCTAGTTTATAATATGCTCATTTACATAGTGTGCGTTTAATGCAAGTTTTAAATTTCTTCTCTTTTAGTTGAAGACTATTAGAAGGTATTTTATTTTAAATTTAATACAGTACCCCATGAAAGATATTTGCACTTTTGTTAGTCTAAATTTTGGTTGTAGTAACTTATTTCTCTAGTAATGTAATTATGTCTTTGACATCGTGGAGTAAATAGGTGCAAAAATTTTCTCACATACATAATGTTTTCATAAATATACTGGCAAGGCACCGTCAGGATGTTAATTTCCTTAAATAGATCCCTAAGGGATTCGCGACTACGTAGAGTATAAATGGCTCTGATAGCTCTTTTCTGCAAAATGAATATAGATTCTATATCTGCAGTTCGCCCCACGCTCCCAATATTTACATCCCAACAAATATACAAAAGGTCCAGACACTAAGGGTTTTGAGTTTAGTTAGTTTTGCTGTTATCTATACTTATAATAAAATGTAAATTTCACGTGTCTGTACATTTCAGAATTTTGGAAAAAAAAAATTAGCAAAGTACTTACTTTTAAAAAATAATAATTATACACATTGTTATAACTTTTAGAAATATCTGTCTATCTGTCTCTCTATTTGTTTGAACACGCATCACTGCTCAAGTATTAAGTTTACGTAAAAACTTAAGTAAAAAAATAGTAAAGCATATCCGTGAGTAATTTAATTTAGTCTTATTCATTAAAATCGATTAACTCTATCAAAAGTAATTGTAATTTGAATGGCGGCGTGAGTTAAGTAACAGAGAAAATCAGGTAAGTGTACCTAACAGATCACTCCCAGGCAATACTAAGGTCCACCCCCGCATAAATAAATGTTTAGTTCTGAGCTTCGTTTAGTCACGTTGTAACATAAGATTTCACACTAATTTATTAACCGAACGGAAAATAAATGGTCTGAAAATGTAAAAAAAACTTCACTTGTTATCCGTCAATATTTCAGCTTGTATCTGGGGGCACGGCATTGCCCCCACCAAGTCGAGCAAAAAAGCGGCACGGCCGTACCATCATTTTCTCGAAGCAGTTCAGGCACTGGGGGCACGGCATTGCCCTCGCCAAGACGAGCAAAAAAGCGGCACGACCGTACCATCCTTTTCTCGAAGCAGTTAAGGCCATTTTTGACCCCCTATAAGTTCGTTGTGGATAAAACTAGAAGCCTAAATTTTCAGGCACCAAGCAGGCATTGTATAAACACGGTATATTTAAAATTTCATTCAATTTGAACCAGTAGCTTAAGAATTATAACTGGTCAAAGTTTCTTAATTTTGTCACTCACTGACTGACTGACCGATCATCAAAATTGTAAGGCACTTCTAGCAGACATAGCAGGTTTTAATTGAGAATACAATTAGTGTTTAGTGTATAAATTAAGGAAAAACTAAAACATTTTGTAATTTCGGTCCAGTTTTCTGGATACACCAACTGCATAAATAACTTTGTAATCCCATATAGATACTTCACGTATTCCTATTCACCCCATTTTTATCTCTCAGATAATATCATTCGCTAAACCTAGATACTATATTTATTATTTCATTGTTCCCGTTCTAAATATTTTTGGTACGCCAGCTACCGATCATTTTCCTCTGTTGTTTCCATACAAAGGTTGTCTGGAAGACATCGCTATTAGCGATAAGACCGCCCATTGTACTTGCCGCTTAGTATAAACTAACTAACTATGTTTAATTTCTGTTTAACTGTGGTGTATAACAAAGAATGTTCTATCTATCTATATAGGATTACAAAGTTACATTTGCGGTGAATGAATCAGTGGACCTGTATAAGTGTATATGTATAACATAATGGAATAATAGGTGTAGATAGGTACCTAGATATAATTATGTTCAAAGATAACTTGTAAAATGGTCAACGGAATGATAAAGCAAGAATATGACATGTCTTATGAAGTTGTACCAAAAACAAAACAAAAATAAAATTTAAGAGAACATAATTATAAAAATAGGAGCAAAAGTTATGTTAAGGCGAAATATTGACGTGAGTCTTGGTTTAGTTAATGGTACTATCAGTATAGTGCAAAGAGTAAAGGTTGATCCCGAACATACAAATAAAAAATTAAGAAAATATAGGTACATTACATTTAATAAAGGACATGTTTACGAGCTTGGTCCGGTCAAAACTAAATTTGAAATTATTAATAGGACTTATGCACAGAATACATAATAATAGACTTATGTTCATCGCCAACATATGTATAGCCTACGCTATAACTATACAAAAAAGTCAGAGCCTAAGTCTAAATAATGCACTGATGGATATCGGTTATGCAGTATTCATATTATGTTTTAAATAAAATAGATTAAATTGGCCATCGCATGAAATCACAATGTATCTCACAAGTAATACGGCATATTATATTAAATAAGATTTTTTTGTGCGATTGCCAAGTTAATCTATTTTATTTAAAACATAAAAGATTTTTAATATTGATATGATCACTATAAGATGTTGTTAGGTTAGCTACTTACGTAATAACTTAAGACAAAAGGTCTTTAACTAGGGACTGAATAAATTAACCGACTTGGTATTACATGGATCTCACAGCTTTTTACGGTAAAAGAACTGAGTGGCGAGACTTGGATGTTTTTACAAGTTTTGTTTTAGATGGCATGTAATTTTCTTGGCGATAGTGTTTGCGATTTTTTTGACGGGAATTAACGTGATCACGTCTTTAAAAGGTATTACATACCTTTGCTTTGAAACCACTTTAATAACGTAGACCAGTACGTATATAATGAGTTAATGACGTAGTGTCTGTTAGATCCCAAACTAGGCAGAGCCTGTACTATGGTAACCAGACTGCTGATAAACATACTTATATATTTCTAAATACATACATATAATAGATAATTTACGATTAACTGTTTACGATTTCTTATTTTTAAATTTAGTACCACTAGTATTTGAATTTGAACAGAGTATTTAATAAAAAATCGTCTGTGGTTTTTAGATAATGTTTTCATGTCTAATATCCTATGTGGTAAAAAATAAATGTTATCTAGAACACAAACCACACGCTATGATATCGTACTAAATAATATTTTTTCCAAAATAAAAGTAGGCTAAATTACTTCTTATAACATTAGCCATCTGTCAGTGAAAATCGGTCCTGTTGATCCGGAGATTAGCCGGAACAAACAGACAGACAAAAAAAAATGTTTTTTGTTATATGTACCGCCTAAACATTCGGATGCATTTAGTAAAATGCTGTTACTATAACATTATATACAGACTCTTCAATTTTATTTATTTGTTATGTACAAATAAATAAAATTGAAGGGCACACTGAAAGTTCTGCGCTCCAGGCCGCTCATAAATGTTTGAACTTCGAATGTAAAATTGTCTTAAACATAAGAAACTCAATCATTGATTAAAAAACATCCTCATTTAAAAGTTAGAAAACTTTGTTGCCGCTGCATTCCTCAAAATATCACCCCAGAACGAAAACGCACTCGTGTTGATTAGTGTAAAAAATGTTGTTAAAGTACGATAATGGACGTTCAAATGCTGTGTATGACATTGTGACAGGAGATGAAACATGGATATATTGTTACATGTCGGAAAGAAAGCCACAGTCTTCTGCATGGGTGTTCGAATCTGAAAGCAAATCAACAAAATTGAGGCAGGCGAGAAACGTAGGCAAAACAATATTGTGTTTTTTTACTCCCGTACGGGCCCTGTCTGCACGATCATACTTGAAGAACAAAAGCCAGTTTATGCTGAGTGGTGCACCATTTGTTTGCCCAGTGTCTTTGAAAAAATTAGGGAAAACCGACCAAGAAATCAAATCCTATTGCACTATGATAATGCGTCGGCGCACTACGCGAACAAGACAAAGTAATTTTTGACTTCTGAAAAGGTAGAGCTACCCATCCCGCACACAGTCCAGACCTGGTACCATGCGATTTCTCTATATTCCCAAAAATTAAAGATTTGATGAGAGGTATGACATTTATGGAGCCGGAAGAGGCCGTGATAGCTTTCAACCAGCACGTGAAAAACATACCCTTAGACCAATGGTCCTCATGTTTTCAAAAATGGTGTGACTAAATGAAAAAGTGTTTAAAATGTAATGGAAAATACTTCGAGAAGCAGTAAATATATTACTTTACAAGTAAATTGGTTTATTAATGAGTTACGCAAAACTTTCAGTGTGATTCTTACTGGAGATCACCTGGTGGTTTAACTGCGATTGTAATTAATTAAATTTTTATACTAGCAGTTCACGTGTACATGTTTATATATTTTGAGCGGAACCCTAATTCTTTTTCCAAAATATAAGTAGCTTAAATTACTTTTTTAACACTAGCTATCTGCCAGTGAAAGTATCGTGGAAATCGGTCCACACGTTCCGGATATTTGCCAGAACAGACAGACACACAAAATTTTTAAAAACAGATTTTTAGGCAAAGGTATCATGCAAATAACTGTATGAACTTAAAAAAACTATTATTTTGACATTACAAACAGACACTTCAATTTTATTTATTTGCATTGATTTTTAAAGGCGACATACTTTCAACATCTAGAATTGGTAATTGACACTATTTGGCTGAATATCCGGCTATCCGGCCAACCTTGAGGCCGGATAGCTAAACAGACATCTCTAGTACCTGTCATACACATCATGCCTAAAAACCTCATGAGAATATTTTTATCAGTGAATAATTTTTTTACATAAATAGTTCAATTCCATTCCAGTTTGGACAGTTTTACGAGCAGTTCTATTTAGACAACATTATGTTGTGTAGAATATCTATTACCTGTGTAATCGTGCTGTTTTCATCTACTGGTGAGATCCCTCTATTTAAAATAGTATTGTTAACCAACTTCAAAAAGGAGGAGGTTTTCAATTTGACTCTTTTTTCCATTTCTTGGGTTACGTAATATCTTCAACATTTGTGAACCGATTTTAATAATTCTTCCTTTTTTAATTTAATCGGTTGTAATATTTTCTTCAAATTTAAATAGAACCAACCTATAAGTTCTACTATATATTCTACCGTAATTTTTTTTAAGAGAATACTAGCAACGTAGGTTACACACTACTAGTATTCTTGTTAACCCCTCATGAATGAATAATATTTATTAGTATTAACAAATTACAATTAAATTAAGTGGTTTCATAATAAAAATATTTTTAATAAAAAAATTAACTGACGAAAACAACTAAAAGCATAAAATAAATAAACCTTTCTAAACTATCAAGTTTTATATAAACTTATTTTGAGTAGGCGCCAAATAATAAAATAATTAATTATAATTACCTACGTGGAGCCGTGTCCATTTCTACGTAGGTACTTATAAAATTTAGATAATAAAAAAAAATACATCTAAGCTGATATTGACAGGTAACCAGTGAAGTTTTTTCTACATTTTCAGACCAATTATTTTCCGTTCGGTTACAGTAGTGTGAAATCTTATGTTACACCGTGACTAAACAAAGCTCGGAAGCAAACATTTATTTGTTGCGGGGGTGGACCTTGGTATTGACTGGGAGTAATCTGTTAGGTATACCGAGGGGACCCATAGTTTTTAGGAAGCGGCACTGACTGACTGACTTCAGCAAGAGTCTCCCAGTGACCAATTGGTAGGACGAATCGAGAGGTTAGGTCGTCACAGTTGTTTTATTATGATGTTCTGCGAGGTGAACATCTCGCGCAAGGAGGAGGTGACGACGGCGACGGTGTGATATACGGCCTCACCAATAGCCCGGTGAGGTGAGTTTTCACACGAACAAATGAGTAATGTTACCACGGCCAAATTATGTCGTTATTTCACGTGTAAGCAACCAAAACAACCTTATTTGTACGCTCCAGGTTGATTCACCGCCAATACAGTGCAAATAATAATAATAATAATGTTAGTGGCAGAACATACACTGATCACGGTGATGTTCTGAATTTCTTTAGGGCAGGTCAGAAATACTCGAAACTGGCGGGCTTGTATGAACAGGCAGTAGAGAAAGAGAGAGGTATAGGAGCAAGTGGCGGGCTGTAGTGTCTGCCTACCCCGAAGGGACCAACTTTTTTTTATGCATGTATGTAATTTTTTGTTTTCATAGATGTAGTGCGGGGTAGGCACGTAAATGAAACGCAAAATAGGATTGTGCAAGAAAAGCTTGAAGCGACATGGGACAAGGAGTCGGTGAAACAAGACGGTGATAGAGAAGGTAATACTGAACAACTTTAGTAATTATGGTAATGATAATGTTTTGGGACAAATTACACAGCGCTCTCTTGAGCCAAATTAATCATAGCTTGTACCATGGGTTCATACATTCACACGGTGATATACATACTGTGGTGAAATCCACACACAACATTATATATGTACTACAGCGTCATTTTGCAATGACAAGTCGAACTGCACAGTAACTGATACTGCTCCTGTATAGCGGAGGGGTTACTCAATTTGCGATTATGATACTTTAAGATTACGATATTGTGCTAATATGATGTTTTCTGAATGTGATGATTTGCGATTATAGTATTTTGAGATTATAATATTTGCAAAAGTTGCGTTCGGAAAAAATTAAATTCTGCCAATAAGTGGAGTAGTCGCGCGTATACTCGAACAGTCACGGATATTCTGGCGGATGGTTGTAGCTCGTGCATTAAGCCTTGTGACTTCTCTGCGAAAAAGAGGACTTTCCAAGGTGTATCCTTACCGATCACTGACCATCTTGGGCTTCTGGGTATCACCCTCATAGAGTTATTATTATGATTGGGCTTAGCTGGGGAGGTTATCCAAATACTAGCAATACCCATGTTACTAGTATTTAAAGAAGACCCAGTGGTTTAGTAAACTATAAAGGCATATCACTGGTCGATATGTCGGTTGAGACTCTTACACATTCTGTAACACGCTTTTACTAGCTTCACTTGTAACTAACTAATTATCTAACTATGTGAACAAATCTTGAAAGTCAATTTTAACCTAAACTTTGTATGTGCGAGTATGTGTGGTCCGGATGATAACACTGTTATTTGGTATCTTGGAGCGAATCTCATGATGGATTATGGAACTCTTCAATGGCTACTCGGAAACCCTTCGAGGTTTGACGTGTCTAACAGATTGTGCTGGTAACGATGGTCTGATGATGAAGCCAGGAGGTGGATAATGGAACTCTTATTTAACTTTTTTATTCGGTTCGCCATAAAAGCGTGTGTTTTTACTAAACTATAATTATGTTTGTTATTGGCAGGTTCAGTGCTGGCATCCTCCGTCTACGTTCGGCTGTTTGAATATAAATCGGTATACTCGGTAAATTATCATGCCACGGCCAACAATAATAGTGCGTATGAAACAGGTCAGTATTTCATAAGAAGCATGTCTATAGTTTGATCTGGAGCTTGTAACTCGTTTAATGGACCGTCTCAATTTCAGCTGCCCTCGTCTGCCCCACAGCCCATGCTGACTGCTTTATTGACACAATTATTTCCTCAAGTGTTATATTAAGGAAAACCTGTCATCTGCTTGCCTTATTATTTGAATGTATTTGTGTTATTTACATGTAGCGCTGTTGATGTTCATGATAAAATTCAACGAAATGTCTGAACCTGATTACGGCTTAAAAAAAAAAACTAAAAAGCAAAACAAATAAAAAAAGTTTTCAGGTTTCTGATAGCAATGACTAAGTTTTGGACGCAGCTTCGTTCGCCATTTCGTAGATAATGTCCATCAACTCACTTTCAATCTATTCACCTAGAGAGCTACCTTTAGTCCTTCACTGAACATACCTCAGACAACGTGTATGTAAAACTATCACGATGATCATTTAAGTAGTTAAGTAGTGAAAGCGTAACAAACAAACAAACAAGCGTCGTTTGAGCATCGTTAGCGCAATGGATAGGGCGTCGGACTTGCGATCAAGTGGTGGCAGGTTCGAACCCCACTCAGTGCACTATCGACGTGAACCAACTCCTAGCACTAGAGGGGTTAACAAGAATACTAATAATGTGTGACCCACGCTACAAGTATTTAAAAAAAAAACGAAGGAACTTAAAATCTAATTTATTTATGATATTACTAGCTAGGGTTCACAATATTGGTTAATGACGGTCATATTTCCTAAACACGTATAGCTGACCCCTGAATGACTTAAAGCAATAACAATTTTAGAGAAAGACAATTGATTTTTAATTTATAAGTCTATGTTTTTAATAATAACTTATTTTGAAACTGACAATATGAACTTATTACTGAAGCATAACGAATACTATTGTGTCTTTGCCAGACGTGAAGATTGCCAATACTGACAAAGATAAGACGAACGACACGACGGACACTACAGATGATACATGGAACACGAAGAATACGACGGACACTACAGATCATACATGGAACACGAAGACTGCGACGGACACTACAGATAATACATGGAACACGGAGACTGCGACGGACACTACAGATGATACATGGAACACGGAGACTACAACGGACACTACAGATGATACATGGAACACAGAGACTGCGACGGACACTACAGATGATACATTGAACACGGAGACTGTGACGGATACAACAGTCGTTGCAAAATGTGTTGGCAATGGTAAGTTTAGATATTACCACAATTGTAACACGGAGACTGGGATGGATATTACAGATGATACATGGAAAACAGAGACTGCGACGGACATTGCAGATGATCCATGGAACACGGAGACGGCGACGGACACTGCAGATGATACATGGAACACGGAGACTTCGACGGACACTGCAGATGATACATGGAACACGGAGACTTCGACGGACACTACAGATGATACATGGAACACGGAGACGGCGACGGACACTGCAGATGATACATGGAACATGGAGACTTCGACGGACACTGCAGATGATACATGGAACACGGAGACTTCGACGGACACTACAGATGATACATGGGATACGGAGACTGTGACGGATACAACAGTCGTTGCAAAATGTGTTGGCAATGGTAAGTTTAGATATTACCACAATTGTAACACGGAGACTGGGATGGATATTACAGATGATACATGGAAAACAGAGACTGCGACGGACATTGCAGATGATCCATGGAACACGGAGACGGCGACGGACACTGCAGATGATACATGGAACACGGAGACTTCGACGGACACTGCAGATGATACATGGAACACGGAGACTTCGACGGACACTACAGATGATACATGGAACACGGAGACGGCGACGGACACTGCAGATGATACATGGAACATGGAGACTTCGACGGACACTGCAGATGATACATGGAACACGGAGACTTCGACGGACACTACAGATGAAACATGGAACACGGAGACTTCGACGGACACTACAGATGATACATGGGATACGGAGACTGTGACGGATACAACAGTCGTTGCAAAATGTGTTGGCAATGGTAAGTATAGATAATAATATTACCACAATAACTAATATTGTTGTAAAAGTAGTTTCAATTTTGTCCTTGACACCTTTAGGATACACTACACATGTAGACCCCATGCTTGCAAAAATAATGATACGGACTTCTAGATTAATTTTATTAATTCGTCTAGAAAAACGCAAATTTGTTTGTAAGTAACGGAAATAATAACAATAATTAATGTCAGAATGACTAAAACAAACATGGGTTTTTCTGCCTGTTGATTATTATTTAATTTGCATTGGTCTATGTGTTTCGCTTTATGACATGTTTACAAAATAAAAAAAATAAAATAATAGTTCTAGAACCAATGTACAAGCGATGTTTGGTTTGGGTCTAGATAGCGATGTGTAACAATATCCCACAACATTGGTTTTTTCATTATAATAAAATATACAATGTGGTACAGATAGGTGGTGTTGATAGTGGTCATATTAAGAGAGACGCATACTTCGTGAATGATATAAATCGGTGATAATAATTTAAAAATATCTGAGGGCTAAAAGTAAGTTTTATTACAGGAAAAGATTCTAATTACTACTTCTTAACTAGAAACTAACCAGCAACGTTAACGTGGTCGACCGCAACGCCGTAAAAATTGGGGTGAAAACTTTACATTCATGCACTCACAAATATATTATATGTCTTCCGTGAATTATACGTTGTTAAACCTCTAATCCCCTGGGGTTCAGAGAAGCGTGTCCTCTCAAAGCAGGCCGTAAATACTAAATACATACTGCCATGCATGCTTAAGAGCGTAGTAATTTACTCTAGTTTTATACTTCACAGGATACAAATTTTCCTCAACGGGTAGTTGTTACAAAGTTCATTACTATTACCACTTCAACTGGGTGAAAGCGACATTGAAATGTTCTGAAGAAGGCGGATACTTGGTAATCTTAAACGATCAAAAAGAACTTACAACATTTGTGGAAATGATTAAAAAAGAATTTTATTACACTTCTTTTTTTGTAAGATTTTGGATAGGAAATCAAAATGCCGATGATTGGCGCTTTGCTTACGGTGAGTTATGTGCCTAGCTTTACATCTAGACAGGTTTTCGGAAAGTCGAATCTATATACGTAGAGAGCAGTTGTTGTGCTGAGCACAGCAAAGATGTTGACTGAATTTGCTACTCAAGAGAAGAAATATAATATTGTGTTTGTAATCCGTTAGGATTTGAAATGTTAGGGCCATAGGGTAGAAGCTCGTTCTGTTTATAAAGAACTAGATAATCGATTGACCAGAAGGCAGGTCTTTTTCTAGCCATTCAACATGGCTATGCTGCAAGCCTTCTGGGTAGGCTACCAGTAGGTGATGATGTGGAGGTATTTTATGACGAATGCATGTAAACATTGTTACTTAGTTTCGATGTATAAAATTTTTATTACATTATATTATTTTTTGTCTATTGAATTAAATATCACAAGCTTTTTAATGTATTTAATGTCTTGTGTGCAATCAAATATTAAGATATTTTAACTGTAATCTTCTCCAAGATGAACTCATAAATTTTTACGCGAAAACGCGAAGATGGATGTGATTTCTCTTTATAAACAAATGTTACGACCACCCAAGTATCTAATGTAATTAAAGCACAATGGAGACATATTCAAGCTTCCTTAACTAACTACTTAGACAATATGAATACTTTGGAAGTAGTTAAGCTACAAGGAGACTCAACTTCTAGATATAATCAATCAATAAATTTCTGAATATCAGTGTTTCATTTAATTGTTTTAGGTTTGGAAAGAAGCATTACCTGGGCGCACTTAAAATTCAGTAAATCCTGCCCTTATGTTACTCTGATTCCGGAATGGGGTGATACGTATTGTGATAATGAAATGGGCTTTGTATGTGAAAAAGATAATTAAATAAAGTCAACATTAACATCCCTGTCTTTTGTTGGTTAAACACATAATACCATTGCATCCATGAGAATACTCTAGCTTTCTAAAGTTATTCCCCGGAGTTTCACTCGTGTTATGGTCACTGCTGCATTCCATATTTCGGATTCATATTTTTTTTGTATTTCATCGCCCAATTGTTGAGGAAGTTACTACTAGTTAGAAGCCTACTAGATGGGAGAGTCACGCTTTGGCACGTATGGGCCGGCTCGACAGAGGTGATACCACGACCACACAGAAAACCGGCAGTGAAGCAATGCTTGCATTGTTTTTCACCGAGTGAGTGAGGAAACCGATGGCCCTACCCTTCCCTCTTCCCCTCTCCTTCTTCACTTCCCCTACTCCCACCTTAAAGACTGGCAACGTGAGGCTCTCGAGTTGCAAGTGCCCATGGGCGGCGTAGCAAAGAAACAACCTCACTTTCCTATTTATAATATTAGTTAGGGTTTGACATCAGGCTGCGCCTCAGAAGCGGTGCGAAAAGAAACACAATTAAAATCAAAAACCAAAATCATTTATTTCAATTAAACCCTTTATAGGTATTTTTGAATTGTCAGGAGTAGTAGTCAGTCAGACTGAGTCAGTCGTGAAGCTAATTACCTGTTCCAATAAGTAGATCCTGTGGAGAAGAACAGGCAAGAAACTCTAAGAACACTCTTTTTCAACACCTTTTTTACAACTCTTTGGTTACATTGCTTATATGCGCAAATTAAATGTGAGGACAATGTAACGTATTGTTCTAAGCTATAAACAGTCGCGCAAACTACTACTGTATGTAAGTAATAGCAGTTCGGAGATGACCGGCCCCAACCAACAGCACTTGTTCACGAGCATGACGCACGCGCCAGCCCTCGTCCACTTTAACCATATCAGAGGGAGCCGAACGATCCGACACATACGCTACCATCGGCAGGACGTCTAGGCGAGCATGACATACTCAGAACTGCCAGACATTTAGCAAATTAACTTAATATATTATTGACTACACAGTTATCACATTAATAAATAACATGTCAGATAAAAACTAGTATACAACTGAAAACTCATATATGCATATTTCTTAGGAACACCAGTCATCTACAGTGTAGCTGTGGAGCAGGACCAGCATTTTGCCAAGCATTTTTATAAGCGAAATAATCTTCTAGTTTATAATATGCTCATTTACATAGTGTGCGTTTAATGCAAGTTTTAAATTTCTTCTCTTTTAGTTGAAGACTATTAGAAGGTATTTTATTTTAAATTTAATACAGTACCCCATGAAAGATATTTGCACTTTTGTTAGTCTAAATTTTGGTTGTAGTAACTTATTTCTCTAGTAATGTAATTATGTCTTTGACATCGTGGAGTAAATAGGTGCAAAAATTTTCTCACATACATAATGTTTTCATAAATATACTGGCAAGGCACCGTCAGGATGTTAATTTCCTTAAATAGATCCCTAAGGGATTCGCGACTACGTAGAGTATAAATGGCTCTGATAGCTCTTTTCTGCAAAATGAATATAGATTCTATATCTGCAGTTCGCCCCACGCTCCCAATATTTACATCCCAACAAATATACAAAAGGTCCAGACACTAAGGGTTTTGAGTTTAGTTAGTTTTGCTGTTATCTATACTTATAATAAAATGTAAATTTCACGTGTCTGTACATTTCAGAATTTTGGAAAAAAAAAATTAGCAAAGTACTTACTTTTAAAAAATAATAATTATACACATTGTTATAACTTTTAGAAATATCTGTCTATCTGTCTCTCTATTTGTTTGAACACGCATCACTGCTCAAGTATTAAGTTTACGTAAAAACTTAAGTAAAAAAATAGTAAAGCATATCCGTGAGTAATTTAATTTAGTCTTATTCATTAAAATCGATTAACTCTATCAAAAGTAATTGTAATTTGAATGGCGGCGTGAGTTAAGTAACAGAGAAAATCAGGTAAGTGTACCTAACAGATCACTCCCAGGCAATACTAAGGTCCACCCCCGCATAAATAAATGTTTAGTTCTGAGCTTCGTTTAGTCACGTTGTAACATAAGATTTCACACTAATTTATTAACCGAACGGAAAATAAATGGTCTGAAAATGTAAAAAAAACTTCACTTGTTATCCGTCAATATTTCAGCTTGTATCTGGGGGCACGGCATTGCCCCCACCAAGTCGAGCAAAAAAGCGGCACGGCCGTACCATCATTTTCTCGAAGCAGTTCAGGCACTGGGGGCACGGCATTGCCCTCGCCAAGACGAGCAAAAAAGCGGCACGACCGTACCATCCTTTTCTCGAAGCAGTTAAGGCCATTTTTGACCCCCTATAAGTTCGTTGTGGATAAAACTAGAAGCCTAAATTTTCAGGCACCAAGCAGGCATTGTATAAACACGGTATATTTAAAATTTCATTCAATTTGAACCAGTAGCTTAAGAATTATAACTGGTCAAAGTTTCTTAATTTTGTCACTCACTGACTGACTGACCGATCATCAAAATTGTAAGGCACTTCTAGCAGACATAGCAGGTTTTAATTGAGAATACAATTAGTGTTTAGTGTATAAATTAAGGAAAAACTAAAACATTTTGTAATTTCGGTCCAGTTTTCTGGATACACCAACTGCATAAATAACTTTGTAATCCCATATAGATACTTCACGTATTCCTATTCACCCCATTTTTATCTCTCAGATAATATCATTCGCTAAACCTAGATACTATATTTATTATTTCATTGTTCCCGTTCTAAATATTTTTGGTACGCCAGCTACCGATCATTTTCCTCTGTTGTTTCCATACAAAGGTTGTCTGGAAGACATCGCTATTAGCGATAAGACCGCCCATTGTACTTGCCGCTTAGTATAAACTAACTAACTATGTTTAATTTCTGTTTAACTGTGGTGTATAACAAAGAATGTTCTATCTATCTATATAGGATTACAAAGTTACATTTGCGGTGAATGAATCAGTGGACCTGTATAAGTGTATATGTATAACATAATGGAATAATAGGTGTAGATAGGTACCTAGATATAATTATGTTCAAAGATAACTTGTAAAATGGTCAACGGAATGATAAAGCAAGAATATGACATGTCTTATGAAGTTGTACCAAAAACAAAACAAAAATAAAATTTAAGAGAACATAATTATAAAAATAGGAGCAAAAGTTATGTTAAGGCGAAATATTGACGTGAGTCTTGGTTTAGTTAATGGTACTATCAGTATAGTGCAAAGAGTAAAGGTTGATCCCGAACATACAAATAAAAAATTAAGAAAATATAGGTACATTACATTTAATAAAGGACATGTTTACGAGCTTGGTCCGGTCAAAACTAAATTTGAAATTATTAATAGGACTTATGCACAGAATACATAATAATAGACTTATGTTCATCGCCAACATATGTATAGCCTACGCTATAACTATACAAAAAAGTCAGAGCCTAAGTCTAAATAATGCACTGATGGATATCGGTTATGCAGTATTCATATTATGTTTTAAATAAAATAGATTAAATTGGCCATCGCATGAAATCACAATGTATCTCACAAGTAATACGGCATATTATATTAAATAAGATTTTTTTGTGCGATTGCCAAGTTAATCTATTTTATTTAAAACATAAAAGATTTTTAATATTGATATGATCACTATAAGATGTTGTTAGGTTAGCTACTTACGTAATAACTTAAGACAAAAGGTCTTTAACTAGGGACTGAATAAATTAACCGACTTGGTATTACATGGATCTCACAGCTTTTTACGGTAAAAGAACTGAGTGGCGAGACTTGGATGTTTTTACAAGTTTTGTTTTAGATGGCATGTAATTTTCTTGGCGATAGTGTTTGCGATTTTTTTGACGGGAATTAACGTGATCACGTCTTTAAAAGGTATTACATACCTTTGCTTTGAAACCACTTTAATAACGTAGACCAGTACGTATATAATGAGTTAATGACGTAGTGTCTGTTAGATCCCAAACTAGGCAGAGCCTGTACTATGGTAACCAGACTGCTGATAAACATACTTATATATTTCTAAATACATACATATAATAGATAATTTACGATTAACTGTTTACGATTTCTTATTTTTAAATTTAGTACCACTAGTATTTGAATTTGAACAGAGTATTTAATAAAAAATCGTCTGTGGTTTTTAGATAATGTTTTCATGTCTAATATCCTATGTGGTAAAAAATAAATGTTATCTAGAACACAAACCACACGCTATGATATCGTACTAAATAATATTTTTTCCAAAATAAAAGTAGGCTAAATTACTTCTTATAACATTAGCCATCTGTCAGTGAAAATCGGTCCTGTTGATCCGGAGATTAGCCGGAACAAACAGACAGACAAAAAAAAATGTTTTTTGTTATATGTACCGCCTAAACATTCGGATGCATTTAGTAAAATGCTGTTACTATAACATTATATACAGACTCTTCAATTTTATTTATTTGTTATGTACAAATAAATAAAATTGAAGGGCACACTGAAAGTTCTGCGCTCCAGGCCGCTCATAAATGTTTGAACTTCGAATGTAAAATTGTCTTAAACATAAGAAACTCAATCATTGATTAAAAAACATCCTCATTTAAAAGTTAGAAAACTTTGTTGCCGCTGCATTCCTCAAAATATCACCCCAGAACGAAAACGCACTCGTGTTGATTAGTGTAAAAAATGTTGTTAAAGTACGATAATGGACGTTCAAATGCTGTGTATGACATTGTGACAGGAGATGAAACATGGATATATTGTTACATGTCGGAAAGAAAGCCACAGTCTTCTGCATGGGTGTTCGAATCTGAAAGCAAATCAACAAAATTGAGGCAGGCGAGAAACGTAGGCAAAACAATATTGTGTTTTTTTACTCCCGTACGGGCCCTGTCTGCACGATCATACTTGAAGAACAAAAGCCAGTTTATGCTGAGTGGTGCACCATTTGTTTGCCCAGTGTCTTTGAAAAAATTAGGGAAAACCGACCAAGAAATCAAATCCTATTGCACTATGATAATGTGTCGGCGCACTACGCGAACAAGACAAAGTAATTTTTGACTTCTGAAAAGGTAGAGCTACCCATCCCGCACACAGTCCAGACCTGGTACCATGCGATTTCTCTATATTCCCAAAAATTAAAGATTTGATGAGAGGTATGACATTTATGGAGCCGGAAGAGGCCGTGATAGCTTTCAACCAGCACGTGAAAAACATACCCTTAGACCAATGGTCCTCATGTTTTCAAAAATGGTGTGACTAAATGAAAAAGTGTTTAAAATGTAATGGAAAATACTTCGAGAAGCAGTAAATATATTACTTTACAAGTAAATTGGTTTATTAATGAGTTACGCAAAACTTTCAGTGTGATTCTTACTGGAGATCACCTGGTGGTTTAACTGCGATTGTAATTAATTAAATTTTTATACTAGCAGTTCACGTGTACATGTTTATATATTTTGAGCGGAACCCTAATTCTTTTTCCAAAATATAAGTAGCTTAAATTACTTTTTTAACACTAGCTATCTGCCAGTGAAAGTATCGTGGAAATCGGTCCACACGTTCCGGATATTTGCCAGAACAGACAGACACACAAAATGTTTAAAAACAGATTTTTAGGCAAAGGTATCATGCAAATAACTGTATGAACTTAAAAAAACTATTATTTTGACATTACAAACAGACACTTCAATTTTATTTATTTGCATTGATTTTTAAAGGCGACATACTTTCAACATCTAGAATTGGTAATTGACACTATTTGGCTGAATATCCGGCTATCCGGCCAACCTTGAGGCCGGATAGCTAAACAGACATCTCTAGTACCTGTCATACACATCATGCCTAAAAACCTCATGAGAATATTTTTATCAGTGAATAATTTTTTTACATAAATAGTTCAATTCCATTCCAGTTTGGACAGTTTTACGAGCAGTTCTATTTAGACAACATTATGTTGTGTAGAATATCTATTACCTGTGTAATCGTGCTGTTTTCATCTACTGGTGAGATCCCTCTATTTAAAATAGTATTGTTAACCAACTTCAAAAAGGAGGAGGTTTTCAATTTGACTCTTTTTTCCATTTCTTGGGTTACGTAATATCTTCAACATTTGTAAACCGATTTTAATAATTCTTCCTTTTTTAATTTAATCGGTTGTAATATTTTCTTCAAATTTAAATAGAACCAACCTATAAGTTCTACTATATATTCTACCGTAATTTTTTTTAAGAGAATACTAGCAACGTAGGTTACACACTACTAGTATTCTTGTTAACCCCTCATGAATGAATAATATTTATTAGTATTAACAAATTACAATTAAATTAAGTGGTTTCATAATAAAAATATTTTTAATAAAAAAATTAACTGACGAAAACAACTAAAAGCATAAAATAAATAAACCTTTCTAAACTATCAAGTTTTATATAAACTTATTTTGAGTAGGCGCCAAATAATAAAATAATTAATTATAATTACCTACGTGGAGCCGTGTCCATTTCTACGTAGGTACTTATAAAATTTAGATAATAAAAAAAAATACATCTAAGCTGATATTGACAGGTAACCAGTGAAGTTTTTTCTACATTTTCAGACCAATTATTTTCCGTTCGGTTACAGTAGTGTGAAATCTTATGTTACACCGTGACTAAACAAAGCTCGGAAGCAAACATTTATTTGTTGCGGGGGTGGACCTTGGTATTGACTGGGAGTAATCTGTTAGGTATACCGAGGGGACCCATAGTTTTTAGGAAGCGGCACTGACTGACTGACTTCAGCAAGAGTCTCCCAGTGACCAATTGGTAGGACGAATCGAGAGGTTAGGTCGTCACAGTTGTTTTATTATGATGTTCTGCGAGGTGAACATCTCGCGCAAGGAGGAGGTGACGACGGCGACGGTGTGATATACGGCCTCACCAATAGCCCGGTGAGGTGAGTTTTCACACGAACAAATGAGTAATGTTACCACGGCCAAATTATGTCGTTATTTCACGTGTAAGCAACCAAAACAACCTTATTTGTACGCTCCAGGTTGATTCACCGCCAATACAGTGCAAATAATAATAATAATAATGTTAGTGGCAGAACATACACTGATCACGGTGATGTTCTGAATTTCTTTAGGGCAGGTCAGAAATACTCGAAACTGGCGGGCTTGTATGAACAGGCAGTAGAGAAAGAGAGAGGTATAGGAGCAAGTGGCGGGCTGTAGTGTCTGCCTACCCCGAAGGGACCAACTTTTTTTTATGCATGTATGTAATTTTTTGTTTTCATAGATGTAGTGCGGGGTAGGCACGTAAATGAAACGCAAAATAGGATTGTGCAAGAAAAGCTTGAAGCGACATGGGACAAGGAGTCGGTGAAACAAGACGGTGATAGAGAAGGTAATACTGAACAACTTTAGTAATTATGGTAATGATAATGTTTTGGGACAAATTACACAGCGCTCTCTTGAGCCAAATTAATCATAGCTTGTACCATGGGTTCATACATTCACACGGTGATATACATACTGTGGTGAAATCCACACACAACATTATATATGTACTACAGCGTCATTTTGCAATGACAAGTCGAACTGCACAGTAACTGATACTGCTCCTGTATAGCGGAGGGGTTACTCAATTTGCGATTATGATACTTTAAGATTACGATATTGTGCTAATATGATGTTTTCTGAATGTGATGATTTGCGATTATAGTATTTTGAGATTATAATATTTGCAAAAGTTGCGTTCGGAAAAAATTAAATTCTGCCAATAAGTGGAGTAGTCGCGCGTATACTCGAACAGTCACGGATATTCTGGCGGATGGTTGTAGCTCGTGCATTAAGCCTTGTGACTTCTCTGCGAAAAAGAGGACTTTCCAAGGTGTATCCTTACCGATCACTGACCATCTTGGGCTTCTGGGTATCACCCTCATAGAGTTATTATTATGATTGGGCTTAGCTGGGGAGGTTATCCAAATACTAGCAATACCCATGTTACTAGTATTTAAAGAAGACCCAGTGGTTTAGTAAACTATAAAGGCATATCACTGGTCGATATGTCGGTTGAGACTCTTACACATTCTGTAACACGCTTTTACTAGCTTCACTTGTAACTAACTAATTATCTAACTATGTGAACAAATCTTGAAAGTCAATTTTAACCTAAACTTTGTATGTGCGAGTATGTGTGGTCCGGATGATAACACTGTTATTTGGTATCTTGGAGCGAATCTCATGATGGATTATGGAACTCTTCAATGGCTACTCGGAAACCCTTCGAGGTTTGACGTGTCTAACAGATTGTGCTGGTAACGATGGTCTGATGATGAAGCCAGGAGGTGGATAATGGAACTCTTATTTAACTTTTTTATTCGGTTCGCCATAAAAGCGTGTGTTTTTACTAAACTATAATTATGTTTGTTATTGGCAGGTTCAGTGCTGGCATCCTCCGTCTACGTTCGGCTGTTTGAATATAAATCGGTATACTCGGTAAATTATCATGCCACGGCCAACAATAATAGTGCGTATGAAACAGGTCAGTATTTCATAAGAAGCATGTCTATAGTTTGATCTGGAGCTTGTAACTCGTTTAATGGACCGTCTCAATTTCAGCTGCCCTCGTCTGCCCCACAGCCCATGCTGACTGCTTTATTGACACAATTATTTCCTCAAGTGTTATATTAAGGAAAACCTGTCATCTGCTTGCCTTATTATTTGAATGTATTTGTGTTATTTACATGTAGCGCTGTTGATGTTCATGATAAAATTCAACGAAATGTCTGAACCTGATTACGGCTTAAAAAAAAAAACTAAAAAGCAAAACAAATAAAAAAAGTTTTCAGGTTTCTGATAGCAATGACTAAGTTTTGGACGCAGCTTCGTTCGCCATTTCGTAGATAATGTCCATCAACTCACTTTCAATCTATTCACCTAGAGAGCTACCTTTAGTCCTTCACTGAACATACCTCAGACAACGTGTATGTAAAACTATCACGATGATCATTTAAGTAGTTAAGTAGTGAAAGCGTAACAAACAAACAAACAAGCGTCGTTTGAGCATCGTTAGCGCAATGGATAGGGCGTCGGACTTGCGATCAAGTGGTGGCAGGTTCGAACCCCACTCAGTGCACTATCGACGTGAACCAACTCCTAGCACTAGAGGGGTTAACAAGAATACTAATAATGTGTGACCCACGCTACAAGTATTTAAAAAAAAAACGAAGGAACTTAAAATCTAATTTATTTATGATATTACTAGCTAGGGTTCACAATATTGGTTAATGACGGTCATATTTCCTAAACACGTATAGCTGACCCCTGAATGACTTAAAGCAATAACAATTTTAGAGAAAGACAATTGATTTTTAATTTATAAGTCTATGTTTTTAATAATAACTTATTTTGAAACTGACAATATGAACTTATTACTGAAGCATAACGAATACTATTGTGTCTTTGCCAGACGTGAAGATTGCCAATACTGACAAAGATAAGACGAACGACACGACGGACACTACAGATGATACATGGAACACGAAGAATACGACGGACACTACAGATCATACATGGAACACGAAGACTGCGACGGACACTACAGATAATACATGGAACACGGAGACTGCGACGGACACTACAGATGATACATGGAACACGGAGACTACAACGGACACTACAGATGATACATGGAACACAGAGACTGCGACGGACACTACAGATGATACATTGAACACGGAGACTGTGACGGATACAACAGTCGTTGCAAAATGTGTTGGCAATGGTAAGTTTAGATATTACCACAATTGTAACACGGAGACTGGGATGGATATTACAGATGATACATGGAAAACAGAGACTGCGACGGACATTGCAGATGATCCATGGAACACGGAGACGGCGACGGACACTGCAGATGATACATGGAACACGGAGACTTCGACGGACACTGCAGATGATACATGGAACACGGAGACTTCGACGGACACTACAGATGATACATGGAACACGGAGACGGCGACGGACACTGCAGATGATACATGGAACATGGAGACTTCGACGGACACTGCAGATGATACATGGAACACGGAGACTTCGACGGACACTACAGATGATACATGGGATACGGAGACTGTGACGGATACAACAGTCGTTGCAAAATGTGTTGGCAATGGTAAGTTTAGATATTACCACAATTGTAACACGGAGACTGGGATGGATATTACAGATGATACATGGAAAACAGAGACTGCGACGGACATTGCAGATGATCCATGGAACACGGAGACGGCGACGGACACTGCAGATGATACATGGAACACGGAGACTTCGACGGACACTGCAGATGATACATGGAACACGGAGACTTCGACGGACACTACAGATGATACATGGAACACGGAGACGGCGACGGACACTGCAGATGATACATGGAACATGGAGACTTCGACGGACACTGCAGATGATACATGGAACACGGAGACTTCGACGGACACTACAGATGAAACATGGAACACGGAGACTTCGACGGACACTACAGATGATACATGGGATACGGAGACTGTGACGGATACAACAGTCGTTGCAAAATGTGTTGGCAATGGTAAGTATAGATAATAATATTACCACAATAACTAATATTGTTGTAAAAGTAGTTTCAATTTTGTCCTTGACACCTTTAGGATACACTACACATGTAGACCCCATGCTTGCAAAAATAATGATACGGACTTCTAGATTAATTTTATTAATTCGTCTAGAAAAACGCAAATTTGTTTGTAAGTAACGGAAATAATAACAATAATTAATGTCAGAATGACTAAAACAAACATGGGTTTTTCTGCCTGTTGATTATTATTTAATTTGCATTGGTCTATGTGTTTCGCTTTATGACATGTTTACAAAATAAAAAAAATAAAATAATAGTTCTAGAACCAATGTACAAGCGATGTTTGGTTTGGGTCTAGATAGCGATGTGTAACAATATCCCACAACATTGGTTTTTTCATTATAATAAAATATACAATGTGGTACAGATAGGTGGTGTTGATAGTGGTCATATTAAGAGAGACGCATACTTCGTGAATGATATAAATCGGTGATAATAATTTAAAAATATCTGAGGGCTAAAAGTAAGTTTTATTACAGGAAAAGATTCTAATTACTACTTCTTAACTAGAAACTAACCAGCAACGTTAACGTGGTCGACCGCAACGCCGTAAAAATTGGGGTGAAAACTTTACATTCATGCACTCACAAATATATTATATGTCTTCCGTGAATTATACGTTGTTAAACCTCTAATCCCCTGGGGTTCAGAGAAGCGTGTCCTCTCAAAGCAGGCCGTAAATACTAAATACATACTGCCATGCATGCTTAAGAGCGTAGTAATTTACTCTAGTTTTATACTTCACAGGATACAAATTTTCCTCAACGGGTAGTTGTTACAAAGTTCATTACTATTACCACTTCAACTGGTTGAAAGCGACATTGACATGTTCCGAAGAAGGCGGATACTTGGTAATCTTAAACGATCAAAAAGAACTTACAACATTTGTGGAAATGATTAAAAAAGAATTTTATTACACTTCTTTTTTTGTAAGATTTTGGATAGGAAATCAAAATGCCGATGATTGGCGCTTTGCTTACGGTGAGTTATGTGCCTAGCTTTATATCTAGACAGGTTTTCGGAAAGTCGAATCTATATATGTAGAGAGCAGTTGTTGTGTTGAGCACAGCAAAGATGTTGACTGAATTTTGAAAATATAATATTAAGTGTTTGTAATCCGTTAGGATTTGAAATGTTAGGGCCATAGGGTAGAAGCTCGTTCTGTTTATAAAGAACTAGATAATCGATTGACCAGAAGGCAGGCCTTTTTCTAGCCATTCAACATGGCTATGCTGCAAGCCTTCTGGGTAGGCTACCAGTAGGTGATGATGTGGAGGTATTTTATGACGAATGCATGTAAACATTGTTACTTAGTTTCGATGTATAAAATTTTTATTACATTATATTATTTTTTGTCTATTGAATTAAATATCACAAGCTTTTTAATGTATTTAATGTCTTGTGTGCAATCAAATATTAAGATATTTTAACTGTAATCTTCTCCAAGATGAACTCATAAATTTTTACGCGAAAACGCGAAGATGGATGTGATTTCTCTTTATAAACAAATGTTACGACCACCCAAGTATCTAATGTAATTAAAGCACAATGGAGACATATTCAAGCTTCCTTAACTAACTACTTAGACAATATGAATACTTTGGAAGTAGTTAAGCTACAAGGAGACTCAACTTCTAGATATAATCAATCAATAAATTTCTGAATATCAGTGTTTCATTGAATTGTTTTAGGTTTGGAAGGAAGCACTACCCGGGCACACTTAAAATTCAGTCAATTCTGCCCTTATGTTACTCTGATTCCGCAAAGGGGTGTTACGTATTGTGATGCTGAAATGGGCTTTGTATGTGAAAAAGATAATTAAATAAAGTCAACATTAACATCCCTGTCTTTTGTTGGTTAAACACATAATACCATTGCATCCATGAGAATACTCTAGCTTCCTAAAGTTATTCCCCGGAGTTTCACCCGTGTTATGGTCACTGCTGCATTCCGGTCGGATTCATATTTTTTTTTGTATTTCATCGCCCAATTGTTGAGGAAGTTACTACTAGTTAGAAGCCTACTAGATGGGAGAGTCACGCTTTGGCACGTATGGGCCGGCTCGACAGAGGTGATACCACGACCACACAGAAAACCGGCAGTGAAGCAATGCTTGCATTGTTTTTCACCGAGTGAGTGAGGAAACCGATGGCCCTACCCTTCCCTCTTCCCCTCTCCTTCTTCACATTCCCTACTCCCACCTTAAAGACCGGCAACGTGAGGCTCTCGAGTTGCAGGTGCCCATGGACAGCGGTAGGTGCCCATACATTTTTCCTCTCCTTTTGATCAGTTGAATAGTTACAGCGTGATGGCGTAGCAAAGAAACAACCTCACTTTCCTATTTATAATATTAGTTAGGGTTTGACATCAGGCTGCGCCTCAGAAGCGGTGCGAAAAGAAACACAATTCAAATCAAAAATCAAAATCATTTATTTCAATTAAACCCTTTATAGGTATTTTTGAATTGTCAGGAGTAGTAGTCAGTCAGACTGAGTCAGGCGTGAAGCTAATTGTCTGTTCCAATAAGTAGATCCTGTGGAGAAGAACAGGCAAGAAACTCTAAGAACACTCTTTTTCAACACCTATTTTACAACTCTTTGGTTACATTGCTTACATGCGCCAATTAAATGTGAGAACAGTGTAACGTATTGTTCTAAACTATAAACAGTTGCGCAAACTACTACTGTATGTAAGTAATAGCAGTTCGGAGATGACCAGCCCCAACCAACGGCACTTGTTCACGAGCATGACGCACGCGCCAGCCATCGTCCACTTCAACCATATCAGAGGCAGCCGAACGATCCGACACATACGCTACCATCGGCAGGACGTCTAGGCGAGCATGACATACTCAGAACTGCCAGGCAATTTAGCAAATTAACTTAATATATTATTGACTACACAGTTATCACATTAATAAATAACATATCAGATAAAAACTAGTATACAACTGAAAACTCATATATGCATATTTCTTAGGAACACCAGTCATCTATAGTGTAGCTGTGGAGCAGGACCAGCATTTTGCCAAGCATTTTTATCAGCGAAATAATCTTCTAGTTTATAATATGCTCATTTACATAGTGCGCGTTTAATGCAAGTTTTAAATTTCTTCTCTTTTAGTTGAAGACTATTAGAAGGTATTTTATTATAAAATTTAATACAGTACCCCATGAAAGATATTTGCACTTTTGTTAGTCTAAATTTTGGTTGTAGTAACTTATTTCGTTCTCTAGTAATGTAATTATGTCTTTGACATCGTGGAGTACATAGATGCAAATTTTTTCTGACATACATAATGTTTTCATAAATACACTGACAAGGCATCGTCAGGATGTTAATTTCCTTAAATAGATCCCTAAGGGATGCGCGACTACGTAGAGTATATATGGCTCTGATAGCTCTTTTCTGCAGAATGAATATAGATTCTATATCTGCAGTTCGCCCTACGCTCCCAATATTTACATCCCAACAAATATACAAAAGGTCCAGACCCTAAGGGTTTTGAGTTTAGTTAGTTTTGCTGTTGATCTATAATTATAATAAAATGTAAATTTCACGTGTCTGTACATTTCAGAATTTTGGAAAAAAAATTAGCAAAGTACTTACTTAAAAAAAATAATAATTATACACATTGTTATAACTTTTAGAAATATCTGTCTATCTGTCTCTCTATTTGTTTGAACACGCATCACTGCTAAAGTATTAAGTTTACGTAAAAACTTAAGTAAAAAAATAGTAAAGCATATCCGTGAGTAATAACTACACCTAATACTTGGAACACGGAGACTGCGACGGACACTACAGATGATACATGGAACACGGAGACTGCAACCGACATTACAGATGATATATGGAACACGGAGACTGCGACGGACACTACAGATTATACATGGAACACGGAGACTGCAACGGATAATACAGATGATACATGGAACACAAAGACTGCAACAGATACTACAGATGATACATGGAACACGGAGCCTGCGATGGACACTACAGATGATACTTGGAACACGGAGACTACGACAGACACTACAGGTGATACATGGAATACGGAGACTGTGACGGACACTACAGATGATAGATGGAACATGGAGACAGCAACCGACATTACAGATGATACATGGAACACGGAGACAGCAACCGACATTACAGATGATACATGGAACACGGAGACAGCAACCGACATTACAGATGATACATTGAACACGGAGACAGCAACCGACATTACAGATGATACATGGAGCACGGAGACTGTGACTTATTCAACAGCCGTTGCAAAATGTGTTGACGATGGTAAGCCGTATAGATATTACTACAGTAATTAATATTGTTGTATAAGTAGTTTCAATTTTGTCCTTGACCCTTTTAGGATAGACCATACATGTAGACTTCATGCCTGCAAAAATAATGATACGGATTTTAGACATTCATTTAGATAAGAGCCAATTTTTTTTGTAAGTAACGGTCAGAATTAATAACAATAATGAATGTCAGAATGAATAAACAAACGTGGGCTTTTCTGCCTGCTGATGACGCCTGTGGCCTGATTTTAGAGTATTCCACTGCACTGTCAGAGGTGACGGGCTTGATTTAGCGCATATATTTGTATTCATCGATTAGTTAAATTGCATTGGTCTGTGTGTTTCTTTTTAAAATATGCATGTGTTTACAAAATTTAAAAAAAAACATTAAATAATAGTTATAGAACCAATGTACAAGCTATGTTTGGTTATGATAGCGATGTGTAATAATGTCCCAAAATATTGTTTTTTTTTCATTATTATAAAATATGCAATGGCGAGTGGTCATATTAAAAGAGACGCATACTCTCTTATTACGGAAATAGATTCAAATTACTACTTCCTAACTAGAAGCTAACGAGCAATGTTAACGTGTTCGACCGAAATGCCGTAAAAATTGGGGTGAAAGCTTTACAATCATGTAGGCCTTTTCTAGACATTCAACGTGGCTATGCTGCCAGTCTTCTGGGAACGTTACTAATAGGTGATGATGTGGAGGTATTTTATGACGAATGCATGTAAACAAGTCTTATTTTATTTATTTATTGTTAGTTTTGGTGTATAATTTTTTTTTGCCTATTGACTTAAATATCACAAGCCTGTTAAGGTATATGATGTCTTGTGTGCAAACAAATATTAAGATATTTTAACTGTAACTCTAAGATTACCGTACTTTCTCAGTGAGTTCGGTAACTACTCATTTTTTTATTAATAGTTAAAACGCGAAGATAAGGCATTGAGATTTCTTTGTATAAACAAAAGTTAGAACCACCCAAGTATCTAATGTAATTAAAGCACAATGAAAACATGTTCACGCCTTCTTTGAAAAAGGAAGATTAGCAAACATAAAACATATGAATACTTCGGACGTGGAGACTCAATTTATAGATACATTTTGGCAATAAGCGGCGGTAGCGTAATGGCTAAGGCGTCGGACTTGCGATCAAGTGGTTGCGGGTTCGAACCCCACCCAGTGCACTACAGTCGTGTACCTACTCCTAACACAAGCGTTTAGCTTAGCTGGAGGGGTTAACAAGAATACTAGCAATGTGTGACCCACGTTACTAGTAGTCTTTAAAAAATTTTTAAGAATTGTAGAAGATTATTGTTTTTTGTATGTGAAAAAGATAACTAAATAAAGTCACCATTAACATCCCTGTCTTTTGTTGGTTAAACACACGATACCATTGCATCAATGAGAAGACTCTGGCTTGCTGTAGTTATTCTCCAGAGATTCACCCGTGTTATGGGCACTTCGGCAATCCGGTTAGAAAAATATACTACTACCCCTCTTCCTCTCTCTTTCCCCACTTCCCCTACTTCCACCTTAAAGATTGGCAACGTGTGGCTCTCGAGTTGCAGGTGTCCATGGACGGCGGTAGGTGCTCATACATTTTCCTCTCCTTTTGATCGGTCGAGTACTTACAGCGTAATGGCGTAGCAAAGAAACCAACTCACTTTCGTATTTATAATACTAGCTGTGCCCGTGGCTTCGCTCGCGTGGAAATTAGTTTGTGACTATAAGTTTGATTGCGGGAAAAGGCTGCCTATGAGGCGGTAAACCTGCTTTCTGACCTTAAAAGTGAGCATGAAGAAGACAATGGAGGAATGTCCGTAAAAAGATTTTGTATAGGTTGTAGTACTTCCTATATATTGGGAAGAATCGCTTTGCCCGCATGCACAGCACACACTTCTCGCTCCATCTATCTATTTTTGTATGGCACTTAGGGCAAATCTTACTCATTCCTCCAAATTTACAGTAGTTTGGATCGTAACTGAAAAACTTCAATCGAATGTTCAATTTTTCTAACGAAATATCACTATTTTGCACTGGTGCGTTGAGTAAGGAGCAGACCGCGCGAGTGAGCCGCTCGACTACCTTATACACATCGTCAGACGTCAACTCCCCTCCCGTATCGAAACGCAGAACGCGCAATTAAGCGTTTTGAACAAGTTTTATACAGCATTTGAATAAATGGGGAATCTCGCTGCGTGGAAATAAAGTTGAGTATACGTTGACAGGTTTTAGTAAAATTTAGCGGCGCTGAGAAATAGATGCCAGTAACAAATAGACTTTATTACGAAAAACACAAGGTTAATTTCATATGAAGAAATTAAGTCAGGTTTTAGTTTAGTCGAGTGTACAATAGAATCGGCACCACTGTCTCTATCTCCGCTTCTGTAAATGGTTTGAACTAAGGTCTGTTTAAAAACTTTCGGAAATATTCCCAAATGTCAAAGCAAGACTAAAAACGTGTCATATAACTGGGACTAAAATGTGTCTAGCTGACCACAGATAAGCCGCTCAATCTCTAAAACTCCAAAAATAGCCATATAGTAGAGATAACGATCAGCCGAGTTTGGACAGCTGTCTTCGCAATTACGTACCTACTTCATAGAAAAAGATGACATAGTTTGATGAATTTCATCTAATATACCACTTCGAACTTTGTGCTATTAAAATTTAAGTAAATAAAATTATTATTGTTCCCATCAAAAAATAAAAGACATTTAGAATATTTCTTTGACATTTTGAAATACCTAGATATCTATCTAGGCATTCAAAAAACAAAGTAGTAACATCTAAATATTAATGTACTAGATACATAAAACCAAGCTACTCTGCGAGTAATAGACATTTTAAATAAACATAATGAACCTAACTTCACATATCTCTATCTCTCAACGTGTGGATCCCTCGTGTCTAGATTGAATTCTTAGTGACGTAACTAGTGTATCTGGTTGAAAGCGGGGGGTTTTGGTGGGGACCCGGCTTTCAGAAATTATAAATAAAAGTTTATAGATAACAGCTTAAATAGGAGTATTTATACCACGAAACCCCCCTTTACTGAGAGGAATACGAAATAATTAAACATTTGTGTTATACTACAAGTGTGTATCATGGAGATCGGATAATCGGATGCATATTTACCTAAAGTTTTTTTTGGATAACAAATTATGGAAGCGGCTTCTAAGTATATTTTTATTTACGAATGCAGTTGTATTGTCGCGTCGCTATTTGCGCACAAGCAAGTATAATTTGCCGTCTCACTCGCACTCTCACAAAATGCTTACATTTCCTGGGGTTTAATAGGCCCGATTTGACACTTGTAAGAACGTTATAAGGTTATTTTTGCTTCGTCAAAAATCACTGACAATAAAAGTAGGGAAAAGCAACCATTATACGTTGTAACAGTGCAAGTATCATTTGTGTCAAACTGGGGTTTATTACATCTCACTGAGTATAGGTACACTTAAATTTGAATTTCCTGGAATCGCGGGATTCTTTCGATAAAAAAGTGCTTTCCATAATAGCCAACATCTCAACTTTAGGTAAATATGCATCCGAATATCCGATCTCTAATTCATAAGCCTGTTTGATAATTTCCGTTCTACAGGGTCGTGTTAATTAATTCATCTAAAGGATTCAGGGGCCCATTTGTTTTTTCAAATGTGATTAAATAAATTACTTTAGTGTTAAAATAAGAAAATAAACTGTACTAGAATAGAAGGTTCTCTTCACCATATTTAACACCTATTATATTGAGGCCTAAAGATGATATCTTAAGTGTAAATGTTATGGAAACTAGTAAACCTGATTTGTTGTCACAAACCTGATGGATTCCTCTCTCTCCGCCTCTGGTGCTGCCAGGCCAACGCCACCGCCTGTATGCAGTATAAAGGAGAAAGAAAAATATCTGTACATTCCTTGGCCTACGTGTTAACTCAATCAAAATATTTGAAAGAGGATATAATAACAAGCCTTTACTGAAAATATCATAAAATTTGATGATCCAGGAATTAAGTTATATGCAACTAAAAATATAGTAAAATTGTGGTTATGTTAAAACATAGTATTAATTTTTTGTAACTTTCAGAATATTATTAAAGCCTTTATGGTCACGATGGATATTATAGGTACATTAAAATATGAGTGATGGTTCTGGAAGTGTTTAAGTTCGTACCTAGCTCATCAGCTATCGACGACGACGAACGACACCGCTTCCACACGACTCTGCTTCAAATTGCTCTGACCACTCGCTGTTCACATGCCGACAACTTGTTGTCTACCCTATGAAAGTCAGCAGTAAGCTCGCCACCCAGGCGCACAGTTTATGCAACTTGCTGTAGCACGTACTAAAATAAATAAAAAATCAAATATCTTTATTGCATGAAATTCTTTAAAAATAGTTTGAAAGCGTCTTTTATAAAAACTAAAATTAAAAAATTATAGATCGACACAATGTCACGGTCATAATAGATTGCTTTGTGAAAAGTAAAACAATTATTATTTATAGTAGGTCCTTACCTATGAAATTGCCGTTCTGCCAAGTACTGCACTGGCTATTTTAAATCAAAACATTTTTTTTTTTGGCTATGAATTCTAATTTTAAATTAATTTTATTTAAAAAACATGGATTCCGTTTTTCAAAAGTAGTCGTTTGTTTATTGATTAGTGTTTTCAACGCATTTGCATCTTTTTCGTCATCATGGATACGTTAAAAATTCAAGTAATTATGGAAAATGAGTACCGTCGTGTCAGCAACGCGGCACAAGCGGCACGCAACATCAATGACGTTTACGGAGCTAACACTAAAAACCAACGCACCGCCTGTTATTGGTTTGCCCGCTTCCATTCTGGTCATTTCCGCCGTAATAGTCTTGAAGGTAAGGTAATTGATAAGTTTACTAATAAATGTGTATTAGTTCAGTACATAAAATGTTTTTTTTTACCCAGATCCAAAGACAATAAATATTGTTCAAAATGAGATATGGTAAACTCTATTCTCACTGCAAATTTAGCTATTAGTACTGCTTAGGTCAAGCTAAATGAAATAAAATATTTCTTTACACACTTTCAAGTTATAACTTTACGACGTTTTCCTTTTTTTATGGTATAGGGGGCAAACGAGTCAAGAGTAACAAGGGCGTACCGGCTTTTACGGTAGGAGTAGGGGAAAGATGGTAGAGGGGAAGAGGAGGGAGGAGAGTAATTTAAATTTCAAGAAAATATTCAAATATTATCATGCACACTGGATAAGAGTGTGTGCACGACTGTATTTGACATGAAACTTATAAAAAAACGAAACGTGCGAATCGCCTCTTACTTGAAGGGGGTCAATTCGCACGCAAATAAATATCCTCTGTGCAGACAACTCAAAAAATAATTTCTCTTTTTAAGGTAACTCTCGCATTAGGAATGATTCCTGTGTCGCGGGGACTTTACAAACATTGAAACAACGGACATAAAGAACTCCCACACTTGGGACACTATATAATATACTTTTTGTGGCAGTTTTATTAAATACCAATATATGGAACTGACCACCATACATTATTTTGTGATATTTCAAAAGAATAAGACAACATTTTCGATGAAAGCTCTCAGACCGCTTGATTTCTTCCGACATCTTGAATAATTATCGTCATATTTCAACAAATTAACACAAAATAATATAAAAAATGCGTATAAACCTTCCTCTTGAATCATTATTCTATCTATTGGTGAAAACTATGTAGAGATATGATCTTGTTGTCAATTGGCACATGTCACCTGTACATTAGTTTTGTAAATCTGTGTACCATTACTATAAACATAATGTATGCTGTGTTTGAAACAAATTGTCCTTCAAACCTTCAATAAAAGCACTGACGTCATTTTCTTTGACGTAGTTTCAATAGTACCACTATAGTACAACATCGCATTAAACACTCATTGACGTAGTTTCAATAGTACCACTATAGTACAACATCGCATTAAACACTCATTGAGCACTCACTAAGTATTCTTTTCCTTTCCTCTTGCTTTCGCTTACTTAGACTTCTACTGACCCGCTGTGGAGCTTGTGGCCCTTTAACTCGTGATTCCGATAGTCCTTTCTGTCTTCATTTTGATAGACTTTCTTAAGATCACTCGCGACCCTCCATGAACATTACTTCAAATAGTTACATACAAGTTCAGAAACCCAAAACATTCCAAAAACCGAAATTCGACGAAATACCAAAGACAACAATTGTAATGGTATAGTCAACATTGCGGCGTAACGATTTTGTTTCTGATGTCACAATTGGTCACAATACTAGTACTAATGATATCGATGTTAACAAATACATTAAAAAAAAAGTTCTCTAATGAGGTACCTTTATAAGAGTCAACTAGATATGTGAACAGAAATTCCGTTACATTTCAATATATCTGAGCACTTAAATTTTAATTAAATACTTATGATTTGATGTTCCTTTGGTTCTCTTAACATTTACCTTCGTTTAAAGTGAGATCAAATTATTTAATTAGAAAATAAACGATGCTAGTTGAATCGATTTGTATAGAAATTCTATTCATTGTGTTAGAGTGAGAGTTAGAATTTCTATACAAAACAGTATATAAAAAATATGCCATAATATACTGAGCTTGATTCCATGGCCGTGTATGACTACTGTATTGTTTCTCTTAAGTAATTCTCTGTAACAACGCAAAGAAGTCAGTCTGTGATCACGGCCAGTGCAACCTGGTCAAAACGCCAGGCAAATCAATGGTATGTAATACCTATTAAATACGTGATCGTGTTAATCCTAACATAATTATATTATCGTCGAATGCCAAAATTTAACAGTTAGTTCGATAGGAAATTATTTTAAAAATAAAGAATAGAAGGTAAGGACTACACATATAGCTAACAAAAAAGGCTGTATAAATACACCATGATATCTCCAGGGTATCTGCGAGGCGGTTACATGTCTACATATATTATTATGAACATTCAAAATACCACAGATCTTTCTTAGGGGATACGGTTAGAGGGAAAGATTGTGTACCTAACTTCTAATGGCAGACTTGGAAAATTGTGGAGGAACACTGTTTGATGTACCTTTAACAAAAAGAGAGCTAGATGGCCATGCCTGGCGGACGGTTGATGTTGGGACGTTGTTATATAATAATTAGATTGAGAACTTTAATTGCGCGTTACTGAGTTACTATTTAATTTTGATGTATTCCGATATCGCCACATACACTTGGATGAAATAAACAGGTTCCGATAACACCACATGTCATTGACATAACATTCGGTTAGTCTTGCGTAGCTTTTGCCGACTTGGTGTTAAAAGTGTAACTTTAATGTACCTCAGCTGGCCATAGGACCTTTTTTATTAGTAGAAGGCAACTCCTGCACTTGGAATAATTCTTGTATCTTGGGGGATTTTACAAATATTCAACAATGTTATACAAAATTAACAATGAACACAAAGAACATCCAGAAGGCTCGTGACAACTATTTGTTGATTACACATATTTTTGTCTTGTGTGATAATCGAAACCCAAACACTTGAGGGCTAGACGCGAAGCGACCACGTTAACTGTTGCTTCATACATGCAGTCCATAAGGATCTTCTTTCAGTATAAGAAGTTATATCCCAATATAGTCAAGTCTAGTGCGAGTTAGAAGACTTAATAAGAACCAACATTGTAGAGAAATTTTGGGGCACACATATTTTCTCACGATGTTTTTGTTCACAGTTGGTATATGTAATAATTAATTTCTGAATTACTTTACTTTAAAAAGTCATAGTTTGATAAGGTTCAAACTGAAAATGCTGACGGGGAAGATACTGGTAAACCTCTCGGCTATCACTTCAATTAGACCCGATGCAAATGTAAATACCTACACATATTTTCAAATTTATTAAATTAATGAAAACATAATTTAATTATAAATTATTAGCAGTTGCCCGCGATTTCATTTCATTTTGGTGAAATCTATGCCTGAGGGAACTACACTTTTGCTAAAATAAAAAGTGGCCTATAATCTATCTCTGTGCCCAATTTGATGCAGATCCATTCAGCCGTTTTTGCGTGAAAGAGTAACAAACATCGACAACATTTCGCTTTCTTAATATTAGTAAGATTTAATATTATCTACGTATTACGGGAATTAACGCGATCACGAAAAGGTATTACATACATAGAGGTATGTAATACCTTTTCGTGATCGCGTTAATTCCCGTAATACGTAGATAATATTATATCATGGAATGCGAAAGTTTAAAAGTTAGTATTAGTAAGATTGATTAGGATGTTGTGTTACATAAGGGTGTAGTATTATTTAAGGTTTCTTCCTGTATGAAAAATCAAGAACTTTCTTGAATACGACTCTTAAATATAACGACACCTTTCTGTAATAAATTAACAGAAATAATTTACAATACACATTTTTTTAATATAATTCAATATATATAGACGCCTTAGACCCCGCCCGCCAGAGACCAGACCCGCAACAGTTTATTTTTAACGAAGATACTGTCATTTGACCCATGCTTATCAAGAAAATATGTATACATATTCATTCGTTACTTCTACTAAACCAGTTCCACGATCACAACTGTCGCGACAACATTATGTTGTACCTAACGAATATTCGTTTGTTCATCGGTGTCGGTATCCTCTTATCGACTGTAACAGGTAAGACTTACATATCTTCTTCATTCAGGACAAATCATTGTGTAATGAGCACGATAATTTGTTCTGTATCTGGGTGTAATTCATCCATAATATGGTTGTATTAAGTAATATATAAGTATGTTTATCAGCAGTTTGGTTACCATAGTACAGACTCTGCCTAGTTTGGGATCAGACGGCCGTGTGTGAGATGTGTGCAAGTTATTCAAGTCAAGTTATTATTTATATCAACTTCTGAATCTTATCCTGTGAAGTGTTTACATACAAATTAACTTGGCAATAGGGCTGTAGGACTGTTTTTGTATTTAAACTCGCACCATTACTTCGAAAACGTCTTCTACCTTTCAGAAGACTATTGTTACGCAGATAGCCTGGTATTTTAATTAAAGTACAAAAATTGATGATATTACGAGTACCAATAGGCATCGATAAGTATCATAAGTGTAGTAAAAAAAATATTCTTAAGAATCCTAAAAAGTAGGCCTGTATGTAAAAAGTATTTGTGTAAATGAATGGGCTAATCCCATGATTAGCCCATTCATTTACACATGCTTAATATAATTACGTGGCTTGCAGCTTCCTACGCTCCATTCGGATACGGATAGACCCATGTCTTTCCTAGAGCTGCAAGCCCCGTCAATTGATAAAATGATAGAACCTAGTGGTCAAAATTATATTATCCTTACTGGTGATCTATTGACCCCTAATATCACAGAGTACCAACAGCTGAATGTGTAAATGTGTTAGACCAACAGATAACCTTAGTGAACTTTTCATTTCTATAAACAAATACGATACTAAAACTGTTATTAATATACATATATTGTTGCTAATATGATAAATCTAATTACGTCAATATTAGGCTCAATAAATGTAAATAAATTCATTTAAACTTTATGTTTCTCCTCTTTCCTCGGAAAGGTCACCGTGACATATGGAACACTCAATAAAATTTGTGGTATCGTTTGTGCATGATCAACCGTATCCCATCACGTAATAGGTATTAAATACCTTTAAATTGCCTGACGTTTCGACCAGGTTGCACAAGCCGTGGTCACAGGCTGACCGCGTGATCGAGTTAATTCCCATGCGTATACATATATATCATGGAACGTGAAAGTTTAAAAGTTAGATAGAACTATGTTGATGGTGGTGGCTAGCCGCGGTCTAGGACCGATATACACGGTACCCATTCGAGAATCGCCTCCATCATATTTCCGAATTCCAATGACTCAAATTCCAAAGAAGGAGTCTGTTGTGAAGGAAATTTCGTCTCCTAAACGAATGAACCGATTTTAATGAAATATTGCACACTGTGTCCAATTTAAAAGATAGGATACTTTTATCTCAATTTATAGTCACAATTTTTTTATTGCAAAATTACTTAGCCACAGCAAGGCGTGGCCGTATAGCTAATTGTTAGCATACTACTCTGTCAAGAAAGTACCGGGAAAAGATCAATAAAACACAAAACATTAACTATTCTTCCAAATTTATTGTATCGCCTTCAAAGTAGGTCCAGTTACAGTAACGACTAATCCAGTTATCAAAACATTTTTTAAATGCATTTTCCGGAATCGACCACAGTTCTCGTCGCGAATTCTCTTTGATATCTTCTATCGACTGAAAACGGGTGCCTCGAAGTGGAAACGGTGGTTGTAGAGTTTTTGGTCAAAAATTCGATCACAATGATGGCCTTGTGCGATGGCGCGTTGTCATGGTGTAATATCCAAGAATTTTCTTTCCACAAATTTGGCCTTTTTCGACAAATTTGTTCTCTCAAACGCCGCATAAGGCTATAATAATATTATATCTTTATTTACAGTCTGACCATCTAGCAAGAATTTCGAGTGCACAACACCTCGATAGTCAAAGAAAACAGTCAACATGACCTTGACTTTTGATGGACTTTGTTGTTGGAAGTCGCCATTTCAAAGCTTGTTGACTAGTTTGCATTTCAAACTCGTAAACCCATGTCTCATCGTCAGTAACAATGCGTTTTACAATTGTAAGCTCTGAATTGACTCGTTCTAGCATGTCTTCAGCGACTTTTACGCGATTGAGTTTTTGAAGCAAATTTTGATCTTTCGGGACTAATTGACCGGCAACGTGTATCATGCCCAAGCGATCGTTTAATGTACGAATCGGTTCGTGAGATACAGAAAGTTTAGCGGTTATCTCTCTCAAACTTAAATGAGTGTCTTCAGTCACAATTTCCTTCCTTTAGCGATGTTAACTTCAGTTGAAGACGTTGATGGTCGACTAGAGCGAGGCAAAACTTCCAACAAATCTCGACCGCTTTTGTCACTCATAAGCAAGAGTTTTTGGATAAAGTCGATTAACCGTATGCTTTCTGTAACATTTTCACTTTTTTCATGTTCATTTCATATTATTATTGTTCGCAGATTTTGTGCAGGGCAAGCGCGTGTATCAGCCTGATGCCCAATTAAGTATTACGTTACATAAGATAGTAGCAACATGGGACGAGGCCAAGGAAAATTGTGAAAGTCAAGGTAAAAAAAAATTAAAAAATGTACAGGTACATTTTATTTAAATGTATGACATTTTAATTACCCCCCCTCCTCCATAACAAGTGCGGAAGAATAAAAAAAAATGTTTCTTAGAATTATAGGGATTTGATGTGTGTTCCGCAACCTTAAAGGTTAATGAACTGGTCTATATAGCTTACTTGTACTTCACCTTCACATGTTTTTAGGTCAATTGTTGGCTTCTCCCGTCGATGAACCGCTTTTCAAGTATATGAAGTCATTTATCGACAGGAACAATCGTCCAACTCAATATTTCATTGGTACCAAGGCGACACATAATTCTGAACCACAATTTGTGTCATTAGAAGGTTAGTACCAGTGCAATTCAATTTTCGATAGGTTAACAAAAAGGTATCCTTATAAATATTGATTAAAGACAAGACTTTATGAGGATGAAATATGATTTAAAATCTATTTTAGGGTGTCTTACGTCCAAACGAAAATAAACACTTAAAAAAAAAGTTAAATCGACTTCAGAAAGCACTAAGTAAGGGCAGTGAAAAGTGAAAATTAATCGATTTCAAATTTAATTGAAAAAAATACATACATGCGACACTTTTAAAATAATATGCAACGTTTTAAAATATACTGATTATCCTACGTATATCGTATTTACAAAAACAAAAACAAAATGTATCTGAGTATGTGTATCCGTGTTCTAGAAACAGTTGTGCAAGCTATACTTAATTTAGGTCTAGATAGCGCTTTCTAATAATGAACTATTAATATACTAACACCAGTATTTTTTCAATTTTTTTGTAATATTCAGTAAAAATGAATAAACGGTGTACGTGTACGTAATACTATTCTCTATTACCTTATAAGTAACTCTACCAAGATATGAAATTTGTCTTTTCAGGTGTTCCACTAGACGACATGCCTGATGCTGTAATAAATTTGATAGAACAATTGGACCCACTAGAGGGCGACTGCTTAGCCATGAGCCGTAACAGTATACGTGTTGTACCATGCGTTGAACGGTTACCATATCTTTGTTATAAGAACGAAACGACGTCGGCCCTTACGAAATGTGTTGAACACGGTTAGCTTTAATTTTATTATAATTCTTTGATTCAATTTCAATACGATTCCAATTTTGTTTTGATTTGAACGATGTCAAATTCGTTCACGAGAACGTACTAATAAAATTTTTAATAGACTGACCAGGCTAATCGGACCAAATCGTCAAGAGACGTTTTTCTATTCTACAGAAGACCATGGTCCATTACAATTACCATTTTTTGCAAGTTTTTAAAGGCACCATTAACAAACACTTCGGCCGTTGGCATACTATTCAGCTATAGAAATAAATACTGTCAATTTATTATTTAAAGCTTTTGTAAGTCACTATGAATCTGGTTATTTTACAGAATATGAATATTCCGAAGAAACAGGTAGTTGCTACAAGATATACAGAGGTCATCAGACTTGGTCTGAGGCGAACAAGACTTGTACTCATGACGGCGCTTATTTGGTCATCCTGAATGATGAACACGAAGCAAAAACTGTCGTGCAAATGTTTTCAAAGGAAAGTAGATTGCCTGCATCGTGGGTGGGAATCAGAGATGACACAGGAAGGGGTCATTGGCACAGTGTTCATGGTTAGTGATGTAAGATTTCTAATATTTAGGAGTAGACTGCATTTGTAGGGCGAACCAAAATTTTGGTGTGGTTTGACGGAAAGTAAAATAGTAGTTAGATAACCAAACTAATATATTCTAATGTGAATTTGTTTCATAATTATCTTTTAAAAAAAGTATCACCGACTTCAATGTGCTTTTTATGGAATGTAAATGGTTTTTGTTTGTTGAGACAGCGAGGTTTCGGAGTAAACGAAAATATCATCGATGTATACAATTTTTAGATATTTCTTGATAAAAAAAAAAACCGCTCCACTAAATTCGATAAGATTTAAATGGAATCACCTGGGAAGAATACCTTTTGAAATATAAAAAGAATTTTCCTAATTGGTTTAGGTGTCTTCGAGTAATCGGTGAACATACATAAAAAAAAAGATTCCGACAAATTCAGAACCTCCTCCTTTTTTGAAGTCGGTTAAAAATAGGATACTCTTTAAAAAAAATGTATTGTTATCGAAGCAAATGCTACTAGTTTATTTAGTAAATAACTCTTCACACTTGCTTTTCCTATAATAATAGTTAACATGTAATGTTATTAGCCAGATTCAGCTCAAGGAATCCTCTCTGGTACTAAACTTAAGTACATATTTTTGGTATTTATATGCGGTGCACTTTATGCCCTAATATTATATGTGTGACGTATGTATATCTCTAATGTGACATAGGCATACAGGTTTTCGGTGGGCAGTGTGTTTTAATTGAAGTGACTAAAACCACACGGTATGCCTTACTGCGTATAAAATAGGAGGGGAACAGCTCTTGTTAAAATATCAACGGTTCACCTAAACAAAAACAATTAGTGGAAATAGGGAGTAAAGGAGGGTTTGAGGAGTTGAAGTAGTTGAACAGCGGACGGGGCGGGAGCAGGTTGTAATGTGTGACCGCCGGTGGTGCAGGCCCTTGGAGGGACACCCAAAAAAAAGGAGGCCGTTCAATTAATTAGTTTCTTTCTCTTAAGCCAAAATTGTGTGTATGTGTCTTATTAAAGTCCCCGTATATCGACATTCTGCTTCAAACTCCATACAAAATTGGTTTAACACCTCCTAACTTAAAATTTTATTGTTGCAGGGGATTCGATGGATAAAATATACAATGTCTGGCATAAATATTCTACGAATTTCTACGTGGGAGAAGCCTGCGCTCTCTTGAACGGCGATGGGCAATTGTTCGACTATTTTTGTAATTATTACTACCATACCATTTGTGAGAAAAATCTTCAAAAAAAAAAATGAGCGTTAGACAAATGTCTCGATTGTTTGCATTGTGATGGAGCGTACTGTTAGTCTCTTAGTAACTCTGGCATGGCAACGGTAACCAGACTTTGCAACCAACAATACAAACTGGAATTTAATCAGATTAAAATAATAAATTATAGGAGCAATATTTTTTTTTGTAAAAATAATATGTACAATATTTTTTTTTGTATTGTGTATAAATGTTTTTTCTTTTTACTTACCACGTTAAAACACTTTTTTTTGTAATGGTTACCTTACCTTATCTATCTATACAAACTAGAGATCGCCTAGTGGTCGAAATTCAACCATAAAGTCATTTAATTAATGTTTCGTTTTATTTCTTTTACCTATTTTTAATATAAATCTAGCTATTTATTTCCAATATAAGCTGAACTGTCATTGTATAGGTATTCCGTTCCCCACAAGATCAACATTATGAACTTGTCACTTATAGGTCGATGTAGCAGTCGTACATTTTGAACTTATAACACACAGACTAACGTTTAAACTTTCGCGTTTCATGAAATACGGGAATGAACGCGATTAATAGATATTACATATCTTTGAATGTAACTGGTATGTAATATATAATAACTGGTATATAATAATATACACGGCAAAACAAAAATATATAAAATGAGCGGGTAGACCAAGAACCTTCTACTACACGGATTCGAGGACAGATGGCGTTCAACACTGAACCAGTCAGCCCGTGACCAAGGCCAGTGCAACCTGGTCCAAATGTCAGGCAATTCAAAGGTATATAATACCCTTTGATCACGTTAATTCCCGTTTAAATAATTTTACAACACATATCGATTATGGAGCAAATTAATAATATCGACACAATGAGGACCAGGATTCAGACCAGCTACGAAACTCAACGAAAGCGGGTTTGCTCGACAACTTAAATTTCATTTGACGTTGCAGAGCGTGTTAAGCTGATAATGGGGGCCATTTCGAGCATCGCGCATCGGTTTTAAAGTGTTTGTGAAATATCAATAAATAACAAAAATGTTGTGGTTTTTTTAATACTATGTTTAAATGGGTAACAAGTTTGGTCTAAATTATTTTGCAATGGTAATAACAAAATGCGTTATCTTAGACCGTTTTCAATTCCGTTCTCAATAATTTATGTTTTTCTTTTGGGAAACCCTATTATTATACTATTTTGAAATCGATATTACATAGGCATATTTTTAAAAGCATGGGCACTAACAGTGTAATACATTTTTTTTTACAAAAACGGACTTGAATTTGAGTGATACGATAAAATTAGGGTTAAAAATAGAGAGGAACTTATTTTTTTCTTAGAATTTAAAATTCAAATAACAATCTTTTTTTATGATAGCTCATGTATTCAGCTTTAATAAAAAGAAAACGTTTTTTTTTTGTTGAAACTACAGCCGTATTTGCAATAAAAGGTGTAAATTTCATAAAAACGGCATCTTTTTTTCTGAAACCCTTAGGCTAACCGGGTTAAAATTGTAGTGTGTTATAGTTGACTACCTAGTTTGTTAAACCCTTAACGATGGATCACCATATATATATAAAAGACAATGTTCACCTGCCAAACATTATTGGCCTAAGAACCAGCAGACATAATAAAATGCTTACCGTGTGGTTAATGTACACTACATTTGATTTATATTAAATGAAAGTCAGTTACACTTTCAATAATTTCATAATTATTGAAAATACTTTCAGATTTTGAGGTTATAATAATGTCACAATGTTAGTATAATAATGTCTCTTATTTTAAAGAAATGTATATACAAAAGTAATATTTTACCCTGTATTTTAGCTTAAAAACAACTGCAAATTCATTCTACGAAATTGATAACGAATATAATAAATGGTAAGTGTTGTCTACTTATCAGCCTTTTTGCTATGTGAAAGATTTCAATATCATGTGGTTCACCCTTCTTAGGTGGGCATCTAGTGTTTAGGTTGGAATAGGTAGAACCTAAACAACTTTTTATAATACCGGTGTTTTATTACCATCAATAGTAAGATAGAGTTCATGTTGGGTGCGAGGGGCCACTAAGACCCTCAGGTCTAAGCCATCTGCACCTGCTACCTGGTTTACCTCCCGACCAACGGATTAGGTTCTGGAGCAGACCTCACAACAGCCGAGGAGGAAAAAAAACAATACAGAAGTTAAGAAAATAATAATATTTTGTTTAGAGCAAGCACATTTATTATTTATTTTACAGAATCACTTATCAGTAGCAGTTGTCCACTCAAGACAAATTAATTAATGGCAGCCATCACATTTACAGTCACTTGCAGTCGCCTGAAATAATATAGAATGATTTTAATTATTTTATTAAAGTAATAAGAGTGTAAATCTTCTAATATTGGGAAGATTCCTATATTCAAAATAAATTATTTAAATTTCACAACAGTCAGGCAATGTAACATCTTATTCTTCTTAAACTAATGATAATCTTTATATTACTCAATAAATCCATATTCAAAGTAAGCGATTCAACAACACTGAACAATACTGAACATGTAGTGATGTCTAGTTGTTTCATATAAAAAGGGACCAAACCTCAGGTTTTGACAATTAGTAAAAAGATACTGATTTGACTTAGTAGTATAATATGGTAGTCATCTGCCATATTATAATTTACTAGCCGTCCCTGCAGTTTCACCTGTGTTTATGGTCACTGCTCCGCTTCTATTGGTTGTAGCGTAATGTTATATACTCTATAGCCTTTCTGGGTAAATGGGCTATCCAAGACCAGTAGTTCCTGAGATTAGCGTGTTCAAGCGAGCAAACAAACAAACAAACTCTTCAGCTTTATAATATTAGTATATAGATCAATAAGAACGTACTATTTATTTGAATTAATTAAATTAATACTCACCACTAGTGGTGTAACCTGTTGCTGTACTTTTTGTAGAATAATGTCAAGTACAATGTGGTGTCTCATATCCTAATCATGTTAATATTATAGTTATGTAAACCACAACTCAATGGGAGGTGGTACTTGCAGAAGCCATTGAAGTAGATGCAGTTGAATAGTATTTGCACCACTATCAGCTCTTTGCTAACAAGAATGGTAACTTAAATGTGATGCTCGAACCTAAAAGTAAAAAGAAATAATTTAAATATAAATAAAACAAATTATTTTGACTAAGAACATTAATCAGATACACGCCTCTAATCGAAAGAGCCTTTCTATTATAATATTTTAATATTAATGTAATGTTTAGTATCTGTCTTTTCGCTATAACTTGATGAGAATGAATCCAAAGTCATCATTATTAAACTTGGCAAAGAGCAAATCTATAGCACAAATGATGAACATTGGGAACAGGTTCTGTTGCTCTAGATTCTTGTCCAACATGTTGTGCAAATGAGACCATATCAAGCAAATAAATCAAGTCAAAATCAAGCATTTCAAAACGTAGATGTTATATTTGGCAGGTATTGTAACATAATAGAATATGAGATAGCTCTGCAAAAACCAGATATGGGTGGAATGAATATTCGGTCGTGTGGTATTATTACAAAAGATTCAACTTACTAATCCATTCCATTCTAAAGAATCGACTCGTCAACACGAGCCCAAATCCGTTTTCAACCCACATTGTTATTAAAATTGTCTAAAGAAAACTTTACAACTTAAACTGAAATAAGAACAATAATATTCAAACATAATAATAGTTTTGTCAACATTGTTGACTGACTGTCAAAATGTCAAGTGCCGCCTAGTGTTGCCAGCCCTATAATCAAAACAACTAACAAAATTATTAGCATTTATTTAAACAATTATTTTCATTTTGATTTTAATTCATGATTTTATATTCTCAACAACATTCAAAATTATTATTAACATGGTCATCAATCATACATCACATAAAATAATTAGATATATACTTGAAACACAAACTAAACACCAGGACCATTTTTTATGGAACACCCGTAACCCTTTATTGAAACTGTAGGACTGACAACACTGGTTGTGTTACAGAAGCGCTGAAACATTTGAAGTCGTGATAACACTTTTTAAATGTTTTCGAGATTTAATACTGTCCGTAAGATTGTAATATATGGGTATGTTATCTAAAAACAATATATTATTTGCCGTTTGCATAATTTAGCTTTTGACTCATAGGCCGATATGGACATACACCTTTATTGACAATTTTGAAATTAATAGTTTTCAAGCTATTTAAGAAAATATTCCAATATGTATACCAAATATACCAAAATATACATAATATACCATTCCTTCCTCTTATCGCCGAAACTGCTTAAAGTTACTTACTAAAACCTTACCTTAAAATTCAAAAAAATCAATAAAAACAGAAAATAGTTTTTTACTTATATTACACGAAAACCTATAAGAAGTTAATGGCCTTAAGATATCATAGTAGATACAATGTTTCACTACACTGATTAACCATAATCGGAGTCCCTCAAAGATAATATGTATAAAATATAATTTCATGTAAGTACATAAGATAATCCAATGTTTGCTTAACCTTATTGAGACATGTAAGGTCAACTCTCATTTTGCCGGTTATTTTTCACTAGTCAGATGTAAACTAAAAGTATCTACATTGCTAGCTGTTATTGTAAAAATAACTCGCGCATTATTTATATTCAAAGTTATTATTATTTATTTATTGACGGGCCTGTTGATTTAGTGGTTAGTGATCCTGATTGTTGAGTCAAAGATCGTGAGTTCGATTCCCACCAAGGACAAATATTTGTGTGATGAGCACGATTTTTTTTTATTTCATAGGGGGCAAACGAGTAGACGGGTCACCTGATGGTAAGTGAATGCCATCGCCCATGTACACCTCAACTCAACATTATTTATCTATAATATGTAAGTATTTAGTAATATTTTCAGCAGTCAGGTTATCATTTTGCCTACTTTGGGGTTAGACGACCGCGTGTGAGGTGTCTCAAGTTAAATAAATAATAGTTTCAAAAACTAAAAAGCACGCTTTTGTAACTAGCTGCACTATAAAGTAGAAAATAATTTTCTATAAGTTAAAAAAAATTGATTGATTAAGAAAAAAAATATTTTATCGGTTCTTGATAAAAGTTTCAATTAATTCCGAAGTTTTAAAGTTTGTGAAAATCTCGTTCAAGATTCCGTTACATACATACATACATACCAAGCTAATAAAAGCGTGTTAAAAAGAAGTATTCACCAAAGAAAAAAATATGCAGTTATGTCATGATGATCAATTGAGAAGACAGGATATTTTACAACTCAATTTTCATCTTCTTCAAATTACTTATGCAACAATTAACAATGTTAATTAGCAACTAACACGGGCTAACTCCCGTAACCGAGTCCTTCCTTCCTTCCGCAAGCACACAATTCACTCTTCCTTCTAATAATCGTCTCACTCACTACTTCATAAATTCAATTGAGTAATTTACAATCCTACAGTTATAATAATATATACAAACATCGCCAAACTATTTACCAGTTTGTTGGCCAAAACAAAACAAACTATAGGCAGTACACCTACCTATTTATGTTGTTTGTTCGTTTTGATAATAGGGTTTCTATTATTAAAACGTTCAGAACCAGCAATGTCAAAATCGATCACAAGCATTAAGTCCTGTTATTTATCAACACACACCTCCAAACATACCGCAATCACTCAATAAATAACCCAAAAAAACACAATCGTTTAAAAGTAATTTTCCTTAATACGTAATAAAGAACCATTGAATTGGCAAAGGCATTCAATCATTCTGCCTTCCGCGAATTAATCGGATAATAAATCGGGCATCGGCATATTGCAACGCTCTGACCGATGCCAACTTGGCGTGGAAAAAAAACAAAAGGGAATATTTATGCACTTTATTCGGATGCGCGGCGCACGTCAATCATACATACAAGCGGACTTGTGGCAAACGGGTTTCGAAGTGAGATTCGATAACAATTTCGAGTATCGATAAGTTGTGCGTAAGTTACTACAATATAGAATACTGTCAATTTTAAACAAATTTGCTTTACAATTTAGTTTTGTGGGGTAGTTCATAATATGTAGAAAAGTAGCATTTTTGCTAAGAAAGAAGCCTTTATCCTTCTGAGTAACTGTCTAAAATATTTATAGATATATATGAATCAAGATATATTCTAAGATTTTTAATGGAAGTGGAAGACATTATAATTATTTCTTTTTGATTGCTTATCTGCTTCTTATACATTTAACAAAATAACATACTAAAAATAGAAAACAGGTTTTGTTAACAGAAAAAAAAAACTCTGAATCTGAATGATACACTAACGTGTATCGTAAATTTTCCAATTTGATAATTTAATTTAATCAAATCTTAGAATATATTATATTATCTTTATCGATAACCGTGATCATCAATGCATCGGCCAACACAACATAGCGGTACTGACACGAGGGGTGAGATACTCTCGCTCCGCCGTTTTCAATCAGATTTTGGACCACCGTGGACATAGGGGTGTCACATCTGATTATTTGGAAAATATATAAAATTTATTGGTACACAAAACTTCCTAAACCTCTATAACACCACCTGTCAAATAATTAAATTAAAAAAATATTATTGTATAATATATCAAAACTAGTGGTCACCTAGAGGTCGAAAATCGACGGTAATTAATTACATTATTCATAACAAAAAACTACTAAAACTACTAAAGTTTTTACAATAGCTACTAAACAAATAAAGCAAATCTGTTGAAAAATAGAAAAGAAATACTATACCGAACCGTTTTGTCTTTCCTTAAATTCCTTTTCGAAAGATGTGACCCCAGGCGTTTCTATGAAAGTTTTCGGCCGCAAGGTGTGGTACCAACGACCCTACAAAGACTTTGTGCATGTGAAGAGTTACTAACTTCGTTTTAAGTTTTATTTACTAACACAATGTTTCAGTATGTATATTTAGATTAAGGTATTTATCTATGGGCAGCAATGCAGCCTGCAATAAATGATACCTGAACCCCTGAATAATGAACATATGGTGTTTACCTAAATACCTTAAATAAAAGCTTTTTAAAAATAGAGCGTGTGTTTGTGACAGCCCTATTTTTGTTTTGGTAATGGCTCCGATATAAAAGTATGTCCTTGAAACGGTGATCCAGACGCAGTGAACTTCTTGCACAGGCACCATGAGGGGACACACCACAACTTGTATACTTGTAAGTTTATAAATTCCTTACTATCCCATAAATTCTAGCTTGTGAGCACGGCGATTTTGTTAATCAATCTATCGCTCATGAACATAACTTTTTTGTAGTAAAGTTTCATGATAATTGGTTGCGTAGTTAGGGCTTAAAAATGTAACAAACAAACGAACTTACACTCGTATTTTTAATATTAAGGTTTGTTATTTATAACAGTTATACTTAGACGTATATCCGTGTAACTGTTTTAGACGGACAGTTTGTATATAACAAGGCTAGCAGTACCTCGTAGATTCAGTCGCGTTTATAGTCACTGCTCCGCCTCTAAGGGTTGTAGCGTGATGTTAAATAGGCTCTAACTTTCGTCAAGAGTTTGCTCTTTTAACCAAAATATCAACACCAGCGGTCCCCACAGGCGTTTTCCTGCCCGATAGGATTTCTTTTTAGTGTCGTTAATTGATTTCGACAATAAAACAAATTAACTGCAATCAAAAAAAAAAAAATTAACAAAGTATAATTTTGAGACACCCGGTTAAAGCGCCACCTACCGGGTTAAATCCACTCAAACACTGTTTTATCTTTTTAATAAAAAATAAGTTAAACTATCGAAGGACCCACTCAAACACATAAATAAAATTTAATTTAAAAAATGGAGTCGGATTTCTAGAACCCGGTTGCAGTGCCACCTACCGGGTCCAATGATGAATCTAATCCATTCAGGGAACCAGTCAAACACACACTAAACATTTACAAAATAATTATACAATACACAGAGAGTTACTGATGAAAGGTGTGGTCAAATTAATATCAGCGTTATGTGTAGCCGAGAAATATTTAATTTACCTTGAAAATAAAACCGGCCAAGTGCGAGTTGGACTCGCGCACCGAGGGTTCCCTAAAAGATTTTTATTCTATGATGTAACTAAAAATTTACGGTTTCTGCAATTTTTCCTTCATCTGTGCTATAAGACGATGCTTCGTACCAAATTTCAAGATTCTGAGTTCACGGTAAGTATCCTGTAGGTTTTGATTCCCTTGTGAGTGTCGAAAATTTGCGGCATAAACGGCTGTATCTTTTGATTGCGTTGGCTTAGAAGTTTGATCTTTTCACAGCTTCAAGGGACAGTAGATCTGAGTATTTGATATAAATTCCAGCTTGATAACTGCACGCGTTCCTGAGAAAAAGGATCTTGACAGACAGATAGAAGGACGAACAATAAAGTGATCCTATAAGGGTTCCATTTTTTCCTTTTGAGGTATGGAACCCTAAAAAATGAACATAAAAAAAATATTTTTTTCATCGGAAAATGCTTTACATTGTGTATGTTTAATGATTATAAACAATGAGAAATCATTGCATTGTGTTCTTGATGATGGGTAAGACCACCAAAGGATTTAAAGTTCACGTTCTGGCTATCATAGAGTTTGTTCATTTAATTCGACGATCACTAACTATGCTGACAGACATGATTTAAAGCATCGGGAATGTACAAAAAAGTGCGTTTAATATAATAAAATAATATAAAAAAAAAGAATAAATAAATAATTTTCTTTAAAAAACTGCAACCGATTTAAATGCGTCTAAATAATTCCAATTGAAACATCTATTACCTATTTTGTCTACCTATAACGTAGCTTTTTTTTAGTACTAACTTTTGCGAGTGGAATTAATAGTTACTCAAGATATATGTACAATTTCACTTACGTGTGTTTAGTTAATTTCGACTAGTTTAGACCCCGAGACTATTTATCAAAGGGTGAAGCAATCTGTCGCGTGTGTGCTGCACTGGACGGGTAACCTATTAAGTTTTTCATGACGTTGGTTAAATGCAACCCTGCAACGCACAATACAACGTCAACAATTAATACAACAACGAGGACAACCGTATCCTTAATAACAGTAACTTTTTATTTTACGTTCCGATGAAACGATTTTAAAATCTGCTTTTAGTAGGGTTATTGACATTAATCACGCCCTCATGTAACATAAAAAAACATTTTTTTTAAACTTAAACCACTATATTAAATTGATTAAAAATAGTAAGTGACTCCAAACACTAACCAGTTCCATTTCGCGATTAACGATAAACATGCTGACAGCTGTCAGTTGGCATCATAATATTAACTAAAAGTACTTATACTACTCTATAGAGCATTTATCGGTTAAAGACACATTCAAGCTCATGTGGCAGATGAGAGTGTTTTAGCGGTAAATTTAAAAGTAATTTAATTTTTTAAACTGGAATTTTATTAGTTTTGTTAGATAATGGCCCGCGGGCCAGCAACAGATTTGCATGACCAATTCCCTCTCAAGTGAAAACTTGTAAAATACTTCAGAGAGTTGTATCATGAAGCCTCGTTAACGTCAGCTGCGGTTCCGTCGGGGGGTTGTGGAGCAGCAGCATCCGCACTTAGAAAAAAATATTATTTTTAGTCATTTCCTCCCGATTGAAAATTGTATCAAATTATAGCTAACCCAATATCTTGAAGAAAAAGAAAAGTCAACTGACTATAGAGTTTTAGGAATCTTCAGCTGTCGGGGTTCCTGTCCCGAGAAATCTGATGCAGGCGTCCCAGCAAATAAATCAAACACGTTAGTGGTTCAATAAATCTTGTTATGGTGTTACAAATCCAATCAAAAATAGTAAGGTACAAAACACATTAACAATATCATAATCTTTTTCTTATCTCTCAGAGTGACAGAGTTTTCTGGCGCTAAAATAGTGGCGTTCGGGAGCGCCACACCACCCCTGATGGATTTTACGTCAGCTGGTCACTTGAACGTGACATAAATATATACTTACCTATATGTTCAGTGATTTCCTCTCAATTGAAAATTTATTAGATGACAATTTATATGCTATTGTGAATAAATAAAAATGTCAGCTGGCTGTATCTCGGTGGAAAGATTGTCAGCTGATCCTCAGGTGTTACGCAGGAGCCAGACGGGAGCATCTATTGCCTATTTAAATGCACCAGCTGACGAGTTTTCCATCGGCATATTGCCAGCTGTTTTTTTTTGTAACTTACAAGTTCATATTTACAAGCAGCTTACGAATTTTTATCCGAGAGGATATGACGCATCTAAAGTTGTTCGACATTTTGCTCCATACGAGTACACTAACTGAAAGATATAATTTTATTGTAAAGTTTCGATTTAAATAATATTCTATTACGACGTCACAATTTAGGGAAAATTTAAAATAATGATCCATAGGCAACGTATGTTATATTATATGTAATATTTTTTCACGTGGATTATTTATGGGATACTGCTGCACTGTTCTGTAATTGTAAATATTTATTCATTCAGTAAAAAGCCTTTAACTTTACTGGAATTTAAAAATTACCCTTCTTTCTTGTTTACAGATTTTTATAATTGCTGTACACACGACGAATGCTTTAGGAGCCATGAAAGTTCTCCATATTCCAGAGAAAATTATAGGTGGAGTAATTGACATAGTACAAAACCACAAAAATAAGCCAACGCAGCAGGCCACTTTCCAGGGGCAAAGTCAACAGCAATCACAGCAAGGTTACGGTTGGAATCCAGGCTTCCAAACTCAAGGCCAAAACCAGGCCCAATACCAATATGGAAATTATGGCTACCCGCAAACTGGCTCTTATCCACAAGGAAGCTACGTAAATTCTGGTCAAGTTACTGGATCAGGTTATCAACCAATTGGTGGAACCCAAGCTCAAAATCAGGGTCAATATCAAAATTACCCACAAAATCAATCTGGTTATCAGTATCAAGCTCAAAATCAACAGTCCTCTGGGCAGCAATCTAATCAGTTTCAGAACCAGATGCAGAATGGATATCAAGGCCAACAATCTCAAACCCAAGTTCAAAATCAGGGCAATGGTCAATTCTCTAATCAGAATCCACAAACTAACTTGAATTTCCAAGGAACTCAGCATGTCATCAACCAACCAGTTGAACAAAACAAACCAGGTGGTAGCTACGGGAGTAGTCAGCATTCAGGCACATTTGTCAACAATCAACAGTCAGGCAACTATGTCGGCCAAGAACAAGCATCGAATCATTACGTTGTACCAAATCGACCACAAGGGCAAATTACTCAGTCAACTAGTTTTGTAGGACAAAACCATCAGTCAACGCAGTTTCAGACTGGTACAGGAAGTTATGGCGGATCTCAAGGCTTCCAAACGTCCACTGGTCATCCTTCTGGTATTCCTGGACCAACTTGCGTGTGCCAAGCTTTTACGAAGCCACTAAATGATAGGCTGAATGATGTTCCGTCTCAAAGGAACGAAGAAAAAACTGAAAAACCTGTAGCAAATGAGTAAAGCTTCTGTTTCAAATAGAATAATATTATATTGTTGACATTGCGTCAGTCAAAGAGAATACTCGCGAGCTATAGGCATTTTTAAAGGCTTAACGACAGGTGAGACGAACATTTGTTTACCAAATTGGTCCTGTAAAACACCAAACAATAGCAGAATAGTTTCTTGTACATACTTGAGGCATTTGTAAACCGTTTTTTATACATTTTTACTGTTTTTTTTAAAGAAATACGCCTAATTGTCCTAGTTCATAAAATTTCCGCAACATCAGGTGCAAGGGTTAATTTCATGAGATGATGGTTTAGTTTAAATAGTACATCATAAAGTGAATTGATACATCGTAAAATGATATAATATGATTATTCGTAGCACATGTTTCTTGTATAAGATGAGAATAAATAAATTTATTTATTTTTGTATATTGGGAGTTTTATTGTAGTCAATGAAATTTGATTTTTATTTTCGAAATACCTCGAGAGCGTTAGACGAAGGTGGCTGTGGTGACATATTAAGGATAGTGTAAGGAATATAAGATCGAGGGGAGACAGAGTTTGAGCCAAGACTCTGATATGAGAACTGCGTGTACAATGTGTACCTTCTTACGGTCGAGACTGGTCAGCTTATCTGGAAAATGTGCCGGAACACTTTAAGCATTGATGTGTACTACATTAAAATTCTTGGGAACATTAAAAAGCGGTTTCCAGATTATCGCTTAAGGAAGGCTGCAAGGCTTACAAAACTACTATTGCTACCACTTAAAGAATAAAAACTCAAATATATAGGTAAATATATAATAAACAATATATATACATATTATTTTATTATGAACTCTATCCCGCCCGAAGAATCAACGCAGGAACTCCGCCAATGTCAAGTGTTTTATAATTATACAAGTTAAATAACAAAAACGTAAAATAATGGACGTCTATTCGTCCATCTTGATAAAATCATCCAGTGTCTCCTAAACAAAGCATCAACATTTTTAACAATTCAGCCATAGATTTAACACTAATAACCAGAGATAGATACGCCACTCTGAATCAGTTTTGAAAAACTATGTACTATGACGGATAGATGGAGTTCATTTCATTTGAACTGAGCGCCGGTAGATGGCTCTTTACAGTATTTCAAAATTATTTAAATGTTTATTTTCAAATGATCTAAGTTTTGCAATGCGATTATCCACTATACAAGAAAAATAAAAATATTGCAAAACTTAGCCCACTTCAGTAAAGAAAAAGGTTCGATAGAAATGAAATAAAACTCAAAACGGTGAATGTAATTTTATATAATCTTTTTTCTTTTACGATCGTGGGTCTTAAAATATTTTATGGCTTGCATTTTGTTGGATCATTTGAGGAATCACAGCTTAATTTACCATTAAGTAGTCCGTTAACGTTACTGCACCAACTATGAGTCATGATATTAATAATTAAATTTGTTAAATAAGCATAGAGTTTATTTTTATGATCAGTACATTACAGGAAAGCAAAATTGCAAAATACGTTTACTTTTTCAATTATAGTATTTTTCAATTTGTTTGTATGCGGTTCCTCTTGCACTTTCAATATCCAAATTCACACGTAAACAAAGTCCAGTAAAGAATAGCAGAGTCGATCGTATATGACGGATAGAATCCAAGGGATAAGCAGGGTTAAACGTTTTAAGAAGATATCACAGAAACAAGCACAGTCCAGAATTTCGTCGTACAAATACCAAAACACAATAGGCAGTTATCAAATTTTGAAACTTTGAAACCGTTTGTAAAGAGGGTAACCGAATCAACGTCAATAAGTCTTTTGTCAAAAATACCCAGAGACTAATTTAATATTATTTAATTATAAATTACATGGAAGTAATTATATTGTGTTTTTCTCTTCAAATTTAATTTCAAGATTTTTTTAATTTTCAGTGTTTTCTTACGATAATTTATAAAAAATAGTAAAGTGCCGTCTATGAACTTAAACTGAAAACTAAGCTTTAGTTTTAGGTACAGTAATCGATAGGTGACAGCACTTTCTATACATATTTTTGATTGACCCGCTTGTATGGCAGTTGCATACCCCTGAATTCAGCGTCCATGGTTGCTAAGAGACTGGTTGTAGTGTTGTGTAAGTAAATTAAAGTATGGAGATAACCTGCCTGCCAGTCGCAAGAGCAATATATTGCTCTTAGGGGATAACACTGGACTGGCAGGTACTGTTTACAAGTATACTATTTTCCTCATAAAAACCAGTAAAAAGTGTTGAAAATAAAATAAAATATAATTTTAATGCAAGATTAAAACTTTTTTATGTTGTGGCGAGTAGGCGAGTAACCTTTATGCGCTAGGACGAAGCACAAGATCGTACGATCTACGTCACACATGGCGTGATGTCCTCCACGTGTAAAGGATTAGTGCAGTAAGACCCGCCTACCGCAGGATGGCCGCCTACTCCCTATTGTACTACCGGCGCGCGCGCAATATGGTCGCCGCGCATCTTTTGTTATACGGTCTACGCCCACATCTAGAAAGTGCCAGGACCGAATCTTTTGTAAAATTGTGTCAAGCGCGAACCCTTACTATTATTAATTGTTTTTGTATATAAATACTGTGTCTCGTTGTATGAGAATTCATTCCGCATTTTGTTATCGCCTTGGTACAAAATAAAGATTTGTTTACTTTGTTGCTCAAGCTCTTTAATTGTTGACAATCAAACAAGTATTCTCTGCTTCGCTTCGTTTCGCTTATATTGTTATATTTATTATAAGCAAGTGGTTTAGGATAACCAACCTAATCACCTCAATGTATTATGTTTATTATATTAATTAAAATAATTATGTTATGCATGCATGTAATAATCAATTAATTATGGAAATAAAGAGGCTTTATTATTATAACTTGTATGCTAATTTTCATGATGATTAATTAAGTAATTAAGGCATTAACGAGTAATAGACAAAACAAACTTACGCTCGCATTTATACTATTACTAAGGACTAGCTTATAACTGCGGAAAAAAACAATCAGTATTTGCGCATCATATATATTAATTAGTACATTCTTATGCTCATTTCAGGGGGTTTTTCACAGATAAAAGATAAATCGTATTGACAATTAGCGTCAAATAAAATTGCGTCGGACAGTAACATACCGCAGACGCCTGGGGTACTGATGCGTTGAAAGTCACTCCTATAGTTGTAAATCTTGTCGAGGGGATCACCTGAAAATAAAAAAATGGTATAAATAAAAATAATTGTTTAAAAAAAATAAAAACACGTTATAACAGAAAAGTAAACTAAAAAGAAGAAAATAATTTTCAATAAATTTAAACTAAGAATAGTGTGATTTGTTGAGGTAATGCTCTGTATTATCTGTGGTTTTCAAGTTGAAAAGAAGATGGTGGAGAATGGACACCGTATTTAAGACAAGTAAAACCTAGTAAAAGTTTAAAATAAAGTTTGTATTGTGTTCCTGTTCAATTTGATTGGTTTTTTTTACGATCCATACCTTTGAACAGGCTATGGGCCCAAAGCGTTACCGCTGCAATAAAAGAAACAAGCTGCTTGTGAAACTTCGGTGCAAAAGACGCTAACTAAAAAAAAAAACAGTGATACAATACGTAAAATCAATAATGAGTCACGAAGACAAAGAAACAATAGAAAAACTCGTAAACGATAAGTCTTTTGACTTGTGGAAATTCGAAATACAATTTATCTTCGCGCGAACGGTTTGGAGGTTAACCAGAATAAAAAACCAAAGATGGACGCCATTAAAGACGCCAAGGCGCAGAAAATTATTTTACAAAGCATTGATAAAAGTTTAAAAGGTAATATATTAGAATGTAAAACCGCATACGAAATGTACGACAAACTATGTTCCATTTTTGAGGGCAATGAAAGCCGTAACAAGTCCAACTTACTTCAAGAGTTTTTCAACTTTAAATACGACAAAGGTCAAAGCATCAACCAATTAATGCCATGCGTTAAAAACTTGGCATTTCGGATAAATACTTTAAAGCATAATATAGACGATGAGCTAATAATGACTAAATACTCACATGTTTGCTTGACAATTTCAAACAGTTCACAACAGCGGCCGTAGCGTAATGGCTAAGGCGTCGGACTTGCGATCAAGTGGTTGCGGGTTCGAACCTCAGCCAGTGCACTACCGGCGTGAACCCACTCCTAACACAAGCATTTAGCTTAGCTGGAGGGGTAACAAGAATACTAGTAATGTGTGACCCACGTTACTAGTATTTAAAAAAAAAAAAAAAACAGCATGGCAGTCAACCCCAAGTAGAGAAAAAACCCTAACAAATCTTACAAATAGGCTCCTGTTAGAAGAAAGCCGTGATACTGTAGAAATTGACTTAATAACAACTGTTGCTCTGAAAACAGCAGTAAAAAAGTGCTACCGGTGTGGTCGGTCGAATCATGTTCAAGCACAATGTAAGGCATGTGGCATCTGTAAGAAAACCAACCATAATGAAAAGGACTGCTACTTTAGAAAGAAGTATAATAATAAAAAGGAAGAAACAGTATTGTTGACAGTAAAAGGCCAACAAGAAAAAGTGAAGTTTTGTGTAGATTCTGGTAGTACATCACATATGACAAATGAAAAAGACATACTTAGCAACTATAAAAAACAAGAAACAGAAGCAAAAGTTGCTGATGATGAAGTAATAATGGCTGGAGGTACTGGATCCATCCAAAGTTCAGAATGCACATTGACAGATACACTGTATGTCCCCGAGTTATCTCAAAATCTAAAATCAGTTAATTCAGTGACTAATAACAATGGTTCTGTACTGTTTACCAAAACTTGTGCAAATATAAAAAATGGAGAACCATATTATAAGGTGACAAAGAAAATGGCCCATACTACATAAAAGTTGATAAAAAAGATATATAGAAATACCGAGCGTCGGCTTACACCGCGCCTTACAGTAACAAAATTAATTATTAAATGTCACAGCACACACGTCTGAAGCAGAGCGCGGCACGTCACCGTTTCTCAGACTCCCTCCGAAATATTTATTTGAAACGCGTACTTGGCGCAAGGCCTGTGTGTACTGTGTCTTCGGATATAAAAAAATGCTAATCCTGAATATTCTGATCAGCATAATGGAACAAACTATTTAAATCATTGCATTGTCATCGGTCCTTGATAAGTGTGCAAAGATTCAAATTAATCAGCCGTTTTGAAGGGGGTGAAAATCATGTTCAAAGATTCCGTTACATACATCAAAAGTTATTAAGTTCCGATAGTTGTCTTTTAAACTTGCAAAAATATGATAAATTTCGGAATTGATACCTAATGGATAGATAGTGATCGCTCAAATGTTGAAGTTTGTCAGTAATTCTCTAAATTATTGATAACAATAAAGTAGGAACGGAAACTGTAAAAAAAACATCTACTAAAATTATAAAAAGAAATAATAGTTAAAAAATCTTTGAGAAATGCTTTTCCTGGTTTTTTTTTGCGCTAATAACAATTTCTACAATAATATTATTATTTATATTTAATAATTATAATATTAATAATAATTATTTAAATTATCCACCACCACCTCCTGGCTTCATCATCAGATGATCATTACCAAGCCCAATCAATTGGACTCGTCGTAGGTGAAGCACGGGTCCGGCCCCAAAAAAGTTTCACTTCACATATTCTTGTTTATAACTACAGAGGAAGTAGAGTTACTATCTTACCGTCAATACTACGCCAATCACCCTTTCCTGTTTTGTCAATGAGTCCTATCCAGGCCGCACCAAGGTAAACGTCATTTATTTTTATAATTTCAGCAACAGTTTTTGCTTCTTTCGCATCATTCACGATTACCAAGTGACCGCCTTCTTCATAACATGTAATGTTCGCTTTAGGCCAACTTTTGCTAGTGCGATGCATCTTGTAACATTTTCCTGTAGCCGAATAGTATTCATAACCTGTAAACAACGATATACGAGTATAAACTAGATTTAGCTCCTAAAATAATTGTTTTTCATTGAAAATGGCTTACATCCTCTTTTTTGACTTGTGGAAATCCTACGAGTTCTCCACCACTCCATTTCTCCACCACCACTTTAGCGGGGCTAAACGGTGAGCTTTTTTTTAGCATCTTTCACGCTCCATCATGTCATCATGCAACCTGAGCGTCAGATGTTTTTGATTTATTTTTTATAAGATTATCGTTGGATGTACCCGTACTAACATGATGGAGCATGAAAAATGCTAATAAAAACTGTAAAAAGATAGTTTTTTTTCATCAGGATCGATTTTTTTTCTAACCCATCGTCAAAGGTACCATTAGTACTATCGTCTGTCTTAGTTTTCGGGAGCGTTTCACTAACACCCTGTTTTATTTACGTTTGCTGAATTTTTGTCATGCGGCTGAGTTTTTTATTTTATTTTATCCAGCTATTGTTTTGCAAAAATGTTGTCCTTGAGTGATACCTAATGCTCAGAAAAAATTTGGATGGTGATGACAAATTCACCCTGTACATGAATAATGTATTAAGTAAATGTGTTACCTTCATAGTCACATTCTGGAAGAGGCGTTGATAGTTCTATTGCGGTCTCTGTCGTGGTCGGCTCTGGTACTGGCTCTGGTTCTGTTGGCTTTACTGTCTCCTCTTCCCCTTTCCCCGTTTTATTCGTCTTCACTTTTGTGTAACATATATAAGGCAATCGATCCCAGCAATGGACGACTCTTATACTGTCGCGGTTCATTGCTAAGCAATCACCTTCTCGTGGGTCCAACTGATCAATCATATCTAGTACAACTTCAGGCAAGTCATCAAGGAGAACACCTACAAAGATATAATAATTAAAGAGTTCCATCCAGAGTTTAGAGAGGTCTGTTATGAAAAATGTACGTTTTAAGTTATAAAACAGAATTGGGATGTTGACACTAATTAGTAGGTAGGTATTAATATAATAGAAATTACTCAAACTGCGTTGTTTTATTTGAAACAAGTAATAAATAAGTAATGCAGAGATTTTGGCTGTTTACACTCATAGCTGAACCTAATTGTTGATTAATTTAGAACAATATACTTTTTATTCCGGTGAACTTAATCTTCTTACTTCAGTACCTACCTTCCTTACTACCAAGAGAGCTCAGAATAATTAATACATCACTTTCAGTAAAAATAAATCCAAAGCCACCTGGAACATTATTAACAACGCAAAAACAGAACTTCCTAAAGACTTTATTACAGAACTATAAAAAAATGGGCAAACTATCAGTGCACCGTAAGAAATAGTTTAACGGTCTAATAATGATTTTAATATTCAAATTAAAGCATTGACATTGAATAATACCCTAACATTATATAATTACCTTAACATATATGACATAAAAAAATCGGTTGTCTGTTAAGTCGGTTTACTGACGATAGTTGAACGTGACAACGTCATAGGAACGCCTCAGAGCGAGGTAACGCCGCACGAGTCATGTTTTTTCGTGCGTGCAGCCGGCTCCATCGAATTATAAGACGTTGTCACGTCAAAAATGACTCACCACTCAATTTTTTTCAAAAACTGTATGTCTCAAAATGATAAAAGTGAGCTAAATACCAAATTTCTCAAGCAACGCAAACACATAAAATCGGGAAAAAATAATTAGCTTTTATTTTAATGAAGACAAAACCCAATCGAAAAGTTTATATTTTTAATATCAGCCAGTATATGTTTCCGAGAACAAAAAAAGATTGTATACCAATCTACTTAGCTAAGAAAAAAATACAATATCAAAGAAAAAAATAAAATAACATGCAGTTTCAGTAAATGATGCGTATTGCTTAGACTTTTTTGATGTGTGTATCTTTGGAATATTATAACCTTACGAAATTTAGAGATATTTGCATACCCTAAGGTAGAATGTGGCTGCTCATAATTACAAGTCTGTAATACCATATGGACATCCATATTCGCTAATAAATCAAAATCAAAATCATTTATTTCAATTAAACCACTATGGGTATTTTTGAATTGTCAGGAGTAGTAGTCAGTCAAAGTCAGTCGTGAAGCTAGTTGCCTGTTCCAATTCATAGATCCAGTGGAGAAGAACAGGCAAGAAACTCCAAGGACATTCTTTTTTAACATGTTTTTTACAAATCTCTGGTGTTGTTGTGTTCTTTACAAATAATGTTTTTTACAAATAAATGATTATTATTATTAGATATTTATTTATCTTGCTGACACGAAATAAGTAGGTACTTTTTAGCGTGTCTGTATCTTTAGGGTGCAAATAATTGTTCGTCGATACCTTGTTCTTTGTTATTAACTTACCATGTACATATTAATACATACTATGTGCACTAACCTTCTGGAGAAAAAAATTGTGGTTTAGGATTGTATTTCGCTTTGATACCGATGAAATATGGATTGGTATGATTGTTTACATCGATATATGAGAGCATGTGCTTCAGCAGTTTCTCATCAATAGGAGACGCAAGAATTGCACCTGTGGAACACAACAAAATGCAAAGTTAAAGGCAGGCCTCACAACCAGATAAAGATCTCCCTAAAGTGCTATTATGACATATTTTATGTTCAAAATGGAGAAAAAAATACTAAACATTGTTTTTTACAAAACAATAGAAAAAGCATTAGAATATTGATTATTATTTTATATTTATTGTATTTCATTTATTCTTTTTCATCTCCCTGTGCGACTCTTTACGCTACTTACGAATTAGATACCTACGCCTAAATAACAGGTGAAGAATCCAAAAAAGTAGAAGACTGAAGAAGATAAGAGAAAAAAGGTAATTTATCTACGATCTCCTACGTGGTGTAAAAGTACTACTCAGGAAACAAGTGAAAATTTTAGGTTTTACCTATTTCCCTTATATTACGTTCCGTAGAATACCTTGAACATGTTGCATCACAAATATGGTATTGTACATGTTTAATTAATACTGTTTAGTTTGTTACTGGTCGTTTGTTGTTGTGATATTGTTTGTTGGTTAATTCCTATTATATATATTCATCAAATACGCGTGAGCTATTGTGTAGTTTTGTTTCGGTTATAACCTAAAGAAATTGGTTTAAATGCATCACATTTTATGTCATTTGATTTCGGTACGACATCTGACGGATATAAGTGCCTTGAGACATAATTGGCACAACAACGTGCAGCTCGTGGCCTGTTTCTAATAACATTCATATTATAACCGAAGAAATTCTGATTTGAAAAACAGTTTTTGTTGTATAATCCGATTACTAATAGACGATTGGGGCTATGTAATATTATACAACATGAAGAAATTATACTATTATATAAAAATTTGAGGAATCTGATATTACCAGATCTTTCACATCGTTGCTTGGCCTCCTCCCACGTCGCCACCACTTTGTTTTGTCCCATGGATCTTTGCACATCCGACTGGTACACATACTTGCTTTGTACGACATCTGTTAACAGAATTATAAGTTAAGCAACACCTACCTACAATAACATACACTCACACCTGCATCCTCGAACGGATAAGCGAGGACACTCACATACATTTTGCCAACTAAATTTTTCATTTGGTTCCACTCAATAGGAGTTGCCGGAAACCGCGCACTTTGGGTATTAAAGATTTGATAATTAACTTAAAAAAAGTATCACCGACTTTAATGCACCTAAAACATGATAAACTATAATACGCTTGATAAAGGATCAAGCTTATTATAGTTTCACCCACCACCACCCACGTAGGTGGACTATTTTCTTCAAATTTAAGTGGTACCAACCTTGAATACAACTAATTTAATCAAACTGGTGGAATAATCCATATTATATTGTTTACTGTTTGGTGTCGATATGTATTTGAATATTATTATTATTTTAATCAAAAGGCAATTACCATATTTATGTCATATTATAACGTTAAATAATTCCTACTTATGATTATTATTATTCTGACGGTAATTTTAAAATAAATGTAAATGTTGTAGCGACATTTAACTTTGATGTAAGATGTCACTCCAACATAAACGAACGACAGTTGACAGCCACATGTCGAACAGTTCAGAACGTTTTGTAAAGTGTTGAGTATTAAATCCGATTATAACATTACAATCCTGTGATATTATTTGGAAAACCGAGTTGATCCTTCACTGGGAATCATTGAAAATAATAGGTATGTATTTAAAAATATATAAGTATGTTTATCTACAGGCTCTGCTTAGTCTTTGATCAGACGGCCGTGTGTGAGATGTGTCAAGTTATTATTATTAATGAAATCAGTACCCAAATGGTAAAGATATCGCCAAATATAAACAAAAAATCATGCTCGATTAATCATGCCAAAATTCTGAGCCTAACAACATTATTTTTCGCTTTTCAGGTCTTTTCTTTCATCGGTTTAGTTTTTTGTTACAAAGTTTATATTTTTTGTTTTTTGTGGCAAAAGTTAAGTTAAGTTACCTACTTAAGTTATTCATTGTTCATCGTCATAAATATTTAAACAACACATCTTCAACAATCTCTTATTAGGTTTGAAGTTTTCATTAAGATAAATTAATAAGAACAAACACGAGATAGGTACTGTAAGCCGTTGAGGAATTCCTTCGACTGGCTTCCGCAACCATCATCAAATTAACAATCAACAACAAAAACAGGTCTCCGTCATGACGTAGTGTCATTAGAACTACATATGTGTGCTAAGTTTCAACAAAATCGGTTTACAGATGAAAAGTCAATGGGTGAACAATCACTCGTCCCTAATTTTCTACCTTTAGGGTTAATTTTTATTTGAAATTTAAATGGGACTAACTTCGACTTCTAATAAAAAAAGAATTAATAAAATCGGACTACCCTGTAAAATGTTATGCGTGGTTATATCTGGACATGAAAAGCATAAGGTCGGATCTGAAGATCCGACCAAAATTATATTTTTACATCACAATAATAAACTTTTTTTTCTCTTTCTGGTAAACTAACTCTTGTGTATTTCTATCCTTCTTCATTTCTGAGATAAATTCATGCATAAGGTCGGATCTGACCACTTGCCGAAATATTTGAAAGTCATGTAACTTTATTTCATTCGTACCTTTATTCCATAAATTACTTATACCTTTAGAAGACGTATTTTAACATAAGCCCTTATGCATTTAATGTTTTATTTTTTCATGTATTTTCAGGTTGTTTTTATTAACAGATACACCCTTATGCTGCTAAAGTTTGCAACTGAATTTACACATAGAATATCAAATATAACTTTATGCTACTAAATGGTGCTTCACTGGTGGTTCACTAATATATAATATGAAGTCGAATGCAATCATGAGACGTTCTAGCTCTAATAATAACAGCAATATGTAATAATTTCTATATGTATTTAATTATAAACCTTTATGTCTTCAAATTATTTTACATTGTTAGGCCGCGCTTAGGTCGGTACCGAAGATAGTCCGGATTATTTCAAGTTGCTTCGTCATTAGAAATCGTTGCACGGGTGGTTCTAGAGGCCACGGGAGGCGAGAAAAGACATTTCTTGTCTAGATTTTTTACTAATGCATTGCGCATATTAAAGTGAGATGGTAATAGTTCACTGTGGTGAGATTCGCAGGTGGCCGCCGGCTGGCTTTGAAGTATCAACCATAACGTAAACTTATGATATTGCACGGAACTATTATATTATACGAAAATATTATATTTCTGTATAAAATCAGTGATTAATTGTGTTTATTTACTGTGTTGTGCCATGTGCTGAGGATAACAGTACTGAGGTCAGAAAAAATTAAATAACGTAATTTTTTATTATTATATTGTTATTATCTCGTTATGTTTATCTGTGTTCTAGTGCTATAGTTTGGGTGTAGATAGCGATATGTAATGTCCCAGGTTATTATTATTATTATTTTATTTATTCATTTTAACACCGTGTATTTTCTTAATTACATTTTTACACAAGTACATAAAAATGAAATAGAACAGGTATAAAAATTGTACATTTGTGAGAACTTTGCGTGCATTCACATTATAATAAAATGCAACTGTTTTCTTCTAGGTGAGTTGATGGAAGGTACTATGTACATTTTGTCTTTGGCCGTCAAAAAAACTCGTGATAGAGCTGTTCATAGTAAGTAGATCACTCACTCACTCACTCACTCGTATCAAAATAATTTTATACCTATTATGTTTTTACACTCAATTATATTCAAGTAAAACAATGTTAATATGTGGTTATATTGTTAGATACCATAAGGGGCGGGGCTCGTGGCTAAGTGGTAACCGAGTAGGTTAGCATATTACAAAGTTAAGTAATCCTAGCCAGGTCAGTCTACGATGAGTGACCATTCTTAACACATTGAGTTTTTTTTTGCGTGTGGAAACCTCCTGGGGCCGTCACCCCACCGGGGTGACGGCCCGAGGGGGGATCCCCTCCTAGCGCCTGCCCGCAAAATGTGGGAACCACCTTCGGGTTAAAACTCAATTAGGTGACGTCCAGGCACACACGGACGTCACCTCCTCGCGGATGGCCACGATAGCAGGTGGAAAGGAAAAACCCGTCCGCCGGCGGCGAATTAGGTCCGAGTTTAGATCCTCCTCCCGGGCTCTCTCCGCCACCTCCTTCTGCGAGATCACATCCTCGCAAAACGATGCGACCGCGGTAAAACGAGTAGTTTTACCGCGGTCATGGAGCGTATGATGGCCGGTAGCGAGAGATCCTCTCCGATGACTGCAGTGAGTTCCCGACGCTGCGTCGCCCAGGCGAAGCAAACCGCCAGCGTATACTGAGCTGAGTCCTCACTGCAGTCGCAGTGGTGACAGGCGGGACTCAATTCCCTTCTAACGACCGAGTACAGGTACTTCCCGAAGCAGCCGTGCCCGGAAAGAACCTGCGTCAGTCGGAAGGAAAGGGTCCCGTGCTGCCGCCCTGCCCACTCGACAATGACCGGCTGGAGCGCCTCCACGGCGGCAAAGCCAGCACGTGGAGCCTTCAGCTGGGACGACCAACGAGCCATGGTGGCTCGGCGAGCGGCCTCACGCCACTCGCGCACCTCTTCGGGCGGGGGCCGACTGCCGCTTCCCGCCCGGAACTCAGTCGTCCGCCGATAAACTTCGGCGAGCACTTCCGCCTCCAAATCCCACGGGGGTGTCCCGGCCAACGCGCACGCCGCCTCCGTCGATACGGTGCGGTATCCGCGTATGGCTCTAACCGCCATAACCCTCTGAGGGCGCCAGAGGCGCGCCCTATTCAAATTCAAATTCAAAATCATTTATTCAATTAAGACACTAAGTGACATTTATGAACGTTAAATTGAAGCTAGAGTTAAAATCATAGATCGTTACAAACAGATGCCACAGCATGTACTGGATTGTCAAGGTAAATTAGGTGAAAAACACCAAATCTACTGCCTGTTCGTGTCGATCTATACCTTCCAGTTTCCAAAATGCGTAGGGCCCTTATGAGAAGAATACTGGCAAAGAAACTCATGGCCACTCTTTTTAAAAGTCAGATCTTCAGGTACAATAGTGTTAGTGTTACACGAGAGGTAAACAGGATGCAAGCTGATGCCACCTGAATTTCATTTTATTGAAATGCTCCAAAAGCTAACGTACTAAAAAATAAAAATCACTCAGTGATACCGCTGAAGGTTTGAACTTATTAAACATAGAAATCATTCAAGGTGCACATCTACCTTCATTCAGTTGCAAAATCTACTGTTAAAAATAATTTGTGACTGGATTAAGAGGCTAGAGTTGCAGTTGATCGAACCCAAAATAATAGTATAGGCTAAAGCATCGCTGACTAGGCCGACCAGTCACCCCAAGCAGCACCCGTTCACGAGTATGACGTATGGACCAGCCATCATCTCCTTCGCCATATCAGAGGGAAAGAAATGACCCGCCCCATGACGACGCCGCTAGCAATGACATTTTAGTGAGCAAGACGAACCATTCTGGGCCCACACCGGTGCACCGTACAGTGCCATTGACCGGACAACCCCCGTGTACAGTCGTCGCGTAGCGACGCTAGGTCCGCCCAAGTTTGGCAAAAGTTGCCCTAGGGCGGACGCAGCGCCGACCAGCCTTGGACCAAGCTGCCGGAAGTGCTCGTTGAAGCGCCACCTTCCGTCAAGGATCAAGCCCAGATACTTCATGTGGGCCTGAACCGGTACGAGGACCGAGTTGACCTCGATGTAGGCGCCAGGGGGTGGACCACGACGGGGCCCATGGAATAAAATGGCCCATGGAATAAAAGGGCCTCCGTCTTATCCAGGGCCACCCGTAAGCCCAGCGCCTCAATGCGCCCGGCCACCACCTGGTGGCCAAGCGCGCAGCCTCTTGAAAGTTCTCCCCCCGGGCTGTGACCAGAGTGTCATCAGCGTAACAGATACGCCCAGCCCGGGGTCGAGGTCACCTCGAAGGGCCCAGTCGTATCCTATATTCCACAGGAGTGGTCCAAGAACAGACCCCTGTGGAACACCGCACGACATGGGCCGACGACTCAGATTTTGATCTCGGTCCTCGTACATGACGGTACGCTCCTCTAAATAGTCTGACACTAGCCGCCTCAGGTACTGTGGCACCCCGTGATAGTGGAGTGCCTCCCTGATGCAGCTGAATGGCAGACTATTAAATGCGTTGGCGATATCCAACGACACCGCCAACAGCACGTCGCCACGGCTTACCGCTTCTTCGGTTACGGCCCTCAGGCGTAATACAGCACCGATAGTCGAACGCCCCGCCCGAAACCCAAATTGGGCGTCCGACAAATCGGGGCCGACCTCGCAAAGGTGCCGGATGATGCGGGCAGAGAGGACCCTCTCAAGCAGTTTACCCACCTCGTCCAGCAAAACGATGGGCCTGTAGGCCGCGACCGAATCGGTAGGCCGTCCTGGCTTCGCCAAAAGGACCAGCTTCCCGCTCTTCCAACAGTCGGGGAAGTTTTGGACACCAGACTAGCGTTGAACACTCCGATGATATGGTCCGACATGTGGTCAAGGGCCAGGGCCAAAACTCGGGCATTGATGCCGTCTGGCCCAGGGGCGGTGTTCTTGGAACGAATCCGTAGAACAGCCGCCTCTATCTCTGCCTCCGTCACGGGTGGAACACCATCCTCCTCATCCCCCCTATTGTCTGGCCAAGACCATCGAGGGGGGGAAAAGTCCGACAACCTGGTCTAACTACAGAACTTCGATATCGCCTAGTACTCGGGTTGTGGAGGTCTGATGGCAGTCGCTTCACGTAAAATATCAAAGTTCTGCTGTTTTGTAGTTAGACTGAAAGCCGACCTTAACTTAGTTGAAAAAAGGCGCGGAGGATGATGATTGTTAGATACCATAAGTTAATTCATAGAATAATTTTAATGTTTTCAGATGAATCACAAGTAAAGCATGACTACGACTGCGAAGATTCTGATAATTGTAAAAATTATGACCATAATAAAGATGACAATTATTCAAGCTATTGTGAAATTAGCAACTCTCCACACAAACTAGTGTAAATCAAATAAAAAAATCGCATATTTCCTCCAGAAAACAAAAACATTTCATAAGAAAAACTACGAATTACCTGTGAAATGGCACATACTGAAGCTCTAGTAAATTTAGAAAATCATTCTGAAATCTTGTAAACAGAATAAATCACCTGATCTTAACAATTGTGATGTCTCTTATAGAACATATTTTTTCTTGCCACCTACAAAGAAGCCTTATCCAGAAGGAATCATCGTTAACGTTAATAAACATGGATATTTGAGTGGTAATTCCAACAATAAAGAAGATTTTAGTTCCCTATAAACCAAATATCAATAATATATGTGTAAGTAACAGTCTCAAAACCACTGATATAAACTATGAAAATCACTAACTAACAGCAACTGCCAAGTTGTTCGTACCTCTGTTTGCACTCAAGTGAAGTTCTCATCTTATTTCTACACTTTTATAATCCCACTTTTCGTTAATATTTATCAATCGACCAATAGTATAGCGTTACCGGCATAACCAGTCAAAATAATGTCTATTAACTTATTTTTATTAGAGAACTGTGTTATCATCTACTATAGTTTGTCCCTATTTTTAATAAAATAAATACCTAAGAGTTTTTATGTGGCGACAACATATGTTTTTTTTTATATTATAAGAAACTTTGTTTTATTATGATGATTTGTAATTTTAAAGTAGGTATATTAAGTAATTTAAATTTTTATTTTTTTTTGTAATTTTTTCGCAAGTTCAACCTTTTGTCTGATGATAATATAATAATTGATTTAGAAGTTGCAAAGAATATCACATTAGTCCTTTACCATCGTTTAAAAGTTAAAATCATAATGCTACATTTTTAATATTAAGTTACAGTTTAACCAAAACAATTGCAAGCATAAAGTTGGATATACACGTAACATACCCAGAGTTTTTCATAATCTATAATTATTTAAGGCGTAAAGTCGGATGTAAGCAATAAATTACAAAAACCATAATATATAATAACCATTAAATTTAACGTTTATTTAAGTGTATTTATTGAAAAGTAAAAGGCACTGATGGTTTACCATAGATAATTAAAACAAAACTGTTACAATATAACGTAATTTAAAAAATATTGTCAAAAATGATTGTCAATTTAATTTTCGCTCTCCTGAAAACCTGCGTATTCGCAAATCCAACCATATGCCTTTCATGTCCAGATAATATATAAAAAAAAAACAAAAGGAATATAAATACGGGTTGACTTGAGAACCTCATCCGTTTTACCGGCGACAACTTTAAGCGCGTTTGCTTCTGAAGCTTTGATATTCTATTGTACTACTATGTACTACTACTTGATAGAGGGTTTTAAACCCCCTATTATCTTCCTTGCCTTCAAACATTTAATAAACCTAGGTTTCTGTAAAGATAGGGGATCTTTACAGAAACCTAGGTTTATTAAAAGCTTCATTATATTTTATTCTATTCTAGAAGATTTAATCACAATAAATATATAGAAGGGGCCTCTGGTATCACATCTATAGGAAAATTAAAACCTTAATCAATCAAAACTAAACTGCTAGCAGATCTCTTAAAAATAGAACCTTACCAGTTACAATCGTCAGCAAAATAGCACAAGTAATTAAAGTGAACAATTTAAGACACAACATAGTGTTGACACAGCGTGCAGCGGTTTGGCTCGTAGAAGTGTATAAATTGAAGATTGTGTGGGTTTTTTTTTATAGGGCAATGTTTATACCCATCTAATCGGCAGTGGTAATGTAAACAAACGGATTTCCTGTCCTATTAATGATTTATTCATAAAATTCGTGGAATGCGACCGCATTTTCAAAGTCAAATTCTCTAACGACCTGGAATCTTGAATGTGTATCGTGTAAGAATTATATTGGGGTTGAAAAGTATGCTGTATAATATTGAAAAGATATGAATATTCCGTCGAAGGCGTATAGATGAGCTTAATACGATATTTAAAAATGTGGTCAAATTTGCGCCATCCAAAAATGAACCTTGTATATAAATTCTGAAGTAGCCCAATTTTAATTAATTGGTCCTCGGTGAGATTAGAATCGCTGATATCTGCATAAACAAGAAGATTGGAAGAAGGGATTCTGCAAGTGCAATTTTGGTAGTTGCCGATAACAAGTTACGCGCCCTCTCAAAGACCCTGTGGTAGCAAACATTTTTCTGCTGACTTCTTGCTGCTGCGGACCCCAGGACAAATTTTATCAATATACTAGCAACCAGCCCCGGCTTCGCACGGGTAGCAGAGACATCTTCAACAATCATCAACATATTTCAATCAATTTACACAAAATCTTAACAAATTATACACCTAAACCTTCCTCATGAATCACTCTATCTATTAGTGAAAACCGCATGAAAATCCGTTCAGTAGTTATTCAGTTTATCGAGAACAGGCAGACAGACGCGGCGGGGAACTTTGTTTTATAATATGTAGTGAGGATGGACGGATGGATATTTGTCACTCTCACGCAAAAGTGGCTGAACGGATCTGGATGAAATTTGGCACAGGGATAGATTACAATCTGGACTAACACATAGGCTGCTTTTTATAGCGAAAAAATTACGGTTTCCGTGGGAAAAAAATCACCAAAATTTGCAAGCGAAGTCGCGGGCAACAGCTAGTAAATATCTGTATATTTAGGTATTTTTCTCCGTGTTCTAAAACCTTGACCTAGAACCTAGAAGTTGCGCGGGTCCAGCTAGTCTCACAATAATATTATAAATGTGAAAGTTTGGATGCATGGATCCATGGATGTTTGTTACTCTTTCACTCAAAAACCACTGGACCGCTTGCCATGAAACTTGCTATGTAGATAGCTGGAGACCTGGATTAACGCATAGGCTTCTTTTTATCCCGATATTCAAAAAAATAAGAAATACAGTAAAAATATAAAATATAAGTGCCGCATTGAGAGATGTGAGTGTGTGTTTCTTTGTTGTGTATATGAAAGAAGAAAGAAAGAAAATAAAGAAAATCCTTTTTATTTTGCACAAAACATTTGACGCACACAAGACCTATTTAAACAAAGAACATGTACCTCTATACAAGAAAAAAGCAAATAACAAAATAAAAAACGAAATTAGCCTTCTCTATGGTCGGATAAAAAAGTCTGTACTCTGTGGTAATCTGTCTGTGGATTCTCTGTAATACAATTGTCAAAAAAATATAGAAAAAACAATACCGTCTAGATTTTTGTTTGTCGTTTTTCAATTTACATGTTGCTATGTGCGTCACGCATGTGCAAAATCAGGTATATGCTCAGCATATATATGTGTGTATGTTGTTTCTTGTGTGTATGCATGACTTATATGTATGTAAGGATATGTAAGGTTGGGATACGCATGCGTGGAGACTTATGTGAGTGTGTATAGCGAGTAATAAATAGGCTTTGTCATTTATATAAAGTAAATCTGAATATTAAGATATTGCCTGGAGAAGATTTTCTGTGTATGTTTCTTTTTTTTTTTTTTTATTTATTTACCAGATTAAAATACAGGGAAAGTTAAAAATTGAAATAAACAAAAAGCAAGTTAAAGAAAACAACACACAAATAATAATATAAAATAAAATACTCAACAAGTAGGTACTTAATATTTATTATATTAAGGCTTAGGCTTAGAATTAGTAGAAACATTTTCCAGTGTAAATTACATCTCCATGTTCTGGAGAAAGTAACACTTAAATGTAAGATGTAAATGTTTGCCTTTGAAGCCATGTTTTTATTTTGGATTTGCAATGGTAAAAAATTAACCTGTAAATGTGTAAGATTTTATTGATTTTGTTATAAACATGAGAACTAATGATTATATAATGTCGTTTGGCCAGCGTAGTTCTTTCCTTATTTGAGACACGTTTATTGTTCAAAATGCTTGGATCATATTGTAAATTTACGTAGTTTTTTAGAACGAATAGTTGTCGAACTATTAGGACTGGACCATCTGAGTAGAGTTGCTGTGTAGGGTATCGAAAAGGTTTCCTAAACATTACCTTCAACAATGCCTTTTGGGCTCTCTCTAACGGCAAGATAGTAGTTTTCGCTGCACCATCCCAGGATATTATGGAAAATGATAAAATTGACTAAAATAGCGCTAGAGTAAAATGACTGGCTTGTTGGCCTAGTGGTTAGTGACCCTGAATGCTATGCTACAGGTCGTGGGTTCGATTCGCACCTGAGTCTGTTCTTTGTGTCCGTTGTTTGTATGTTTGTAAAGTCCCCCGCGACACAGAAGCAATTCCTAATGCGGGAGATGTCTTTGAAAAAAAAAAGGTTTGCATAGAGTCTTAATATCTGCGGCATTGCGTAGCAGCTTAAAAATGTAGATAAACTTTCTGACTCCTTTTGCTAGGTTATCAATATGGTATTGCCATTTTAAAAATTGATCGAGGTAAATGCCTAGATATTTAACATGGACAACTCTAGAGACTAATTGACAACTACAGCCAGGGCCAAGGTCCAGATAGCCATGTGCTTTTAGCATAAAGGCATTTGTAAAAGCATGCGTGAGTTGAAACAGGTTTTGTCCAGATTTAAGGTGAGTAAATTGTGGGAGAGCAGAGACATTTCCCTTGTGAGAGCAGTCTCTGCGTGAGTTTTTGCCTGTTCCCAGTTTGATCCAAGGATGAGAAGCGTCGTATCGTCAGCGTAAGCAAATACCCTGTAGTTAGGTGAAGATAACTCACACAGTTCGTTCAGGTAGATCGTGAATAAAGTGGGGTCCAATATACTTCCCTGCGGGACGCCATAATCTAGACCTTTCTCCTCACTGATGTAATTGTCAATTTTAACTAGTTTGGTTCTATTCGATGGTTATTAGATAACAGTTTTAAGATAGTCCCTCTCATACCTATCTTCTCTAACTTTTTTATAAGAGTGGGGATGGAGACGGTGTCAAAGGCTTTACTTAGCTATCTCGTGTTTGTTCTTATTAATTCATCCTAATGAGAACTTCAAACCTAATAAAAGATTGTCTGGATTGAATATCTGTTGTTTAAATATTTATAACAAATAACAATAAATAGTCAAATTAGGAAATGATATTATAGATAAGTTAATTAAATAAGTTAGGTAAGTAAGAATTTAAAATAAGTAACATTAATTATACTTATATTTTAGCCACAAAAGCCAAAAATATGTTTGGCGATGACATATAATTATTTAGGGATTTACATTAGTGAGGAATGAACTCTGCTCTCTGTTATTTGTCTCTGATAAGCAGTTATGGACTTATCCGGTTTCCGCCTCACACGGTCCTGCAGTCGCTCACCACAGATTAGAGTGACAATAGTGCCTACAAAACTTATGGAAATATTATTTCCAGTAACAAAATATGTGTAAATTAGTCATGCACCATTCTAAATAGGACAGTAGCAGTTTAAGATTGGTTGTGACAACACTATGTTGTTCAATAATATATTCAGTTTGTTTATCTGCGCGATCGTGCTATCAACAACAACTGGTAACGTTTATAATTTTGTGTTATATTGTTAGCCGTTTCCCGCAGTCTCAGAATATAATTATTATTCTTACTAATAAACAGGTTACAGAAAGGTGGGGGATATTTTAGGATCGTATATATATTACGTTATTGGTAAATTCGTGATTTTTAATAAATAAATCTTATTATAAAACTAACAAATGAAGCTTGAAAATTCACCATATTATCTATATGTACACTGTGTTGACATTGAAGATATTACATTTTTTTAGTTATTTATTATTATGATTTTTTAAGCCTAATTAAGAAAATTTTGAATTGTTCATGTGAGAACTGTGTAGTCACTTATTTAGTTAAATTTCCTATGTTGCTTGGCAGTTCCGAGTATGTCATGCTCGCCTAGAAGTCCTGCCGATGGTGGCGTATATGTCGGGTCGTTCCGTTCCCTTCAATATGGTTGATCTGTACGATGGCTGGCGTGTGCGTCATACTCGTTAACGGGTGCCGTTGGTCTCGGCTGGTCATCTCCGGACTGCTATTACTTAAATATGTATAGTAGTAATTAGCGCGTCTATTTATATTTTAGAATAATAGGTACGTTACATTGTCCTCACATTTCATTTACGCTTATAAGCAATGTAACCAGAAATTTGTAAAAAAACATTTTGAAAAAGAGTGTCCTTGGAGTTTCTTGCCTGTTCTTCTCCATATGATCTACGTATTGGAACAGGCAACTAGCTTCACGACTGATTTAGTCTGACTGACTCCTACTCCTGACAATTCAAAAATACCTATTATTGGTTTAATTGAAATAAATGGTTTTGATTAGATTTGATTTGACCGATAAAGGTAATATTTTGTTAAATAAAAACTATACGTAGTTAATTCCGAGGATGTTGATGGAATGTCTAGGATCGTCCGAAAACGTCCGCATAAAAAAGTTATTACAATTTAATACTTTTAATAATTGATAATATGTTACTTAGAAATGTACCTCTAAAGTAGGCAGCATTTTCCGATTTTTTTTTTTTTGATAAAGATTTTTCTGTGTTTTTATTAAGCTAGTTCAATTTTTTATTGGCTGGCACACTTTTCTGTAACACCTGTATATTCTTGCAAAACACATTGTCTTTTCAGGAATAATAGTTACACTAACTTTAAATAACTTATTTAACAGTTCTAGAAAAAATTGTTTCGTTACATTTTCAAGTTTGTCATTACGATTTTAAAAGTTGAACCAAACATTGATTTGATTAGAATTTTTATTATCATTCTTTTTTACATTAACAATGTCAAAAAATAACTGCTGAGCTATTTTTTAAATAAAGATATTAATTTAAATTTTACGATAGCAAACTATGACGTCACGAGTTATTAATATGAACTTCGGACGTTTAATAAAGATGATCTGGTTTGACTTGACAGTCATAGCTCCTTCTTCTTTTCCTTTCAGACTTCGTTTTCAATAGATTAAGTATAAATATAAAGTTATTTTCGTAGATGTGGTGCAGGGCAGGTTCAAGTATGTCTCTGAGGCACAGCGTTGGATGGCGCAAACGAAGTTAGTGGCATCATGGCAGGAGGCCAAAGAAGAATGTGAAAAACAAGGTGAGGCTTCACAAATTTATATATAACATTTATTATCCATTGTCTTTGCTATGGATTTGTCTTTTAGATAGACAAAAGGTCCTTTAAAGGGTTTCCTGGACTGGTTGTGGGTTAATGCTCATTATTTACAATCAATTAACATATGAGCAACTTGAGCAACTTTCAATATTTTCATTCGCTGTGTGTATACATTTGAATAGCTTCCAAATCTTGAATTATAATTCGCAATCACTTATTTAAAGACTATTTCTCTTCTCTACTTTTACTAATAGACCATTATTTAAACATTATGGGGCAGAAATGTAAATGTTCTGTTAAGTTTACGTAAGCTTTGTAAAAAATTTGAATCGGTACTTTTTTCTCTTTAAAAAAAAAATGAACACAATGTACTGATGGTAAAATGAACACAATGTACTGATGGTAAAATGAACACAATGTACTGATGGTAAAATGAACACAATGTACTGATGGTAAAATGAACACAATGTACTGATGGTAAAATGAACACAATGTACTGATGGTAAAATGAACACAATGTACTGATGGTAAAATGAACACAATGTACTGATGGTAAAATGAACACAATGTACTGATGGTAAAATGAACACAATGTACTGATGGTAAAATGAACACAATGTACTGATGGTAAAATGAACACAATGTACTGATGGTAAAATGCACTCTAAAGCGTGACATAAATTGTTTCCTCCGAACAATGAAATGCACAATTCTTAGTTGTGACCTACTCGAGTTACTCCTTACACTTTTTTTTTTTACTCCCTAATCCATCCGTGGAAACAATATCCTTTTCTTTCTCTTTCAATATACTCCCAATTTTCCCACATTTGATTCCCAAAGTGCCCGGATGACGGCATTATACTTGGCTCCTCATACGTGAGTGGTACCGAATTATAGTTGGCAAAATGTAGGTGTTAAATATTTCTCTGCCTACACCTTCGGGATACAGGTGTGAGTGAGGGTATGTATTCAGGTACTTGAGGTACCTGAATACATACCCTTCTTCACTTCAATAATGACTTTGTTTCTCTCGTCCATTTTTAGTTTTTCCAAGGATCTTCAATATTTTTTCTTGTTTTCAGGTTCAATTCTGGCATCTCCAATTAACACGCAGTTGCTGAAATATATGTTATCATACATAGGTGTGAATAATCATTCTACTGCCTATTTCATAGGTATAAAGGCAAGATATAATCCTAGACCACAGTTTGTGTCTGTAGAAGGTTAGTATTGAAATGGAACTATCTTTTAACATTGATATAGCAAGCAAAGGAGCAGTTTTTAAAACTTAAGATAATAAGTCGCACAGTTGGCTATCTTGTCGAAGTGGCCCTATGGCCGCATTTAACCGCATTGCACCGATCTTCGTTATTGACTGGCCTTTTGTCTGCCTTCTTGGTCTAGTGGTTAGTGATCCTGACTGCTGAGCCAGAGGTCAAGGCTTCGATTCCCACGCAGAACAAATACTTGTATGATGAGCATGATCAGTTTTCTGTGCCTGGGTGTTATTTATCTATAATACGTATGTATTTAGAAATATATATATAAGTACGTTCAGCAGGAGTCTGGTTACCATAGTATAGGATCTGCCTAATTTGGGATCAGATAGCCATGTGTAAGATGTGTCAAGCGATTATGTTTATTATTCTACTCTACATTTCATAGGTACAGAGGCAAGATATAATCCTAAAACACATTTTGTGTCTGTAGAAGGTTAGTATTGAAACTGAAGCGTTTCTAAACTTTGATATAGCAGGCAAAAAAGCAGTTTTTGAAGGTGGAGATAACAAGGCACAGTTGGCAACCTTATCAAGACGGCCATGGTTTTGATAGCATTGCATCGTTCGTGGTCACTGATAGACTAGTGTAGTAATTTGTACCATAAATATTACTAGAGTATCTTCTTCACCTGTCATATTGAATGTATTATAGTAAGTACTGAACATCTATATATAACATATCTATAAAAGTTGCCATAAGAAATTGCTTTTAATAAAGCCGTAGACGCCGATAAGGCCGCTCATTGTACATTGTTTCTGCGATTTCCTTTTTATATATTGATAATTATAATTAGTGTACAACAAAGTTTATTTCTATTCTATTCTAATTATTTAACTATGTCTAAAAGTATGATTTCCTTTAATTTTCCAGGTTTTCTACTAGAGGACATGCCTGAGGCTGCTATAGACATGATAGAACAGCTGGACCCGCGAGATGGCGACTGTTTGTCTATGAATCAAGAGAGTATAAGAGTAGTGCCTTGTTGGTGGCGTCTTCCTTATATATGTTATACGAATGTTACCACAGGCTCAGCTCAGTTCAGCACGGAGCCAGTAATGACAGACGCCAGGATTACGGAGGCAGTGACGACGAATATAATAGCAGATACTACACCAGCCGTTGGGACATGTGTTGGCGCAGGTAAACTTTAGTAGACAATTTTTTATCAAATAGTTTTTATTTCTACCTTTGATTGATAATAATAATTTATTGATTATGGTCGAATTGCAACCAGTGAGCGAACACTGGAACTGCTAAAAACTTTATAATATTTGTTGTCACAGAGTACATAATAATAATAATAATAATATAATTGAAATCATCGATAAACGATGGAGCCATTGAATTAAAAGAAGAAGAATATGACTGCTGATGTTAGCAAGATCCAGAGTAAGGACTGCACCCTTAAAATCCCCGGACTCGTCGCTCAGCTCCGCCGCCCGGCCCCCGGAAACGGCATCAAGCATACCGGCCGCTGTGGATGCGTCGAGCTCAACATCGAGTGACGAGTTTTTCTCTCCGCCGACGTCGCCAACACCTGTACGTCGGCAGGGGAGAGGCCGGCCACCGACCTGCTTGGGACCCCGAGGCCCACCGGCTTCGAATAGGGCCCCCGCTACCGGTGGTAATGTGCATCGCATGAAATGGACATCCTCGATAAACGAGAACGTCATGCGAGCATATTTTGTGGTTACAGAGGGAGGAACTAACCTCACTGCGTATCGTAATCGTATGTTGTCTCTGTTTCAGGAACTTGAACCAGCTGTTAACGTTACGGCACAAAGGCTATCGGATCAAGTACGGGCTATTCAACGATGTCATTTGTTGGATAACTCCGTGCTTGATAGGCTACGCTTGGACTTACAGAATAGCATTGTTACTTCTCCCCAGTGTCACAAACAAACAGTGTTACAATCAATTTCTGGGTTGCTACGACCTTACCCAGCTGAGGGTGGAGAGGACAGTGGTACTTCATCTGTAAGTACTCAGTACAATGAACAAATAAGGAACATTTTGGAAGGTGCTATTCGAGAATATCGGACCATGAGTTATGACAACAGACCTCGTTTACCGCGTTTGCCAATGCATAAACGAAATAAAGCGCTAGTGTGTGCCCTTGATTCTATATTAGGTATTTATTTAGAAGAAAGCACAGATCTCAGTGATACACACTCAATTCTGTACTGTGCGGCTGTTGCAGCATGTCGAGTAGCTGGTGTTAAATTTCCAGAAAATGATACCGCTACTCGGTCAAAGCTTGCTGCTCCGGCGTGGCAGTGCAGGATTGAACGTCGTATCGCTGAGGCGAGGGCACTCATTGGCAAGCTTATCTGTTTCAGATCGGGTAACACGCGCCCGAGAGTAATGCGTTTTGTGAACCGGGCTTCTTCGGGAACTGATATCAGTTCCTGTGATTATGCAGCGCGGGTCACAGAGCGCATTGACTTTCTGAAACAGAAAGTTTATGCATGGGCAAACCGTATACGAAGGTACAAAAAACGAGTGGACCGATATACTCAGAATCGTTCATTCCAAAGGGATGAGAGGTGGGTTTATAGAAGGTGGGAGCAGCCTGATTTAGTGAGTGACACACATTTCCCAGATGCTGAAATTACGAATACCTTTTGGCGTGACATCTGGGCGATGCCTGTCACTCACACAGAGGGTGATTGGATGCGAGATGTCGAACGTTCGTGTGAGTCGATTGATACCATGGAGCCAATAACAATATCGAATACTGATATAGCTTATGCAGTTCGTTCGCTGCCGAACTGGAAATCAGCGGGACCGGACGGACTGCATAACTTTTGGTTAAAATGGCTCCGTAGCTCACATGTACGATTGGCATCTCAATTGCAATCATGCTTAGAATCAGGTTCGCTTCCGACTTTTATGACCACAGGCGTAACTCACCTGCTCTTTAAGTCTGGTAGTGCCACAGATCCCAAAAGTTATAGACCTATAACGTGTTTACCCACACTTTATAAATTACTTACGTCTATTCTGAGAGTGAAGATAACATCTCATATAACTAACAATACTATTATGGCTTACTCTCAGAATGGATGTAAAAGTGGGGCCCGTGGCACTAAAGAGCTCCTTATTATTGACACGACCATTAACCAACAAGTTCGTCGTAATCGAAAGGATTTGGCGACATGTTGGATAGATTACAAAAAAGCCTATGACTCTGTGCCGCATACGTGGCTCTTGAGAGTGATGGAGTTGTACAAGGTAGATACAACTCTATGCACTTTCTTGAAGGCATGTATGCGGCAATGGAGAACGGTACTCTACTATCCAGGATGTCGGCGGTCTCAGGGTTACGGCGAGTATATTAAGATCAGGCGGGGTATATTTCAGGGTGACAGTTTGAGTCCCTTGTGGTTTTGCTTAGCTTTGAATCCTCTCAGCACTTTACTGGAGAGTTCAGGGCTAGGCTATCGTTTCCGGAAAGAAGGTCAGGTTATATCCCATCTCCTTTTCATGGATGATTTGAAACTGTTTGCCTGCAACAATTTCCAATTGATCAAAATTACTTGAGGTAACTGAAACCTTTAGTAAATGTATCAGGATGGAATTTGGTGTATGGATAAATGTGCAGTCATGCATGTAAAAAGAGGCAGGATTGTGGAATCTGAGGGGATGGAACTCTCAGATTCCACACACCTTAGATGTCTTTCCGCCAACGAAACTTACAAGTATCTAGGTATGACACAGGCGTTAGGTGTAAATGAATTGACTATGAAGCAATCGTTACAGGAACGTTTCTTTGGCCGCCTGAAAAAAGTATTGAAAAGTCTTTTGTCAGGTGGTAATAAGGTGCGGGCCTATAATGATTGGGTCATACCAGTCCTAACCTACTCCTTTGGCATACTTAGATGGACTCAGACTGAACTAGATGCCCTGGATAGAAGAGTTCGTACACTGCTTACCGCGTACCGAATGCACCATCCACGTTCATCGGTCATGAGATTGTATATCCCGCGGAAATGTGGGGGTCGTGGTTTTTTAAATGCCAAGACCCTCCATAACCGCGAGGTATGCAACCTTAGAGATTACTTCCTCTCCGTTGACCTGGATGTGTATCGGGATGTGGTGGCAGTTGACAACGGACTCACTCCGCTTGCTCTAGGAAAAGAGAACTGGCGCAAACCAGCAGTACTTACTATTACAGACCGCAGGGAGATATCGAATAGCAAGGCGTTGCATGGACGTTTTTATCGGGCCTTAAATGGGCCCGATATAGATTTATTAGCATCAGTATCCTGGCTACGGTTCGGTGACCTCTTCGGAGAAACTGAAGGTTTTGTCTGTGCAATTACAGATGAAGTTGTTATGACGAATAACTATCGGAGATATATCCTGAAGGACGGCACAATTGACATTTGTCGGGCGTGTCATCGTCCCGGAGAAACCCTCAGGCATATAATTTCTGGTTGTTCTCGTCTTGCCAACGGCGAGTACTTGCATAGACATAACCAAGTGGCCAGGATAGTCCATCAGCAACTTGCTGTTAAATATAATCTTGTGGCTGTCGAGTTACCGTACTACAGGTATGTGCCCGACCCAGTTCTCGAAAATGGTCGTGCAACATTGTACTGGGATCGATCTATCATCACCGATAGGACTATTGTTGCCAATAAGCCTGATATAGTGGTGATAGACCGATTAGAGCGCCGAGCAATGATTATTGACATCACCATTCCCCATGACGACAATCTCTTAAAAGCCGAAAAAGATAAAGAAATAAAATATTTGGACCTAGCTCACGAGATTGTCGACATGTGGGATGTGGATTCAGCAATCATTGTGCCGATAGTCATTTCGGCCCATGGGTTAATTGCTAAGAGCCTCGACCAACACCTTCAGAGGCTCACGTTAGGCAGCTGGATTAAGAGCCTGATGCAGAAGGCAGTCCTCCTTGATACGGCACGCATTGTGAGGAGGTTTCTATCTCTGGAACCCTAACCACCGGTAGCTTGGTCCCTGCACCCGATACCGGTGGGACACTATTTTTTATATTTTTAAATATATTTGTTTTTATTTTTTATAGTGAATGTATTTAAAAATGTAATTTATATGTATATTAAGTAAATAAAGAGAATAATAATAATAATAATAATAACACCACACATCTTACACACGGCCGTCTGATCCCAAACTAGGCAGAGCCTGTACTATGGTAACCAGACTGCTGATAAACATACTTATATATTTCTAAATACATACATATTATAGATAAATTACACCCAGACACAGAACAAATGATCGTGCTCATCACACAATTATTTGTCCTGGGTGGGAATTGAACCCACATAACATAACTACATGTTACTACTAATTACCTACTAATTAATATTAACTACTGGTCGCTTTTAGGCATTCATTATAAAATCTTTTAACTCATTTACAGGTTACGAATTCTATCCAGAAACGGGTAGTTGTTACAAGCTACAGCCATACTTACTAAGCTGGGCCGAAGCGAACGAGACGTGTAATAGAGAAGAGGGTTACTTAGTTATCTTAAATGATGAGAAAGAAGCAATCACCATTAACAAAATGATTCCAGGGAGTGGTTGGGTGGGACTTCGGGTCGATACAGAACTTAATCAGTGGCGCAGTGTCAAGGGTTAGTTTTTTTATCTATACCTTTATATTAAATAGATACGGGTGTTGTGTCCCAACAGAATGGGAGGATCCTATGGTCAGTTGATGTTGGGAAGTTGTATATATATTATGGACAAAGTGATTAAACATTGCACTATTTATAATGCCCGGTAAACATGAATAATGGAAAATTAATATATATACTAATAATTTATATACTTCGTTATTTATAAAATTGTCTGATCATTATGAATATTGCTACATAACTGTTGGGCAAATTGATAATGAAGCCAATAAAGGTGCATCAGGTAGGGCGCTCAGACCAAGAACATACATGGAAGGACCGTGATCAGATGCTAGTGCCCAGTAGTTTTCTATTCAGTTTAAAATTAAAAGCTGATAAAGACTGTTTACATTATCTCGAATTGAAAATTACTCCGAAAGGTCGGTAAAGGGTATTGCAAAAACTGCAATCCAAAATTCCACTATTAAAGTGATAACGACATGTCATCACCTCCACGGGTACATTTGCATACGAAGGAGGATGGGAGGCTATTTAACACCAGCCTCCTCAAAGCAGAAAACAAGCGCGTGGATATAATTGCCCGTGAATTGTTGTATGCAGATGATGCTGCACTTGTTGCTAATTCTGAGGTAGAACTGCAGGAGCTGGTTACGAGGTTTGGTCCTGCTTGTCACCAGTTTTCAATGAGTGTAAATACAAGGAAAACAGTTGTCATGGCACAGGGAGTTGATCGCCATCCCACTATAACGCTAGACGGCGCTGTTCTTCAGGTGGTTGAGCACTTTTGCTACCTTGGCTCCACTGCAACATCCTCATTGTCAAATCATAGGGGAATAGACATTTGTTCACCTCCACTAATTTCGGCAAACTTTATACGCGGGTTTGGAAAAACTGACGCTTAACACCAAGGTCTTAGTGTACCAGACTTGTGTTCTAAGTGGTTTGCTGTTCGGATCGGAGACCTGGACTACTTATTTCAAAGAGGAGCGAAAACTTAACTCTTTTCATATGCGCTGCCTCATGTCTATCTTGGGAGTCACTTGGAGGGATCATATGAGTAATGAGACTGTGCTATCCAGAACGCCCTGTCGTAGCATTACTGCAATCTTGAAACAGAGAAGACTCAGTTGGCTTAGCCATGTACACAGAATGGATACGAAGAGACTTCCTCGCCAGATCATGCTGGGACAGATTGCAGACGCCAAGAGACCGATCGGACGCCCCTTGTTAAGATTTAAGGACGCAAGCGAGACATAAACAGCTTTAACATCCAAGTCAAACGCTGGGAGGAGCGCGCTGAGAGAACACTAAAGTGGCGTCATGAACTGCGAAAGGGAATGGCAAAACATGATGAAGTCTGGCTGGAAAACCTCAAGCAGAGAAGACTTCGCAGAGCTGCTGAGCCACCTCAGAACTCTCCACATGTTTGTGATCAATGCGGCAAGATATGTCAGTCTGCTATCGGGCTTTTCAGTCATCGCAGACGTTGTAGACAGTCCCCCCAGCCACAACATCCTTAATAACACCATAAATGCTGCAAAAATCATCTGCAAAAGATGCTGTGACCAAAGAGAGAGGGAGAGAGATCACCTCCCCGGGGCTAAAGATTATGTAGGATATCGCCATTGAATTGAACCACATGATACAATGCTCGGTCTCAACTTTTCAAGTTTTCCTTTTCAAACAGAAGTCTGACCAAAGGTTTTGTCTTTGCAATTATGAATGAGGTTGTTATGACGAATAACTATCGGAAATAATAATCGTGGGAGAGCCATGCTTCGGCACTTATGGGCCGGCTCGACCGGAGTGATACCACGGCCTCACAGAAAACCGGCAGTGAAGCAATGCAATGGGCGGCGGTAGTCATTTACCATCAGGTGACCCGTCTGCTCGTTTGCCTCCTATACCATAAAAAAAATATATTTATAAATATCCTGAAATATGGTACGGTTGACATCTGTCAGGCATGCCACCTTCCCGTTGAATCTATCTGGCATATTATTTCTGGTTGTTCTCGTCTTGCCAGTGAATATTTGCACAGACACAACCAAGTAGCCAGGATTGTTCATCAACAACTTGCCCTTAAATACAGTCTTGTCAAAGTCAAAATAAAATATCTGTGTTTCATAAAAATCTTAAAAAAAAAATTGAAAACGTTTTTTTTTAATATTAGATGTGTAATTCGGGACTTAATCGCGATAATATTTAAAAGGTACAATACCTCTTGGTTTCGATCGAATTGAACCGATCGTGGTCACGAGTGGACTATCATTTTTATATCTATCTATCTACCAATGTCGATCTTTCACCACCCGTTTCCAAATAGTTGTGCTTTGACTTATGAATTCAGAGTTGCCATATTACAGGTATGTCCCCGACCCAGTTTTAGAAATGGTCAAGCCACATTGTATTGGGATCGATCTATCATCAATAATAGAACTATTGTTGCCAATAAACTTGATTTAGTGGTGGAATATACTAGGACTCGAACAAATAATAAATATATAGTAGTTCAACGAAAATACATGAATAATCGTTGAATGCGTGTAAGGTTGTGAGCGAGAGTGAGTGCAAGTGTGTGTATGTGTGCGTGGGTTTTGGCATGTGTATGATGGATGGCAGTGACAAAAAAATTGACTTTCATTTTAGCTTTACGCATTTTGCAGTGGTTAAGATTGCACTTTTTGACTATTTTGTTATATTAATAGGGGAACATATACTTCTGAAACCTTTTAGTGAAAGCAGTTTTACATTTTGTGATGGGCAGCTTAAAGACTCTTGTATTTAGCAATATATTGTAGAAAGGAGCATTTGGTGTTAGACTTTAGGCTTTCAGCACGTAGCTAGTAACTGTATAAAAGTGCTGTATATATTTAAGTGTAGATCTCTGTAATCTCTCCAGTTGAATAAGATGTGATCAAGAGTGAGATGTATACAATTTTAAGAAGTTCTATACTAGCGACGTCTCTAAGTTCTTTATAATAGTTACATGTTCATTGAAATTTAACTTCTCGCCAATTGTTATTCCGAGGTATTTAATAGATTTCGCTCTATAGAACTCACATTAGCCACAATCGAATTTAATATTAATTAAGCCACATGTATGGATCTTAGGTGCTTACCGGTGATGAAACTCTAGTTTTATAGAAACAAAGGAACCTTGTTTTGTTAGAATTTAAAGTTAAAAGATATCAGATATCATTAAGCCATTCAGTTATCAAAACCGTACCTTGTTCTGCTTTTAATAAAAATCTACTCGACGTTGAGTTATTAAACATTTTTGTTATATCGTCTGCATAACAGACGATTTCACCATTATTTAATTTTAAGGAAGCTAAATTATTTATATACATTATGAATAGCGTCGGCCCTAGCACACTTCCTTGAGGTATTCCGAAATCAATTTCTATAGGGTCATTGAGCCAGGAATCCACTATGACTCGCTGTTTTCTCTCTGCTAAGTAGTTTCGGAATCAGGTAAGACCACCACATAATTCAATGCATTATGGTTTTGCTATATCGAAAAATACTTCGATGCATGCACGGCCACTATTGACACGATTAAAAATTCAAATCTTCAGTTGGTATCATTAGTGAATTGTGGTTTTTCCTTTTCATAAAATTAGTGACACCACAATCACAATCACTGGACGTTTTAAAAAATCTTTTGCTATACATGTGATTATAGTAACATGGAATTAAACGTAAATAATACTTTCATTGCTGTATAATTATTTTAATTTCTATTTGACCTGCTTACTACTGAAAGGTTTGCGTTATTTTGTACCTCATAACTGGTGAACGCAAGAAAATATTTTAAACTTCAGTTACTTTCATTCAAGGAGGGTTGGCGTCGGGCAAGAGAAACCTGCCAAAACCTTTTGCAATGTTACTCAGTGCTCCGACCCTAAACAAAATTGGGTAAATAGCAGGAAGATCATAAGTTACTTTAATTCAATATGTTTTATTTTTTCAGGAGATACTTCAGATCGGATATACAATGCCTGGTATGCAGAATATAAATATGAACATCCATTAAGAAAAAACTGCGCTGGGCTTATCGAACTTGTTTTAGTTGACATAGATTGTTACAGTAAATTAATTTTCATTTGTGAAAAGAATATATGAAACTTTGTGAATAAATGAATTCAATCGACACTGAATTGTAATGAGATTTAACATATTAATAATTATTTTGAATAAATTGCTTACAACTTCTAAACTTGCATTTCCTGTTTCACGATACACACCTGACATCAATGCGACAGGTCGCTGAATACCACTCACAGGATTTTATTATTCTAATTTAAAAACCATTTCATTGCCAGATTGTGATCTGACTTGATCGACAGAATTAGCGCCACTGTACTGTATTGCCAGGTTGAAATTATGTGTGGGCAAGAATAACCTCGTATTATAACTGTTGTGTGTGTCAAAATTATAATTGTTGGACCAGAGTTACACTAAGATACATCTGACAATAATATCTCTTTAACTCTACTCCCGAAGCTTCTTCTCCTTCTTCTTCTCCTTCTCCATGTTTTGATAGAACAGAAGTAAGAGAAGTGTAAACGGTAAAAAATATTTTAAACTTAATGGTGTAGAAAATTATTTGACGTTTTCTGAACGGAGAAAAATATTTTACTTATAATAATTTGAATATGTTTAACAATTTTGATAATTTTTAGTGTAAAAATGCAATCGAGTATTCGGCTGTATGCGCAACATCGAATATTCTGCAGGCTTCCTGATACAAAAGCTGAATATTTGGCAAAAGTATTGCGGCAGGAAACTTTTTCAAAATTGTTTCTACTATCGGTAGTGTGGCAGCCTGTGGCAGCAGTTTGGCATAGAAGTTTCATTATGTTAGCTATAGAGAAATTAATGTCACTTGACTGTCAACTAGCATGTTGTTTTTGAAGTGAAACTTCTTTATCGACGTATGGGAGAAATTTTTGTAGCAATCGTCACGTTTTTCGGTTACGCGCCATGTTGCTTTTTTTATCAAAGTTTAGTATAGTGACGTAAAGAATATAATGTAACATAATTATTATAATAATAACAACAATATATTCGTTTTGAAGTTTGGTTTGAAATAAGAATAACAATATATTAATTTGAAAGTGATAAAATAAAAAGACTTATTCAAATTTAAGTGAATTTACAAGAAAAGTGAGAGTGATTATATATTTCGTTTTATAATTTCTTAAGGCTTAAGCCTTATCTACCCCATTTTCGTGAAGTTGCAAATAGTAGAAAAATGATATATCGTAAAGAAGTTTCACTTCTTACCTGTGTACTCTGGTACACACACATTTTTTTTCTTTACAGGATTCCGTTCCTCAATAGGAAAAAAAGGAACCCTTATAGGATCACTTTGTTGTCTGTCAAGACCCTTTTCCTCAAAAACCTGTAAACGCATGAAGTTGCAATTAATACCAAATATTTGTGTCTGCGATTTCTTGAGGCTGTACAAGGTTCTGAGTCAACGCTATCAAAAGATACGGTCATTTAAGACTTAGATTTTACCAAATTTGACCATTTCGCAGTTAAATGAAAACCTATTGGGTGCTTCCCATTGACCTAGAATCATGAAATTTCATAAGAAGCAAATTCTGACAACACAAATAAAGGAAAAAATCCGAAAGCCTTAAATTTGTGGTTATATCACATCAAAAAAAAAATAGTTTTTGTGATTACAAACTTATATCTTGCGCATGGATAGTTGACGTTGTCGTAAATCCATGTTAAGTTAAGAAAGTTATGTTAGTCTTCGGTAAAGACGGGCAAAAATCTTCGAGGATTGATTCCCGAGATAGCCGTACTATCTACACACACGTTTGTTTGTTTACGAAACCCTCGGTGGACGAATCAGACTCACACTTGTCCGTTTTTTTATTTTTAATATTAGATTACTCACATATGGCCGTGTGATACCAAACTTCAAAATCTGGTCACCATAGTACAGGTTCTGCGTACCTGTACTATGGTGACCAGATTGCTAAGCTTTAACTTTTTTATCAGCAAAATACACTTACATCAGTGTTCAAGACGTGTGGCTGGAACATTGATGTCAGTGAATTTGTTAAATTGATTTATATTGTGATACTTTATTACCGTATTACTTTATTGTGCTATAAATGAAACGCGGGCTATCTAACCTATTCATATCAAGAAACTATTTACTACCTATTACTATACAGTATAATCCATCAAAGATTGTCTGTAAGAGATCGCAGACTGCGATAAGACCGCCCATTGTATGCTACTTAACATTGTATGTTGTATGTATCCTATTTTTAGTGTACAATAAAGTATACTCTATCTATCTATTTGTATAAATATTCGTACATCGTACATCGATCTTCCGTCAAGTTATTGCGTCGTTACTATGTTAGATTTAAAATTGTTCACTTTACTCGTTTATGGCATTGTGCTATATGCCAATACCATTAATAGATACCAATATTTTCTAAAATATTTGAAAAGGTCATTTACAATCCTTTTTTCGAGAAATATAAAATATTAGTCGACAATCAAAGGGGCTTTAGGAAACATAAACATGTATAGGTTTTTGGATTTTTATCTTTAGGAAGTATTTTATATTAGAATTTTTTTTATCAACGTACCTATTAAAATAGTAATAAAATTTTCACAAAAATAATGATTACTATCTTTGTAATGCAAAATGTTTACAATAAATGTATAGTTTTTTTATAAGACAACTCCCGCATTAGTAATATACATATAAACAACAGGTACAAAGAACAGCCAGACTCGGGACAACTATTTGGAGATCACACAAATTTTGGCCACTTAAACCGTTGGGCCATCTGTGTATGATATAAACATATACACATAAATACACATCAATTTTATAAAATTTTATGTAATTTAGTAGGTACTTAAAAATGAAAAATTTATAACAGCGCTTCTGTTTTCAATTTAAGCTAACGAAGTGTCTTCACTAATTAACTTACTGTATACCAAAAAAGAAAGAAAATGGCTACTCAGCAAGTAATCTTCTTGAGTATCTTAATATATTCAACCAAAAATATTTATAATTAGCGAAAATAAGATAACCTTTTTTATATAATTAACATCCTACATCTAGCTGTCCCAACAGATATACTACTTTTAAAACAAAAATATTTATTATAAAATCAGTTCTCCTCTGGAACGCTCTTCCTCAGAAAATCAGAATATCACCCAGTCGCCTATCGTTTTAAAGCTTATGATCTAAATTTAGTGCACCTTCTTCACCCATTTCTACACCCTAGGGTAGACTGGTAGAGAATGCCTATGGCATTAAGTCCGCCATTTTTGTGCAAAAAGTTTTAATAAATAAATAAATAAAAATACTGACTTGCACACTAAATTATCAAAAGTTACAATGGAATTTCTCAAATTGATTTCTAACTTGCTTTACAATAATATAATTATGTGTGCACGACCAAATTTTATTCCACAGAGCATACATATAGGCTAGGTTTAGGATAGATTAAAACTGCGAAAACAACGGACGAGCCGAGCGAGCGAAGCGAGCGTGTCGCGGCAGCGGCCGGCGAGTGCCAGAACCGAATTCTATTGTAAAATCACAAAGTTTTGTAACAAACATTAGATATTTTGAACACTCGATGTATTACATAATAAGTTTAAATAAAATAGATCATAATTTATTGTGACTCAAATAATTATTAGATTTACTTTTAAATAACAGAGAGTAAATCAGTTTTGCTTCATCTATTAAACATTGAATTTTATTTTATTTGTGTGTGTATTTAGTGTGCAATTAAGTATTTTTCGTGATAATTTCGAATTATTTGTAAGAAAAAAAGGGATTTATAGTTATACGCTTAAATACTACCCTTTAAAAATTGGGTACCTAAATAAAATTAAAAATGTTTATAATAATAATAGTGAGTTGCCAATCAGAAGCCTTTACTTATTTAGTAGACAAACAAAATAACATATACCTACTATATTATAATAAAATATACATATATGCTTCAACGTAAGTCAATTTTAATATTTGAAGTTTTCTTACATTCATCTCAAATTCTGTCGTATCGATGTATTTTAATAAAAAATTGAGATTATGCTCCTTATGATTAGACAGGCAGAGTTCAGACTACGCAGTGTAACGCAACACGCGTACTGTGCGGTACGGTACGGTGAATGATCGCGTGTTCTACTGCCGGGGTGCTGCGCCGTGATACTCCCGTACCACCCGGGGAGTTGACGTCTATGTATAAAGTAGTCGCGCGGCTCACTCGCGCGCTCACTCGCACGGTCTGATTCTTACGCAACGCACCAGAGCAAAATAGTTACATTACATTAAAAACTATTCAATTCTTATCTTTTAGTATATTTGTATATACCTGCCTACATTTACGAAACTTGATTGATTGATTTTACCACTTTTAATACTCGATTTTACCTAATTTAGCCAATAGATACCTACATATATACCGGTTACAACTTTCTAAACAGAACTCCCAGTGTAGGGCAACGAAAATGCGTCGAATTGGAGAGACTTTCTCTGAGAGACAGGATCGTCTTACAAGTCAGAAAGAGTATGCGTCGCAGTAGCGTGATAGAGAGTCTGAATGTTCGCAGCGAATAAGCGAACAAAATATTAGAACGTCACAGGGTCCCGTAAGGGAATCGAGTACTGTAAATAGTCAAACTACTGTAAATTTGGAGGAATGAGTAAGATTTGCCCTTAGTGCCACATAAAACATGGATAGATGAAGCGTGCGGTGTGTACTGTGCATCCAGCAAAGTGATTCTTCGCAATATGTAGGAACTACCACAACAGATACAGAATCTTTTAACGGACATTCGTCGATTGTCCGCACACTTTTTTAAAAACGTACAATAGTCTCTTTCATATGACTTCGTTTAGGAATAAAATAAGTTGAGAAATTAAGGAAGGAAACGTCATGCCCACTTTTAAGGTCGGAAGAGCAGGTTTACCGCCTCATAGGCAGTCTTTTCCCGCAATCAAACTTATAGTCACAAACTGATTTTCACGTGGGCGAAGCCGCGGGCACAGCTAGTTTTATAATAAGATTGCAATGAAATTATTATGTTTATTATATAAATTAAAATAATTATGTTATGCATGCATGTAATAATCAATTCATTATGGAAATAAAGAGGCCATATTATTATTATTATAGTAACTTGTATGCAAATTTTCATGATGATTAATTAAGCAATTAAGGCTCTAAAGGGTAACAGACAAACAAACTTACACTCACATTTATAATATTGGTTAGGACTAGCTTATGACTGCGAAAAAAACCAATCTTTTGACTGGCCTGTTAGTTATAGTGCCTAGTGGTTAGTGACCCTGACTGCTATGCCATAGGTCGTGGATTCGATTCCCACCCGAGTCTGGGTGTTCTTTGTGTCCGTTGCTTGTATGTTTGTAAAGTCCAATGCGACACAGGAGTAATTCCTAATGCGGGAGTTGTCTTTAAAAAAAAAAAGTTCAGTTTGTGCGCATTATATATATTAATTAGTACATTCTTATGCTCATTTAAACGGATTTTTCACAGATAAAAGATAAACCGTATTGACAAGTATAGTCAAATACTGTTGCGTCGGACTGTAAGATACCACAGACGTCTGGTTTACTGTACAGGCGTTTATAGTCACTCTTAAAGTGGTAAATCTTGTCGAAGGGATCACCTGAAAATAAAAAAAAAATGGTATAAATAAAAATAATGGTTTGAAAAAAACTAAAAACAGGCTTTGATAGAAAACTAAACTTAAAAGTAGAAAATTATTTTCAATAAATTGAAATTAAGAATAGTGTGATTAACAAAAAAAATGTCAGTCGTATTACCGCACGTTAGAAGTGAAAACATAACTGACACATCTGTCATCTGAGCGTGACGGTCACGCGAGTTCAGTTCATTTTTCCCGTACCAAAAGTGTCTAACGTGCCTAAAAAAGTTTTAACTTCAAGAAAACTGTCAGTCTTAAGACTGCACGTAATAAGTGAAAATACATATAGTGTGCGTTCCGATATACACTGAGAGCACTGAAAGGTATGACGTCTATTCAGTATACTGCGAAGCCTTTCCTTTATAGTTAGCTATACTGGTTACTGTTTATAACGGAACGCAGTCCAGTATACTGTCAGTTGTCAATTCAAGTCCATTGTCAAATCGAATAATAAAAGTGACAGTGTGACAGCACTGAGAGCACCTTACCTCAAAAACTCTAGTGCTCACAGTACAAAAATGGTGACACACCATGAATTTCTTATCTCAATACCTACCGACTACATGATTAAACGACCTTAAACATGATTAAAACACAAGATTTCTATAATTTCTTTATTCCCGCAGTGCACTGTTAGTTTTTCGCCTTTTCTGAAAAAAGTTGGCTCCCTTAAAATCTAGGTGTGCCATATGATGTCATATATTTCCCTACGATACTGCGGTAGTATACTGTCAGTCTATAAGGGAACGAACTTCTATAGGGTAAGAGCACTGAACAGTGCTCTCCTTGTATATCGGAACATACACATGCACACTGCATCTCTCATCTTTGTCGCTACGTATTTAGTTCACAAGTTCATTAAAGTAAAGATAACACTTCCACAGACAAATTTGTATATTGTTTTCACTTTTATTGAACTAATTATATTTTTGAGGATTAATTAATAAGGAGCTGACAAAACTCAATGTTTAGATTAGAACCCTCTAGTGGATAAATATATGTATTATTAGCGTGACGGTCAAGAGTTCAGTGCTTTTTCCCCATATCCAAAGTGTACAAACGTGCTAGAAGTTTTCACTTTAAAATTATTTTATTGATATATATATTTTATATACAAAAAGTTTCATTTCACATATTCTTGTTTATAACTACAGAGAAAGGCGAGTTACTATCTTACCGTGAATACTCCGCCAATCACCCTTTCCTGTTTCATCAATGAGTCCTATCCAGACCGATTTAAGGGAAACGTAATTTACGTTTATAATTTCCGCAAGAGTTTTTGCTTCATTCGCATCATTCACGATTACCAAGTAACCGCCTTCGTCATCACATGTAGTGTTCGCGTCTGACCAACTTTTGCTAGTGCTATGCAGCTTGTAACATCTTCCTGTAGCCGAATAGTATTCATAACCTGCAAACAACGATATATAAACTAGCTTTAGCTTCTTAAATAATTGTTTTCCATTGAAAATGGCTTACATCCTCTTTTTTGACTTGTGGAAATCCTACGAGTTCTCCACTTCACCAGGGCTAAACGGTGAGCTTTTTTTTAAATTTTATTTTTTGCATGTAAAGGACGAGCGTGCGCAGAAGGCCGCACGAGTACGGCGCCGGTGCGTCAGCTGTTTTTTATGAAATTATTGTTTCATTTACCTGTACTAACATGATGGAGCATGAAAAATGCTAATAAAAAACTAAATACTATCGTCTGTCTTCCGTTTCGGGAGCGTTTCACTAACAATCTGTATTATTTACGTTTGACTTAGTAACCACGCAGCTGGAAAAAAAATTGGAATATTTTTTTCCTTAGTTCGCAGCTGGAAAAAAATTTGGAATATTTTTTTCCTTAGTTTGACTATCCCTTTTTTTACGTTTGACTGAGTGACCATGCAATTCGATTTTTTTTAAATTTTATTTAGCAATTTTTTTGCAAAAATGGCGTCTATGAGTGATACCTAGTGCTTAGAAAAAATTTGGATGGTGATGTCCAATAATTCACCCTCTATATGAATAATGTATTAAGTAAATGTGTTACCTTCATAGTCACATTCTGGAAGGGGTGTCGTTTCTTCTGTTGCTGTCTCTGTCGTGGTCGGCTCTGGTACTGGCTCTGGTTCTGTTGGCTTTACTGTCTCCTCTTCCCCTTTCCCCGTTTTATTCGTCTTCACTTTTGTGTAACATATATAAGGCAATCGATCCCAGCAATGGACGACTCTTATACTGTCGCGGTTCATTGCTAAGCAATCACCTTCTCGTGGGTCCAACTGATCAATCATATCTAGTACAACTTCAGGCAAGTCATCAAGGAGAACACCTAAAAAGATACAATAATTAAACAGTTCCGTCCAGAGTTTAGAGAGATCTGTTATGAAACTTAAGTTGGGACATCAAAAATGTAAGTTTTTAATTATGTATTTAAACGGGAATTAACGCGATCGTGAATTAATCGTGATCGCTTTAATTCCTGTAGTGCATATCGTTCGTCAATACCTCGTTCTTTGTTATATATTTACCTTGTATATATTGATCCCTATGCTATGTGCACTAACCTTCTGCAGAAAAAAATTGTGGTTTAGGATTGTATTTCGCCTTGATACCGATGAAATATGGATTGGTATGATTGTTTACATCGATGTATGACAGCATGTGCTTTAGCAGTTTCTCATCAATAGGAGACGCAAGAATTGCACCTGTGGAACACAAGAAAATGCAATGTTAAAGGCAGGCCTCGCAACCAGATAAAGAAGAAGATCTCACTAAAGTGCTATTTTGTCATGTTTTATCGTTAAGTTTTTTTAGTTTAATATGGAGAAAAAAAGATTAAACATTGTTTTTACAAAACAATAGAAAACGTCTAAACTGTATTGATTTTATTGTAATTTAATTAGTCTTTTTCGTCTCCCTGTGCGACTTCTTACCGACTGACGAATTAGATACGCTTAAATAACAAGTGAAAAATTCAAAAAAGTTGAAGACTGAAGAAGATAAGAAGAGAAAAAAGGTAATTTATCTGCGATCTTCTACGTGGTGTAAAAGTACTTAATATTCTGGAAACAGGTGAAAATTTTAGGTTTTACCTATTTCTCTAACGTATTATACACGAACCTACAATGTGTTAAGGTCTAAGCGTGTTAATTTGTTTAGTTGTAAACCTTGAACATGTTGCATCACAAATATACGGTGTTGTACATGTTTAATTAATACTGTTCGTTAGTTGTATTGATGTTGTTTGTTGGTTAATTAGTGTTATAGATATTCATCAAATACGCGCGAGCTATTGTGTAGTTTTGTTTCGGTTATAATCTAAAGAAATTGGTTTAAATGCCATGATGACACCTGACAGATATAAGTCTCTTAGGACATGTTAGAACAAAAAAGTGCACCTCGTTGCCTGATTCTAATAACATTCATATTATAACTAAAGAGAACAACCATTCTGATTTGGAAGACACAGTTTTTGCTGTATAATCCGATTACTATAGATGGTTGAAGGCTATTTAACATTATCGATATACAACGTAAGAAATTATATTACAATATAAAAATTTAAGAAAGCTGATATTACCAGCTCTTTCACATCGTTGCTTGGCCTCCTCCCACGTCGCCACCACTTTGTTTTGCGCTATGGATCTTTGCACATCCGACTGGTACACATACTTGCTTTGTACGACATCTGTTAACAGAATTATAAGTTAAGCAACGTCTACAATAAAATACAGTCACACCTGCATCCTCGAACGGATAGACGAGGATACTCACATACAATTTGCAAACTATAATTTTAATTTGGTTAAACTCAATAGGAGTTGCCGTAAACCGCGCACTTTGGGAATTGAAGATTAGATAATTAACTTAAAAAAAGTATCACCGGCTTTAATGCACCTAAGACATGATAAACTGTAATAATTATTAGGTTGAAAGTTTTCAATCAGATTTAAATTAATAAGAACAAACACGAGATAGCTACTGTAAGCCGTTGAGGAGTTCCCTCGACTGGCTTCCGTAACCATCAAATTAACAATCAACAACAAAAAACAGGTCTCCGTCATGTTGTAGTGTCATTAGCACTACATACGTATGCTAAGTTTCAACAAAATCCGTTTAGGTGAAAAGTCAATGGGTGAACAATCACTCATCCCCAATTTTCTACCCTGCGACCAACTTCGACCATCGTATAAAAATAGATTTAATAAAATCGGACTACCTTGTAAAAAGTTATGTGTGTGGTTATATATATAAAAAATATATATATATGTATCCGGGTTGACTTTAGAAACTCCTCTGTGTTTTCGTCGGACAAGAAGGGGAGGCGACAACTTCAATTACTTTAAACGCGTTTTGCTTCTGGCGCTTAGATATTCTACTGTAGGTACTACTATATATCGATACAGATTGTTAACCTCCTATCAATTATCTTTCTTGGCTTGACCCCTATCTTTACAGAAACCTAGGTTTATTCATTCATTATATTTTATGTTATAATTATAGAAATTTTCATCACATTAAATATATAGAAGAGGCCTCCGCACAGTGTGAGATTTTAGCTGAGTTGGGGACATGCTTTTTTATGCTTTTATTTGATAGGTTACGTTCAGTAGTAGCAAATAGTAGAGCTCTGACGATATTCCTAAGCTTTGTTTAGGAAATATGTTTTTTTTTGTGAAAGGTCAATGACCAATAAAATCAATAATTTTATTACTACTGCTAAAATATAGCAAATATAAACTTACTGAGCTTATTGTCTGCTTAAATACAATAAAATACACAAATTATAATAAATTCTACTTAGTAACTTATATTTTTTTTTGAGTTATTATAATTTTTTCTATTTTCATATTTTATTTTATTTCTCAGATTTCCTTTTGTTTCCGCATTTTATTTATTTAATCAGGTATCATACCCAAAAAATTTAAATGTGTAAGTTGTTGTATATATTAGTATTAGCAACCCGCCACGGCTTCGCACGGGTACAAATTATACACTTAAACCTTCCTCATGAATTCCATCACTCTTTCTATTAGTGAAAACCGCATGAAAATACGTTCAGTAGTTTTTCAGTTTATCGCAAATTTATCGTAAGTTATCGTAAATTTAAAGTTTATCGTTTATTTTATAATATGTAGTGATTGTTGGAAGTAGGGATGATGCAATATCTAAAAGGAATTTCGTCGGAGTTTTACTCTGAGTTCTTATTTTAAGTAAACTATCAAATAAAAGTATTAAAGGCATGTCCCCAACTCAGCCAAAATCTCACACTGTGCTCCGGTATCACACTATTTGAAAATTAAAACCTTAATCAATCAAAACTAAACTGCTAGCAGATCTCTTAAAAATAGACCCTTACCAGTTACAATCGACAGCAAAATAGTACAAGTAATTAAAGTGAACAATTTAAAACACAACATAGTGTTGGCACAGCGGTTTGCCTCGTAGAAATGTATAATCGAAACGTTCTGTGGCTTTTAATTATAACATTTTTTGATAAGCTTGGGTCAAATGTCAGTTGCTCCACGAAAACATTGATAACGTCTCTAAACTTGTTAGATACGATTATAATTCCGAGCAATAGTATGGCTAACTTATTAATAGGCAATATTATCGAATTCATTGGGAGAATAAGGAAATATGTATACCATACCATGAACTAATAAAGAAACTATTAGTTTTTTGTAAATAATTTTTAAATCGATAACCTATGTGGGGCGGCGGTAGTGCATGAACTGTTATTTAAAAAAAACAGTAACCTAGTTTAAACAAATATTATGCACCTATGTATGCAACTGTCACACAATCGGGTCAATCAAAAATATGCATATAAAGTGCTGTCACCTATCGATTACCGTACGTAAAACTAAAGCTTAGTTTTCAGTTTAAGTTCATAGATGCCACTTTACTATTTTTTATAAATTATCGTAAGAAAACACTGAAAATTAAACAAAATCTTGAAATTAAATTTGAAGAGAATATAAACACAATATAATGACTTTCATGTAATTTATAACTAAATAATATTAAATTAGTCTGTGGGTATTTTTGACAGAAGACTGATTGACGTTGATTCGGTTACCCTTTTTATAAACGGTTTCAAAGTTTCAAAATTTTATAACTGCCTATTGTGTTTTGGTATTTTTACGACGAAATTCTGGAGTGCTTGTTTCTGTGATATAAAATAAAAAAAATATAATTGAAAAAGTAAACATATTTTGCAATTTTTCTTTCCTGTAATGTACTATGATGATGACCATGATCTAAAAACAAACTTTATGCTTATTTAACAAATTTAATGATTAATTTTATTTATTTATTTATTTACGAAACTTACAACTATTATTACAGGTTAAAAACATAATGCAATAGCTGAGCAACTATACTACTTTCTGTATTCCAAATTTATTATCTATAACATAATATGAATAGTGTTATCTTAGTGAATTCACTCAGTGAACAATAAAATATGTCAGTCTCCTCTGCAACGAGATTTAGCGTGCGAAGCGCTCGAGACAGAGGCGCCTTATTGAAAACGCCGCCACACGTACCTATCTGGTACACACAACCTTACCATACCCAATATATCTGCATTGTGCATCCTGCCTCTAATAATCATAAATAAATATTCTATTAGCGTGAACTCCCTTCTGACCCTCAACTCAGTGTATCCAACCATGCCTAGAACAAACAGAGTTGGATACATGAGTGGGTAGAAGGGATACACTCCGTATAGGCGTAGATATAAAAACTTAATGAATTTTTTTTTGTACACGCTCCAACATGAGACTATATTTAGTTTCATGTGGAGCCCAGGTGACTGCGTTGCATTCTAATTGGCTCCTCACCAGTGCATTATATAAAGCTATAATTGCTTTAATATTTGTATAATTTTGAGAAGTACGTAATAAGAAACCTACATTTCTGAAAGCCTTCTTACAGCACTGGACAATATGATTACGAAACGATAGCTCCGTGTTAAAAATAACTCCTAAATCTCGGACTTCTGTGACTCTAGCCATAGGCACACCATCAACACTATAACTAAAAGTGATTGGGTAATGGGCGCGTGAAAAGGTGATAGTTACACATTTATTAAGATTAAATTGTAATCCATTATCGTTACTCCATGCCACTACGCTATCAATGTCTTTCTGCAGACGCTCGCAGTCATCCCCGCTATTTATAGGTAACGATAACTTGAGATCGTCCGCAAAGAGCAAGCAATTTGCGTTTTCAACGGCCTTCGGCAGGTCATTTATGATGATAATGAACTGAAAGGGTCCGAGGTTACTTCCCTGACTTACACCAGAACATGTAAAATATGGTGCTGACACATGTCCCGCATACTCCACATACTGCCTCCTATCCCTCATATAACTGGCTAGGAACCGGAGCAAGTGCGGGGTGCAACCGACGCCTGTTAACTTTTTGAGCAGTGTGTCATTGTCGACTAGGTCGAATGCTTTTTTGTAGTCGAAGTAAGCCGCATCTATCTGCCCCCCTCCGTCCACCATTGGTATCACGTAAGCCACGTGGCTCAGCAGGTTACTGGTGGTGCTCCTCTTTGGCCTAAATCCGTGCTGAGCCTCAGAGAGTTGCGCTTGTACCTGTGAGAAAACGCTCTTATGGATCGCTGACTCCAGAACTTTTGCCGGCGATGACAGTACCGCTACAGGCCTATAACCCTCGATTTTATCTCCTAGCGCCCCCTTTGGTACTGGCACTACACGAGTTGTTTTCCATCGGTCGGGGAACTCAGCTGCTTTGAGACACTGATTGTAAATATGTAGCAATGGTTCAGCTAACACCGACCTACAATCCCTAAATACGAGTACGTAAGGCGGGATGCCGTCTGGACCCGCAGATCTCTTCGGTTTAAGTTGTTGCAGCGCACGCCTCACCTCACTCAGCTGTAATTCCTCCAGGTGAATACGCGCCGCTCCATTCTCACCGCCCGCGTCTGCTATCGCCGCACTAACATTCAAGTCAGCTCTTCTTGGTAAATAAACCGAATGAAAATACTGAGCGAATTCTGCAGCGCACTGCTCTTTTGAAAGTATCTCCCCGTTTTTTAAAATCCTATTTGGAGTTCTATTACCTCTTTTTGATTTAACAAAACTCCAAAAAGATTTAGGGTCCTTTAACAATTGGTGTTGCACTCGATCATTGTATTGTTGTTGAACGTGATGAATCATCTTTTTTACATTAGCCCTACACAGAGCGAACGCCTCGTAATCAGTCCTTGCCTTGCTTTTTTTATACCGCTTGTGCAGAGCGGCCTTGTGTCGTATGTTGCGAATTATTTCAACCGTGTAAAACTCGGGGTAATTGTACTTCGAGCTTACACGACTTCGCTGTTTTCTTGGAACACAGTCATCTATTATTGCGTTAATACTTTCATAAAAATAATCTAAACTAGCTTCTAAATCTAAATTATAAATATTAGTCCAATCTACATTTGCTATTGATGAGTACAAAGTTAAAAAGTCTGCTTTGTTAAAATTCCAACCTTGAGACGGTGGCTCCTCTAATCCCATGTTCTCCTCCGAAGCGGGTGATTCAGTCCCCTCATGCGATCGTAGCTCAACCAACACCTCTAGAGGCGGATGGTGAGCATCTACACGTATCAGCGGTTCCTCCGTCCCGCGCACCCTCGCACTACCGCCCCTCGCGAGTGACACCAACACCAAATCCAAACAACGATCGTTATAATTAACTATCTCATTGCACTGAGTGAATCCACAATAACTTTTAAAGTACTCAAAGTAATTACCTACTTCAGCCGAACATGAATATAAATTAAAGTCACCTATAACTAAGACATCACAGTATCTATGACATAAATGTTCAATGATCTTAAATAATACCGCATACTCTCTTTCACAACTACTAGGCGGGATGTATACAACACACAACAAAAATAAAAGTCTATTATGCAGGTAAACAGTAGCACTAACTAGCTCGAATACATGATCGTCGATATTGACGTCACTCGGGCCGAACACTCGCCGCAGCTCGAAGCGCGGTGCTTTCGGCCATCTGTGCGGTCACAGCGTATTAATGTATATCCGGGTGGAATGATTTCTGCGTCCTGAATTGACTCGTTGCAGCCTGTTTCGGTAATGGCCAGTAAATCTGCACCCGAAGACGCCACTCCTGCATAAAATTCCTCCAATTTTGTCCGTAGTCCGCACACGTTTTGGTAATAAACCTCAATAGACTTCTTAGGTTTTGACGGGTTTATTGAGTGTTCCACGAAACCACACCCATTCACAAAATTCAATGTTCACTGGCCAGTTCTCCGGTTGACATAAAATGTTATATTTGCTTTCAGGTATTCCGATAATAAAAGAAGCGTAGTCCCTTTCTGTTTTATGCTGTGGAGGAACGGGTGTCATGTTCCTCCAACACAAAGGGAGGATCCTCCGACCAGGCGAGGTGATCATGCCTGGCGGGCCGCGGCCCAACGGTTGATGTTGGGAAGTTGTATATATACTAATCGCCGCGAGAACTCCAATAGCGCGATGCAGGATTAGTAGGTTGTAGATGTTTCTTGTTGCTGTATGTGGAAGTCGCCACATCACTCCCCTCCAAGACCGGAGGTCGATATCTTGATGAGTCAGCTGTCTATGCTCTATTTAGGAGCGTGCCAGGGCCAGTAGTGAGTTGTTCCGGTGAGTCGGAACTGAGTGCCGCAAGTTCCAGTGAGTCGGAACTGTATTCCGCTAGTTCCAGTGAGTCGGAACTGAATGCCGCTAGTCCCAGTGAGTCGGGGCTGAAGTCCGCTGGTCCCAGTGAGTCGGGGCCGCGTGCAGTGCTGCGTGCGGTGCTGCGGTGAAGTCCCCAGTGAGTCGGGGCGGTTGCTGCGTAGTGGCTGGCTGCTGCGTAAACGGGAGAGAGATGCTCTTCTTACGTAGACCGTAGGTGCAGTGTGCTGTGCCTAGACGCTGATGAGGCAGAAGGGGTAACCAGGCTGGAGCGGTCGCTGCAGGCGTGTGGTATCCCTGTTGAGGCCGAGGATGCTGGCTGGCTGAGACTTGATTACCGCTCATTGCTGTAGGAGTGTATACGATGGTGGCGATGATGATGCTGCTGATCTGCTCCATGAAGGCTGCTTCCAATCACGTCGGGGTCACCACTGTGGAGGAACGGGTATCATGTTCCTCCAACACAAAGGGAGGATCCTCCGACCAGGCGAGGTGATCATGCCTGACGGGCCGCGGCCCAACGGTTGATGTTGGGAAGTTGTATATATACTAATCGCCGCGAGAACTCCAATAGCGCGATGCAGGATTAGTAGGTTGTAGATGTTTCTTGTTGCTGTATGTGGAAGTCGCCACAATGCCTTATTTTTTCCACTGTGGTGGGGACATCCATTCCAAATATATTTTTTACATGATGTTCTAAATTTTCTACTGTAGTATCCTTTTGAAGACGCCATAAATTTTTTTCGTTCAGTCCCCTTAATGGTAACTGCACTGGTACTTCCTCCTCTTTTTACCACACTATTGGGGTATCTACTTTTTTTCTTATTTACCATTTTCCAGCTTCGTTCCTTTTCCTATTCTTCTTCTTTTTTTCTTTCCGCTAACATTGTTATCATGCTTAATTCTATTTCTTTCTGCTTCCGGTTCGCTAGTCTCAGATGTTTTTGAAGTTATACAGCCATTATCAACTTGAGTCTTTTCTTCGCTCCATACTAAGTCGACCGGTTTCGTGGCCATACATTCATTCGTTGTAATTTTACTTACTACCTGTTTTTGCTTATTGTTGTGAACAGCTTTTGCAAATGAAGGAATAGGTTCTTTTTGCACATTTGTTTCAATATTATCAATTCTAAGACGTTTTTTATTGACGCTTGCTTCTAACAATTCATTCTTACTAATCAATGTTTCTATTTTAGTTTCTAATACTTGTACTATTGCTGTTTTTTCTTGACGTACCTTCACTTGGTTCTTTAATTCTTCTAACTCTGTTTCCGTTTTTATAAATCTATTTTGCAGAAGCTTATATTCTTTAATTTGATGTTCTAGCTTATTTTTCATTTCTAAACGAAACTCTCGGATTTCTTCCATAATCATATCTTCTTTATTAACCACAAACGATATATTTGGGTTTTTGCTACCACGCCCAGTATTTACATAATTGCTCGGCGTAAAGGATTTATGTATCATTACGTGACTACGTGTTTCTGAATTATTTCCTTTGGGAATGGTGCACACACATTCGGGGCAGTTCCACTGACTCCTGTATTCTTGGGTGAATTCCTTAAATTTTTCAGTCGTTATGGCTAGACACGATAAATGCTACGTTTTTTCACACGCCCCTTGTGAACACTTCATGTACAGTCTATCTGTAATAACACCATCACAGCCATTGCACTTGAGTCCCATTTAATAATTGTTGTTTAATTCTTTCACACGACCAACAAACACGTCCGTTCGCTACCGTACCGTACCGTATTAATGTAATTTCGTGATTCATAGTTGGTGCCCTAACGTTAAGAGACTACTTAAGGGTAAATTAAGCTGTGATTCCTCAAATAATCCAATAAAAATGCAAGCCATAAAATATTTTGAGACCCACGATCATAAAAGGAAAAAGATTATCTAAAATTACATTCACCGTTTTGAGTTTTATTTCATTTCTATCTAACATTTTTCTTTAGTGAAGTGGACTAAATTATGCAGTATTTTATCCACCAAATTAATAAACCAAGTCTTTTTTAATTTTTTTAATTTTCTTGTTTAGTGGATAATGTCATTGCAAAACTTAGCTCATTTGAAAAGAAACATTTGAATAATTTTAAAATACTGTAACGAGCCATCTACCAGCGCTCAGTTTTAATGAAATGAACTCCATCTATCCGTCATAGTACATAGTTTTTCAAAACTGATTCAGAGTGGCGTATCTATCTTTAGTTATTAGTGTATAATCTATGGTAGCCAGAAGGGTACATGAATAATTCAACAGCCAAATAAGACAAAAATCACGAAAATGATAAAAGTTCAGGTCTATTTCTTTATTTTACTATCTACCTAGACATGGGCATATTTCTTGAAACAGAATATGAAATCAATTAGGGTTCATATAAACTATAAAAATTAAAAAGAAACTAACCTGTTTTAACTAACAAAACGATCGCACAGATAATTAAAATCAACATTTTAAAAGAGAACGTGGTGTTGGCAGAATAGGTCTGATCGTTCAACTGCGTTAATGAAATACTGAGAGGCTGCTTTATACACACACACATTCATTAGCAATTCTTATTAGTCATTTGGTAATTCCAACAAAGAATATTTTGCCGAAACATGTTAGCAAAATATTGTGTATATACGAACGAACGTTGAAGTTTATTCTGAAAAGGCTCGCGAGGCTTATTAAAGGGCTTATTATATCATGCTTGTTTATACTAGCTACATAGATAGATACACTCTTTATTGTACGGAAAGAAATCAATACAAACTTGTGTATATACCTATATGTAGATTCGTACCAAACTAAAGCCTGAGTAGGTGTAAGTGGCGACCTTATCGCGATTCGCAATTTCTTCTGGGCAACCATTGGCAGGAAAGAGATATTATGGATGAGATAAGGAATTACAGGGTACAAATAATGGAACACTCTGGATTCGTTATCTATGTATAACATACATTTGCGAGTTTTAAAACTGAATTCATATATACATATAGATAAAAAGATAGCTTCAGTCACTTAAGCGCAATACACACCAAACCAAACCAAATATAACTTGAGTGTTGTATCTCTAGGATAATTCGTTAATAAAAATAGTAAACATGGACGGGTTTTTTCGTCGTACCACTCCATGTCGCAAAAAAATACAAGCATGTGCACTATAGCTTAAAGTAAGATTCCCATCGAAAGGGCCGCGCGGAAGCGCATCGGAAGGCGTTTTTAGTACGGTGATGGAAATTGAGTTTATATTTATTACTTAAAATAAATTTTTGCATGGAACTACTTGCCACGGTGGTCAGATCCAAACGGCTGCGCCCACTTGCGCTCGACTACCGCCGCGCCCGCTCAGATGCGAGCGGCTGCGCCCACTTGCGCTCAGCTACCACCGCGTTCGGTCGGATCCGACTTGCTTAACAATGTAACTGCTTCATTTTAATTTTTGACATCACCTTGTTTTCGAGGCCCCATCTGAAAACTAGCGCTGCATGTCATACATGCAGCATATGCTGAGATGGTGACCATTTTAGACTCCCACAGAATGAGACATGTTTTGTTTTTTTTTCTATCTCTTTGTTTTGATTTACATTGTAATTATTATAGATTTTAGAAATACTTTTTTTTATATCTGTGCGTAATCTAAATAAATGTTTTTTCTTTCTTTCTTTCTATTATTTTGAGTTGAGCCCATGTTGTTAAATTTAGCGTCTGGCGTCGAGTAGTGGTGATATTTTTAAAGTACTTTTTTTGGTCGGCAGGTATTGAGATGAGGAATTCGATGGTGTGCAATTGTTAGCTCCCTTTAGATCCAGGTGTGCTGCATTATAAAATTGTAATGATGTTTTAATTGTTTAATCAACATTGTTTAATTGAATTCATGCAGGTAAAGTTTATGAACGCCATCTTTTTCGCATCACATAGTGTGCATTTTTTTTTCACCCGGCCTTCGTACCTATATAAATATATATAATTATAAATAAATATAGGATAAAAGATTGAATAATTTCAAAGAATTTATTTTCTAAACCTACAATTTTATTATTGACAATCCAAGTGTTTAACAAACTATCATTTTTATTTCGGTTAATTAAAACACTGTTAGCTGACGGTAGTCGAAAAAACAAGTGATGTTACACATCATCCGATATCGAGTCTATACAACAGTCGTACTGAGCTGTAGCTCGCCCTCTTTTTGCTTGGACAGCGTGCAGAACGGACTTGTTACCTGACTATTGCCGTATGGTTGTTACGGGTTTCATATTTTTGTAGTAATTATTCATTTTCATTCTGCTGGGTTTGTGTAATTCCTACTTGGATTTGAATGAATGAATGAATGAATTAAATATTCTTTTCATTGCTGTTTTTATAATTATTACGAATCAGTTTTGAGACATAAAATATGGTTTATTATTTTAAGTTGTTTCACTACTGTTTTCCAATAATACCTTATATGTTTCATATCTGCTAGGGTTCACAAGAACTCTCCTAACAAGCATAACCCTTTGACCCACTCCTATCGAAAAAAAAACATTATCATAACTATTTGAATAGTGATCTTTCTAGATCAGTAGCATTTGTTAAGTCGTCTTGTCAACACTATGCGGCAGCTGTTTATTTTATTTATCTGTGGCGTTGTGCTGACAGCTATTGGTAAGATACATTTACATTTCACTTATGTAATTAAGAAAAAACAAAGCAGTTCACCTATTTCTCAAGGCATCAATAACAAGCCTGAAACTATACGTTATAATCTCTTAGCTGACCATCTCACATTGCAATATTAAAAGTATAGAAACATCAATTTTGGTCGATTGTAGAATATGTAGCACAAACTGATTACGATGAGTTTTTGTGTTGTCAGGGGCCAAATTTTACTATAGGTAATTTCAGGGCTTAACATTCGTCTTCTTGGTATGATGTCATTATTATTATGTCATTCAGCACATATAAGCGTAGTAAAACATTTTTTTAGTACACAATGACGCCATTTTTGACCAATAACCTTTTAATTTTTTTTTCTGAAATTGTTTATTACAGGACTTTTAAATATTGTAAACATAATTAAAAAAACTATTTCTGGTTAACTTTATCTAATAATATTTCTAAATAAATTTAAACTTGCTTCTTACTACTTTAATAATGATTCAAATTTAACACGAATAGATTCGGCGGCGGAGACGACGAATGAGACAGCCGTTACAGAAAACGTGACGCCCACAGCGAAAGTACTGGATTCCGCAAAATGTAAAGGAAAAGGTAACCTCTAATTATTATAAATATATATAAATATTTAAGTATGCTAAATTTCACGATCTCCGCTCGTTATTTAAAAAGAAATTAAATTTTCTTAAAATTGAGTACAAAGAACGAAAGAATTAATATGTTCAGGTGGATATAAAGTGCGATAAGAGCACAAGTACCTCAAAAATTGTTTTAATAAAGATGTTCTTAATTACTTTTTACCAGTAACGAGGATCACGCATTACTCCAACAAACCTAAATCTTGTATTAGGAGTGGGTTTACATTGATGGAGTACCCGACCGCAAGTCCGCTATTAACCCTACTGCCGCTCGTGACATACTTAATTTGATTTAAAATTCCAGGGTACCAGTTCTATCCGAGTATTGGTTGTTATAAAATCCACGAGAGAACACAAATGTGGGATGAGGCCAACCGGAAATGTACTGATGAAGGAGCCTATTTGGCAATCTTGAATGATGCGAATGAAGCAAAAGAGCTCATTCGTCGTTTTGGCCGTAGGATTTTCACGTCTTCAGCGTGGATAGGTATCCAAGATGAAGAAGGGTACGGAGCCTGGAGAACAGTTCACGGTGAGTTTTGTATATAGTGTAACAGAAAGACGTGATCATATTTTAGGATAGTTATTTCTAAAATATAGTTTTCCCATTTTTTTACTACACTTGAAACGTCATACCCTGAAGCGTTTGATAGCAAAATTGTGCATAGAGCTGATTTCAGCCCAGTTTAGTTGGTGCCATGTTTTCAGCACTGATCAATCATCTATGGTATATGTAATTGAAGGCTGAAGAGCATAATATTACCTATCTTCCTCAACCGTCGTAGCAACTCACTATTATTGGTATTCTGTTTCCGCATTTAGACTCATAGATGGTCCATTATGCGTTCAGATAGGCTGACTAGTTGAGCCAGCCTAGCTCCTTCCAGAAGCACAGAAGCCTCCTGGGGCGTTCGCAGGCTTCTAGGAGCGATCTCGCACCCTCGAGGATATTTGCTCGTTGTGTGGCCACTCCCTCGCACTCCAGGATAACGTGGGCGGTCGTTTCCTCCGCGCAACTCACTAGTGCTGTCACTTGAAAGGGTATGTGCTTCTGTGTGATTATTTCTTAAAATATTATCACCAATATACCTAATATGAACTAGCCATTTCCAGCTGTTTCATACGCCTTCATGATCACTCCTCCACTCGTAAAAGTTGCAGCGTGATGTTCATTCAAAAATTGTGTTTTCAACTGCAAAACGTTTTTTTTTTATCTGGCAGAAAGTTATGTTGAAGTTTCTGCCAAACTCTTTTGCTTTATTATGTTGGCATATAAATCAATAATTTTTTAATATTCTTTTCTTTTCAGGCGATAATTTAGATCAACTATATCGCAGTTGGGCAAATTATTCTCTATCCTTAGGTGATAGTAGAGTTTGCGGTGGGCTTAACATGGAGACATTGTTGCTGCAGTACAGTTGTGTTTTCAATTTAAATGCTATATGCGAAAAAGATGTTTAAATAGTCAAAAGTTTTAACCTAAGTACATATTTACCAGTGTTAGTTTTAAATTCCTTTTCGTAAAACAGTTTCTTTTTTTAATTTCCAGTAAATGTTTATGGTTTAGTATTTATTCCAAATTTGATTTAACCTGTAAAAATAATTAATTATTAAAGCGTCTTGTCAGTGGTTTGATATTTTTTTATTATACATATATTTACCACTCCTTGTTTTTCAAGTTTCAGGTTATACGCTATACGTTTTATTGTCACCTTTTGAGATTTTTGTTGCCGTTATAATTCTGCCATTTTCTATTTCATTTATTACAAACTTTTTTTAATAGCCTACTATATAAACGGGGTTTTGTCATGAGGGACTCTATTACGAAAACCAAGTTTTATATCATCAGGCAACTTTTAATAAACTAGGTGATCCGGTGAACTCGTATAAACTTCCGAGAGCCTGAGATCGCCCTAACCCGGTCCTGTCGCAAGTGCCGTTCTCAACTGATGTTTCCTACCTATAAACTACCTAGTTATAGGATATATGCTAATAAAAAGACATGGGTGTTCTTTGCGTCCGTGGTTTCTATGTATGAAAATTCCCTTGCAACACAGGTTTCATTCCTAGTTCAGGAGTTGCCTAAAAAAAACGGTTTCGATTTGATACTTTAAGTTAGAGGACTCAGATTTCCTATATCCTATCTATATATATCCTTTTCCTTCCGTTCGTTCGTTAGTTTTGGTTCCATGGCCTTCGATTCTTACCTTCCTTTCCGGTTCAAGACACTCCCAATTTTTACATCTTTAATTCACAAACGGCAATAGACTTGCGCCCTACTACGTTAGTGGGAACTACTAAAACCTCTCTGTATATGTAATTTGGTTTTTACATAATGATAGTATATGTAATATCATTGATGTATATCAAAAGCAAGACCGTCCCCACTGTGAAGTCTTGCAGAACCCTGCAATTATTTTTTGGATTAGCTAACAATATTTTAACTTCACTAACTTGACTTGACTAACTTAACTTACTAATAATGGCTAACAAATATATATGATGTGGTCGTTAAGGAGCAAAATTAAACACGTGTATGCCTGACAAAACCCCGTTTATTACGCGCCATTACATAGAAGTATCATGAACATATATACTTAGAAGTTACAAAACAATGCTTACATATTTTTAATTAATAGTAGGGCTGTACCACATCATATTCCTTCCCAAAAGAAAAAATAAATAAAACTAATATATATATATATATTGTTTTGTTTTGTTTTTTTTTTTTTAACTATGAAACGGCTTCGTACGATTTTTGTGGATAATTTCAAATTTCCCATTTCGTTCTATTTTCACATTACAATTTAAATCTTCAATTACTTTAAAAGGGCCTAAATACACTGGTTCAAATTTGTTATCTTTTTCACTTTTTACTAACAACATATCAACAATTTCGTATCTTACTGGTTTTGTGTACATATCATAAACAGACTTACGTTTAATTTTACTACTAATTTAATTACATTTTGCATCATTTTGGGATACTTGTAATCTATATTTCAATTGTTTAACATAGTCATCATCATTATATAAAGGTTCTACTATTCCTGATCTTAAACTATTTGGTATATTATATTTTTTACCAAAAACAAGCTCAAACGGTGTGTACTTTGTTTCAGTGTGGACAGCTGTATTATAAGCAAAACTAAAATATGGTAACCATGTACTCCAATATCTAGGATTATTATCAGTTTGGATTCTTAAATAAGCATTCAATGATTTGTGTGTATTTTCTAAAGCGCCAATTGATTGGTGATGATATGCTGTGGAAGACATTTGATTTATACTTAATAGTTTACATACCTCTTTCATAGTTGTTGATATAAACTCGGTACCACGATCCAATGCTATTTCTCGGGATATACCATACCTTAAGATGAAATTAGCAACTAAAGGCTTTGCTACACTAACACTATCCTTATTTTCTAAAGAGTAAGCTTCTATGTATGTATTCTATGTACTCGTATGTATTCTATGTATGTACTTACTTAGCTCACACTGTAGGGTGAGTATGTATGAATAATTATAATAATCCTTACTTATGGGCCCAACTATATCTAAATATATCTTATCTAAAGCTAACTGCGCAGTGCTTGAAATCATCATTGGTTGTTTGGTAGGTAAAGAATGTTTTTGTGTTTGACATTTTACACATTTCTTTACGTACTTTTTAACAGCTTTCTCCATATTTGGCCAGAAATAATAGTTTTTTATATTATTCAGCATACGTCTTATACCGCTTGTCGGCAATAAATGAAAATCATTGAGAATTACTAGTTTATCATCGTCATTATTTATTCATATCGCTCCTCTTAGAATACAAATTCGTGGAACGGTCCACTTTTTGTTAATATTGGTTTTATTATATTTCATTGTATCATTATTTTTCATTATAGAAATTTCTTTAATATTATTTTCCTTACAAAACCATCCAAAGTCTCTCACGAAAACGTCTCGCGCTTGACATGATCGAGAACTTGGATTTAGGCCTATGATATATTTGTCTTTAAAATAAAGAAAAATTCCCTTTAAGTTCTTTTTAACTATCAATTATATGTAATTCTTTGGTTTTTTGAGCATTTCCATTACATCTGGGTGATCAGTCCGGCTGTCGGTAGAAACCTTATCGACCAAGGAGTTGTCAGTCATGTTTTCATTCAACTTTCTTGACATACTTCTAGTCATTACATTCACAGATTCTACACCCATTTCTTTCAAATCCTCTGACGTAATAATGATACGAGATAATGCGTCGGCCGCTACATTACTCGCACCTCTAACATACTCAATCTTATAATTATACTCTTCTAAAACTAGTCTAAATTTCCAAAGTCTACTGGAGGGGTTTCTTATAGAAAATAGATAGATAAGTGGTTTATGATCCGTAAATATTTTGAGAAGTTTGCCATACAAATATGGTCGAAAATATCGAACTGACCATACTATGGCCAAAAGCTCCTTTTCTGTAGTAGGATAGTTAACTTCTGCTTTATTTAAAGTACGGCTTGCATATGCAATCGGTAAATCATTTTTGTTACATAACACGGCCCGATAGCTTTACCAGAGGCATCGGTTCGCAAAATAAATTCGTTTTCAGTTGTAAAATCTGGATATTGTAGTATACAATAGGGAATATGCATGTATTTTTTTTTTTATTTTTTATTAACTTGTTCCATCATTCTACCCTTATAAAAAATATAAATAACCTTAGCAATGTTCAAATAAATTTTTGAAATAACATTGAAAATATCGATAAAATTTGATCTGTTTGAACGCCGCCATATTTCGCGGGCCTTGGATGACGTCACGTTCCACGCTTAGTGTTGGTTTCTTATACTTACTTGGTGTTACAGTTATTTTATACCGATTTCCAGTTGTAATTACTATTTATTGTAATTAATAGACGATGGATAAAGTTTAAAAACCATTTTATAGGTATTGCCTTGTCCCTAAGTGTAAAAACACTATAAGAAGTACACCCAAAACAGTATTTTTTCCTGTACAAAATAATAATGTAAAATACGAAAACAGTCGTGTACATTAATGAAAAGAGATGAAGTATCTTCAATATCGTGTTTATATTGTTGTGAAGATCACTTTAATGTAAGCATTTCACAATTTATTTGCTAGTATAGTGTGAATTAGTCAGCAGTAATTTATGTTTGCTTTAAATATCAAGCAGAAGGCAACTTACTTGTCTACTTAAACTAGGTAACAAAAGTCCAATAAAACTTCATGAATATAACTAACTATAAATATCTTACCTATCCTTTAGATTGTAATCTTTCACTCCTTTAACCTCAGGGGACGTAAAATCTGGATTTGATGCAAAATATAATAGTCATCATGAATGCACCTATGTCCGATTGTGCTTTGACAAAACTACATTCAGTCATTGTCCTAGATGTTTTCTAATATCACTAGAATGCTTAAATTGCACTGTCTAAGAGCAAAAACCACAGGAACACCTATCTTTCTCCGTAACACTACGAATATTGGCGCCGATAAATGACAGAACGTGGAATGTCACGTCATGTTTTGTTTCGACCAATGGTGAAGCGTTTTACAAAGTTGAATTTCGCGCCCTTATTTTGCATATTTTAATCAATATTTTTTGCAATTAAACACGAACTAAATAAGAAAATAATTGTTTAGGCATAATATCTGGACAATAAACATTCAAGGGAAAATTAATGAAGTAAATTTAAACAACATGCATATTCCCTATTCTTTAAGATGTTTAAAAGTATTTTTACATTCATTAGTCCATTCAAATTTAACTTCTTTCCGACATCATATTTATTGAGTGGTATCGTGATTTTTTTTTTCTTATTGTATAGGGGGCAAACAAGCAGACGGGTCATCTGATGGTAAATGACTACCGCTGCCCATGGGCACCTGTAACTCAAAGAGCCACAAGTGCGTTGCCGCCGTTTAAGGTTTGAGTACTAGAAGAGGGGGAGGGGGAAAGAGTGGAGAAGGGAACGACGGGAATAGGGGAGACGGAAGGCTTAGGGCCTCCGGTACCTCTCAGTAAAATTAGGTACATACTTTCGATAGTAATTGGCAAAAGCGACAAAGCGTTTCACTTCGTCACTAGACTGAGGCGTTGGATAATTTTTTATAACTTTAGTTTTCTCTGGGTCTGGTTGCACACCTTTTGATGATACTATATGTCCTAAATATAATAATTCGTTTTTTAAAAATTGGCATTTACTAGGGTTTACTTTTAAATTTATTTTCCTTAATCTTTCAAATATATCTATTAGGTTTTTATTATGGATATCTAAGTTCCGTCCATAGCAAACCAAATCATCTAAATATATTAAAGCTTTTTCATAATTTAAACCAGCCATAGCGACTGTCATTAAACGACTAAAGGCACTTGGACTAATTTTTAAACCCATCGGTAACCTTTTAAGTTAATATTGTTTATCAGTTGTAAAAATTGTGTATTTTCTGCTTTCAGGCTCTAATAATAATTGATAGTATGATTGTGATAAATCTAAATGAGTAAAATATATTGCGCCAGAGAGAGAATCTAAAATTTCGGTTATGTTCGGAAGAGGGAACTTGTCATCCATTATCCTTTCATTTAATTTTCGATAGTCTGTCACTAAACGCCATTTCTTGCTAGAATCTTCACTCTTTTTTGGTACAAGCAAAATAGGACTATTCCATTCACTCGGACTTTCTTCTATAATATCGTCTTTCAATAATTGTTTTATTTGGCTGTCTGTTTCCTGTCTTTGTGACATAGGTAATCTATAGGGTTTAACATAAGAGGGTGTAACATTTTCCTTTAAATAAATCTTTTGCTGATATAAATTTGTAACACATAATCTATCACCCGACAGCAAAAATACGTCTGAATATTTCGCGCAAATATTCTCTATAGATATCTGTTCCTCAGGATTTAAATGGCTTAAATTAGCATGGAAAACAGTTTCTTTACTCTGTCTGAATTATTTAATTTCCTTTCAAAACTACAAATTGAATAATCGCTTAAACTCAGTAATTCTGGAATAAAATAACTAAGCTGAACTTCGTTGTCTCTAGTATTTAAAATCTTAATAGGTATTTTTCCTTTACGTGGGCTTAGTACACTGGCAAGAAAGACTCCTTCACATAATTCACTGGAAACGATTATACACTCCTGATTAATGTTTAAATCTATAAAATGAATCGATTCGCACCTGGGTTGTAAAGTAATATAGTTATTCTGACCTATTCGTCCCATTTGTAATGGCAACGAAAAAGTTACTTCATGGTTTACTGTTAGACTATTTTTTTCAATGTTTAAAATACAGTTAAATTTACTAATAAAGTCTTGACCTAAAATACCATCCGAACGGTAAGGTAAATTTTTAAACAAGTAAAACATATGATTCAATATTTGTTTTTCATAACAAAGATTAAAAATACAAACCCTTCTGATACTACATCACCACCTATGCCTTTGATTTTTATTTTCTCAGAACGATAAGGGATTTGGTCTCTGGCCATCGCTTCGTGTCTAACGATAAACAGCAGGGCCCCGGTATCGAGTAACCAAGAATAACTAATATCATGATCGTTAAATGTGACTGAATTAATTTTAGCATAATAACAAACTAAATTATTAGGATCGAAAAAAATAATTAGGTATTTCCAAATTTTTTTGATTACCATTATCTTTGTTTGTCTGTGTCTCATTAATAGGACGAATATTTTTATTGTCATCGGTACCGGTCGATTGTGTCATATTAACACGGTGACAATTTTGACCACGAGGATTCCATGTTCTGTTATACAGTTGCTGTCCCCTAAAACTACGATTATTATTTTGTTGTCTGTAACCATTCCCTCGATAATTTTGGAAATTATAATAAGTGCGCTGTCCTCTGTTTAAGTTGAACTAACCACGATAATTGTTACGGGGCGTAAAATTATTTCACCTACCTCTATACTGATGGAAGTTCATCATTCAGGCTCCAGTTTCGGTCAATGACGATAATTCTTCATATAATGCACCACGGATTGCGTCCCTCAAAGAAGTATAGTTTCCCGCTGCTATAATAGTGCTGATTCGACTATTTCTCAGACCATCGGAAAAACGTTTAATAGCACTCATTCCGTTCACAGTTTTTAAAATTTCATATTTTTCCGAATCGCCATCCGCTTGAGAAATAGTTAAATCAACGAATATTTGTTCTATTTGCTTACCGAAGTCTTCTACACTTTAATCGCTCTGCCTAGCGCATTGCAGTTGCTGTTGCAGCGATGTGTCCGGTTTTCTAGTAAGAAGTCGGTCCTTCATGTCCTTCACCAGATCTGGAACTGTGGCATAAGTTTCGTGCAAGCGTAGTTTTGCACTTTCAGACAACCTTGATCTTAAAACAAAAGTTATTAGCTTTTTCTGCTCCTCGGCTTCCAACATATCAGAGTACATTTCAATATTAGAAATTAATTGCTTTGTAACGAATCGGTATTTATCCACAACCGGTAAAAAACTAATAGCGGTTTTAAGTTGGAAATTCTCCATTTTTATTAAATTATTTGAGGCAGTCCACTCGGAAACAGAATCTGTCTCAATACACAACTCTCTTATTTTAATTCTATCTACTTCTAATTTACTTAGTTTTTTTCTGACAAAACTGTTACACTCTCCAATACAAAATCAAGTTGTTTCTTTAAATTTTCTACTTCAATATATTTCTCATTCTTTATTTTAGCTGTCCTTCTACTTGAACCTTATATAGTTAAGTAATCTTTAATATACTTGAACTGTTCCAGTAACTCTATGAGCTCATCTGCCATTTATTTGCTCGACTCTATACGTAAAACACAAATAGATACTAAGTAAAGTTATCTTAACGACATAATTAACTTACAAAGATCTTCCAAAGAAAAAAAAAGATTTTACAAAAATATTTATGTAGGGGTTTCGCTTAACTAGAATAAAAGGAAATAAATGATTGTATTAGTACCAATTTCAATCCAAGGTCATCTTGTTATCTTCCAAAATTTCCGTATTAACGCACTCTTGAAGTTTCACAAATTACATTTTTTCGACAACTTACGCACTACCTGTAATTTTTCATATACTTAGCTATTCCGTATCAAATAGTGTCTGCATGAAAAATTACTCAAATCCCTCCTCTTCCTAAGAAATGTAATCCTGCTTCTCTTTCAAAGTATCATCTCATATGTATTCTTTCCTGTTTCTCTAAAGTCCTCCAATGTTTTATCCACACTCATTTAAGCTAATTTCTTCCAAAACATTTCCTCCTAAATCCTTTCCAATCAGGGTTTCTTCTCAGTTACAACACTATTACAATTCTAGTTCATATTACAGAGGATGTCAGGTCGGGCATGGAGGAAGGCAAGTTCACGGTTCTCGCCTTGCTAGATTTCAGTAACGCTTTCAACACCGTTGACTTTGATGTCTTGCTCAGTACATTGTGCTCTCTTAACATATTTCCATCAGCAATTGACTGATTTTGTAGTTACCTGTTTGGTCGTCAGCTGCATGTTTGTATAGAAAATAATTATTCCTCTTGCGGCTTGTTATCCCTACTATTTTTCGCAGTTTTTATTAACTGGAGTTAATACTGTGACAGATCACAGATAGATTACTTTCATCCTATTACTTTTATATACATGATTACCAAATTTACTCAAAAGCTGCATCTGAAAATTTACCAGGTGTTGATAGAGTTTATAAGGATTTGCTGCAAATATGTACCTGGAGTAGAAATTATGGGCTTCGTGTGTATATGTATGTACATAGTTCTGATTATTCGTTAACTATTTTCTGCTCTGTTATATGTATAAAACTTTATTTTCTTTTAACAAGTTTAATGTTTTCGTTTATTCATATTCTATTTTGCTATAAGCATAAAAATACACATATTACACACCTGTTATAGCAACCATTGAATAAAAGATATACATGTTATTTGTGTTTTTTTTAACGTTACGCTTACTAATGAATCCCACTAATTGATATTATAAATGTGAAAGTTTGGATGGATGGATGATTGTTCCTCTTTCACGCAAAAACTACTAAACCGATTGCGATTGGTATGTAGATAGCTGAAGACCTGGATAATCATATAAGCTACTTTTTATCCCGATATTCCCACAGGATCGGGACTCACGCGGGTGAAACCGCGGAGCGCTGCTAGTACGTCATATATTCTCGCCGAGACAAATGGTTGCACAAGTTTCTAAAAACCATGGAAATAATGATTGTACAGGGAAGAACTTACTTTAGATTATTATCTCGCGTTGTACAAACAGGGTTCTGCATTTGTTTTCATTTAGATATCAAATACAAGAAGCTTTTTTATCGAAATTTTACTAATGTTTGTCATAATATTGTTGATACAAAGAGACATAACTACATTATTACCTTTTTTTTTTATCGTGTGGAAACCCCCTCGGCTCATCACTCCACTGGGGCTGCCAGTGAAGTGGTATGTCGGAAGCAAACCGACTAAAACCACACGGTGTTCCGTTATAAATAAGTCTATTGCCAGGGACTCGGGGTATACCCTAGGAAGGAAGTCCATAACATGGGTTCCAAACCTGAGACGCGTATTCTAAGTGACTACGAACATACGCACAATACAATATTTTTCACAATTTTTTATCACAAATCCCAATGCCTTATAAGCTTTATTAACAACAGCAAAAACAAACAAAAGCTTGACGTCATGGATAACTCCAAGATCCCTGCTAGATGTAACACATTTTAGGAGTTGATTTTTAATTTGGTAAATGTAATTGAAAATAGTACGTTTGCGGGTGAAATGCATAGAAAAACATTCGGAAACATTTAGATCAAGTTTGTTAACTAGGCAGTACTCCCCCAATCTATCCAAATCATCCTGCAACATTAAGGCGTCCAGCTCATTATTAACAACATTGAAGATTTTTACATCGTCAGCAAATAAAAGGAAGTTAGAATGCAAAAAGCAAGAACCAATATCGTTAATAATAATTACAAATAAAAAGGGACCCAGTAGTGATCCCTGAGGAACCCCAGACGGGACCCTGATCCAGGAAGACGTAAAGCCATTAAGAACAACTGCCTGGGATCTATTTTGAACGTAAGAGCAAAACCAGCGATACAAGTCTCCGCGAATGTCAAGATTTGATAATTTGGATAGAAGTATATCATGGTCAATTCGATCAAACGCCTTGCTGTAGTCAGTGTAAATTGTGTCCACCTGGTTGTTATTCTCCATACTGAGAGTGAGGAACTCATTAAACATAACAAGATTGGATACCGTAGACCTACCCCTAAGAAAGCCATGCTGTTGCGGGATAAAAGCAGATTTGATGCATGTATACAATTGGTTGAATATAATTTTTTCGAAAATCTTAGCAATCAAACAAAGCTTTGAAATAGGTTTATAATTCTCCACAGCATTTTTAGGACCCTTTTTATGGATGGGTGTGATGAATGCTGATTTCCATATGTTGGGGACAATACCTTCTTTAAGTGAACGCTGAAAAATTAAAGATACCAGGACTGACAGCTCTTCTGCGCAATTGATAAGAAAAACAGCTGGTACAGAATCCGGGCCAGCGCCCTTATTCCGGTCAAGCTGCCTTAATAATTTGGATACTTCATGCGTTGATACATCAATAGAAGAGATGTCGTAGGAAAATTTAGAGTCAATTTGATTAGCGGTAGGTACAGCTGCCCTCCCAGACTTCAAGAATGTTGAGCTAAAGTATGAAGAAAATGACTCACATATCTCGGGACCTGTATCACTGATTTGGCCCTCATAGGTCATAGCAGCTGGATGTGAGGAATTTTCGTGTTATACCTCCAAGTATCGGGGTATCGAGACGTGATTGTAAATTTTGTTTCAAGACACCGCTTGCTTTAGTAACGATTCCTGTGCTGCAGAAGACTTTACAAACATTAAAACAACGAACACTAGGATCAACTATACTTGGGACAAATTTTTGTCCCGAGTGGGAATCGAAACCACAACACTCAGCGCGGCGCAGTGCGAGGCGACACATAAAACAGTTGACTGCACGGTTATCCATGGTTAACCATTACGTCACCCGCGCAGTCAACTGTTTTTTTAATAACAATATTAGGCTTTAAAAATCCCAGATATACCTACATACTTGTCGTCCAGTTGAATGTACTACCGCTGCCCCACATAGGTTGTCGGTTTCAAAGCTATTTACAAAAAATGAGGAGTTCATGTTTTACATATTATTATCTTATCCTCCAAATGAATTTGATAATATTTTCTTTCCTACAAATAAGTTGGCGGAATAGACATCACCTAATCATAGTAGTTTTCTAGCTGTTCGGATTGGAACACTATTCGTCGTTCATTCATTCATTTTCAGTCCCAATTTCTGGAAGTTCCGAAATTATTTATTGACCTTTTAACCTTCACATCCCTAGCCATACTATTGTTTTGATGGAGCAACTGCCATTTAACCCAAGCTGTTGCAAAAAATGTTGTTTTAAAAGCCACACAACGTTAAATTTATACGTGCTGAACAACACAGCACAGAGAATATTTCCCACCATGCTGGTACTAGCAGATGCCCGGTTTTCAAAGAAGCACTCCTGAAGGTAAAGAACAGACGGTCATGAAGACACTCCAGCTAAACCTCAACCACTGTGAGGCTGCGCATGATTTGCTTTTGCAGACCGTGCATAAACTAGAGCTTGACGTAGTACTAATAGCAGAGCCATACAGACACCTAAGCATACAATCATGGGAAACGGACAGCACCAACAAAGTTGTCATTTGGTCTTGCGACAGGCTTCCTTTCCAGGGAGTAATTAACAATAGTGAAGCCGGTTTTGTAGCGGTGTGGATAGATGGCGTTCGATTCTATAGCTGCTATTCGCCACCTAGTCTTCCTATTGATGAATTTACTGATTTCCTGGACCGGCTGACGGAGGATGCGAAGCAGCATTATCCAGTGGCGATAGCCGGTGACTTCAACTCCTGGGCAGTTGACTGGGGCAGCAAGCAGACTAATGCACGGGGAAGAGCACTACTGGAGGCCATAACTACGCTAGATGTAGTCTTAATTAACAGCGGTGATACACCAACGTTCACCAGAGGTGAGGCAAGCTCAATTGTGGACCTCACATTCGTCAGCAGCAGCCTCATTAAGGAAAGCTTCACGTGGAAGGTGATGGATACCTACACAGCTAGCGATCATAGGGCTATACTCTGGGAAATATCGACCGGTCAGAATTCTAGGGGAGCAACGAGACAAACCAACGCGATAGGGTGGAAAATGAAATCTTTCGACCCCGCTGCCTTCACATTAGCCTTAGATAGTAAGTTAAACATCGATGGAAATGATGAGGAAATGACTTAGGGCCTCATGATGAGAGTTATCTAGGCTTGCGATGCAAGTATGCCCCGAAAACGCGGCATGAACCAGCGTCCATCGATGTATTGGTGGGACGATCAAATCAGTGTTCTTCGTAAAGAGTGCATCAAGAAAAGGAGAATATCTCAGCGTGGCTACCGATGACCAAACTCTGTGAAACTGGTGACAGAGTACAAAATGACACGACGGAAACGGAAAAAAGCTATCAAGGATAGTAAAAAAAAATGCTAGGAGGAGCTTATCAACGAGGTGGAGAAGGACCCGTGGGGTAGGCCGTATAAGGTGGTCATGACCCATCTAAAAAGCCAGCCAATGCCGTCACCCACATGCCCCCAGCTCTACAGACGATCATCACCGCGCTGTTTCCTGAACAACAAGAATTCTACTACCCGCCAGTGCAGTGTGAATTGGAAGCGATCCCGCCTATTAGGGAAGACGAACTGATGGAGGTGTGTAATCGAGTGGGGAATAATAAAGCTTCAGGATTGGATGGAATCCCAAACATAGCTCTGAAAGCAGCTATCAAAGAAGCACCAGCATTGTTCCTGGAAGTCTACAATGCATGCCTTAAAGAAGGGACTTTCCCCCGGAAGTGGAAGCAACAGAGGCTGGTACTACTCCCAAACAGAAAAAAGCCACCAGATGAACCGTCATCCTATCGTGCGCTCTGCATGCTAGATGACAGCGGGCAAGATACTCGAGCGAATAATCCACCAAAAAATCGAAGCAGCAGTCAAGCCGCTTCTGGCTAGCAACCAGTAAGGCTTCCGAAAAGGGCGGTCAACCCTAGACGCGGTCAATGTGGTGGTGACCACAGCCAAGGCTGCGATCGCAGGGACCAGATAGAAGGGTGGCACGAAGAAGAATTGCTTGGTTGCTACTTTGGACATCAAGAATGCCTTGAATTCCGCTAATTGGGACTGCATAATGGGGGCACTTGAAGAGAAAAATACACCAGGATACCTGTGCAGGATGGTTGCGAGCTACTTCACAAATAGGCTCTTGAAATACGACACGAAGAACGGTCCAAGGGAATATAGAATAACTGGAGGAGTACGCCAGGGCTCGGATCTAGGCCCGCTCTTGTGGAACATCATGTACGATGGCCTACTAAAACTAGAACTGCCCGAGAACGTCAAACTCGTGGCGTATGTATGCAGACGATGTGGCCATATTGATCGTCGCGAAGTATCTCGAGGAGATCAATCTCGCCTTAGACATCACTTTCGAGAAAATCAACAAGTGGATGAATACGGTGAACCTGCAATTAGCACAGCACAAAACCGAGGCAGTGCTCTTTACTAGCAGAAAACAGGTGGAGACCATGACGCTTAGAGTTGGAGAGCACATTATTACTTCGCAGCCGTTCATTCGGTACCTGGGAGTGATGTTTAGTGATGGTTAGAAGGAAAGAAGTAATGACTTCACCTACCAGAAGAAAGAGCAACAGCTAGAACCTCTCCCCGCGAAGTAATGCCTAACGGTGGTTTCCGCGGGGAAGCAGAGGCCGGAGAAAGAGGAGGTTTTTAGTCGGCATTGACATCGGAGTCCGACATACCAGGTTGTATTCCTGATGATACGTAAAAGTATTTTCCCAACTCCACATACAACAACACTGTGTAATTTTAGTAGAGAAATCTTAAAATATAATACGTATATATATATATATATATATATATATATATATATATATATATATATATATAAGTATTGTATATGTGTGTATGTATGTGCGTATATACATATTCGTGTCAGCGATACTGTCCGAAGTTAAAATTGTCCTAGATGTGTAATCCTCCAATTGGTATATGTATACAATATATTTTTTTTCTAAATTTAATTTGAAAGTACAACATGTTTGAAATGGTTTAACAAACAAGAAGTGTAAAAATTTAATGTACACAACATTAAAACTACGGACACAAGGAACACTCAGATTCAGGTCAACTACTTTTGGACCACACAAATTTTTGTTCCGTATGGGAATCGAACCCAGATGGCGCGACGAAGTAACGATGCGACCACTTTAACCATAACGTCACCCGTGCAGTCAACTGTTATTTTAATAACAATATTAGGCTTTAAAAATCCCAGATAAACATACTTGTCGTACAGTTGAATGTACTACCGCTGCCCCACATAGGCCCCAAATAATTTTTAAACCGACAGTTTAAAAATTATTTACAAAAACGAAGAGTTCATGTTTAACATATCTTATCCTACAAATGAATTCGATAATATTACCTTTGCTCCAAATAAGTTGGCTAAATAGAAATTAGCTAATCAAAGTAGTTTTTTAGCTGTTCGAATTTAAACACAGTTCGTCGTTCATTTATCTATTCAGTTCCAATATCTTAAAATTTCAACGCTTCAATTTTCAACTTTTCACCTACAAATCTTAAGCCATATTATTGCCATAGAATAAAATCGTTACGTTATCAGTGTTTTGGATTCGAAACTGCCATTTGACCCAAGCTTATCAACCAAATTTGTTATTAATAGCCACGGAACGTTTAATTTAAATCAAATCAACGAGGCAAGCCGCTGTGTCAACACTATGGCGTGTCTTAAATTGTTCACTTTAATTACTTGTGCTATTTTGCTGTCGACTGTAACCGGTAAGATTCTATTTTTAGAGATCTGTTAGCAGTTTCGTATTGATTGTTTAAAGTGTTAATTTTACCTTAGATATGATACCGGAGACCAACTTTACATTATTAAATTATAATTATAAATTGTACTAGCAGTTCCCGCGCGGCTTTGCTCGCTTGTATATATTTATATATTTTGTGCGGAACCCTAATTCTTTTCCCAAAATAAAAGTAGCCTAAGTTACTCCTTATAACACCAGCTATCTGCCAATGAAAGTCCTGTGGAAATTGGTCCACCCGTTCCGGAGATTAGCCTGAACAAACAGACAGACAGACAGACAAAAATTTAAAAAACTGATTTTTAGGCACAGGTAACGTGCAAATAACTGTATGAGCTTAAAAAAAGCTATTATTTTGACATACAAACAAACACTTCAATTTTAATTATTTGTATTGATAATAATAATTATAGAAGAAAATATAATGGAAGTTTTAAGGTATTTTTTTCAAAATCAAAATCATTTATTTGCTTGAAACACAGGCTTTACAAACCGTCATGAGTACATGCATGCCAAAAATAATTGTTTTTAAAACAATAAATTAAAAATAATCTTAAAATGTATTTATTTTCTAAAATAAAAGACAACAGGTTTACAATTTTGAACAAAAATACTTAAAATTAAAAAAGGCCACCCCGATCCCCACCCGACGCAAAGCTGCCCATTACAGAGGCCGCGTTTCCCCGCTGTACGGCAATGGACAACCTTTGCGCCAAGTAAGACCCGGAGCGACTGTAAATCCCCGCTCTCTAAGGCGACGGCCGATCTCTCTGATAAACGTAAGGGCATCAGACCCCCAACATCCAGATGTCTCGAACGCTAGTGGTACAAACAAGTAACTTTCACCCAGGAGGGCATATTTCTCCCGCTTTCTCGAAGCCGCACTCTCAGCGGCAGCCCCAGCCGTCCGTGTTGTGTGAGTCATATGAGAGACCGCGAAAGTATTGACACACGTAGCATCCCACACCAAACTCCTCCCTTTTTGCCATGGGACCAGTCTCAAACCGTCGGGTCTTTTGCCATCGGAGCGACTGAGACCTGGTGGCTCCAAGACGCATGGGACATTTGCCGAAAACATTAAAAATAATTGTTTTCAAACTTTCGCGACTTTCATACATATTAGATGTGTAAATCGGGATTTAATCGTGATAATATTTAAAAGGTACAATACCTCCACTCGTGATCACGATCGGTGCAATTCGATCGAAACGTCGGGTAACCAAGAGTTATGGCACCTTTTAAATATCATCGCAATGAAGTCCCGAATTACACATCTAATATTAATTCAAAATATCCAAATTACAATTACAAAATTATTACGTCAATATTATTACATAATTTTGTTTTTGTTGTTAATTATTACATTAATATATTAAATCGCACAGAAATCAGTGGAGGATGACCTAACCAAATTAAAATTGTCAAAATGTAGGTATCTGTAGGGACACATACATTGTAAGAGTGCATGTGCAAGCGTTAGCCAGTCGGTGTAGCACTCGGTCCGGACACACGCGTGTCTAACTGGTATATAAACCAATTACCATAAACTTTACTCTTTGATTCACATATCTACGACCTTGTGAGTGAGTGCACCTGACCACACACATAAACACGAATACCTACAATAACAGGTTCGATAATTACGGTATTACGATAAAAGTAAGTAAATGAGTGTTTGGTGTAAATAAGTTAGATTTTCTTAGTCACGACGTGCCTAAACTAGAAATTCGACCTCTCGGTGAGAAAGTCAAGGCCGTACAACTTTTTACAAAACCGGAAAATGTTGAACAACTTAGGCGCTTCTTAGGTATGTTTAACTTCTACAGATCTTACATCTTGTTGTTGTCTTACAGTCAGTATTAAATACCTATTTGTATAATGCCAAAACGAAAGATAAGACGATGATTAAATGATCGGTGGAAGCGAATAAAGCGTTCTGTGTGTAATTTTGAGTACGTAAATGTAACGTCGTTAACGAAATAAAACACAGTGTATTCTAAATTATATTTAACTAGCAGCGCCTAGCGGTTTCACCCGCGTAAGTTTCGATCCCGTGGGAATGTCGGGATAAAAAGTAAGTCGGCGCCAAATAATAAAATGATTAATTACCTACGTAGAGCCATGTCCATTTCTACATAGGTACATATAAAATTTAGATAATTAATTAGTTTGTTGTTTGGCGCCGACTCAAAATTAGTTTATATAAAATTTGATAGTTTATGCAAATAACCTCAATACTTAAGACTTAAAAGGTTTATTTATTTTATGCTTTTTTGTTCTTTTCGTCGGTTTAATTTTTGTTAAAAAGATTTTTATTTATAAAACGGCAAAGGTTTTTCATTGAATTTATAAGATTGTGTATCTGATCCTGCGGCAATCGCTCCCAATGGAATTTCAATAAGTGTTGGGTTGTCGACACTTCGACCAGGTCTCATGCGTCTCACGTCTCTGGAGCATGTCCCATGCGTGCTCATGTCATGCATCAGCGTGAAATCTGAGCCAAGACTTTGTGCAAATGGGTGAACATAAGGCCCAAGGACATCTTCAACGTAAGTTTCAGCGTTCATATTGCCATCTACAAAAATGAGCTCAGTTCGTCTGTTCTTCATAATACCCGCCCATACCATCACTGCTGAGCCACTGTAAGGGTGCACTTTCTGGACGCATCTCAGCCGTTCAGCATTTCCGGGACGACGATACACTCTTATACCCTTCTCGTATGAGGCCTAAATCCAAACCGGGACTCATCGCGAAATTAAATTCCCATGGCGTATAGGTATACGAGCACGACGCGTAATTAGGTGCCCTAATTACGCGTCGTGCTCGTATGCCGTATTCATGCAGTTTATTTCTCTCTCGCTTGAGAATAGTAGCTTTAAAACATTTCCCCGGGTGGTTAACATCGGCTGACGTCTTGCAGCCAGTTGTATGTATCTGTCCTGTTCAGCAGTTGTACTCCTTCCACGTCCTGGATGCTGTTTAGCAGGATCCCCTGTATTAACATAACGCTGCCATAGACGACAAATCACGCTCCTATTGATACCAAAACGCCGAGATACCTGGGACTAATTTCTTCGTACTTGTAGCATTCCTACAGCTCTCTGCATTTCATCAGCAGTCAAATGACGTCGCTCCATGACATAAAAAATGACTCGCCACAATTTTTTTTTTAAACTGGATATCCCAAAATGATAAAAGTGAGATAAATACCAAATTTATCAATAAAAAGTGCAGAGCACTATGCTGCAGTGATTATAAATAGTATTAGGTATACTTAACAAATAAATATTTAAGGAATATCTGAGGGACAAGCAGTCTTTCGCGGTTGACATAGCAGTTGTTCTGCTGTGTCAACATACGTCACAACCCAGGTGTGAAATAATAGCAGTCAATAATTTTTAAACAATATTTATTTACTTTTATGGTGCTCAGAATCTTAAGAAAGATAAAACAACTAGCATCAATCAATTAAATGAAAAATCTAGATAGCCTTCACCTAGCTTTTGTGAGTGCGTCCATAGGGTAAGAAATGTTCATCTTAAATAACTATTCAGGATCTGTTGGTGTCTCATCTACGGCTTCGTACTCAAATAATCGTTTTTTTTTTCTGGGATCGGACTGACTTAAAAAATTAGACCTATTTTAGCCTAAGATGTTATTTCCTTAGTTGTTATTAGTGCAAGGGAAGAGGCTCGTGACTGTTTCACAAATTCCAAGCGATTTTAAAGTTATTGTAAAGCGTTAGGTAAATCACAATGTTCACTTCACACAATATATCTCAGACCAAGCCAACATTGTAACTATAAAATCATGGCCACCAACAATTACTCATTTAATTAAGACGCACCTACTTCCTGTTTTTACTGCATCACCATCATCCACCATATCTTATCCCATGCGGTATCCTCTTATGACTCTGACGGATATTGCCCGCTGCAGTCACCACAGTATCGCAGATTGCGGACCGTCAAGAACTCCCACAATATTAGGGCGCCATATAAGCCCAAAAAATTGTCAAATTGTTAAAAGTCTGTCGTTGGTAGAAGTCAATTTTTTTTTTTTAATTTTTTTTTCTCGATTTTGAGTGGGTTGGTTTGTAGTTTGTGTAAGAAACAATAGCCTTGTGTGTAGTGAACTGCTCATCACCTTTTTCAAAATATTGCTTTACTCGATGCAGGGACATTAATTGTTCAGGATTTTTTTATTAACTTCCCCATCAGCTCTACTTCACCATACGCGTGGTGCTTACTGTGTGCGTACTTAGCAACCACATTAAAGTAATCGAATTATAACCCATATTATGGAGTAGTTCCGGTGGCCATCTATGGTCTTCATCATCTGTTCCTCTACATCAAATGCGCCGAGAGTAAATGCACGAGTTACTATTTAAATACCCAAATCACTATAGGTATAATATTTGAAGTTCCCTCGATTTTTCCAGGATCCCATCATCAGATTCTGACCTGATCAACTAGAAAGTATCCCTTATAAAGTTATACAGTCCAGCCGTCTTCGAATAATCGGGTAACGTACATAAAAAAAAGATCCGATGCACCATCCGATCCCTTTTTTAAGCCGGTTAAAATACTTGAGGATGTTGGTTCAGAATTTTGGCTTTGACTCATTTATTTATTTCTATCGTGTTCACTCCATTATCGTACCCTTGACTTTGATAATGGTTCATGTCCAAGTAAAATTCAATTGCACCAAGAAAGAGGCCAGTGAGTCCTGCTTTTAAAGAGTCACTTGCCGGCTTATAAACAGACAAAACAATGTCGTACTTCTACTTCTTCATTAGTATCACGTCAGTAGTATAGCCTAGTATGATAGAGAAGTATTAAGAATACTACGTAAGTATTTACCATAGACATCAGTCAGCAGATTATTAGCCTGCCCCTATCGTCTAAAGTCGTAAAGCAACGACTCGGTGACCGGTCCCTTTTGGTAAGTCGTAAAGCAACGACTCGGTGACCGGTCCCTTTTGGTAATACACAGGGCCGCCCCTGCTGGAACATAATTCAATTATTATCCTGCCAGGCATACAGGAGTGAGTGTAATCTACTGTAGGTGTTACTTCACTTATAATTCTGTTTACAGATGGCGTACAAAGCAAGTATGTATACCAGTCGGATGTGCAAAGATCCATAGGACAAAACAAAGTGGTGGCGACGTGGGAGGAGGCCAAGCAACGATGTGAAAGCGCTGGTAATATCAGCTTACCCAAATTGAGATTTATTTCCATCCCTATTTCTTGTAGCATAATGTTATGTTTTCCAAGTCAGAATGGTAGCCAGTTATGTTCCATCGGACTTATATCTATGAGATTTCGTAGGGAAATCGAATTACATAAATGTGTTGTGATACTTTTAAACGAATTTATTAAGACAGTAATCGTAGCAAAACTGCACAGTAGCTCGAGCATATTCGACCAATTATTTATCTATAACAGCAATTAACTAAAAACAATATCATTAAACAACTAAACGGTATTAGTTACAACATAGCAAACAGTAACAAAGTAAAGAGTCATAACTAAACATGCATATAATATTTACGATGCTACAATTTCAAGGTGTTCTACGGAACAAATTAACACGCTTAGACCTTAGTACGTTATAGGTCCGTGTATATACTCTCGAAGCCATAAGTCTGAGCAGTGAACTTCAAAGCAAGAGTGCGCTACAAAAGACCAGAAATGGTCGAGGTAATAATAGTAACCCTGAAGTCTCGGCTGATTGATGCCCACCTCGCTGTGGCTTTTCCTGCCGCTTCTTCGAAAACGAGGCAGTGTTTGATGCACAAGTATAATAATACTTAGGATAAATAGGTAAAACCTACAATTTTCGAGTAGTAAGTACTTTCACACAACTAGAAAAACGCAAATAAATTACCTTTTCTCTCTTAGATTCTTGACTTCTTATTCAAGCGCATCTAACTCTTCAATACTAAGTATTGTATAATATAATGGTCTATTTTAGTTTACATGTAATTCTATGGTAAATTACCAAAGTTATGTTTGCATGCCAAATTTATTGGTGAAATGTGTATCGTGCCTATATTTTATGTAACACCTTCTTGTACCACATTTTACGCAAATAAATTATTATTATTATTATAATGATATTTTATCTGGTTGCGAGGCCTCCCTTTAACATTGTATTTTGTTGTGTTCCACAGGTGCAATTCTTGCGTCTCCTATTGATGAGAAACTGCTAAAGCACATGCTGTCATATATCAATGTAAACAATCATACCAATCAATATTTCATCGGTATCAAGGCAAGAGAATCCAATCCTAAACCACAATTTTTGTCTGAAGAAGGTTAGTAGTAGTTTGCTCATAACATAGTTATCAAAATGAACAACAAGGTAAGTTTTTTGAGTAAGATATCTTCGAACTACAAACGATGTGCACGTTGAAAATAAATAAAGAATCTAAGGAAGGTAGGTACTGAAGGAAGAAGATCTAATTCTAATAGAATAAAACTTTCGTAAGTGGTATTTGTATTCATTATATATAAAGATCGGTTTTACTCACGTGTCAAACCTGACCGGGGTCCTTTATCAAGGGGTAAAGTGTCCTTCCGTATCGGCATCAGGCCCGTCGGGTTTGAAACTAGTCGGGCATCTCCATGATACACACGTGAGTCTAAACGTATTTCTTTACCGGCACAATAAGTGTACTGTTCTAATCTAATCTACAATGAGGCCAACAACAGAGTATGTAAGGTATGTAAACCATATGTAAACAGCTAATACAGTAATCAATGATGATTACTTGTTTAAATTAAAACAACGCAGTTAGTGTCATTTCCATTACACTACTACCGGCTTGCTAAGTATCGGTGCGGTTCTCGATCTCGGTTCAATATTTAAACCTCTCCCGATCCCAAACAAATATTTAAAAAACCGCTAAAACACTCGCATTGCATTTGATTACGTCACCAACCGATTAACTGACAGTACGCCATAGAGTAGGAGGATAATATACGTAAAAATGTTGAATACATTTACTGTATATTTTATATTTAAAAAATGTGGTTTATGGTTTTAAAATATCACAATTAATAATTTAGATGCAACGTAACATATATTTGTGATCAGTGTCAATATCCCTTCTATGATATTATAAAAATAAAAAAAATTACAGTCCTAGGTTGTAGTTTCACAACAGACCTCTAAATTCTTGGAATCCATCTCTTTCATTGTATACTTACGTTATATTTTTTAGGTATACTCATTGATGACTTGCCTGAAGTTGTACTAGATATGATTGATCAGTTGGACCCACGAGAAGGTGATTGCTTAGCAATGAACCGCGACAGTATAAGAGTCGTCCATTGCTGGGATCGATTGCCTTATATATGTTACAAACAAGTGGAGCCAACAGAAGAAAAATCAACGGCCCGTCCAGAATGTGATTATGAAGGTAAACTTTTTGACTTTGACTAACATTACATTATTTATATATAAATAGGGAGAGACCAATCAGTTTATCACTTTTGAACACGCTTTTATTGAAAGGATATACATACATCGTATAACCCTTTTTCTTTCTACCGTCAAATCTTCAAAATCCAATAGGTTCCCACGACGCTTAAGTAAATCCCCACTTAGCCTCGGGGCTCCCACCTACTTCTAATTGTCGCATCGAAATTAAACTTTATATGTTCATATATATAGTTTGGATCACAATACTATAATTTGCCTTGGAGCTGATCTGATGCTGAAGATACTTTATGGGTGATCACTACTAATAGACAATTTGTCAAAATTTAGAAGTGTATAATTTGCGCTCTCTATTGCTACGAGTGATCATTAATTAAGGTTAAGAAAAGGGAATAATTAGGCCTTTTTTTTTTGTGCGTGTGGAAACCCCCTCGGGCCGTCACCCCACCGGGGTTTTCGGTGGGGCGGTGTGTCGGAATCGAACCGACTAAAACCACACGGTGTGCCGTACTGCGCCTTAAGTAGAGGGGGAATAATTAGGCCTGTCCCATCTAATGGCAGTGCATTACATACTGTCACAGCCTGTAAAGTAAAATATTCACCTTAGTAATTAGTTGAAAGCACTGGCATTTAAGGCCACAGGTTATGGGATCACCTCAAGAATCTCTGTACCCTCAATTAACTAAATACGTATTTTTGAAGTAATGTAGACTGAAAGCAGTATTACACAATAATCCTAGAATATGCATATGTTTATGAAGACCCATTGAGTCTCCCACTTGAGTCTGTTACGCATGAAGTCCACGGAAATGGGTTACAGGTATATCCTTTCGAGGTTATAGATGAGGCTCTGGCAATAAGACTTTGTGACAGAACATTTATATTGCATCTAGACAGTTCAAGCTTAACGTATCACCTTAATGTTTAGCCCCAATGAAGTGGGGAACTCGTTAAGGTTCTTATTATGTCAAAAAAGGGATGTAATCAATTCTCAGTGGAAAACAATACTTTTATTAGGTAAATCTATTTTATGTATCCTTGTTTTGCAGGTTATAAATACAATGCCGATACAGGAAGATGTTACAAGCTACTTAGCTATCCTAGCAAAATTTGGTCTGAAGCGAACACTACATGTGAAGACGAAGGCGGTTACTTGGTAATTGTGAATGATGCGGAAGAGGCAAAAGCTGTTGCGGAAATTATGAAAGTAAATAACGTTTACAATGGAGCGATATGGATAGGACTCATTGATGAAACAGGAGACGGTGATTGGCGTAGTATTCACGGTAAGATAGTAACTCGACTTTCTCGTGTAGGTATAATATACATGGTGTTGCAAAAAGGTGTAGTCACTTTAACATTATTTTATTAATAGCTTCACTTGTAACTATGCAAACAAATCTTGGAAGTCAATGTTAACCTACTCCTAATTGTCATAGCGAAATGAAACTTTGTATATATTATATTTACACTAGCGACTTACACTTTACCTGCCCCGGCTTCGCACGGGTAGCAAAGACATTTTCAACAATCATCAACATATTTCAATCAATTGACACAAAATCTTAACAAATTATACACCTAAACCTTCCTCATGAATCACGGTATATTAGTGCAAACTGCATGAAAATCCATTCAGTAGTTTTTCAGTTTATCGCGAACAGACAGATCGAAAAGTTATGCGGAAACGGCTCCAAATGCTGCAGACAACCATCCAGTAGGTATATACGTAGGGCGCTACATGAATTTAGTCGTATCCAAACTAGACATGTCATCATAATATTGTGATTTAAAGTATAGCATACCCTAGGTAGGTAAAAAAAAACAAATTTGGTGGTAAGAAATCGTTAGTTCGATTTTTAAATTAATTTTCTACTTGAAAATGGCTGGTTTGTGTAATTATTTTGTAAAACTTTAAGCATGGCTTAACAAAACAACAACGTTTCGAGGAACTCAGTAGTGCACTGAGGTAAACATGTCCATCTTTAAGAACCATAGAACGGTGCTATATTCAATTCAATTGCGCCAATTTGAATTTAGAGGATAATTCAAGGTCCGGCAGGCCGATAGTAGTGACTACCGTCCTGAACATTGAGACTGTACGAAAATTATGAAAGGAATATCGAAAGATCGAGGAAACCCTCAACTAAGTACACCAACTGTTTATCGGATTCTTTATGACCATTTGAAAGTACGGAAACTTTGTTCATTCTGGGCACCCCACTTGATGACTGATGCGCTGAGGGAGCAGCGTGTGACTTGGTCTCGTAATATGTTGCAAAAAATTGAAGACGGTCGATCTAACTACGTAAACTCGATTGTTACATATAATGAAACATTGTTGTATTATTTCGACGTTCCTACTCAATCCCAAAATAAAGTACCCTAATCGTAAAGAAAATAACGGTTGGTGTAACTTTTACTGCGAGATAAATATTGGCTACAGTTGTGCTTGATAAAGGAAAGACTGTTGTTACTGCTGCATGGTATACAGAGGAATGTTTACCTCAAGTATTAGAAGCCTTAAAATATGAAAGACCAAACTCAAGACTCGATAATTGGCTTTCGCATCAAGATAACGCCCCTGCACATCGAGCCTAGTATGTCAACGATGTAAAACAAAACATAAATTCGAAATTTTCAGATCTCTAGTTTACATTGTTGTTTCTATTTTCAGGTGATCCCTTCGACAAGATACACCATACCAAGGGTGAAAACCCCATATTCAATGTTCCAGATGTCTGCGGTATCTTAAAGTCCGACGGAAAATTATATAACGGTAATTGTGATTACCACTTTCCTTATATCTGTGAAAAATCACCTAAATGAGAATAAGAACATAATAATTAATATATAAAGTGCAAAAATTCTGATTCTGTTGTTTTCTTTTACCGGAACTAATATTTTATGCAAACCTAACTACGCTGGCGTAAAAGTAATTTAATCCCTCTGGAATAGTACTGTAACGCACAGTACTGTACAACCAGGAAGTGTAACGCTGGCAAAATGTATACAAAATTGCATGATGGTGAGATATGCGGTACAGCAGCGCATAAAATACGAACAAATATACAACATTGATTTTTATAATATCGATTAGCCTATTCTAGTCCACTGCTAGACATAAGCCTCTCCATAGCAATACGAAATGCCATACGAATTTTATTCTGCAAATAGACTCCAAGTATAGCTCGCTCCAAGGTCCGCTGCGCGATCTTTACTTTGTGGACTAGCTCCACCGTTAGTGTCCACGTTTTGGCAACGTAGGTCATAACAGGTAGGACGCACTGATCGAAGACCTGAGTTTGAGGCATCGCGGTAAGGGCGATGAGAAGACTCGACGTATTTTGCTAAATGCTGCTGAACCTTAGCTCGACTCTTTTGGTGACTTCTTTTTCGAAGTTGTTTCTACCGAGCTGGATAACCTGCCCAAGGCAGATATTTTCTTGAACAACTTCGAGCGGCGATCCTTCGGCGTTAATCAGTCTGGGTGTGACGTGTTCATTGAACATAACTTTGGTTTGGTCCAACACAAAATGTCAAACACTAAAATGAGCTATATATAAAATCTTACATACTAAGAGATAAACATTTACATTATATCTATTTTCACTTATAATACTCTGAAAATCCCCAATTTATACTTAAAATAAACTGAAGAAAACGTAATACACACTTGAAATAAATACGTCATCAATTGCGTTATTATCTTTCTATTTATAAATTAAGTTTCTATCTTGATATTTGATTTATAATAACTTATTTGATTATTGGGACTTGTAAGATGAAGTTAATTTTCAGTGAGTTTAGGATTATATCGACATAATGTAGAAAATAAATGAACTAGCTCTTTCTAGCATTGCAGGACTTATACATCAGTGCTTTCAATAACAACTGATATATTGAAGTTTTTTTTTTTAAATAGAGTATAATTAAAAGATAAGCAGCTTTCTATCCCTGAAATATCTGATGCGGAAGCAATTGATCTTATAGAAGTGTGGAAAACAGATTCTTTATTTACCAATTGTTACGATGCAATGCGTGAAAAACATTGGCAAGCAACTGCAATGGTTCATTTCTTTACACGTGAACGAACCTCTTTGACATTTGTTTACTAATTTAGAGGTATACTACCGGGCGGCAACTTTATTCCAGGCCCATAGGAAAAGAGTAGAAAACGGTACTGATCTCCTTGTCACTGAGTTATTTCCTCAGCTTCTGTGGTTGTGTATAAAGAAAAAGACGCCTTCTGACGTTAAAAAGATCATATTATCATTACTATATTATTGATCCAGTAAAATAAAGATTTTTTTTACGCTATATGATACTTGGCTATATATAAAGGGATTGAGATGAAAGCGAGTAATTGCAACAAGAAAAACCTAAGATAACAATATTTATAGTTCCTATGTTAAATTTTGAGATCAATGAGCATATTGATGTGATCGTATGGATTGAGTTACATGTTACGTGTCTTCCAATGCTAAACGATATCAGTCACAATGAATGGGAAGACTTGGTTGCTACAAACTCTCACATTATGATAGAGCGTCAATTATACAGAGGCAGTAGAGCGATGTCTAATGATGGTCAGCGAAGCATCTCTCACTGTGGCTTGTAAAAGTCAGAGAAGGATTTTTTCGTTTCAAAGTTAAATCGCGAGCAATTATGAAAGAAAATAAATTTTAAAGTAAACAATAAAAGTTGGCTATTTACTAATTTGTTACAACTTTGCCATATTTTGGCTCTGAATAATATGTCAATATTCTTATGTTTTCCTAAATAAAGGGTAAAGTCTATCAAATAAGTGTTTTAATATTAGTTGTACGCTTAAATATTTCGTTATGTTTTTCGAATCGAAATTATTTATTTCGGACAACTTGATCCATATGATTGTTGATCACAGATAGATACTTACATACTAGAGAATGAATTAAATATATCTAAGTGTTATACTAATCCTTAAAATGTTAGGAAAGCCCTTGTTGCATTCTGTGCGGAGGATGATGAGGGTAGAATCATATGTTCCTTACTTGATCAGCGTCCGCACAAAATGCTTAACTTAACGGTGTTAAAGGCGTTACTGAAATCCAGCAAAGCAAGGACCGTCAACTTTTCTTCCTTCAAGATGCTCGACCTGCCATCCTCCGTGAATCGTGCCTTCCTATGAACTTTATTTTATTAACAGGGTGAGTGTCATGATCATGAGTCATGGTCCCTTAGACCAATGGTCCTCATGTTTTCAAAAATTGTTTGACCGAATAAAAAAGTGTCTAAAATGTAATGGAGAATACTTTGAAAAGCAGTAAATATATTACTTTGCATGTAAATTGTTTTATTAATGAGTTACGCAAAACTTTCAATGTACCCCACGTACATTGAGCATGTTATCCGGCTCGGTAGAAACAATTTCGGCAAGAAATCTCCAGAAAGATCCTGTTAGGACGGGCAGCAATTAAAAGAAAGAACGAAATGTTTCATTCGTAGACACCTAAGACACACAATAACTATAATAAAATAAACTTACATCTAAAAACAATAAACGCTCTTAAAACATGTGTACCTCACGTGCTCGAATAGGGTCTGGTTCATCATTTGCCAGACATGTGCCTAGCGCTGGTTTTCAACCAAACCCTTCATACCCCACGGATATCAATCAGCAAAAAATGTAACAAATACGATATAAAACAATTTTTTTATGTAAACACTAATTACTATTATTATATGTTTATTTTACACATTGTCATTACACAGTGTACATTTATACATACATATAAGCATATACCTTCATTTTTACACCTACACACACCCATACCACATCGACACCCGAGTCCTAGCCGAGTTTCTAGTATTATATTAAAGAGCTATTTTTGTCAGTCATGCCAAGATCCCGTTGAAAATTTATTAGGTAACGCCGCAGATGAATTCTAAATGTGTTTACTGCGGTAAGTGACCTAATCGGGGGAGGTATATTGTTCCAAATTTTACTAGTTGCATAACGGAAACTGCCGCTGAATGCAGCTGTCTTGTGAGGAGGAACAGATAATTGTAGCGAGCACTGCCTGTTACCACAGTCGCGTCTGCTGGACACCCAGTGTAATTTATTATATTGGTAAGTAGGCTCTTTATATTTAACTATCCCAAACATTAAGCATGCAAGGTGGAGTTTGCGACGATTTTTCATTTTCATTAAAAAATATTCATTGAGGAACGGGGTAACATGGCTTCGAGGAGGTATCACCAAACAAAAACGGGCGCAGGCGTTCTGGACTCGTTGAAACAGCAATCTTAGGCGATAAAAGCAATTTTTGACCGAATCAGCGACATGTTTCTCAAACCTAAGACTGGAGTTCATAAATAAACCCAAATTGCGTGCTTCCTGGACCCTCTCGATGACTTTCCCCATAAGTAAGACGTTAAGCGTCGGCAGATGTTTGAGTTGTTTTTTGCACCTAATATCAGATATTTTGTTTTGAGTGAGTACCAAGCCGTTATCTCCAGACCATGATACAATCCTCTGGAAGTCTTCATTGAGCGCTTCAACTGCTCTTTCGTAATCATGAGGTTTAAAAGATATATAAACCTGCACGTCATCGGCATAAATATGGTATCTACACGAGTTTATGCATTTGGTTAAGTCTGCACAGTATAAAGCAAAACAAAATCGGACCAAGAATTGACCCCTGAGGCACATCCACGGTGGAGACGGTTCTTTAATAACACATGACCTAAGTAATGCATGTAAATCGAATATCGCGGTGATAAACGTGCTAAATGCGTTAACCATTTAATTTACTGTACTCAGCTGTGAAATATTGTTCCAGTTTGTCTTGGATAAGTCACTGTTTAGTCTTTACACATACATTTTTTAAGGGTCTGTATTGTACTACATAGGGTCTAATTTTTCTCGCCTAATCTGTAAGTCACAGACAATGACAGAGTGACCATTAATTGAATTCAAAGGTTCTACAATTATCTGTTTAGGCTGTAAATCTGCGCAAGCTAAATCTAGTTGCAAGGCTACGTTGAGTTTTCTCATTACCCTTGCAGCAATTCCTCAAAACGAAGGTCTTTGTAAAACCAGAGCGTCCTACTTCTTCTGACATACGGTGCTGAGACTGGCGGTGGGGTCGTTAATGCCCACGTCTCGGCACCGTATATCATTCGGTCTAGTCCACAAGCTTTTTAAAGTCACCTAGCGGGTTGTGAAGCGAGCTATGCTTGGATTTTCTTTGAAGGTAATGAATGAATTAACGAATTTGATCGTAATGAGGTCATCCGACAAAGAACCAACATTACCGACATAATTTGCAGAATGAGCATGCTGACGTGGCCTGGCATGGTCGTTGGGCAAACGGGTCCTAGAATTGAGACCGCGAACTGGTAAACGGAAGGTAGGGTCCCCCCAGCCAAATAGACTGACGAACTGAGAAAGTTACCTGGGATAGATTGTGTGTGTAGATTGTATGCGAAAGGTGGACAACTGGTTGCTTTCGCGCACGTTAGGAGAGAGGTGGACTACTATAGGCTGATGGATTGAACGTTTATTGAATATACAAGTGTACCCCACCTTGACAGTACCACATGATTGAGCTCTTTTTATTAGCTCTGAAATGAAGGTACCATAAAAAACAATCAATCTTAGCTAAAGCGTGGGGTTGTAAAAAAATCTAGAAGTTGAGACATCGATATCCTAGTTCACAATCATAATTATTATGGAAAAAAATATTTGTGCACTAATTACACCAGTAACGCCTCTGCTTTTACTAAATCCAGGATTTAGGTGTTCGACACAAATATCAGACTATTTTATTTTGCGTTAAATAAAAAGCTTTATATTAAAAAAAACATTTTATATAGTTTTAGGAGACAATTCTTTTTTCTTTTAGAAGTCTTTTTCGCAGACATAATATAATCCATCCAGGCAACTTTTGTCGGTCAATGTAACGTCACGGTTTAAGGCAGCGCAAGATTTGAACTCCAATTTGGGGGCCCTGGGTTTGGACCAGACGTTAAATATCTCATTTTGAGGATGACCTGAGAAAAAAAAACAATTAAAGTTTTTTTTTTTTTTATAAAAAGACAACTCCCGCATTAGAAATTACTCATGTGTCGCGGGGGACTTCACAAACATACAAACAACGGACACAAAGAACACCCAGACTAGGGTGGGAATCGAACCCACGACCTCTGGCTCAGCAGTCAGGGTCACTAACCACTAGACCAACAGGCCAGTCAAAATCACTGCATATACAATGTTTTGAAGAACTGTATCGATATGTTTTTGGATTTTGGAGCTGTTGGAATTTCAAGGGGTTCAAAATGCTGCAAAGATGATTTACTAAATTCATCAATAACAAGGGAAATTATTGTTGTGTATTTACAAGACTCATTTACCTACACATCAAGTTTCATTTATAAAAAGTAATCTTGAATATCCTTACCATAGCATAGTTTGTACTATAGGTTCTAGAACACGATAAACCTACTTAGATAAATTTTTATACACATAAAGAAACACCCAGACCAATGCAAATAAACGTATTCATGAGTGGGAATCGAATTAAGGACTCTTGACAGTCGAATGCACTACCGAACGTCACAAATCGAGAGGTGAACTTACCGTAAGAACTGCTCCAATAACCGTTTGAGTTTCTGTCTCGATGTCCAACCCAGGCTTGTTCCACGTCTAAGTTGTTTAGTATGCCACTGACAGTTTGGGCTTCTACAAACGATCATCACCGCGCTGTTTCCTGAACAACAAGAATTCTACTACCCGCCAGTGCAGTGTGAATTGGAAGCGATCCCGCCTATTAGGGAAGACGAACTGATGGAGGTGTGTAATCGAGTGGGGAATAATAAAACTTCAGGATTGGATGGAATCCCAAACATTGCTCTGAAAGCAGCTATCAAAGAAGCACCAGCATTGTTCCTGGAAGTCTACAATGCATGCCTTAAAGAAGGGACTTTCCCCCGGAAGTGGAAGCAACAGAGGCTAGTACTACTCCCAAACAGAAAAAAGCCACATGATGAACCGTCATCCTATCGTGCGCTCTGCATGCTAGATAACAGCGGGCAAGATACTCGAGCGAATAATCCACCAAAAAATCGAAGCAGCAGTCAAGCCGCTTCTGGCTAGCAACCAGTAAGGCTTCCGAAAAGGGCGGTCAACCCTAGACGCGGTCAATGTGGTGGTGACCACAGCCAAGGCTGCGATCGCAGGGACCAGATAGAAGGGTGGCACGAAGAAGAATTGCTTGGTTGCTACTTTGGACATCAAGAATGCCTTGAATTCCGCTAATTGGGACTGCATAATGGGGGCACTTGAAGAGAAAAATACACCAGGATACCTGTGTAGGATGGTTGCGAGCTACTTCACAAATAGGCTCTTGAAATACGACACGAAGAACGGTCCAAGGGAATATAGAATAACTGGAGGACTACGCCAGGGCTCGGATCTAGGCCCGCTCTTGTGGAACATCATGTACGATGGCCTACTAAAACTAGAACTGCCCGAGAACGTCAAACTCGTGGCGTATGCAGACGATGTGGCCATAGTGATCGTCGCGAAGTATCTCGAGGAGATCAATCTCGCCTTAGACATCACTTTCGAGAAAATCAACAAGTGGATGAATACGGTGAACCTGCAATTAGCACAGCACAAAACCGAGGCAGTGCTCTTTACTAGCAGTTGGAGCGCACATTATTACTTCGCAGCCGTTCATTCGGTACCTGGGAGTGATGTTTAGTGATGGTTAGAAGGAAAGAAGTAATGACTTCACCTACCAGAAGAAAGAGCAACAGCTAGAACCTCTCCCCGCGAAGTAATGCCTAACGGTGGTTTCCGCGGGGAAGCAGAGGCCGGAGAAAGAGGAGGTTTTTAGTCGGCATTGACATCGGAGTCCGACATACCAGGTTGTATTCCTGATGATACGTAAAAGTATTTTCCCAACTCCACATACAACAACACTGTGTAATTTTAGTAGAGAAATCTTAAAATATAATACGTATATATATATATATAAGTATTGTATATGTGTGTATGTATGTGCGTATATACATATTCGTGTTAGCGATACTGTCCGAAGTTAAAATTGTCCTAGATGTGTAATCCTCCAATTGGTATATGTATACAATATATTTTTTTTCTAAATTTAATTTGAAAGTACAACATGTTTGAAATGGTTTAACAAACAACAAGTGTAAAAATTTAATGTACACAACATTAAAACTACGGACACAAGGAACACTCAGATTCAGGTCAACTACTTTTGGACCACACAAATTTTTGTTCCGTATGGGAATCGAACCCAGATGGCGCGACGAAGTAACGATGCGACCACTTTAACCATAACGTCACCCGTGCAGTCAACTGTTATTTTAATAACAATATTAGGCTTTAAAAATCCCAGATAAACATACTTGTCGTACAGTTGAATGTACTACCGCTGCCCCACATAGGCCCCAAATAATTTTTAAACCGACAGTTTAAAAATTATTTACAAAAACGAAGAGTTCATGTTTAACATATCTTATCCTACAAATGAATTCGATAATATTACCTTTGCTCCAAATAAGTTGGCTAAATAGAAATTAGCTAATCAAAGTAGTTTTTTAGCTGTTCGAATTTAAACACAGTTCGTCGTTCATTTATCTATTCAGTTCCAATATCTTAAAATTTCAACGCTTCAATTTTCAACTTTTCACCTACAAATCTTAAGCCATATTATTGCCATAGAATAAAATCGTTACGTTATCAGTGTTTTGGATTCGAAACTGCCATTTGACCCAAGCTTATCAACCAAATTTGTTATTAATAGCCACGGAACGTTTAATTTAAATCAAATCAACGAGGCAAGCCGCTGTGTCAACACTATGGCGTGTCTTAAATTGTTCACTTTAATTACTTGTGCTATTTTGCTGTCGACTGTAACCGGTAAGATTCTATTTTTAGAGATCTGTTAGCAGTTTCGTATTGATTGTTTAAAGTGTTAATTTTACCTTAGATATGATACCGGAGACCAACTTTACATTATTAAATTATAATTATAAATTGTACTAGCAGTTCCCGCGCGGCTTTGCTCGCTTGTATATATTTATATATTTTGTGCGGAACCCTAATTCTTTTCCCAAAATAAAAGTAGCCTAAGTTACTCCTTATAACACCAGCTATCTGCCAATGAAAGTCCTGTGGAAATGGGTCCACCCGTTCCGGAGATTAGCCTGAACAAACAGACAGACAGACAGACAAAAATTTAAAAAACTGATTTTTAGGCACAGGTAACGTGCAAATAACTGTATGAGCTTAAAAAAAGCTATTATTTTGACATACAAACAAACACTTCAATTTTAATTATTTGTATTGATAATAATAATTATAGAAGAAAATATAATGGAAGTTTTAAGGTATTTTTTTCAAAATCAAAATCATTTATTTGCTTGAAACACAGGCTTTACAAACCGTCATGAGTACATGCATGCCAAAAATAATTGTTTTTAAAACAATAAATTAAAAATAATCTTAAAATGTATTTATTTTCTAAAATAAAAGACAACAGGTTTACAATTTTGAACAAAAATACTTAAAATTAAAAAAGGCCACCCCGATCCCCACCCGACGCAAAGCTGCCCATTACAGAGGCCGCGTTTCCCCGCTGTACGGCAATGGACAACCTTTGCGCCAAGTAAGACCCGGAGCGACTGTAAATCCCCGCTCTCTAAGGCGACGGCCGATCTCTCTGATAAACGTAAGGGCATCAGACCCCCAACATCCAGATGTCTCGAACGCTAGTGGTACAAACAAGTAACTTTCACCCAGGAGGGCATATTTCTCCCGCTTTCTCGAAGCCGCACTCTCAGCGGCAGCCCCAGCCGTCCGTGTTGTGTGAGTCATATGAGAGACCGCGAAAGTATTGACACACGTAGCATCCCACACCAAACTCCTCCCTTTTTGCCATGGGACCAGTCTCAAACCGTCGGGTCTTTTGCCATCGGAGCGACTGAGACCTGGTGGCTCCAAGACGCATGGGACATTTGCCGAAAACATTAAAAATAATTGTTTTCAAACTTTCGCGACTTTCATACATATTAGATGTGTAAATCGGGATTTAATCGTGATAATATTTAAAAGGTACAATACCTCCACTCGTGATCACGATCGGTGCAATTCGATCGAAACGTCGGGTAACCAAGAGTTATGGCACCTTTTAAATATCATCGCAATGAAGTCCCGAATTACACATCTAATATTAATTCAAAATATCCAAATTACAATTACAAAATTATTACGTCAATATTATTACATAATTTTGTTTTTGTTGTTAATTATTACATTAATATATTAAATCGCACAGAAATCAGTGGAGGATGACCTAACCAAATTAAAATTGTCAAAATGTAGGTATCTGTAGGGACACATACATTGTAAGAGTGCATGTGCAAGCGTTAGCCAGTCGGTGTAGCACTCGGTCCGGACACACGCGTGTCTAACTGGTATATAAACCAATTACCATAAACTTTACTCTTTGATTCACATATCTACGACCTTGTGAGTGAGTGCACCTGACCACACACATAAACACGAATACCTACAATAACAGGTTCGATAATTACGGTATTACGATAAAAGTAAGTAAATGAGTGTTTGGTGTAAATAAGTTAGATTTTCTTAGTCACGACGTGCCTAAACTAGAAATTCGACCTCTCGGTGAGAAAGTCAAGGCCGTACAACTTTTTACAAAACCGGAAAATGTTGAACAACTTAGGCGCTTCTTAGGTATGTTTAACTTCTACAGATCTTACATCTTGTTGTTGTCTTACAGTCAGTATTAAATACCTATTTGTATAATGCCAAAACGAAAGATAAGACGATGATTAAATGATCGGTGGAAGCGAATAAAGCGTTCTGTGTGTAATTTTGAGTACGTAAATGTAACGTCGTTAACGAAATAAAACACAGTGTATTCTAAATTATATTTAACTAGCAGCGCCTAGCGGTTTCACCCGCGTAAGTTTCGATCCCGTGGGAATGTCGGGATAAAAAGTAAGTCGGCGCCAAATAATAAAATGATTAATTACCTACGTAGAGCCATGTCCATTTCTACATAGGTACATATAAAATTTAGATAATTAATTAGTTTGTTGTTTGGCGCCGACTCAAAATTAGTTTATATAAAATTTGATAGTTTATGCAAATAACCTCAATACTTAAGACTTAAAAGGTTTATTTATTTTATGCTTTTTTGTTCTTTTCGTCGGTTTAATTTTTGTTAAAAAGATTTTTATTTATAAAACGGCAAAGGTTTTTCATTGAATTTATAAGATTGTGTATCTGATCCTGCGGCAATCGCTCCCAATGGAATTTCAATAAGTGTTGGGTTGTCGACACTTCGACCAGGTCTCATGCGTCTCACGTCTCTGGAGCATGTCCCATGCGTGCTCATGTCATGCATCAGCGTGAAATCTGAGCCAAGACTTTGTGCAAATGGGTGAACATAAGGCCCAAGGACATCTTCAACGTAAGTTTCAGCGTTCATATTGCCATCTACAAAAATGAGCTCAGTTCGTCTGTTCTTCATAATACCCGCCCATACCATCACTGCTGAGCCACTGTAAGGGTGCACTTTCTGGACGCATCTCAGCCGTTCAGCATTTCCGGGACGACGATACACTCTTATACCCTTCTCGTATGAGGCCTAAATCCAAACCGGGACTCATCGCGAAATTAAATTCCCATGGCGTATAGGTATACGAGCACGACGCGTAATTAGGTGCCCTAATTACGCGTCGTGCTCGTATGCCGTATTCATGCAGTTTATTTCTCTCTCGCTTGAGAATAGTAGCTTTAAAACATTTCCCCGGGTGGTTAACATCGGCTGACGTCTTGCAGCCAGTTGTATGTATCTGTCCTGTTCAGCAGTTGTACTCCTTCCACGTCCTGGATGCTGTTTAGCAGGATCCCCTGTATTAACATAACGCTGCCATAGACGACAAATCACGCTCCTATTGATACCAAAACGCCGAGATACCTGGGACTAATTTCTTCGTACTTGTAGCATTCCTACAGCTCTCTGCATTTCATCAGCAGTCAAATGACGTCGCTCCATGACATAAAAAATGACTCGCCACAATTTTTTTTTTAAACTGGATATCCCAAAATGATAAAAGTGAGATAAATACCAAATTTATCAATAAAAAGTGCAGAGCACTATGCTGCAGTGATTATAAATAGTATTAGGTATACTTAACAAATAAATATTTAAGGAATATCTGAGGGACAAGCAGTCTTTCGCGGTTGACATAGCAGTTGTTCTGCTGTGTCAACATACGTCACAACCCAGGTGTGAAATAATAGCAGTCAATAATTTTTAAACAATATTTATTTACTTTTATGGTGCTCAGAATCTTAAGAAAGATAAAACAACTAGCATCAATCAATTAAATGAAAAATCTAGATAGCCTTCACCTAGCTTTTGTGAGTGCGTCCATAGGGTAAGAAATGTTCATCTTAAATAACTATTCAGGATCTGTTGGTGTCTCATCTACGGCTTCGTACTCAAATAATCGTTTTTTTTTTCTGGGATCGGACTGACTTAAAAAATTAGACCTATTTTAGCCTAAGATGTTATTTCCTTAGTTGTTATTAGTGCAAGGGAAGAGGCTCGTGACTGTTTCACAAATTCCAAGCGATTTTAAAGTTATTGTAAAGCGTTAGGTAAATCACAATGTTCACTTCACACAATATATCTCAGACCAAGCCAACATTGTAACTATAAAATCATGGCCACCAACAATTACTCATTTAATTAAGACGCACCTACTTCCTGTTTTTACTGCATCACCATCATCCACCATATCTTATCCCATGCGGTATCCTCTTATGACTCTGACGGATATTGCCCGCTGCAGTCACCACAGTATCGCAGATTGCGGACCGTCAAGAACTCCCACAATATTAGGGCGCCATATAAGCCCAAAAAATTGTCAAATTGTTAAAAGTCTGTCGTTGGTAGAAGTCAATTTTTTTTTTTTAATTTTTTTTTCTCGATTTTGAGTGGGTTGGTTTGTAGTTTGTGTAAGAAACAATAGCCTTGTGTGTAGTGAACTGCTCATCACCTTTTTCAAAATATTGCTTTACTCGATGCAGGGACATTAATTGTTCAGGATTTTTTTATTAACTTCCCCATCAGCTCTACTTCACCATACGCGTGGTGCTTACTGTGTGCGTACTTAGCAACCACATTAAAGTAATCGAATTATAACCCATATTATGGAGTAGTTCCGGTGGCCATCTATGGTCTTCATCATCTGTTCCTCTACATCAAATGCGCCGAGAGTAAATGCACGAGTTACTATTTAAATACCCAAATCACTATAGGTATAATATTTGAAGTTCCCTCGATTTTTCCAGGATCCCATCATCAGATTCTGACCTGATCAACTAGAAAGTATCCCTTATAAAGTTATACAGTCCAGCCGTCTTCGAATAATCGGGTAACGTACATAAAAAAAAGATCCGATGCACCATCCGATCCCTTTTTTAAGCCGGTTAAAATACTTGAGGATGTTGGTTCAGAATTTTGGCTTTGACTCATTTATTTATTTCTATCGTGTTCACTCCATTATCGTACCCTTGACTTTGATAATGGTTCATGTCCAAGTAAAATTCAATTGCACCAAGAAAGAGGCCAGTGAGTCCTGCTTTTAAAGAGTCACTTGCCGGCTTATAAACAGACAAAACAATGTCGTACTTCTACTTCTTCATTAGTATCACGTCAGTAGTATAGCCTAGTATGATAGAGAAGTATTAAGAATACTACGTAAGTATTTACCATAGACATCAGTCAGCAGATTATTAGCCTGCCCCTATCGTCTAAAGTCGTAAAGCAACGACTCGGTGACCGGTCCCTTTTGGTAATACACAGGGCCGCCCCTGCTGGAACATAATTCAATTATTATCCTGCCAGGCATACAGGAGTGAGTGTAATCTACTGTAGGTGTTACTTCACTTATAATTCTGTTTACAGATGGCGTACAAAGCAAGTATGTATACCAGTCGGATGTGCAAAGATCCATAGGACAAAACAAAGTGGTGGCGACGTGGGAGGAGGCCAAGCAACGATGTGAAAGCGCTGGTAATATCAGCTTACCCAAATTGAGATTTATTTCCATCCCTATTTCTTGTAGCATAATGTTATGTTTTCCAAGTCAGAATGGTAGCCAGTTATGTTCCATCGGACTTATATCTATGAGATTTCGTAGGGAAATCGAATTACATAAATGTGTTGTGATACTTTTAAACGAATTTATTAAGACAGTAATCGTAGCAAAACTGCACAGTAGCTCGAGCATATTCGACCAATTATTTATCTATAACAGCAATTAACTAAAAACAATATCATTAAACAACTAAACGGTATTAGTTACAACATAGCAAACAGTAACAAAGTAAAGAGTCATAACTAAACATGCATATAATATTTACGATGCTACAATTTCAAGGTGTTCTACGGAACAAATTAACACGCTTAGACCTTAGTACGTTATAGGTCCGTGTATATACTCTCGAAGCCATAAGTCTGAGCAGTGAACTTCAAAGCAAGAGTGCGCTACAAAAGACCAGAAATGGTCGAGGTAATAATAGTAACCCTGAAGTCTCGGCTGATTGATGCCCACCTCGCTGTGGCTTTTCCTGCCGCTTCTTCGAAAACGAGGCAGTGTTTGATGCACAAGTATAATAATACTTAGGATAAATAGGTAAAACCTACAATTTTCGAGTAGTAAGTACTTTCACACAACTAGAAAAACGCAAATAAATTACCTTTTCTCTCTTAGATTCTTGACTTCTTATTCAAGCGCATCTAACTCTTCAATACTAAGTATTGTATAATATAATGGTCTATTTTAGTTTACATGTAATTCTATGGTAAATTACCAAAGTTATGTTTGCATGCCAAATTTATTGGTGAAATGTGTATCGTGCCTATATTTTATGTAACACCTTCTTGTACCACATTTTACGCAAATAAATTATTATTATTATTATAATGATATTTTATCTGGTTGCGAGGCCTCCCTTTATCATTGTATTTTGTTGTGTTCCACAGGTGCAATTCTTGCGTCTCCTATTGATGAGAAACTGCTAAAGCACATGCTGTCATATATCAATGTAAACAATCATACCAATCTATATTTTATCGGTATCAAGGCAAGAGAATCCAATCCTAAACCACAATTTTTGTCTGAAGAAGGTTAGTAGTAGTTTGCTCATAACATAGTTATCAAAATGAACAACATTGTAAGTTTTTTGAGTAAGATATCTTCGAACTACAAACGATGTGCACGTTGAAAATAAATAAAGAATCTAAGGAAGGTAGGTACTGAAGGAAGAAGATCTAATTCTAATAGAATAAAACTTTCGTAAGTGGTATTTGTATTCATTATATATAAAGATCGGTTTTACTCACGTGTCAAACCTGACCGGGGTCCTTTATCAAGGGGTAAAGTGTCCTTCCGTATCGGCATCAGGCCCGTCGGGTTTGAAACTAGTCGGGCATCTCCATGATACACACGTGAGTCTAAACGTATTTCTATAATTAATAAAATTTAGTCCACCGGCACAATAAGTGTACTGTTCTAATCTAATCTACAATGAGGCCAACAACAGAGTATGTAAGGTATGTAAACCATATGTAAACAGCTAATACAGTAATCAATGATGATTACTTGTTTAAATTAAAACAACGCAGTTAGTGTCATTTCCATTACACTACTACCGGCTTGCTAAGTATCGGTGCGGTTCTCGATCTCGGTTCAATATTTAAACCTCTCCCGATTCCAAACAAATATTTAAAAAACCGCTAAAACACTCGCATTGCATTTGATTACGTCACCAACCGATTAACTGACAGTACGCCATAGAGTAGGAGGATAATATACGTAAAAATGTTGAATACATTTACTGTATATTTTATATTTAAAAAATGTGGTTTATGGTTTTAAAATATCACAATTAATAATTTAGATGCAACGTAACATATATTTGTGATCAGTGTCAATATCCCTTCTATGATATTATAAAAATAAAAAAAATTACAGTCCTAGGTTGTAGTTTCACAACAGACCTCTAAATTCTTGGAATCCATCTCTTTCATTGTATACTTACGTTATATTTTTTAGGTATACTCATTGATGACTTGCCTGAAGTTGTACTAGATATGATTGATCAGTTGGACCCACGAGAAGGTGATTGCTTAGCAATGAACCGCGACAGTATAAGAGTCGTCCATTGCTGGGATCGATTGCCTTATATATGTTACAAACAAGTGGAGCCAACAGAAGAAAAATCAACGGCCCGTCCAGAATGTGATTATGAAGGTAAACTTTTTGACTTTGACTAACATTACATTATTTATATATAAATAGGGAGAGACCAATCAGTTTATCACTTTTGAACACGCTTTTATTGAAAGGATATACATACATCGTATAACCCTTTTTCTTTCTACCGTCAAATCTTCAAAATCCAATAGGTTCCCACGACGCTTAAGTAAATCCCCACTTAGCCTCGGGGCTCCCACCTACTTCTAATTGTCGCATCGAAATTAAACTTTATATGTTCATATATATAGTTTGGATCACAATACTATAATTTGCCTTGGAGCTGATCTGATGCTGAAGATACTTTTTTTATTAATGCTTGTTTTTTTAGTAGTTTTAGTGTTATGATTATTTAATGATTTAAGCTCAAATTTCGATTAATGGGTGATCACTACTAATAGACAATTTGTCAAAATTTAGAAGTGTATAATTTGCGCTCTCTATTGCTACGAGTGATCATTAATTAAGGTTAAGAAAAGGGAATAATTAGGCCTTTTTTTTTTGTGCGTGTGGAAACCCCCTCGGGCCGTCACCCCACCGGGGTTTTCGGTGGGGCGGTGTGTCGGAATCGAACCGACTAAAACCACACGGTGTGCCGTACTGCGCCTTAAGTAGAGGGGGAATAATTAGGCCTGTCCCATCTAATGGCAGTGCATTACATACTGTCACAGCCTGTAAAGTAAAATATTCACCTTAGTAATTAGTTGAAAGCACTGGCATTTAAGGCCACAGGTTATGGGATCACCTCAAGAATCTCTGTACCCTCAATTAACTAAATACGTATTTTTGAAGTAATGTAGACTGAAAGCAGTATTACACAATAATCCTAGAATATGCATATGTTTATGAAGACCCATTGAGTCTCCCACTTGAGTCTGTTACGCATGAAGTCCACGGAAATGGGTTACAGGTATATCCTTTCGAGGTTATAGATGAGGCTCTGGCAATAAGACTTTGTGACAGAACATTTATATTGCATCTAGACAGTTCAAGCTTAACGTATCACCTTAATGTTTAGCCCCAATGAAGTGGGGAACTCGTTAAGGTTCTTATTATGTCAAAAAAGGGATGTAATCAATTCTCAGTGGAAAACAATACTTTTATTAGGTAAATCTATTTTATGTATCCTTGTTTTGCAGGTTATAAATACAATGCCGATACAGGAAGATGTTACAAGCTACTTAGCTATCCTAGCAAAATTTGGTCTGAAGCGAACACTACATGTGAAGACGAAGGCGGTTACTTGGTAATTGTGAATGATGCGGAAGAGGCAACAGCTGTTGCGGAAATTATGAAAGTAAATAACGTTTACAATGGAGCGATATGGATAGGACTCATTGATGAAACAGGAGACGGTGATTGGCGTAGTATTCACGGTAAGATAGTAACTCGACTTTCTCGTGTAGGTATAATATACATGGTGTTGCAAAAAGGTGTAGTCACTTTAACATTATTTTATTAATAGCTTCACTTGTAACTATGCAAACAAATCTTGGAAGTCAATGTTAACCTACTCCTAATTGTCATAGCGAAATGAAACTTTGTATATATTATATTTACACTAGCGACTTACACTTTACCTGCCCCGGCTTCGCAAGGGTAGCAAAGACATTTTCAACAATCATCAACATATTTCAATCAATTGACACAAAATCTTAACTAATTATACACCTAAACCTTCCTCATGAATCACGGTATATTAGTGCAAACTGCATGAAAATCCATTCAGTAGTTTTTCAGTTTATCGCGAACAGACAGATCGAAAAGTTATGCGAAAACGGCTCCAAATGCTGCAGACAACCATCCAGTAGGTATATACGTAGGGCGCTACATGAATTTAGTCGTATCCAAACTAGACATGTCATCATAATATTGTGATTTAAAGTATAGCATACCCTAGGTAGGTAAAAAAAACAAATTTGGTGGTAAGAAATCGTTAGTTCGATTTTTAAATTAATTTTCTACTTGAAAATGGCTGGTTTGTGTAATTATTTTGTAAAACTTTAAGCATGGCTTAACAAAACAACAACGTTTCGAGGAACTCAGTAGTGCACTGAGGTAAACATGTCCATCTTTAAGAACCATAGAACGGTGCTATATTCAATTCAATTGCGCCAATTTGAATTTAGAGGATAATTCAAGGTCCGGCAGGCCGATAGTAGTGACTACCGTCCTGAACATTGAGACTGTACGAAAATTATGAAAGGAATATCGAAAGATCGAGGAAACCCTCAACTAAGTACACCAACTGTTTATCGGATTCTTTATGACCATTTGAAAGTACGGAAACTTTGTTCATTCTGGGCACCCCACTTGATGACTGATGCGCTGAGGGAGCAGCGTGTGACTTGGTCTCGTAATATGTTGCAAAAAATTGAAGACGGTCGATCTAACTACGTAAACTCGATTGTTACATATAATGAAACATTGTTGTATTATTTCGACGTTCCTACTCAATCCCAAAATAAAGTACCCTAATCGTAAAGAAAATAACGGTTGGTGTAACTTTTACTGCGAGATAAATATTGGCTACAGTTGTGCTTGATAAAGGAGAGACTGTTGTTACTGCTGCCTGGTATACAGAGGAATGTTTACCTCAAGTATTAGAAGCCTTAAAATATGAAAGACCAAACTCAAGACTCGATAATTGGCTTTCGCATCAAGATAACGCCCCTGCACATCGAGCCTAGTATGTCAACGATGTAAAACAAAACATAAATTCGAAATTTTCAGATCTCTAGTTTACATTGTTGTTTCTATTTTCAGGTGATCCCTTCGACAAGATATACCATACCAAGGGTGAAAACCCCATATTCAATGTTCCAGATGTCTGCGGTATCTTAAAGTCCGACGGAAAATTATATAACGGTAATTGTCATTACCACTTTCCTTATATCTGTGAAAAATCACCTAAATAAGAATAAGAACATAATAATTAATATATAAAGTGCAAAAATGCTGATTCTGTTGTTTTCTTTTACCGGAACTAATATTTTATGCAAACCTAACTAGTATTATAAATGTGAGTGTAAGTTTGTTTCTTTATTTGTTACGCGTATCATGAAAACTCAACTTTTATGAATAGTTGGCAATGAAACACGTGAGGGGCTTGACATCAAATGTACTTTGTTACCACCAAAAAATATTTTCTACTTTTTAGTTCGGTTTGATATTAAAGCGACCTTATTTTTCGAGTCTTTGATCCCTCGACTCAGTCCTTGATACGTGTGCAAATTTTCAAGTTAATCTGACGTCTTTAAATTTTTGAAAATTACGTTGAAAGATTACGTTACATAGATAGAGGTCAAGCTGATATAAGAGGATTCCGTACAAACTAGTATGTAGATAGTTTGTCCATCTGGAGAATCGATTCTCGTGGAATAGGAGAGTATATTTAAAGCAGCAAACCTAACTTTGCCATTCAAAATATACTCCCCCATACATCAATATACGTCATAGTCAATTTTCCAAGAGCAAAATATTTACTTTTGAGGTACGGCACCCTAAAAATTACTGTTATGACCTGAATGTTTAACTTTACTAACTAATTGTATACTAGCTTTTGCCCGTGGCTTCGCTGGCGGAAAAGTAATTTAATCCCTCTGGAATAGTACTGTAACGCACAGTACTGTACAACCAGGAAGTGTAACGCTGGCAAAATGGATACAAAATTGCATGATGGTGAGATATGCGGTACAGCAGCGCATAAAATACGAACAAATATACAACATTGATTTTTATAATATCGATTAGCCTATTCTAGTCCACTGCTAGACATAAGCCTCTCCATAGCAATACGAAATGCCATACGAATTTTATTCTGCAAATAGACTCCAAGTATAGCTCGCTCCAAGGTCCGCTGCGCGACCTTTACTTTGTGGACTAGCTCCACCGTTAGTGTCCACGTTTTGGCAACGTAGGTCATAACAGGTAGGACGCACTGATCGAAGACCTGAGTTTGAGGCATCGCGGTAAGGGCGATGAGAAGACTCGACGTAGTTTGCTAAATGCTGCTCAACCTTAGCTCGACTCTTTTGGTGACTTCTTTTCCGAAGTTGTTTCTACCGAGCTGGATAACCTGCCCAAGGCAGATATTTTCTTGAACAACTTCGAGCGGCGATCCTTCGGCGTTAATCAGTCTGGGTGTGACGTGTTCATTGAACATAACTTTGGTTTGGTCCAACACAAAATGTCAAACACTAAAATGAGCTATATATAAAATCTTACATACTAAGAGATAAACATTTACATTATATTTATTTTCACTTATAATACTCTGAAAATCCCCAATTTATACTTAAAATAAACTGAAGAAAACGTAATACACACTTGAAATAAATACGTCATCAATTGCGTTATTATCTTTCTATTTATAAATTAAGTTTCTATCTTGATATTTGATTTATAATAACTTATTTGATTATTGGGACTTGTAAGATGAAGTTAATTTTCAGTGAGTTTAGGATTATATCGACATAATGTAGAAAATAAATGAACTAGCTCTTTCTAGCATTGCAGGACTTATACATCAGTGCTTTCAATAACAACTGATATATTGAAGTTTTTTTTTTTAAATAGAGTATAATTAAAAGATAAGCAGCTTTCTATCCCTGAAATATCTGATGCGGAAGCAATTGATCTTATAGAAGTGTGGAAAACAGATTCTTTATTTACCAATTGTTACGATGCAATGCGTGAAAAACATTGGCAAGCAACTGCAATGGTTCATTTCTTTACACGTGAACGAACCTCTTTGACATTTGTTTACTAATTTAGAGGTATACTACCGGGCGGCAACTTTATTCCAGGCCCATAGGAAAAGAGTAGAAAACGGTACTGATCTCCTTGTCACTGAGTTATTTCCTCAGCTTCTGTGGTTGTGTATAAAGAAAAAGACGCCTTCTGACGTTAAAAAGATCATATTATCATTACTATATTATTGATCCAGTAAAATAAAGATTTTTTTTACGCTATATGATACTTGGCTATATATAAAGGGATTGAGATGAAAGCGAGTAATTGCAACAAGAAAAACCTAAGATAACAATATTTATAGTTCCTATGTTAAATTTTGAGATCAATGAGCATATTGATGTGATCGTATGGATTGAGTTACATGTTACGTGTCTTCCAATGCTAAACGATATCAGTCACAATGAATGGGAAGACTTGGTTGCTACAAACTCTCACATTATGATAGAGCGTCAATTATACAGAGGCAGTAGAGCGATGTCTAATGATGGTCAGCGAAGCATCTCTCACCGTGGCTTGTAAAAGTCAGAGAAGGATTTTTTCGTTTCAAAGTTAAATCGCGAGCAATTTTGAAAGAAAATAAATTTTAAAGTAAACAATAAAAGTTGGCTATTTACTAATTTGTTACAACTTTGCCATATTTTGGCTCTGAATAATATGTCAATATTCTTATGTTTTCCTAAATAAAGGGTAAAGTCTATCAAATAAGTGTTTTAATATTAGTTGTACGCTTAAATATTTCGTTATGTTTTTCGAATCGAAATTATTTATTTCGGACAACTTGATCCATATGATTGTTGATCACAGATAGATACTTACATACTAGAGAATGAATTAAATATATCTAAGTGTTATACTAATCCTTAAAATGTTAGGAAAGCCCTTGTTGCATTCTGTGCGGAGGATGATGAGGGTAGAATCATATGTTCCTTACTTGATTAGCGTCCGCACAAAATGCTTAACTTAACGGTGTTAAAGGCGTTACTGAAATCCAGCAAAGCAAGGACCGTCAACTTTTCTTCCTTCAAGATGCTCGACCTGCCATCCTCCGTGAATCGTGCCTTCCTATGAACTTTATTTTATTAACAGGGTGAGTGTCATGATCATGAGTCATGGTCCCTTAGACCAATGGTCCTCATGTTTTCAAAAATTGTTTGACCGAATAAAAAAGTGTCTAAAATGTAATGGAGAATACTTTGCATGTAAATAGATGAAGCAGTAAATATATTACTTTGCATGTAAATTGTTTTATTAATGAGTTACGCAAAACTTTCAGTGTACCCCACGTACATTGAGCATGTTATCCGGCTCGGTAGAAACAATTTCGGCAAGAAATCTCCAGAAAGATCCTGTTAGGACGGGCAGCAATTAAAAGAAAGAACGAAATGTTTCATTCGTAGACACCTAAGACACACAATAACTATAATAAATTAAACTTACATCTAAAAACAATAAACGCTCTTAAAACATGTGTACCTCACGTGCTCGAATAGGGTCTGGTTCATCATTTGCCAGACATGTGCCTAGCGCTGGTTTTCAACCAGACCCTTCATACCCCACGGATATCAATCAGCAAAAAATTAAACAAATACGATATAAAACAATTTTTTTTATGTAAACACTAATTACTATTATTATATGTTTATTTTACACATTGTCATTACACAGTGTACATTTATACATACATATAAGCATATACCTTCATTTCTACACCTACACACACCCATACCACATCAACACCCGAGTCCTAGCCGAGTTTCTAGTATTATATTAAAGAGCTATTTTTGTCAGTCATGCCAAGATCCCGTTGAAAATTTATGAGGTAACGCCGCAGATGAATTCTAAATGTGTTTACTGCGGTAAGTGACCTAATCGGGGGAGGTATATTGTTCCAAATTTTACTAGCTGCATAACGGAAACTGCCGCTGAATGCAGCTGTCTTGTGAGGAGGAACAGATAATTGTAGCGAGCACTGCCTGTTACCACAGTCGCGTCTGCTGGACACCCAGTGTAATTTATTATATTGGTAAGTAGGCTCTTTATATTTAACTATCCCAAACATTAAGCATGCAAGGTGGAGTTTGCGACGATTTTTCATTTTCATTAAAAAATATTCATTGAGGAACGGGGTAACATGGCTTCGAGGAGGTATCACCAAACAAAAACTTGCACAGGCGTTCTGGACTCGTTGAAACAGCAATCTTAGGCGATAAAAGCAATTTTTGACCGAATCAGCGACATGTTTCTCAAACCTAAGACTGGAGTTCATAAATAAACCCAAATTGCGTGCTTCCTGGACCCTCTCGATGACTTTCCCCATAAGTAAGACGTTAAGCGTCGGCAGATGTTTGAGTTGTTTTTTGCACCTAATATCAGATATTTTGTTTTGAGTGAGTACCAAGCCGTTATCTCCAGACCATGATACAATCCTCTGGAAGTCTTCATTGAGCGCTTCAACTGCTCTTTCGTAATCATGAGGTTTAAAAGATATATAAACCTGCACGTCATCGGCATAAATATGGTATCTACACGAGTTTATGCATTTGGTTAAGTCTGCACAGTATAAAGCAAAACAAAATCGGACCAAGAATTGACCCCTGAGGCACATCCACGGTGGAGACGGTTCTTTAATAACACATGACCTAAGTAATGCATGTAAATCGAATATCGCGGTGATAAACGTGCTAAATGCGTTAACCATTTAATTTACTGTACTCAGCTGTGAAATATTGTTCCAGTTTGTCTTGGATAAGTCACTGTTTAGTCTTTACACATACATTTTTTAAGGGTCTGTATTGTACTACATAGGGTCTAATTTTTCTCGCCTAATCTGTAAGTCACAGACAATGACAGAGTGACCATTAATTGAATTCAAAGGTTCTACAATTATCTGTTTAGGCTGTAAATCTGCGCAAGCTAAATCTAGTTGCAAGGCTACGTTGAGTTTTCTCATTACCCTTGCAGCAATTCCTCAAAACGAAGGTCTTTGTAAAACCAGAGCGTCCTACTTGTTCTGACATACGGTGCTGAGACTGGCGGTGGGGTCGTTAATGCCCACGTCTCGGCACCGTATATCATTCGGTCTAGTCCACAAGCTTTTTAAAGTCACCTAGCGGGTTGTGAAGCGAGCTATGCTTGGATTTTCTTTGAAGGTAATGAATGAATTAACGAATTTGATCGTAATGAGGTCATCCGACAAAGAACCAACATTACCGACATAATTTGCAGAATGAGCATGCTGACGTGGCCTGGCATGGTCGTTGGGCAAACGGGTCCTAGAATTGAGACCGCGAACTGGTAAACGGAAGGTAGGGTCCCCCCAGCCAAATAGACTGACGAACTGAGAAAGTTACCTGGGATAGATTGTGTGTGTAGATTGTATGCGAAAGGTGGACAACTGGTTGCTTTCGCGCACGTTAGGAGAGAGGTGGACTACTATAGGCTGATGGATTGAACGTTTATTGAATATACAAGTGTACCCCACCTTGACAGTACCACATGATTGAGCTCTTTTTATTAGCTCTGAAATGAAGGTACCATAAAAAACAATCAATCTTAGCTAAAGCGTGGGGTTGTTAAAAAAATCTAGAAGTTGAGACATCGATATCCTAGTTCACAATTATGATTATTATGGAAAAAAATATTTGTGCACTAATTACACCAGTAACGCCTCTGCTTTTACTAAATCCAGGATTTAGGTGTTCGACACAAATATCAGACTATTTTATTTTGCGTTAAATAAAAAGCTTTATATTAAAAAAAACATTTTATATAGTTTTAGGAGACAATTCTTTTTTCTTTTAGAACTCTTTTTCGCAGACATAATAAAATCCATCCAGGCAACTTTTGTCGGTCAATGTAACGTCACGGTTTAAGGCAGCGCAAGATTTGAACTCCAATTTGGGGGCCCTGGGTTTGGACCAGACGTTAAATATCTCATTTTGAGGATGACCTGAGAAAAAAAAACAATTAAAGATTTTTTTTTTTTATAAAAAGACAACTCCCGCATTAGAAATTACTCATGTGTCGCGGGGGACTTCACAAACATACAAACAACGGACACAAAGAACACCCAGACTAGGGTGGGAATCGAACCCACGACCTCTGGCTCAGCAGTCAGGGTCACTAACCACTAGACCAACAGGCCAGTCAAAATCACTGCATATACAATGTTTTGAAGAACTGTATCGATATGTTTTGGATTTTGGAGCTGTTGGAATTTCAAGGGGTTCAAAATGCTGCAAAGATGATTTACTAAATTCATCAATAACAAGGGAAATTATTGTTGTGTATTTTACAAGACTCATTTACCTACACATCAAGTTTCATTTATAAAAAGTAATCTTGAATATCCTTACCATAGCATAGTTTGTACTATAGGTTCTAGAACACGATAAACCTACTTAGATAAATTTTTATACACATAAAGAAACACCCAGACCAATGCAAATAAACGTATTCATGAGTGGGAATCGAATTAACGACTCTTGACAGTCGAATGCACTACCGAACGTCACAAATCGAGAGGTGAACTTACCGTGAGAACTGCTCCAATAACCGTTTGAGTTTCTGTCTCGATGTCCAACCCAGGCTTGTTCCACGTCTAAGTTGTTTAGTATGCCACTGACAGTTTGGGCTTCTTTCTCGTCATTCAAGATTGCCAAGTATCCACCGTCGACGTTACATAACGCATTCGCCTGCACCCACGGTAACAGGCGTTTGTATACCTTGTAACAACTACCCGTTGGGTAGTATGTGTATCCTGTTTCTAGAAAAAATATGTTTGGTATTCGATAATTAACCAATTTATAGTTATATCTTATATTATACATGTGAAAGTAACTATATGTCTGTCACGTTTTCACGCCTAAACTGCTGAACCTATACTAATGAATTTTGGTATAGAAATAGACGGGACCATTGGGGTACCCAGTTTTGGCCAAGGTGGGAAGGGGGTTTTTTTTCGAAGAGGAGAGGGGGGGGGGGGGGGCAATCAAATGGGCAAATGAGCAATGCAGCTATCTTCCTTGCTTCCCCCTCGGTATACCCATGAAGGGGACCCTAGTAGGGCATAGGCTACTTTTGTTTCAAAATAAAGCTTGAAACGGGTGAAAAGGATATAAAAAAAATAAAAAACTGTCAGTCGTAGGTCTGCACGTTAGAAGTGAAAACATAACTGACATATAGGTCATCTGAGCGTGATGGTCACGTGAGTTCGGTGCTTTTTTCCCGTACCAAAAGTGCCTAACGTGCCTAAAGAAGTTTTCACTTCAAATATTGTATGAGAGACCAATTTTACTTTTTTAAGTAGATTGCGCTCGTCCAACGCCCTGAAGGGGGCTGAACGAGGCCTTACACAATTATAATCGGTGTTGAGTAATAAATATATAAAAAAATGTTTTTCTGTTTGGAAGTTCAATCTTAAACTTCATGTATTCCATTATCTAAGCGGTTATCGTCTAGGTGACTGACATGACTGGTCCAAACACCGGCAATCAAATTGTTGCTGATTTTTAAGTTATCAGTAGATCGTTTAGTTAATTGTCTATTTTCAATATTATAATTATTTAATATTATTATAATCAAAGCTTACCAGGATTACATTCTTTTGCAATTTGTTCGTTGTTGGCTGAAACTTGAGTCGTCACCTCCGATGTTATTTCTAGAGTTGCAAATAACGTCACGTTCATGTAACAAATAACATTCATTAATATGCGAGTCTGACTTTGCCTTCTTTTTCTTCCTCCAAACTACCAATATTTTAGTAACAGTTTGCCTTTAGTTAAATTTCAAAACATAGGCTATAAGGAATCAGAAAACCCATTTCTGATGTAGTGGTTTTCGAAATGAGTGTTTGGAAAAATCAGATTAATGTAAATAGCCAGGTATTATCCTTACTGCAAAATCTGTTAGTATGGGTATGCCACAGGGGCCTATTATTGACTAAGCGAAGATTTTATTACGGAATTCCTGATACTATGGAGTGAATTACTAAAACCTTTTCTTGCTGTACGGAATACTCTTACTTCCTACTAGTATTATAAACGTGAAAGTTTGTGAGGATGTATGGATATGTGAATGTATGGATGTTTGTTACTCTTTAACGCAAAAACTACTAAACCGATTGCAATGGAACATGGTATGTAGATAGCTGGAGACCTGAATTAACACATAAACTATTTATAATGTTCATTTTTTTTTTATGGTATAGGTGGCAAACGAACAGACGGGTCACCTGATGGTAAATGACTACCGCCGCCCATAGGCACCTGTAACTCAAGAGTCACAAGTGCGTTGCCACCCTTTAAGGTGGGAGTAGGGTAGGTGGGAGTAGGGGGGGAAGAGGGGAAGAGAGGGGAGAGGGGAAGGACGAGAATAGGGGAGAGGGAAGGGTTAGGGCCTCCGGTAATCTCACTCACGCGGCGAAATGCTATGCCATCATTGCTTCACAGCCGGTTTTCTGTGAGGCCGTGGTATCGAGCGGAGTCGAGCCGGCCCATACGTGCCGAAGCATGGCTCTCCCACGTTAGGAGTCAAAGTCAATGTAATAATAAAATATTTTAGAATATAAGTAATCAAAATTTTTATATCTCTTATTTGTGTGTACTAAAACAGCATCATAGGTTAAACATTAATGACATTCATACTAAGATCAGTGATTCAGTAATCTATCTAAGTCTACCAAAACTGGAATTCTTAATATCAGCTCAACATGCCCATAAATGTAAATTTGAACATCTGTTTATTTACCATGTCTTTTCAAAAGCATCTCATCTCTTGGCACAACGATAGTTTACTCTTTACCGTAGCATGTTTCGAGTTCAGACAGAAACAGCGGGCGTAAAAAAAAAATATAATTGTCTCTCTAAGGCGACACTCATTATTTTAAAAATTCTAAGTAGTCAAATTACAGACATCTTAAACTCGCACTTGTTCAGATTGTCACAAATTATTTTTAAATGTAAACTAAACACGAATTTATTAGACCTACAGATATCCTCAATGATCTTTTTAGATATGCATGGTACTTATCTTCTTACTGTTATATAAACAACCGAACAAAACTGTCACAGTGCAAATTATAATAGGTATGTACGTTATGTTTTGCCATTTAATATTTTGATTTCTTTCTCTTCTGCCAAGTGACTACATTATTATATTTTAGAGTAACATCAAACGAAATGGAAAAAATTAAATCGATAATAATCAAAGAATTTAAAGAATGACAGAAACTGCAATTTTATTTTTGTGTATTATCTATTTAATGATCTTAAAAATGAAATTTATTACTGCAATAAGAGCTTTAATTAAAAAAAAAACATAAAATATATATTTCACTATATATAATACCTTTTACCTTAACAACAATTTACTGCATTAAAAAAAGGAATATATAGAACGCCTTGTGGGACTCAATTTCAAAGTTAAATTAATTTACACACACCACAGTTTTTCTTTATAACTAATCTCTATATTCAATAATCTAAGTTTATATATGTACAAATAAAAACTTAAGAAAATAACATGGAATGTTCAATTTTGATGTATTGTAAAATTTAATAAAAATCTTTAAGATTAAATGTTTTAAAGTTACACATCGAAGCGCCTGACCATATCAAACCTGACATTAATAGAGCATCGAAATTGGAACAACAATAATATACCTACTTTAGATTGTGAAATCATTTTGACTTTTTTAAAATGTAAACCTTACCAGCCGTTGTCGATAGCACAAAGCCACAAACGATTAAAGTGAACAATTTTAAGTGCAACATGGTGTCGACGCGATAACTCTACTCTTAGAACTGGTTTAGGGAGATCGATGTCGGAATATTTATACAAACGGATTTTTGATAAGAATAGGTCACATACCCCGCGCTTCGTTAATAGCACAATCTGTGGCTTGAACACTGACGTAAGTGAATTTGTTAAATTGATTTAGATATATATTGTGATACATACTAGATGTGTAATTCGGGACTTAATCGCAATAATATTTAAAACCTCTTGGTTACCCGACGTTTCGATCGAATTGCACCGATCGTGGTCATGAGTGGACTGATGAGAGCTCAGCGACGCCTCCGTGAAGTGCGAGTTTCGGCAACTACCCGCACATGGTCTTCACTATTTTTATTCGTACTGTCGGTACTTCGACACACCACTAGACCTCTTTATACAGCAGCTGTGGCAGCCATCAACACAAACACCTGGGTCTGTGGTACAATCGGGAGGGTCCCCATTCCAAATCCAAATTAATAGTCCCGAATTACACATGTAGTATGTATCAAAGTCGCGAAAGTTTAAAAACAATTATATTGTGATAATTTTATCTAAACGAAGTAAATAGAAGAGATATTATATAAATACAGTTAATAAAAATACCAAAACAAGTATAAACTATTTTACTTGTATTTAATAAAACGAAAATATATTTTTTTAAATCTAATTTTCTAGTTGTATTTTAAATTTTAAATTAATCATACAAAAAAGGCCCTAGGATACTTACACGTTGGATTGGATTGTAGCGTAAAAAAAATTGTTTTGGAAACCACACAGTGTGCTTTCCAGCGCCTGAAATGAGTGGACCGTCGGTACTGCGACGTTTTGCCTCCAATCAAAAATCAACATATCTTTATTTTCAGCTATTACATTGTTTTGCATTGCTGCTGGGTCTTGTTACATATTTTTTATTTATAGTTAAAGCTATTTATAGCCTTTATAGCTATGTTATATAATTTTAGAGAATTGATATGAAATTGTTTTGACGAAAAAACTCTTTTAGTCACAGGGTACCTACGTCACGACTGAGTGTTGTGTTCGTTTTTACGTGTTTGGGTCAATTTTTATTTTACCATGCGTTTTGAGATTTTAACCGACTTCAATAAAAAAAGGTTCTCCATTCATCGGACTCTTTTTAAACCCCGACTCAACAAGAGGGGTGTTATAAGTTTGATGTGTCTGCGTGTATGTGTGTCTGTGTATTTATGTGTGTGTTTGTGGCATCGTAGCTCCCAAACGAATGGACCGATTTAAGTGCTTTTTTTTATTGAACGGTGACTTGATCGAAAGTGTTTTTATATATAATTAAAAAAAAACAGTTTAGCCGTTCGAAGATCATGAGCTCTTAAATTAATCTTTTGTTTAAAAAAGTTATAGTACCAGGTGGTCCCATGGTCATCAGGTCAAGATCTGGAATGGAGGCCTGGAGGAATCGAGAAAATCTTCAAATTGAATAGGAATACTTGAAGCGATTTTTGGGATTTTTATTTTGACTTGTTCATTTGTTAATTGAATAAGTTTGAGTCATGGTTGGTGTTATTAAAATTTAAAGAAAATACTACACTTCTAAGGATGGAAAATTAAAGGATTAAAAATACAGTTTCTTACAATTAATCATGATTTAAGCGCTTTGAAGGCGGTTAAATTTTTTAAAGATCATTATTTTATTTCACAATCAATATAATTAGGCTTGCGACGTACATTCGGCAACTCATACTATTCGGCAAAATACCGAATATCTAAGTATTATTCGGCTGATTTTGAGTTAGTGATTCTATGTAACACTATTCAGTGTACTGTAGAGTAGCCAAGTTAAAAGCACAGTTTGTATGAGGGAGACCCCTCTTACAAACTGTGCTTTTAACAGCTCGGTCATCTTCCACCGTCATCAGACGATGACGGTGGAAGATGACCGAGCTGTACCTATATCGGGATCATCGTAAACGCCGCTCTATCTATAGTCTCTGCCTACCCAGGAAAGAAATGAGGCGTGAGAGTATGTATATGTTTGTTTGTTAATTTATTTAATAAAAAAAATACTTATTAAAAAAATACATAATAATTAACCTCCATATTGTAAAAAAAAACACATCAAGAGAAATCAGAAATCATCATTATTAAAAAGAGCATCTACCATTACTTAGACCACAAATGCGAAGAACAGTTCGTACAAACTATAGCCGTTGTAGTCAGAACCAAACTGCATGACATTATCATAGCAGCTGTATACATTCCACCTAAGTATGCGCTGAAAACAGAGCAATACAGGAATCTATTGAAAGTTCTTGGTAACACATTCATATTAGGAGGTGACTTCAATGCAAAGAACACACATTGGGGGTCCAGACTAACTAACACCAAGGGTAAGGAATTGCTATGTGCTATCAGAGAAATCAAGTGCAATGTAATTTCAACAGGGAAGCCCACCTATTGGCCTAATGATATAAGAAAAAAACCAGATCTGATTCACTTCTTCATTTACAAGAATCTGTCAGCTACATACCTTAATATAGAAGAAGGATATGATATGCATTTCGATCATTCGCCTATTATATTAACTCTAAGCAAGACAATAATACAAAAAGAAAGCAACCCAAGTCTAGTAAACAAAAACACTGACTGGGACAGCTTTAAATTTGATTTAGATTTCAGAATAGACCTCAAAGTACCACTTAAAAACAAACAGCAAGTAAATAAAGAAGTAGCAAAATTTGTAACTGACATCCAACGCTGCGCCTGGCAAAATACACCTGTCATGAAAACAAGAGTTGTAACTCACCGATATCCAGTAGAAATAAGAAATCTTATAGCCATAAAGCGAGTCCAAAGACAAAAGTGGCAACGATTTAGATATCCGTCTGATAAAACACTGCTCAATAAACTCACAAAAAGACTAAGCAGAGCAATTCAAGAATTTCATGATAAGACTACAAATGATTACCTTAGCCAACTATCAAGTAATGGAACATCAGATTACTCACTATGGAAAGCCACTAAAAGCTTAAAAAAGCCTACCATTCACGTTTCACCTATTAAAAAAATTTATGGGAAATGGGCCATAAGTAATGAACAGAAAGCGACTGTATTTGCAGAGCATTTGGAGCAAATTTTTCAAACGGTCAGTGAGGAAAGCTCTGAAAACATAGCATTGGACGTAACTAACCATGATGATTTAGAAATAAAACTCGTGACCCCAAAAGAAGTTAACAGCATGATCAAACAATTTACCAAAAAGAAATCACCGGGATACGTACGACCTTATCACTGGTGAACTTCTCCAAAATCTCCCACGTAAAGCCATAGTAAAACTTACAACCATCATCAATTTTCATCATTTCATCATCATTAAAATTTCGACTAAAACATGTGCCTAGTATGTGGAAAGTTGCCGAAGTTATCATGATCTATAAACCAGGAAATCCACCGTGTGAAGTAACATCATACAGACCCATATCACTTTTACCAATCATATCAAAATTATTTGAAAAATTACTACTCAGGCGTTTGAAACCTATTATAGAAGATAGAGAACTGATTGCAAATTACCAATTCGGTTTTAGAGAAAAACATTCCACAATAGACCAAATATACAGAATTACCAATGTTATTGAAAAAACATTAGAAGAAAAGAAAGTTTGTTTGTTTTGAGAGGGCGCAACTGTGCCACTGTTAATGTCGAGTCCGTATAAAAGTGAAATAAAAAATACTAAAAAGTTTTATAAGTGGAGAAAAGTGCTCAAACCTGTTATTATAATCTTAGTTTATCGGAACAATATGAAGGAAATAGTGAAAATACTGTGAATTTGAGTAACTTTTAAAATTAAAACTTCAACGAACATTTTGTGAAAAGTGACTTTAAAACATAAAACCCTATCACTAACCGTAACTAAACACAGAGTGCAGAAACCAACATCGACGACAGTGTATTAGTGAATAAAAAGGTGCAAAAGACTAATATTGTAATATAAAAACAACAAAAGTGCATTATCATTCTGTCAATACAAAACACAAGTTACGCCATCTTTCACAAACTTAGGACACCACTAAGGTAAAGGAATTAACAATCAACAACCGAACCGTGGGAACTGGATCAATTAATTCCTAACATAACAAATAGAGGGCACCAGCCCCTATAATTAGCAAGACAACGAACCTCGATAACCTGAGCATACTACCTATTCCTCAACAAAAAAACAGAGGGCGCAATGGCACCTGTGACTTGCCCCGGATGTAAACAAAAAATACAAAATAAAGAAAATAAAGAAAGTTTAGTTTGTATGTTATGCAAAAATACCTACGATTTAGAATGTGCCAATGTTTCTAAAGATCGCTTTAATAAATCAATGACAACAGAACACAAAAAAACATGGAAATGTCAAACTTGTCGCTGCAAAATGCCTAAAATAGACAATACAAATACACCTATACACCTACAAGATCATGAAACTTTGTATCAAACAAACACTCTCGCAGACACCAATAAAAACAATAATGTCACCCTCAGGACAAGGTCCACAAAAACCAAAAACGACAGTATAAGCTCAGACGACTTAAGCATCCTAGGCGATACGCTAAATACAGAAAACCGAGAAATGGCTTCCCTAACAGATATACAACCCGAAGTAATAAAAAACTTAAATGAACTTATAATAGAACGCCTAAAGGACAACAACGAACTAATAATAACAGAGCTACAAAGCACAATTCAGTGAGAAATAAAAAAGGCCATAATACAATTAAGAGAAGAAGTAGAACAAAAAACAAACGCCTTATCAAAACAAAACGAACAAACAAAACATGATATAAAACCAATAAGTTTAGAAATAAACAAACTGAAACTAGAGAATGAAAAATTACAAGCGGAGGTAAAGGATCTATCAACAACATATATTCATTCCAAAATGCCATATACCGAAGAAACCAACGCTAAGAAGATAGAGTTGTTAAGCAAAAGAGTTGCAAAATTTATAATAGCCAGTAGACAATGTTTACAGGGAACTAGGATATATATCTCAGAATTCCTAGACGACAATGCACTTAAAAAACGACATCTAATGCGGGCAGAAATGACAAAAGCCAGAAACAAAGGTCAATATGCAATAATCAAGCACAATCAACTATTTATAGAAGGAAAGAAAGTCGCCATAGAAAACGAGGAGAATAAGATACATATCAACTATCAAACAACCGAAATAACAGAAAACCAAAGCAAAAGTAATCTTGAGATCTCACATAACATAGGCCAAAGCCAGCAAGTACAACAACGGTATAGCACAAAAAATTGTTCCTTTCACAACATAAAATAAAATAACACAACACAATATAAAATACTATATCAAAATATACAAAGCCTTTATAACAAGCAACACATATTAGAAGCCTTTTTAAAACAAGAACCATCATATTTAGCGCTATGTATAACAGAGACTTGGCTATCACCACAAAAACTATACACAATACAAATAAGTGGCTATAAAATGGCATCTTCTTACACCCGAAGTAATGGAACAGGCGGCGGTGTGTGCATCCTACTACGTGAAGATATAGAACACAGGGAAATCAACGTAATTACAGATATGTCAATTGAGTATGTTATAAAAGTATGTGCATGTGAACTACCAAATGAAAATATATTACTAATTACTATGTATTGGAATAGAAGAGAGGAAGAGGTATTTATAAACCAATTAAAACTAATTCTAAAATACATACAAAATAAATATTCTAAATCAAGTGTAATTATAGGAGGAGATTTCAACATTAATCTTTTAATAAATAATTTTAAAACAAACCAATTCCTAGATCTCATGCTAGAGCATAAATTTACACAGCACATAAAATATCCCACACGCATTACACACACTACTGCAACATGTTTAGACTTAATATTTACAAACTTTAACCTAAATAAATTATTTACAACTGTCGAAGAGTTCGGTTTTTCAGACCATATGGGGACGGTCATCCACCTAGAACCTGAACAACAAATAAAACAAATTACCTGGTTTACAAGAAAAAGAATATACAGCCAAATAAACATGAAACATTTCAAATCTAAATTGCAAACCATAAATTGGTCACACATTCTACCATCAAATCAAAATGTACACGAAAACTACAACACATTCAACAACACATTAAGAACTATCCTAAACGAGTGCATACCAAAACGAAAAATAAAGCTAAAAATACATTTTAAAAAGTATTGGTTAACCGTAGGTATTAAAGTATCATGCAGAAATAAAAGGCTTTTGAAAATATTTACACAAAAAGCAAACAACCCGATATTAAGTAATTATTATACAAAATATTAAAAAAGACAGTAACAACAGCAAAAAAACTGCACTATAAAAATAAATTAATAAAATCAAATAACAAAACTAAAACTATGTGGAGTATCATAAATGAGCGGAAAAATAAAAAACAAAAAAAGATAAACAAATGAAATTGCAAATAAACAATGACCTCATAACAGAGCCCACACAGGTAGCTAATTATCTCAATGATTTTTTTGCGTCTATTGGGGAGAAGACCACACAAAAATATGATACACAACCAAGCAGCGCCCCACTACACAATGTAATAGAAAATACCATGTTTCTCACCCCTGTTGACCCGTTTGAAGTAAATAAAATCTTAAAAAATCTAAAAAATAAGCACAGTCACGGAATTGATGAGTTCCCACCTATTTTATTCAAACACTGTGCGGATGAATTAACCTTACCACTTTACCTACTAATTAATCAATCTTTTGAAGAAGGAACAGTCCCTAACCAGTTAAAGCAAGCAATAATAAAACCTATCCATAAAAAGAAATCAAAAACAGACCCTAACAACTATCGCCCAATAGCACTTTTACCCACGGCTTCAAAGATTTTCGAAAAAGCTATAACCAATAGAATATACGCGTTCTGTGAAAAATATAATATACTCGACGAATGCCAAAACGGCTTTCGAAAAAATAAGTCAACAACATTGGCTATCTATAAATATATTCAAGAAGCCCTCAATATCATAAACAACAGACAATATGCTGTAGGTATTTTAGTTGATATGACGAAGGCCTATGACAAAGTGCAGTTCAAAATTTTATTAAATTAATTATATTATATAGGTATACGTGGAAAAGCTCACGAATGGCTTACCTCATACTGAACAGATCGAAAACAACTTATAGAATTAAAATACTTCAATCAAAATAAAAATGAAATAGAAAAAATTCATTCAAACAATAAAGACATAAACGCCTCAATTCCTCAGGGCAGTGTGATAGGATGCTTGCTATTTCTAGTCTACATCAATGACCTACCAAAATGCATAGAGGAATCATGTGTCATGTTTGCAGACGACATCTGTATACTAGTTTCTTCTAAAATCAATTCAAATTTAATTGACAATATAAATACAATACTCACTAAAACAACAGATTGGATGACAGAACATAACTGAGAAATAAATTATTCAAAAACTAAAATAATACTTTTTCATCCATATCAAAAGATACCATTAAATATAAACTTCAGTTTCAAAGGGCTTCAATTGGAAGTCGTTAAGGAATTTAACTTATTAGGATTAATTATAGATACTCATATAAATTGGAAACCACACGTAAAAAAAGTTCGGTCAAAAATATCAGCATTTTCATACACTCTACGCGAAATTAAGAAGACCACAGACCTTTCCACTGCTCTTGTCACATACTACTCATACGCTTACTCTTGCTTAAGCTACGGCATAATCCTTTGGGGATATAGTACAGAGGCACACACTATCTTCACCCTACAAAAAAAATTAATCAGAATAGTAACTAATATAGAAGAAACAGACTCCTGCAAACCCCACTTTCAAAATCTCAATATTCTTACTCTACCATGCATATATATCTTTGAAATTTGTAAATTTGTTCGAAATCATCCGGAATACTATAGTACAAGAGAAGACAAACAAACCAAATTTACACTTAGGCATAGAAATAGACTTAACCTCCCAACTTCCCAACTAACAATGCATTCTACAAGCCCCTTGGTTATGTCAATTAAAATATACAACAAATTACCGGAACCAATTAAAAACGAAGAAAAACATAATATTTTTATTAATAAGCTGAAACTTTTCCTGTTACAAAAAAGTTACTACACTGTAAAAGAATATATGGAAGAAAAGGAAAAATAACCTGCTTAAATAGTATTAAATCTTCACATTATAAAATAATATAAGATAACATAGTCAAGCCTAACCTAAATCAAGTGCAATAAGTAAATAAATAAATGAAATATGACCTACCTAATAATAATAAATTAAATAAGTAAATACCTTCACAATAAAAAACACATAATACTATAATAATTACCCTATATAATAAATATATAAATATATAACAATATAACCAAATTCGATATAACCATAGTGCAATAATTAAGAATAATTACTAAACATTTAATAAACAATAATTCAATTACTTTTACTACTAATATAACAAATTTTAAACGGCTGTCATCTAATCTATAAGAAGATACTATAAACTTCAGTATTTTTCTATTGTTATTAAATGGCATAAATGGTATAAAAAAAAAAAAAAAAACTCAACTTAACTTATTTTTGTGCATAAATATGTAAATGACATTTAAAATAAATACTAATTAATATTGAATTTTAATTTTATTGACTAAGTTATAAATACTACTAAAAACAAATAAATATGATTTTTGAATGTATATTGAATGTATACCTGTGTAAATGATATTTAATACCATATTGACACAATATAGAATAATTTTATTATTATTTACAATTGTGTATAAACTTTGTCTATGCACTAATAATAATAATTGTAACAAACTCTTCCTCTCTCCTAACATTGTGCTGTGCCCGACAGGGTCCATAATTGTAACCTAATTATAAGCTTGACATCTGTATCACATTGAGTATTGAGTACCATAAGAAAAGTGCCAATGGTCACATTCTTAACTTTGTAAGTTTTTAGCAAATTAAGTTAAATTTAAATTACTTATTAGCCTCAAGGTCTAGATTGTAATTTTTATGAGTAACCGTTTAATTATGACTACATCATAATGAAAAAAAAAAAAAAAGAGAAATCGGTTCATGCATTTGAATCGTAATAAAAATTTATGAGTGGGAAATTGTGGTGCAGGATTTCTGAGTTTGACGGCAGTAGATGCAACAGCATCTTTTCCACATTGCACCGACCCCCTAAAAAAAAACGGGGAATAAGGGCAGGAAGACGATGATGATGAGTTGCGACTGTATTTTATTTTTCGAGGTATCGATATGGGCGCATAGCCATTTTCTCTGCAGGAATCTCCTCGAAGTAATTTATAAAAGAAGGTTGATACGCTTTGGCGGCTTGCTGCGGGAACGGCCTTAGCACAATGGAGCACGAAACAAATATGTCTATAAAAGTTTGCTGCCACGTGCCAGCCGAATATTCGGCTATTCGGCTAGGAAGCTGGCAGAATATTCGGTATTCGGCATGTGGCGAGAATACACTATTGCAAGTCTAATAATTGTCGACATTGTCAAATATGTTTAAATCAAACCTATAAATTGCATTCCAGCAATTAAAATATTTTTTGACCAGAAATCATTCTCTCAACCTATAACAATGAAATCCCTTTTGCTGTTCACATTTCTCTCACATCTGTTCGATCTGTGAAGAAGCCTCAATGAAGAGAATGATATTGTCTGACATCTCCTTAGTGCAACTCTAGCGATGGTTTAGTTTCATAGATCTATGTAATCTAACTACATACGAGGTTATTTTTGCCATAATCTTAACAAGGATACAGTAGCGTTAAAAGAGCCCAAAAAAATTCTGATGAAGAACATTTGTGGTTAGAAAACTACAATGAAGAGGTTAAAAGTCAAACTGAAACAAGATTTTTATTTTAATCTAAGTGTAATGTCTGTCAATGAAGGCAAATCACAATCTGTCAATAAAAAAGTTCTTAAATTAGAATAATAAAATCTGTGAAATCAATGCGACAGGTCGCTGAATGTGGTATTCAGTGACCTGTCGCATTGATGTCAGGTGTGCATCATGGAACAGGAAAGGGAAGTTAATTTATTCAAAATTATTGTTAATATATTTAAATCTAATAACAATTCTTTGTGAATTGAATTAATTTTATTCAAAAAGTTTCACATATTTTTTTCACAAATGAAAATTAATGTCTTGTCACAATCTTCGTCGAATAAAAAGTTTCTGATAAGCGCAGCGCAGCCAGTTTTAGACGGATTTTCATATTCATATCCTTCATACCAGATATTGTATATCCGATCTGAAGTGTCTCCTGGAAAAATTAAATATTTTGAATTAAAGTAACTAAGTTTAACATACGTATTTTCTTGCTTTTTTTATGGTATAGGGGGCAAACGAGCAGACGGGTCACCTGATGGTAAATGACTACCGCCGCACATGGACACCTCTAACTCAAGAGTCACAAGTACTTTGCCGCCCTTTAAGGTGGGAATAGGGGAAGAGCGGGAACACTTGATAGGGGGGAGAAGGGAAGGACGGGAATAGGGGAGAGGGTTGGGTTAGGGCCTTCGGTAACCTCACTCACGCGGCGAAAAGCAATGCAAGCATTGTTTCACAGCCGGTTTTCTGTGAGGCCGTGGAATCGAGCGGAATCGAGCCGGCAAATACGTACCGAAGCATGGCATTCCCACGTAATGCAAATCTTTTAGTGGTAAGAAGGTCAAATAGAAATTAACTTTATTATATAGTTATAAAAGTAGTATTTATTAGTACGTTTGAATATATAGCAGACATGTACATAGGAAGTCGTTGTTACTATAACCACATGTTTAGAAAAAGATTTTTTAATACATCCAGTCATTGTGGATTAATGTGGATAGTATACAATAACGAAAGAGAATGTTATAACCGGCCACATTCCACTACTTTAGAAAAAAAAATTATTGCAGTAGGTACATAAGTAAATATAATTCAAGATGGTTCCGTTCTATCCCCTTACCTATGTTATTTATAGAGTATCCATTTCGAAGGAGTTACAGTAACTTGAAAGAGTAAAAATGAATATCTGAAGGAATTGTTAATCATCTAGATATTGGTCGTGCATGAATCAGAGTCATTCTCGATATAGAAAAAGTATTCGACAGTGTGGCAATTCAAATCTTATTGAGAAACCTTGAATGCATTATAATTTAAGGTATTGCTCTTGACTGGTTCCAGAGTTACTTAACAGGGAGAAAACAGTGAGTCAGGATGGATTCCTAGCTTAGTAACCCTATAGAAATAGATTTCAGAATACCTCAAGGAAGTGTGCTCGGGCCGACGCTATTCCTAATGTATCTAAATAATTTAGATTAAAGTTTTTAAATTAATTGTGTTGGAGTTACACAACACCTGTACCTATACCATAGAAAGCTATAGATAAAAAACTGACCCTTGACACTACGCCACTGTTTAAATTCTGTATCCACTCGATGTCCCACCCAACCCCACGCGTGGGCAGATATAAACATTTCGTTAATGGTGCTTGCTTCTTTCTCATCATTTAAGATAACTAAGTAACCCTCTTCTCTATTACATGTCTCGTTCGCTTCGGCCCAACTTGCAGAGATTTGGTGGAGCTTGTAACAACTACCCGTTGCTGTAGACAAGTCGTAACCTGTAAATGAGTAAAGAGGTTTATAAATGAATTATTATCAATCCAATGTAGGGATGAAACTGTTTCATAAAAATGGTCTATTAAAGCTCACCTGCGCTAACACATGTCTCAACGGCTGGTGTAGTCGTCTCTGCTATTATATTTGTCGTCACTGCCTCGGACGTGTTCGCGTCTGTCATTACTGGCTCCGTGCTGAGCTCAGTTGAGCCTGTGGTAACAGACGTATAACATATATAGGGAAGACGCCACCAACAGGGCACTGCTCTAATACTCTCTCGATCCATAGACAAACAGTCGCCATCGCGCGGGTCCAGCTGTTCTATCATGTCTATTGTAGCCTCAGGCATATCCTCTAGAAGAATACCTGGGAAATTAAACCATCAGATATAGTCAAATAATTTCTATAATTGTTCAGTACTATAATACATTCAATATGACAGGTGAAGAACATTCTGCGACATATTACTCCCTAATCTATCAGTGACCACGAACGGTGCAATGCGATGAAAACCATTACCGTCTTGATAAGGTTGCCAACTGTGCCTTGTTATCTCCAGTTTCAAAAACTGCTCTTTTGCCTGCTATATCAAAGTTAAGAGACGGTTAAATTTCAATACTAACCTTCAACAGACACAAACTGTGGTCTAGGATTATATCTTGCCTTTGTACCTATGAAATAGGCAGTAGAATGATTATTCACACCTATGTATGATAACATATATTTAAGCAACTGCGTGTTAATTGGAGATGCCAGAATTAAACCTGAAAACAAAAATAAATATTGAAGATCCTTGAAGAAACTAAAAAATGAACGAGCGAAACGAAGACATTATTGAAGTTTCAGGTACCAGAAAACATACCTTCACTCGCCTCCAGATTTTTGCCAACAGGACTATAATTCTGTACTTCTCAGGTATTATAGGTAAGTATATTACCGTCATCCAGGGACTTTGGGGATTAAATATGGGGAAAGAATTGAAGTATTGTGTATTTTGTCGTTCTTCATTAGAGGAAACAATTTATATCACGCTTTATTGTGCGTTGTACAGTCAGTGCTGACTCGCGCTGTTTAATTTCTTACAAGGTGTACATATACTTCACAGAACATAATTATTTAATATATAATTATGTATTATAGGGAAGATAATTTGTTTTTAAACAAATCATTGCGAATTTAGTAATAACAACGACTAAAAATATTGAAAGTTGTTTAAGTCAATTGTAAATTATGAGCATTAACCCACCACCAGTCCAGGAAACACCTTAAACGACCTTTTATCTTTCTTAAAGACAAATCCACATAAAATACAATGGATAATAAATTTAATATATAAATTTGTGAAGCCTCACCTTCTGTTTTACATTGTTCTTTGGCCTCCTGCCATGACGCCACTAACTTTGTTTGCGCCATCCAACGCTGTGCCTCAGAGACATACTTGAACCTGCCCTGCACCACATCTACGAAAATAACTTTATATTTATACTTGATCTATGGAGAAGGAGGTATGAGAGGAACAGGAGAAGAAGCTTTACTGTCAAATTCAACCAGATACTGTTTTTTTATACTACATCGTTACGTCATTTTAGACATTCCTTCAACATTATTGGAATGAAATACTTTTAGTTTTAATATAACGGAATATTACCTTCATTGGTTAATTTTCAATAAGTTGAATTTTTCAGTTTCAAAATAAGATTTATATATTAAAAATCACCAATTTACCAATATATACTATTCAAAACGAAATAAGGGCCACTAAGCCTTTTTGCTCTAAGACGAAAACAGTAAAGTTAATAAATTGTTTAACTTTGGTGACTACAAAATAATGTTTTTGCTTACAATTTTTGCTAACAATTGTTTTAAATAATAATCTTTTTTTTTAATTTTAAACTTTAGAATTAATTTAGCAATTTTAAATGGAAATCATGAACAAAAAAAAATAATCAACAAAAAAAAAACAATCTAAAATGAAAAGTAATGTACTTGTCACTTTTTTCTTTTAATTAGTAATGAATATGTCCTCCTCTCTAAGCAAGGCACTCCTGAAGCCTCGCTTGCATACTCTGGATGAATCTTCTCACGTTTTCATCTGGAACGTTTTAAACTGTCACTGAACTGCTGCTGGTTGTAGACCCCTCGTTCATTCTCTCTAACTCTTCGTTTTCATTGTTCCCACATATGCTCAATTGGATTTAAGTTCGGGCTGTTAGATGGCCATGGCAGTACCTCAGTATGTAACTCTTCCAGTACAACTTGGGTCGCTCGAGCTGTGTGTGCACAGGCATTGTAATGCATCAGAACCTATACAGGACCCACTCGCTGTGCAAATAGGATCACTTGAGGCCTGATGACTTCCTCGATGTAACGTGCTGCAGTTACGGTACCCGTATTCAAAATGGTGAGCTCATTCTTACCGTATAAGCTAATCCCATCCCAAATCATTATGTTGGGACCGCCAAACAGATCAACTTCGTGGACGCAGAACTCCGAGAACCGGTCGCCACGTCGTTTCCACGCCCTAATACGCCGATCATCATTAAAAATGTTACTTTGCACTCATCTTTAAAGAGCACCATTCCCCACTCATCAATCCCCCAGTTCAAATACTGACGGGAGAATCTTAAACGGTTTGCACGTTGAATCCTGGTCACAGGAAATCGAACAACTTGTCGTCTTGATGTTTGCTAGTCTTCGTGCTGTCGATTATTAATAGTTTGGTCACTTACACGGGTACCCGTTGTCAGACGTAGGTGGTGTTGCAACTTACGGGCCGTCACTGAACGATTCCGAAGAGCTGTTAACTGGACGTACCGATCCTCGCGAGCCGTTGTTATACGAACTCTACCCGAACCAGGTCTTCTTGCAACACTGCCGGTCTCTTCGAAGCGGTTCCATGCATTTTTAATAGCTCTGCCAGAAAAACCCAACCGTAATCCCACATCATGCTGTGAACGTCCTTCTCGAATCATTGTAATGGCTCTTGAGTCATGCAGTAATCGCATCCATAGTGCATTTATAGGGGCATTCGTAAGCCGAGATGTTAATTAATCAATTAAAATTTAAAAATGATTTTTTCCTCAAACAAGCGATACAAGTTAAGAAGAAAATCAAAGCAAAACATTAAAACAATAACAAACATAATTTTCTTCGAATGATGGACAGTAACTTTCAAATTAGGAACACGAACACCGGCATGAAAGAGATCCGACACCAAAGAGTTCGTAATATTAATTGAATACTACTCATCAGTTACTTTCAGTTCACTAAAGCACACTTAAATATAAATGAGGTATTTTGTTTTGTGTAGTATATCTTAGCGTTTTACGTCATTCACGGGGTCATTCTTACGACCCTAAAATATGACCACACCTTTTGTAACTGTTTATTAGCAAGAATAATATAACTATAACTGCGGAGAACGGCGACTAACATAATATAACACAGAAGAAATAAACATTACCAGTTGTTGTAGATAGCACGATGGCGCAGGTAAATAAACTGAATATATTGACATACATAGTGTTGCCACAATAAATCTTATCATGCAACTGTCCTATTTAGAATGGTGCATAACTATTTATACATATTTTTTATTGATAATAATATTTCCCATAACTTTGGCATTCACTATTTTCATTCTAGCCTCTGATAAGTTTGTGGTGAATGATTGTGGTACTGTGTGAGGTAGATACCTCTGGTACCTATCTGCTTATCAAATGTCAACTATCATTAATTTTCTTTCGGTTTATAAAATGCAAATGGGTGCCGCCTGTTACAAAACTTAATGCGGGCATATATAACTTAGGATTGCAGCTCATAACGTGTCATAACATAGTCTGTTAAACCGAAGTAGAGTTTACTTTGTTTATAGTTTACTAGAAGCGCCCCGCGGTTTCACCCGCGTAAGTCCCGGTACCGTGGGAATATCGGGATAAAAGTAACCTATGTGTTAATCTGAATCTCCAACTATCTACATACCAAGTTTCGGATCGGATCAGTAGTTTTTGCGTGAAAGAGTAACAAACATCCATACATCCATACATTCACAGATCCATACATCCTCACAAACTTTCACGTTTATAATATTAGTAGGACTAGCAGCGCCCCGCGGTTTCACCCGCGTAAGTTCCGATCCCGTGGGAATATTGGGATAAAAAGTAGCCTATATGTTAATCCAGGTCCCCAGCTATGTACATACCAAGTTTCATCGCAATCGGTTCTGTAGTTTTGGCGTGAAAGAGTAACAAACATCCATACATCCATACATCCATACATTCACACATCCATACATCCATACATCCTCACAAACTTTCACGTTTATAATATTAGTAGGATTTTAATTTTGTTTTTTATTCTCAATCTTGTTTCGGTCTTTTTAGTGCATTACTTTTGAATTGTCTTTTATTGCAGTCGGGTTTTTGATTTTTATAATTATTTATTTTATGTTCGACCTTTTAGTGTCCCGGCACACTCTTATAAATAAAAACTGTGTAACTTATATAGGTCACGAAAAATGTAAAGATTATTGCGTGACAAACAAAACAGTTTATTTACAAACAATTAAATTTAAACTCTCGCTTTCCATGATATTATATTATTTATGTATTTACGGGAATTAACGCGATCACGAAAATAAATATAAATAAAAACACGTAAATAATATGATACAAACAATTAGTTTGTTCCTTTTTAAATATGTTTGGTTTACGGATATTTATAACTATTCTATATTTCATATGATAGCCCGGGGTCCGACACAAACATAGCTTAATTTTATTTTTATTAACCGACGGAAAAAAAGGAGGTTCTCTATTCGACCGTATAATATATATATATTTTTTTTATTTCTTTTCAGCCCTCACTCTCCGTTATTTATGAACCGATTTTGATTATTCTTTTTTTGTTACATAGGGTATACCTCAAGGGTGGTCCCATGTCAAGGAAGTCAGGTTCTGATGATGGGATCCTGAAAAATTGAGAGAAACCCTCGAAAATTGTAGGAGCGAATAGTGTTTCTGTTTACTTTTCATTACTTTATCAGGTATTTGCGTTTAGAAATCATCACATCATGTAGCTGAGCTGATGATGAAAAACCATAAAATAAAAATCTTTTTCACAAAAAATTAAACCGACGAAAATAACTTATTTTGAGTCGGCGCCAAAAAACAAACTGATTAGTTATCAAAATTTTATTTGGCGCCGACTCAAAAAATAATGATGATTTCTAAACGCAATACCTGTTAAGTAATGATAAGTTTATATAAAATTAGATAGTTTATATAAATAAGCTCAATACTTAAGACTTAAGGTTTATTTATTTTTTGCTTTTTAGTTCTTTTCGTCGGTTTAATTTTTTGTTAAAAAGATTTTATTAGTTTTATCAAAATCTTTTTAAACCAATTTATTATTAATAATTAAATTGAAGCATGTAATATATATATATATATATATATATATATATATATATATATATATCTTTGTAATCCTCTTTTAATTTCCTTTATTTTCATACCCTACACGATAGGTTTGGTTATTTTTTTTTATTAACATATTAGTATTTCGCGCCAAAGGACACTTGGGTTTTTAAGACGAATATAACGATACCTTAACTATCGAAATCCATTAAACCATTTGGAAGATACGAGGTAATAATGAAATTTACAAACATACAAGACACGGGCGAAAAACATAACCCTTTCTTGGCAGTCGGGTAAAAATGAATCCCTATTTTCCTTAGTCACGCCATAACTTGAGAACGACTTAACCGATTTCATTCATAATTTTTTTAATACTTTGTAGAAGGTTCTTACGGAACAAAAAATTAAGAAAATTATGGAATAAATTTGAATTTCCATGCGAATGAAGTCGCGGGCAATAGTTACTTATAGATAGAAACACCCAGACCAGTGCAAATAAACATATTGATGTATACAAATATTTGCACTAAGCGGGAACCAAACCCGCGACCCTCCACGTGGCAGTCGCATGCACAACCGCCGCGCTGCATACCTTTGCAAAATATCATTATTATATAATTATGTACATGATCTGGTATCTGTTTAAACTGAAACTAAGATTCTAACGATATATTAAGTCTATCAAATTGTCGCCCTTCCATCATTGAACGTTTCTAATAATTACTGATAATCAATAACAAGACTAACCAAACTTAAAAACCTGAAGTGTCTAGACCGTTTGTATGTTTCTTAGTATGTAGGTAGTTAGGCACATTTTTTTATGGAACAGAAGGCAAACGAGCAGACGGGTTACCTGATGGTAAGTAATGGGCCATCGGCACCTGCAACCTGCAACTCAAGAGTCACAAGTGCGTTGCTGGCCTTTAAGGTAGGAGTTGGAGAATGGGGGGAAGAGGTAGAGGGAAGGTTTAAGGCCTCGGCGAAATACAGTAAAATCGTTCCTTAACTGCCGGTTTCTTGTGAGGCGCATATTTGATTCCTTTTTGCTCCGCTCCTACAGGGTCGTAGCGTGATGTTAAATCCTAATTAATATTATAAATATAAATGTGAGTTAGTTTTTTTTATTTAGCTTTCGATTTGCTTATTTATTTTTAGACACAGATTTGTCATCAAGCATTTTATATCACCTAACTTTCACCCTTCTCAAGTTATATTCAAACGCGATGTCCTCGTGCACATCTCCTGTGTTTTCATATCTTTCTTTATATATATTTCCTGTTCTAATTGAGGTACGCGTTCCGTTTTGGAACACTCGCTGGAACGAGCTCTTTCATTTGAGCCTTTGCTCACTTAAATTGGTTGAGTTGGAGGGAAGCTATGTGTAAACATTCAACTTGACTTTCGATATGCGTATCAAATAAGAAGATTAAGTATCCAACTTAGGTTAGGTTACAATCACTCATGATATAAGAGCGTTATTTTTTAATAATATTATCAACACAAGGCACGGGTCCTCTCGTAAGTTATTAATAAGCAAATTCAATTGAAGTACCTACAAACATAGGTGTAGTTAACGGTGCGAGTTATGATTGCTGGTATAATGGGTTAAGGCGCTTTGTTATATATTTGACGGGGGTGTATTTATTCCAGCGTTGATGGGACCTATTGGATTTTGAAGATTAGATGGTAGAAAGAAAAAGAGTTCAGGCGATGTATTCGTTTCATTGGTGGGGGGAGCTACTACAGGCTTTCAAAGATGTAAAAAAAAATAGTAAAATGGACTTACTCTAGCGTGTCAGATATTAATAGTGTAGATACCCCACATGTCTCTGATAATGGGGGTAGGTTAATCTGCCCATTTGCATGGTGGGGGTGGCCGTATGGAAGGGCAGAAAACGGGAAAATAAAAAATTATTCGAGCGCGTCAGATATTAAGAGAGGATGTTAAGTACACCCGAAAGAAACCCCCATTCAATAATCTGACGATTCGGAAGTGACGCAAGCTCGCAGCGGCTTTTTGGAAATGCAAAAAAAAAATCGCCGTTTTGACCAAGTTGAGCGCGTCAGATTTTCATACAGGTGGTTTAGCTTAATGTCCTAAACAAGCTGAAAATAATCTGACGATTATTTGGAGGGATTCTCTTAATCTGACGATTTAAAAAAAAAATACATGTATTTTTATCATTAAATGTGTCAAATGTGCACGGAAAATAGCATGCAAATACAAATAGACTTAACTATTTACATACATATATAAATGCGAAAAGCTAAAAGCTAAAAGCTAAAAACAATTCTGTTAATTTACGAATACCATTTAAATTCCAAATTTCTTGAAAAACGTATTCCAAAGTGAATTGTTTAGATGAATCAATATATTAAGCGTATAAAATCGCGTGCAAAAAAAAAATAGTCGTATAGTAGCAGGTACAAGTTGTTTTTATTACGTGTGTGAAAGAATGTATACCGCTTTTTTTACAGAACCGATCTGTGTTTTTATGAAGGTAAAGTAGGTTTTCATAAATAAGCCACAGTCAGGATGTTTATTTCTTTATATTTTTGCCCTAGTGAATCACAACTACCTGAGTTATATAAATATATAAATTGCTCAGATAGTTTTATGCGACATTATACTATAAAAATCACTAAAATAGACTAATCGGACTGTTTCAATATCAGTCAGTTCACGAATTTTTCTAACTGCGTATACTGCTGAGCTGAGTCTATTCGATAATATTTATTTATTTTAATTAACAGGAACTAGTTTCAATTCGTCTTATTTAACCATTATAGTGTTTTCCACCTGTTTAACGTTTGGAGTAGTGAATTGGATACATTTATTCTTTTCTCCATTAGAAAGTTGTTAACGTTAAACCAACGAACCACTATCGAAATAGCATCATTTAAAAGTTTGTACTCATACGGTTTAGTCTAAATAAGAGTAAATTATGATGAAGATGAAGTAATGAAATAATCGAAATCGGTTTGCACGCAAACTCTCCAGCAACCTTTAAAAAGAACATAAACAAATGGAGAGTATAGTGTGGGGATGGTATGAGAAAGTGAGAGATAGAGAATGGAAAACGGAAAAAGAGGCGTGGAGTGGGAAATACATGCTTCACTGCAGCTGTATGTACTAAACTTTCTTTACGATTTTTGTAACTTCGGCTTGTGGAAATGGGCAAACTATATGTTTTCTGTTATCCTTGAATTATTTCCTTCAAAATAAAAAAAAAATTGACGGTTTTTTTTTTGCAAGTTTGTAACCTTCCCACTGCCTTGCGTCACGCTCAAATCGTCAGATTATCAAAATGTACACTTGTCAGCATGTAATTAACCCACCGTATCTTAATCTGACGCGCTCGACAATGTCAAATTATCGAATATTTTTGCAAGTTTGTAACCTTCCCACTGCCTTGCGTCACGCTTAAATTGTCAGATTATCAAAATGTACACTTATCAGCATGTAATTAACCCCCCTTATAATAATCTGGCGCGCAGGAGTAAATCCAAAAAATCCCTTAATGGCCTCCCCTACTATAATGATCATTTGACTTAATTTCATTTAATATACTTTTCTCTAATAAAACGATTAAATGTTATAATGAGTTTATAATTTCATTTTACCTAATCTTATGTGGTGTAATGAACATTTTCTATAATGCACATTTGAACTAATATTCATTTAGTATAATATTCAGTTACTATAATATTCAAAATCTATAAGTAACGTTTAATATAATTTAGAAGCGTCAGGTATTGAATCATTTGTGCTGTCTAGAAAACCTCCACGTTTCTCCCTCCCTTTTGTGAGGAGGCGTCATCGCCAACGGCATATTCTAGTAAGGAGCCATATTTCTTTGATCACATGGTCGAGGCTTGGTCCAATATGGCGGGCGTGTCTGATTCCCCTGTTGGCTCTTCGCTCTTTGGAATTACGAGGATGAAAACCTCTGTAAAAAATCACGAAGGAGGGACCCTTCCATGGGTCGGAATTTCTCCGCTGTCCTCAGTAGAGAAGGAGGACGGGCTTGGCATGCACTCACACTGCCACCGAGCAGGCATGGGAAATTTAGTTTCCTTGCTACCGTTGGCATACCGTAATCCCGAAAGGTGTGGTGGTCATGTCTCGTGACTCCGATCGGGGACGACGGTCTTGGCTTAACCGCCCGGACTGCGAGGAAGGAAACCTCTCTAAAAAAATCACCCCGAATCCCGTATTCTGGTGCGTGACCAGGGGATGCATGGCTGATGGGTTGTTCAGTCGCAAGCGCACTCCCAGCCGGGGCACCTGCGGACCCCTCGGTTGGGCATAAATTTTCGCTTACCCGGGTATTGGGAATCTCTACCCGGGTAGACTTTTATTTCTCCCCCAGTCGTGCATTATACGAATTAAAAATTATATGAAATTAACGTCATACTAAATGTTATTAGAGCAGATGAAGGTTATATGAAATATAACGTGTGTGTGTGCAATTCACACACGGCAGAAGTGACACTTCAGAAATGTAGCCTATGAGGGAATGGGAAATAAAAAGTAAAATCAACACAAATGATTTACTAATATTAATAAATTTAATTTAAGATAATTTATATAAAAGTTATTCGTCAAGTTTACACAGATGTGTTAAATAATAAACATAAATTAAATAACACAAAAATTACACCACGTTGACTTTGACGCATTTTCGGAAGGAAACACTGTATACTTGTATTCTATAATCATTATCTCGCAGGCAGGTTTTGTCTCTTTTTAGGGCTGTGTGTTTGTATTCTATCTCGTTCTCTCGCAGGCTAAATCCTATTGTATTGTGTTTGTCTCTTTTTAGTGTGATTTAAGGCTTCGTAGTACACAGGCGCAAAGACAAAGATTATAGGAAACACTGTTAACTTGTATTCTATCTCATTCTCTCGGAGGCTAAATCCTATTTATGAATGTTTGTCTCTTTTTATTAGCGTAAGTTTTTCTTTTCATTGAATACATTCGTTCGTTAAAAAACGAACGAAAACACCGGCCGTTGCAAAATTGTATTGGCGATTGTAAGCCTTAAAGAAAAGACTATAGTAATCAATATTTTTATTCAAGTAGTTTCTATTTTGTCCACGACAGATCACACGTGTTGACGCCATGACTGCAAAAATATTGATAGAGACATTGGATACTCAATTAGACAGGAGCTACTTTCTTTGTGAGTAACGGTAAGAATAAATAACAATGATGACTGTCGGATTGAATAAACAAACATGTGCATTATTTGTTGTACATTTATCCGCTGGACCGTCCACCGTCCCTAAACTTTCTAAGTAGAACGTCCAAATATCATGGTTTCCGACGGGGGGGACCCGTAGTCGAAATCGCGCGGAACTGTGCCTCAGACTATAATAGCTACAGCCAAGATACAACTAGCTAGATGTATATAGATGAAAGTTATCTATTTCTAAATTCGATAGTGATAATCTATAATACTTAAAAGAGGTTTATTATGAGCTCTCGAGTAAAAAACAAAAATTCTATAAAATTGTTTCGTAAGACTAGAATATAATATTTTTACCAATAAAACACTTAAGAACAAATCTAGACTCATTTCCCTAAAATATGATGCTAATATATTGATATATAATTATTTCTCAGTAGTTTTAGAAATACATATCTTTACACGTCGACTACTCGCGGCCCTGAATAGCGCGGAACTGTGCCGGTAACTTGGTAACAAAAACCCTTGTAAAGTAAAATAATAATATCTAGAGAGTAGATAAAAATACTGAAAAGTAGCTAGACGTTTATAGATAGAAGTTATCTATTTTAAAAATAGATAGTGATAATTTAAAATACTTCAAAGGAGGTTTATTATGAAGTCCGACTATTTCTGACTAAAAAAAACTTTCTATAAATTGTAATCGTTACAGGGGGCTGTAGTCAAATTACAAGAACCTAAAATCCTAATTATTGTTTATTTAAAATGTTAATAATAACCACTCTTCCTAATTACCAGATAAAATGTATTAAAATATATGATATACAGGATAAATAATTGTGTGATGAGCATGATAATTTGTTCTGTGTCTGGGTGTGATTTATCTATAACATGTATGTATTTAGAAATATATAAGTATGTTTATCAGCAGTCTGGTTACCATAGTACAGGCTCTGCCTAGTGTGATGTGCGGAGTTATTATTATTATTATTAATAGGGGGTAAGCCTATTGCCTTCAACCTTTGGAATTAAAGATTTAAAGATTGAGAGTATATTGAAAGCGATAGGAAGTTTAGAAGGGAATGCGATGGAATTATTTTTTTTATTTATTTATTTAGGTGTACCAACAATTGTTCACATTTATACTTAAATATTACACATTCCATAATTCCGAACGTAATGTAACAATTACTTAAAGGCAGACACAGCATGCAATAGTATAATAAAAAATAGATTAAGCTAACTTTCCATCACAGTAACTGTTGACAGGTAATCAGTATTTGTGGCACAATTGAATTAAGCTTTAACAGCTTATTTTCAGTATTAATCTAGTAAGTTAAACATGGTCTGGCAAAGAGTTAAACATTAATTTATACTTGTTAAATGAGTCAAAGTGGATATCAACTAAATCGCTGCAGCTATTTACCACCTTGCACAACCTAGCACACCGTGAATTTGCACCTAGAACAGTTCTCCTTAGTGGTGGAAGGAAAGGAATATTACTTATATGCATAAATTGAAGTGTGTAAGCCATAGCTTGAGCTGGTCACGGTCGCATACCTGTAACTGGAGGAAGCCCGAGCCCTGAAAATCTATATTTATAAAAAAATTGTGTCACGTTGTTTGTTCGCATTTTTTGTTTGCACACTGTGTGCAGTTTGGTCCAACTTGAGAGATAGGATAGTTTTTATCTCAATTTATACACGGCCGTCAACATGACATCTTTAGTATCGTCAAAGGAAATAAACAGGAAGTAGATCAATATTTACAACACCTCAACTCCATTCACCCCAAGATAAGGTTCACATATGAGGTGGAGGCGGATAGGTCATTGTCATTTTTAGATGTCAAAGTAACCGCGAGGTCAGATGGGTCCTTGTCGCACTGTGTGTACCGCAAGCCTACTCATACGGATAGGTACCTACACGCCACGTCTCATCATCATCCCCGACACCTGCAGTCTGTTATGACTTCACTCAAGAACAGAGCATACGATCTTTGTGACCCTAAACATTTAGAGCGAGAGCTGGTTCCTGTTTAGGAGGTACTTAAAAGTAACGGATATCAGGTGAATGGAACACGGAAGCAACCGACAATGAGACGCAAGCATCCGGAGGTGAACAGACAACCAGCCTACATGCCATATGTGAAAGGAGTAACGGATAAGATCGGCTCCGTATTAAAGAAATACTCCATTCCGACAGTATACACACCAGGCATAAAGGTTCAAAACAACGTGGGTACACCGAAGGACGTCTTGCCGTCACAAACTCCAGGTGTCTACAAAATAAACTGCAGCTGTGGTAGTTCCTACATAGGCCAAACAAAGCGGACTATTGCTGAAAGGGTCAAAGAACACATCGCTGCTGTGAAGAACCGACAGATTAGCAAATCAGCGATTGCAGAACATGCACTCGAAGCGGGCACCAATCACTGGATTGAATTTCACCGTACGCAAGTCCTCTCCACGGAACGTCACTTTTACTCAAGAGTTGAACGTGAAGCGATTGAAATTAAAAAACACAAAACTTTCAATCGGGAAGATGGTTTCAAATTATCTACAGCGTGGAATCCAGTGATAAAAAACATGCCACCTCGCTTTTATGCGCAGTCGGGTGAACACCAGAATAGGGCCACATCGGTTTGCTTACAGAATAGTGTCAGTGTCAGTGTCCCACTGTTAGTATAGTATGTGACGGTACATGGCGAAACGAAACTATCAAAAATATCAAAAAAGTGGAGGTGGATGAAGAACCTTCTACCTCACGACGTCGACGACGGAGGGCGTGCACCGCTGAGCCAGTCAGCCTGTGACCACGGCCAGTGCAACCTGGTCGAAACGTCAGGCAATTCAGAGGTATGTAATACCTTTTCGTGATCGCGTTAATTCCCGTTAATACGTAGATAATATTATAATTGTATACATCGATGATGTTTTCGTTTGCTCCGAAACCTCGCTGTCTCATGGGAGCAGTGCGTTTAGTTGGCCTACCCATATTATATTTAAACAAAATACATCTACTTTCCACTAAAAAGCACATTGAAGTCAGTGATACTTTTTTCTAAAAGAAAAAATTTGTATGCAGATACAGATTTGCATTTTAAGTTCCCTTTCCTCTTCCATGTGTATCATCAAGGGAACTTTAGAAGATGATTTTATTTTTCACAATTTTTTTTGAGAGTGCGTTGCCGCCCATTAAGGTGGGAGTAGAGGAAGGGGGGGAGCGGGAGGAGAGTAGGAATAGGGGAGAGGGGGATTACAGGGGAGGAAAGGACGGGAATAGGGGAGAGGGAAGGGTTAGGGCCTCCGGTAACCTCACTCACGCGGCGATAAGCAATCCAAGCATTGTTTCACAGCCGGTTTTCTGTGAGGTCGGGGTTTCGAGCGGAGTCGAGCCAGCCCATACGTGCCGAAGCATGGCTCTACCACGTCTCTTGATAGCAATTTATTCAAAATAATATCATTATTCATGTGTTTTAATCTAATTGTCTTTTAAAAAACAAAAAAAATATAATTCAGTGTCGATTGAATTCAGTTTGTTCACAAAGTTTCACATATTTTTTTCACAAATGAAAATTAATGTCCTGTTACAATCTACGTCGAATAAAACAGTTCTTATAAGCGCAGCGCAGATATTTTCATATGGATTTTCATATTCATATCCTGCATACCAGATATTGTATATTCGATCTGAAGTATCCCCTGGAACAATAAAACATTTTGAATTAAAGTCACTAACATTTAAAATATTTTCTTGCTTACACAATAATGCAAATCTTTCAGTGGTAAGAAGGTCAAATAGAAATTAACTTTATTATGCAGTAATTAAAGTAGTATTTACGTTTAAACACATAGCAGATATGTACAAAGGAAGTCCTTGTTGCTATAATTACATGTATATGTTTCAATAAATTGAAATTCAGGTGGCATCAGCTTGCATCCTGTTTACCTTTCGTGTAACACTAACACTATTGTACCTGAAGATCTCACTTTTAAAAAGAGTGGCCATGAGTTTCTTTGCCAGTATTCTTCTCATAAGGCTCTACGCATTTTGGAAACTGGAAGTTATAGATCGACACAAGCAGGCGGTAGATTTTGGTGTTTTCACCTAATTTACCTCGACAATCCAGCACATGCTGTGGCGTCTGTTTGCGCCGATCTATGATTTTAACTCTAGCTTCAATTTAACGTTCATAAATGTCACTTAGTGCCTTAAATGAATAAATGATTTTGAATTTGAATTCAATTTGAATTGAATATAGTAAATCATTTTAATACGTCCAATGATTGTGGATTAATGTGGATAGTATACAATTACGAAAGAGAATGTTATAACCGGCCACATTCCGATACTTTAGTTAGAAAATATTGCAGTACATAAGTAAATATAATTAAAGATGGTGTCGTTCTATTCTCTTAACTAAGTTGTGTTTAGAGTATCCATTTCAAAGGAGTTACAGTAACTTGGAAGAGTAAATACCATATAAAGCATTGGATAAAAAAAACTGACCCTTGACACTACGCCACTGTTTAAAATCTGTATCAACTCGAAGTCCCACCCAACCCCACACGTGGGCAGATATAAACATTTCGTTAATGGTGATTGCTTCTTTCTCATCATTTAAGATAACTAAGTGACCCTCTTCTCTATTACATGTCTCGTTCGCTTCGGCCCAACTTAGGAAGTTTTGGTGTAGCTTGTAACAACTACCCGTTGCTGGATAGAAGTCGTAACCTGTAAATGAGTAAAAAGGTTTATAAATGGATTATTATCAGTCAAAGGTAGGGATGAAAACTGTTTGATAAAAATGGTCTACTAAAGCTCACCTGCGCCAACACATGTCACAACGGCTGGTGTAGTCGTCTCTGCTATTATATTTGTCGTCACTGCCTCCGACGTGTTCGCGTCTGTAATAGCTGGCTCCGTGCTGAGCTCAGCTGAGCCTGTGGTAACAGTCGTATAACATATATAGGGAAGACGCCACCAACAGGGCACTGCTCTTATACTCTCTCGGTCCATAGACAAACAGTCGCCATCGCGAGGGTCCAGCTGTTCTATCATGTCTATTGCAGCCTCAGGCATATCCTCTAGAAGAATACCTGGGAAATTAAACCATCAGATATAGTCAAATAATTTCTATAATTGTTCAGTACTATAATACATTTAACATGACAGGTGAAGAACATTCTGCGATATATTACTCCCTAATCTATCAGTGACCACGAACGGTGCAATGCGATGAAAACCATTACCGTCTTGATAAGGTTGCCAACTGTGCCTTGTTATCTCCAGTTTCAAAAACTGCTCTTTTGCCTGCTATATCAAAGTTAAGAGACGGTTAAATTTCAATACTAACCTTCAACAGACACAAACTGTGGTCTAGGATTATATCTTGCCTTTGTACCTATGAAATAGGCAGTAGAATGATTATTCACACCTATGTATGATAACATATATTTAAGCAACTGCGTGTTAATTGGAGATGCCAGAATTGAACCTGAAAACAAGAATAAATATTGAAGATCCTTGAAAAAACTAAAAAATGAACAAGCGAAACGAAGACATTACTGAAGTTTCAGGTATCAGAATACTCACCTCCATCAATCCTCAATTTTCTTGCCAACTTTAATTTTGTACCATACACGTAATTATGCCGCCGTCCGGGGACTTTAGGAATTAAATACGGGAAAATAATTGAAGTATTGTGTATTTTGTCGTTTTTAATTAGAGGAAACAATTTATGTCACGCTTTAGTGGGCGTAGTACAGTCAGTGCCGACTTGCGCTGTTTCAAATCAAATCAAATCAAATTCATTTATTTCAATTAAACCAATAATAGGTATTTTGAATTGTCAGGAGTAGAAGTCAGTCAGACTAAGTCAGTCGTGAAGCTAGTTGCCTGTTCCAATACGTAGATCCTATCGAGAAGAACAGGCAAGAAACTCCAAGGACACTCTTTTTCAAAATGTTTTTTACAAATTTCTGGTTACATTGCTTTTAAGCGTAAATGAAATGTGAGGACAATGTAACATATCTATTATTCTAAAATATATTTAATTTCTTACAAGGTGTACATATACTTCACAGAACATTACCATTTCTACAACATACCTAATGTTCAAGTAATGTAAGTACATATGTATTAGTTCAAATAGAGAAGGTTATTAGTTTTTAAATAAATGATTGCGATTGTAGTTATAACGACTAAAAATATTGAAAGTGGTTCAAGTCATATGTCCCACCACCAGTCCAGGGAACCCCATAAAAGACAAATCCACATAAAATACAAATGATAATAAATTTAATATATAAATTTGTGAAGCCTCACCTTCTGTTTCACATTGTTCTTTGGCCTCCTGCCATGACGCCACTAACTTTGTTTGCGCCATCCAATGCTGTATCTCAGAGACATACTTGAACCTGCCCTGCACCACATCTACGAAAATAACTTTATATTTATACTTGATCTATGGAGAAGGAGGTATGAGAGGAACAGGAGAAGAAGCTTTGACTGTCAAATCAAACCAGATACTGTTTATTTTATATTACGTCGTTACGTCGTTATAGACGTTCCAACATCATCCAACATCGTCGGATTTAAATAGCTATAGTTTTAATCTAACGAAATATTAGCTTTCTTGGTTAATTTTCAAAAAGGTAATTTTTTTTGTTGAATGTATTAAAAATCACGAATTTACCAATAAATACTATTCAAAACAAAAAAAGGACCACTAAGTTCTTTTGCTGTATCACGAAAACAGTAAAGTTAATAAATTATTTAACTAAGGTAGCTACAAAATAATGTTTTTGTTTACAATTGAGGCTAACAATTGTTTTTAATAATAATTTTATTTTTTAATTTTATACTTTTGCAAAAGAAAATCAATGTAAAATGAAAACCATGCCCCTCTCATTAATCCCCCAGTTCAAATACTGCCGGGAGAATCTTAAATGGTTTGCACGTTGAATCCTGGTCACAGGAAATCGAACAACTTGTCGTCTTGACATTTGCTGGTCTTCGTGCTGTCGATTACTAATAGTTTGGTCACTTACACGGGTACCCGTTGTCAGACGTATGTGGTGTTGCAACTTACGGGCCGTCACTTAACGATTCCGAAGAGCTGTTAACTGGACGTATCGATCCTCGCGAGCCGTTGTTATTCGAACTCTACCCGAACCAGGACTTCTGGCAACACTGTCGGTCTCTTGGAAGCGGTTTCATGCATTTTGAATAAGTCTGGGACAAAAACCCAACCGCAAGCCCACGTCACGCTGTGAACGTCGTTTATAATCACTGTAATGGCTCTAGTTGCAGTAATCGCATCCATGTGCCTTCGTATTAGTGGCATTCGTATCTCGAGATGTTAATTAATCAATTAAAATTTTAAAAATTAAACTTTTTTCCTTAAACAAGCGGTACACGTTAAGAATAAGATCGAAGCAAAACATTAAAACAATATCCAATATAATTTTCTTCGTATGATGGCCAGCACTTTTTAAATTAGGAACACGAACACCAGCATGAAAGAGATCCGACACCAAAGAGTTAGTAATATTAATTTAATACTATTCATCCGTTACTTTCAGTTCACTATAGCGCACTTAAATATAAATAAGGTATTTTGTTTTGAGTAGTATATCTTAGCGTTTTACGTCATTCACGGGGTCGTTCTTACGACCCTAAAATATGACTACACCTTTATGTAACTGTTTATTAGCAAGAATAATATAACTATAACTGCGGAGAACGGCTACTAACATAATATAACACAGAAGAATAAACTTTACCAGTTGTTGTAGATAGCACGATCGCGCAGATAAACAAGCTGAATATATTGACGAACATAGTGTTGCCACAATTATTCTTATAATGTAACTGTCCTACTTATTTACAATGGTGCATAGCTATTTATACGTATTTTTTATTGATAATAATATTCCCATAACGTTTGTAATCACTATTATCATTCTACTCTGTGATAAGTTTGTGGTGAACGATTGTGGGATTCTAGAGGTAGAAACTGGAAAGTAGGTAGTACGTCTGGTATCTAGCTGTTTATCAAATGTCAACGTAAAATAATAAAAATTATATCCTGGTACAACTTTTATTTGTGTGTGAAAACCCCATCGGGCCGTCATACCTCCGGGTTTTCGGAACCAACTAAAACCACACCACCTAAAATAGGAGGAAGATATTGAATGTGAAAAAAAAACTGAAAGTTTGTGAGGATGTATGGATGTTTGTAAGTCTTTCACGCAAAAAGTACTGAACCGATTGCGATTTCACTTCGTATGTAGATAGCTGGAGGCCTGGATTAGCACATAGGCTACTTTTATCTAGATATTCCCATGGCATCTGAGTTACGCGGGTGAAACCACGGGGCACAGCTGGACTAGCTTACTAATATTATAAATATGAAAGTAACTCTCTCTGTCTGTCTGTCACCAAAACTACTTAACCGATTTAAATGAAATTTGGTACACAGATAGTCTAGAGCCTGAGAAAGGACATAGGGTACTTTTTAATGCGGAAAAGGGGGTTTAAGGGGTTGAAAAGTGGGGATGAAAAGTTCTATGGAAGTATCGTCATATTTAGAGCTAGAAGCTTGAAACTTATTTTTTAGGCTGTTGATTCAATATAAATACACTATTCCACGCGGACGAAGTCGCGGTCACAGCTAGTTTTTTATATAAAATAAAATTCCATCTAAATCTCAGCGTCTTAGATATTATATTACAAGCCATCAAAGGAGGTGTGAACACGACGATCCTGCCAAATTTTCCATCTTTAATTTCCAAAATGCAAGATTACTAATGGACGGCGTACGGCAAAAATCATTGCTGGCAAAATAATAATAATAACTCCACACATCTCACACACGGCCGTCTGATCCCAAACTAGGCAGAGCCTGTACTATGGTAACCAGACTGCTGATAAACATACTTATATATTTCTAAATACATATTATAGATAAATTACATCCAGACACAGAACAAATTATCGTGCTCATCACAAAATTATTTGTCCTGGGTGGGAATCGAACCAGCGACCTCTGACTCAGCAGTCAGGATCACTAACCACAAGGCCAACAGGCCAGTCAAAATATATATTATCAAAATGTGGGTCTTTAATACGCCTCTGCCGACCCCTTCGGGACACAGGCATTCGAGTATGTCTATATGTATAAAAGCTATATCCGCAAACAAAAACACTTTTTATATCGTCTATACATAAATGTATTATTTATGAAGATTTCGTTATAAACGAAAATCTCTGGTCATAACTGCTACCTAGCGCCATTTTCTTGAAAATTTAAAAACAGATATTATTTAACGTAGTTTTATTGGGAAAACCACTCGGTAACACTACTTTTTTCTGTATAAAAAAAAATATTTGCAAAATTTCATGATGATGAGTAGAACAAACAAACTGACATTCGCATGTTGATGACTGGCCAGTTGATGTCCCTGTTCTAGACGCCTCTTCAATGACGGACATAAGGGACGCAAACCCTGCCTCTTCGAGCTACTGCCTTCGTTTCCCCATCCCACACCTTCCCTCGCTGTATCCGTTTCCTTACACCACTTTACCTTCTTCCTTTCTCCCATCTGTAAACGATTATACTCCCAAGGAGGGTTGGCATCAGCCAGGGGCTGGCCATAAAGGAAACCAGTCAAAACCCGTAGCAAACACATTGCGCCAACCCCAAATAAAATTGGGAAAAGTTCAGGAAGATGACATTGGTGATGACTGTGATGAGTTAGGATTATATTATCCTACTAATATTATAAACGTGAAAGTTTGTGAGGATGTATGAGTTTGTGGATGTTTTTCTTTTTTTTTTATAAAAAGACAACTCCCACATTAGGAATATTCCTGTCTCCCAGGGGTTGTCCCGTGTGGGATTTGAACCCACAACACTCGGCGCGGCGTACTTGCGAGGTGACCACTTAAATCATTGCGCCATCCGTGCATTCTCGTGTATGGACGTCTGTTACTCTTTCACTTAAAAACTACTGAACCGATTGCGATAAAACTTGGTATGTAGGTAGCTGGAGACCTGGATTAACACATTAGTTACTTTTTATTTCGATATAGACGGCACCTGGACTTACAAGGGAATAAGGTAGTAAAGTAATTTCGTAATTTGTCGTAATTTTATTAGAAATTTTGATTAAACAATAAACCGCCAAAGCCTAGTTCTCCGTAAACATACACGAATATCGCTGGTACGAAGACAATTCCCACCCAGGACATGTAATTGTGTGAAGAGCATGATCATTTCTCACGACATGTAATTGTGTGAAGAGCATGATCATTTCTCACGACATGTAATTGTGTGAAGAGCATGATCATTTCTCACGACATGTAATTGTGTGAAGAGCATGATCATTTCTCACGACATGTAATTGTGTGAAGAGCATGATCATTTCTCACGACATGTAATTGTGTGAAGAGCATGATCATTTCTCACGACATGTAATTGTGTGAAGAGCATGATCATTTCTCACGACATGTAATTGTGTGAAGAGCATGATCATTTCTCACGACATGTAATTGTGTAAAGAGCATGATCATTTGTTCTGTCTGGTTGTAATTTATCTATAATATGTATGAATTTAGAAATATATAAGTTATTTATCAGCAGTCTGATTGCCATAGCACAGGCTTTACCTAGTTTGGGATCAGATGGCTGTGTGTGAGATGTGTCAAGTTATTATTGTTATGAAGATGTGGTGCAGACCCACACATGCTCTGGATTAAACCCTTCACCAACATGTCAACTATCATTGAGATAGGTATTAAACCACGTCTGATATGATGCAAAGTGCTTAAGGACAGTTGTTCCTCTCAGTAACCTGGATGATGATCAACTGGTCTTGATCATTCTGTAACGCGTGTACCAAAGTGGTATCTTTACGATGGCTGGCGTGTGCGTCATGTTCGTGAACGAGTGCCGTTGGTCGGGGATAGTCATCTCCGGACTGCTATTAATTAAATATGTATAGTAGTAATTAGCGTATATTTATATTTTAGAATAAAAGGTATGTTACATTGTCCTCACATTTCATTTACACTTATAAGCAATGTAACCAGAAATTTGCGAAAAAATAATATTTTGAAAAAGAGTGTCCTAGGAGTTTCTTGCCTGTTCTTCTCCATAGGATTTACGTATTGGAACAGGCAACTAGCTTCACGACTCACTTAGTCTGACTGACTTCTACTCGGTTGAATTGAAATAAATGGTTTTGGTTTGATTTAATTTGAAAGAAAAAAGTGATCTTAAAAGGTTATTTTGTCTTAATTTAGTTTCAGAGCAACAATCAATTCGGATTACAGGTATGTGACCCTGACCTGCTTGAGCTATAGCTTATACTCCCTAAATCACCCGTTAAGGCAGAATCCCTTTCCCATACATTGCCTTCCCTTTTCCTACTTTTAACTTTCAATATACTACCCAATTTGCCCAACTTTAATTCTCAAAGCTGAGTCAAAGCGCCCGGTTGACGGCAATTGGCTTATTACGTAAGTGTCAAATTTTTGTTGGCAAATGTGGTTATTAATATGCCCCTGCCTTTGTCGATACAGGCGTCTATATATCATGTTATTTATTAAATCCTAAAAATAATCTTATTATTTGCTATGGATTTTTGAACCTGAAATAAAAATAACTATCAAAATTATATAGAAGAAATTAATAAATGTGAATCTATCTAGATTTGTTCATCTAACAAATAGTACAGTAAATCCAGACTTGGGGACAAGGTTAGCAAATACCATAAGCATAAAAAACGTCTCTAAAACCACACCAACAAAGCGTGTTGGACGGCAAACTATTATTTTGTAACCCTATTTCCTGACGATCCAACAAAGAGCCACCACACCCCTCTGAATTCATACAAAAGATGAATAAAAAGGGGCTCAAGGCGAGCACAGAGGGGTCACAGCAGTTTGGCATTGTATTTAGGTCTGAAACATGCGCGCGCCGAGTTACGTAATCGTTACGTAAGGCCGGTACGGGGTTGCAGGGGTTGCTAGGCGGACGAGGGGTGGGAAAAGCGAGGCGCGGGAGGTACACAGGGCGAAGGCGCTGACAATCGATTCCCGTCCGCAGTCCGGCTCAGCGTTCGAACATGGCAGACAAGACAAAGGTTGCAGAACAATATTACGCTCCTCCTCCGGATCTAGGAAAATGGGAGTCATTCAGGATTTTCCTGTGGAACTCCGAGACTGGACAATTCCTTGGCCGCACGGGATCGAGTTGGGGTAAGTGGTTTTTTTTTTAATATTGACTCTATGTTCGATACCTTTGCCTTTTTGGAGGGAAAATCGATTAATTATCTATGAAATCATTTTCATTGAATATTACAAATATTTAGTGAAAACTTTCACAACAAGTAATTTTCGAAGATCGTAATAATTCAGACAAATTTATATTTGATTTATAAATTAAAACGTACAAGTAACACAAAGGAATATGCATTCTATTAATGAGCAGAAGATTTTTTCTATTTCTCATGTTTTTAACAAAGAAAATTAGTAATCAACTTATTTCATTACCGGGCACTAGTAGGATTCTAAGATAATTAGTCCCTACGTATATTGTATTAAAATGAAGTGGATTAATATTACTTTTTCCCTTTTCCCTGTTAGGTATATGTCTTTTAAGTCATTTCTTAGTAGAAAAAGTCGACTTCAACAAGGACTGGGTTTTTTTTTCTTGGACGTTACGTAAGTCACTGACTACAATTACTATACTGATCTGAAAGCTTTGTGAAAGTATTTATAATTGTTTTGTATCAATGAACTCTCTTATCTGAACAACACAAGATGAAAATAATGTAAATTTATTGAGTTTATATTTAAACGGATTGTACATTGCTAAATTTATATCGTTTTGTTTTCGCGCCATGACGGAGGCGCGCGCCGGTAGATGATGCGCGCGCAGCGTCCTTGCTACGATCGATCCAAGGACGAACGAAAATTTACGGAAAAATATCCGACCTTTCAAATATTCAAATAAATTCAATATGGAATTGTATCGTTAAAAATCGAATTCCAAAATATTTTCTAGTGTAGGTACTTAAATTACATTACATTTTGTATATGGTCACACTGACACACTGAAACCATCACAATGAATCTTTTGATACCGAGTTCGATTTTTGAATTGGATTAAGTAATTTTAGATTCAAAGAAAGGAGTTGAATGCTAAGAAGCATATGACTCAAGTAATAATAATAATGGACGTCGTTTAGCAGAAAGTACTCAACGCACATTGACCATAATGTCGGTTGAGTCCTTTCTGCTAGAACAATGTGGGGTGAGGCACTTCTGCTAAAATTATGTGCGTTGAGTCTTTTCTGCTAAACTACGGCCAAAAGTTTTTGAAGAGCAATTTTATTGACGCTTACGAGTACCTTGCATTACCATCACAATTGCTGTATACTTATTTGCTATCTTAGCAGTATAACAATTAAGCTTACGCCACAATCAGTACCATATACGCTACACTTCGTTTGATGTTTGCAATTCATTTTGTTTTAAATTTTCATTTTTAACTGTGTAGTACCTTGCTTCGTCAGTTTATCAATTATTTCGATGAAGCGACGATCGAAATAAATGTCAATAAAAAACGTTACATTTTTCATCTTTATTAAAAATGTGATTAATACACATGGTCCACAAAGTGTACCACCCAGAAAAAATATCTGTAAATCATATAAATTATTGACCTTTGTGGGGATCGAACCCGCGCTACTCCAGGCGGTGGCAATTGACGAAGTGACCAATAAAATCACTATGCCATTCGTGCAGTCGATCTAGTCAGCAGATCTGCTAATCTTTGTAGGGTTGTCAAACAAATATTTAATTTTAACTGAGAATGAAGGTATGTAATTTCTTTGTGCTTATTAAACGCGTTACAGAAAGCTATAGTCATAACGTGAAACGGTCTCAATTAATTTGAAACTGTAAATCTTAACTGAAAAATTTAATGATAAAGCTAATATTACGTAAATAAAACTATGGATATTTAATACCAAAGATGTTGATGTAATGTCCGGATTTTTCTGATTTTTTTACAAAAAACTGTTAAAAAAATTAAAACACAATATCATTGAAATTTACATGAAAATTCATATCATATTGTTTAAAAATGTGCACCTGAATCAGACAAAAAAAAAAATCCGAAGAAACGCTCCTAAAATATGACCACGCCTTTCTGTAACATTCTGTATAACTATCCTAAAATATGACCACGCCTTTCTGTAACATTCTGTATAACTATCCTAAAATATGACCACGCCTTTTATGTAGTACGACAACTTATAAAAAAGAGAAGGCACTGCGGTCTCGACAGCGGATTTTTTTTAAGACTACTAGTAACTTGGGTCACACATTACTAGTGATCTTGTTAACCCCTCCAGCTAAGCTCAATGCTTGTGTCAGGAGTGGGTTTACGTCGGTAGTGTACTGTCCGATGCCTTAGCCATTACCCTACCGCTAAATGGGTCGCGAAGCTGTTGATGTTAAGATGTTATACTAATCAGGGGGATACCTTTATTTGCGCGATTTAGGATAAGGTTTTACTGAGTAGTTCGGTTTATCTTCTCTAGATGGCGCCGAATATCAATTAATCCATCAGCCACTACTGGACATAGGCCAATACAAATAATCTATTTTAATTGCACATGTATTAATTAGTATTGCACAGTGCGTATTCGAGTAACCAACACTGAATCACTGAATTTTAATTATTCAGACACAGCTTTCAAGTTGATCATAGGATGTATGACATTTAGAACAGGAAATCCAATCTGTGAGCTCTTTCTGTACTTAAATTTCCTTAGGTTTCCCATGCCCACGTTTTACTTTTTAAACCCGTTAATTAATAGGTTACTTGAACATGAGTTCGTTACATTATTTTTAGAAAATGTGCCGTTATACTCATTTCCTCTTTTTTACACTTTAAAATGGTTCATTCTGTAGAAACATGTAGCAAACCAACTAGTGACGTCATACCTTTGATTTATTTAAGATAAACGTGTGTATTTCGTTGAAGCCGGACTAGTTTCGGACCCAACGGCGGCCCTTATCAAGGAATTGGTAAGAAATCACCTTAGCCCAATCTGCTGAACTCGTCAAAAAGAATCATATCAGCTCAAACTTGAGGGGCTAACTAGTAGCCACTATCCACCTCCTGCCTCCATCATCAGGTGTCAAATTATAGTATTGTCTCCGAATGACATACACATACAAAGTTCCACTTCTATACGACAATTAGCAATACGTTAAAATTTACTTCCAAGATGTGTTTGAATAATTAAAAGTGAAAAAACGGCTTGCAAGGATGCCTATCGTGCAGAGCCGAAAGACATGTTAAAATTCTACTTATTGGCCATGGTGAGTTGAGGTGAGTGAGTTTGAGTGCACCGGAAACACACATTATCGAGAAAGTGAGACTGATCAAGTTTATACGACACTAATGTTTGGGTTGACAAAACGAGGGTGAATGATGGGATTCCCTCCTTAATTAGTATTTGGCACTGACTTCATAATCATTTTTATCGGGGTGAATATTTCTTAATGAGAGGCCACAAGAGACACTTAACACAAGTTAATAGTTTGTTTCAGTTCTTAAAATGTATCACAAAAAAAACTGGACTTCGAACAATTTTTTTTCTGTGGGAAAACCTTTTCCTGGTGCAGGTTTTGTATTTAATTAAATGTAAGTATATTTGTCATCTATGCATTTCTAAACCATTGATCAGATTGTTTTGAAACTCTGGCAGAGTCTTCTGAGAACGCCCGTGAGGGTTTCTAGCCCAAAAAATCTTTATAAAATCGTTGTTGCAACGCATGCCGTACAGCTAATTAATTCATGTCAGCTCTCTCCCTTACTAAATATTAACTTTATTAGTCAATTTTCAAGTACAATTTGTCAGTTTTAAAATGAGATTTAAATATTAAAAATCACGATTTTCTCTTAACATTGTTATCGCTTTACGTTATTCTCAGTCTTTTTTTATTTTTATTATACGACCGCGACACTAAAGTATGACCAGATCTTCATGTAACATGCTGTACATATTACACTAGAATTACAACTGTTCATTGTTCTATAACCATATTCCTTATTGTGGTTGTGTAGTGCATTAAAAATTAAACCATGTCTTTTATAAACTATTTTTTCCTCATATAAACCACGATTAATTTTAATGAAACATTTAAGTAAACTAATTGAATGAAGCGTTATTTTTAGTGCTGTAATATATTTACAATGTTTTAATAGGCTTTTATTAGCTATATATGTAAATAAATCTTGGAAGTCGGTTTTAACCTTAATAATAGATGTAGTAGATGACGATTAGATTTAGAAAACCCCAAAACTATAGGTTCTGTACATTTTTGTATGGAATACTAAGGAGTGACTTACACCTTACTGTAGTAAAATTTTTGCTTTTAATGTTAACTTGACGTTTACAAAATAAATTAAAAACATTAAAATAAAACTGGACAACAGTCTACACATCATTTTAAGTTATTTTTTATTGCTCGACTGAGCGAAATAACATTTTGAGCATAGGTGACTAACCAGTTGTCGAATGACATGGAGACTCTGTAATCATACGATACCACCCCGTTATGTTCGGGCTCGTTGTTGTAACTAGTAGTCTAGTAGTCCAGGGTCAAGTGGTTGGTTTCGTAATATTGAAAAACGATGCAGTTCTAACTCATCATCATCATCCCTTTCCACTGCTGGACAGAAGCTAAATATATCTAACAAAAATAATGCTTAAAAAAAACTAAAAAAGCCTTTTTAAAAACATTTTTATATAAATCCATAGAAAAAAAGGTTTTGTTGAATTATTTTTTTTAAAAAAGCTTCCTGGATACTTGCTTACTATCCGGTATTCGTCCGGAGAGTAAATTTACGCCGGATAACGGATAGTTGTCGGATATCCGATTAATCTCTACTATATACTCCTGACACCAATATTTTCACTTGTGCTTGTGTTCATTTTCACATAATTCAGTAAAGTCAAATAATCGTATCCTTTTGCGTAAACAATTGAAGACCGTAATGTTTGTGAGCCAAGTTGGTCGGGCAGTTTCTGGCTGCCCGCCAAAACATGTTGTTGACACAAATAATACGGTAGTTTATTGTAAGTAAAATCAGCTTTCTTTACTAAACGACAAAATGGTTCGTTTCATAAAAACTTCACGTCATACTTTGCAATCGTCCAATGATAAAATATGTATAAATTTAAGCCTGAGAGAGCTGATGATCTTCTTGAAATACAGCTTAGAACAGTCATTAGATACTTTGTTTTTTAGCTAGTTCCCGATTACAAGTATTTATGGCTTTACTGTTGTCAAATTTTTTAGCAAAAATGTCAGCAATGTCTTTAGGGTTACGAACTATTTTATTATTACTTTTAAGTATTATCTTATCACTACGTTGTTGTTTATTTTTTTTCGAGTATTATTGACTATTTTTTTTCGAGTATTATTGACTATTTTGAAAATTTCTTTGCTTGTTGGTTGCTTTACTGATTCGATTTGTAATCTCTTTCAGTAAAGCAACCAACTCTAGCAACTCGATCTAGTCACCGTTTTTTAATTTTTTTTTTATTATGACACGTCAGAATGACCTCAAACCGCCTGATGGAAAGCTAGAGTGAGGTCCAAAGACTGAGGACCACCATTATAGATACCTTTCAAACGAAAACATACTAAATGAAAATCGGTTCACTCGTTTAGGAGCTTACAACAGACAGACACACATATAAACACGTTAAACTTACAAAACCGCTCCTTTTTGCATCAGGGATTAATAATTACGAATCTTAATCTACAATACTATATTTTATCATGACTTAATAGGAAACTCCCTAATTCTCAAAGCAACCCTAGCAAAAGAGGACCTGTATCAGTCGGTGACAGAGGAAACCATATTGAATCAAGCGCCTCAAATACCATGTCATATAAACCTATTTAATCGTATTAGAGAGAGAAAATTACAAAAAACTACTACTGCCACAGATAAGATAATAGTTACGATGCTACTATTCACTAGTACTACGAGTAATTAAAAAACTACTTAAAACGCCTGTCAATTTGATTACTGAAATCCATTACGCTGAAGGACGAAAGGTTACACACCTTTGCGCATGTCCCATGACCGTTCCATTTGGACATTACACTATGAGTACTACATGCTGGCAGCAATGCACACCGTTGCATACGATATTGACGGACAATTCCCTGGAAAATCGTTAGCTGTATTGATTGGTGGTAATAAGGAGATGGAAGGTATATGGACTAAATTATCGTGTCATCGTCTTTCTAAAATGGTTCTTTTACTTAGTCTTTACATAATAAAAGTACTAATCGGAGTAAAGGAAGTAGTAACTAATCTGTGCATTCATTTTATTCTTATTCCTCCAATAACTTTTGATTATTAATAAAATAAAGTTTATAAAAACAAAAAAAAAACACGCTGTAATAGCGAACCAAACTTTCGGCTTTACTGGCAGCAGTGGCAGATTTACCAGCAGGCTGAGTAGGCTAGAGCCTAGGGCGGCAGATTTCAGGGACGGCAAATTTGGGGCCTACATTATTTTTTATGTCTTGTTCTGGGGTATCGAATTAGATAGACCGACCGGTAGGGGCGACAAAATTTTAATAGCCTACAGGCGGCAAATGTGTGGCAAAATCAGCCACTGAAGAGTTTCACTATCCATCTCCTAGTTCAATCATCAGATCAGCTCCAAAATACCAAATATACATGCGAAGGTTCATTTAGATTCGACAATATTAGAAGTTAGTTAAAATGGACTACCAAGATTTGTACATAGTTGAAAACGGAGTAACGGTAGTTCATTAATAATTTATAGTCTTACTAGATGAAAACCTGGCTTCGCTCGGGTGAAATGTGACTCAACTCATAATACACAATCTTTTACAAAATGTAGGTATTTTACTTATACGTGTGAATCGGCCTTAACGAACTCAAGATATACGTGTGAATCGGCCTTAAGGAACTCAAGATATGTGTGTGAATCGGCCTTTGCGACCGCAAGATGGCATCCGAGTGGCCAATATGGCGACTGCCATTTGCACCATTAGAATTTGCCTGTTCCAATACACGTAAATCCTTAACGACGGGTCCTACGTACACTGGTACAAGTGTAAAATTGTAACTTTACAGGAGAGCGATTCAACGATTCTAAAGCTCGTAACTTTGTACTAATAAAACAGACATTTTTGATTCGTATCTTTGAAACTAACAGATATTTTAAAATAAATACAGGGTATAAAATATAGGTTAAGCTTAAGTTATTGATGCAAAAAACCATTTTTGTTATTTGGCTGGTTATACCTGTATACGTAGGACCCGTCGCTTTGGAGAAGAACAGGCAAGTGACTCCAAGGTTTTTACAAGGTACTTATTACATTGCTTAAATAAACGCAATTTAATGTGAGGACAATGTATTATAATATTGTTCTAAAATAAAAAAGAAAATCACAGATCTGCTAGGCAACTAGAAATCTTCAAAAAAATATCTTACTAATTTAATAAATCTGAAATTTTGTGAGATTGAATGGATGTTTGTTACTCTTTGACGCAAAAACTATTGAATCGATTGCCATTAAACTTGGTATGTAGATAGCTGGAGACCTGGATTAACATATAGGCAGACTTTTTATCCCGATATTCCCACGGCATCGGAACTTAAACGCGTAAAACCGCAGGGTACAGCTAGTATTATCATAATACAAGTTCAGTCAATGGCCGTAATAATTATCTCTCATACTCTAAACACTAATAATGTCACAGTGATTATAGCAGAAATTTGCATGGGAGCGCAAATTTTAGCGGGTTACTACAAAGTTAATAGAATAAGGACATGGCATTAGTCACGCTTCCCAAGGTATCTGGGCCGGGCATCTATTAATGAACCATCTAATCAGCCTAGATCTATTACTTTACTACTAATTTTTAATTTTTTTCGTAATTTTTTATCAATTTATACTTTTTAGGGTTCCGTTCCTCAAAAGGAAAAAAATTACCCTTATAGGATCCACATGTGGACCAAATTTGAACATTAAGAAGGTAAATCTAAACCTACAGGGTACTTTCCATTGACCTAGAATCATGAAATTTGATAAGAAGCAAGGTCTGACAGCACAAGTAAAGAAAAAAACCGAAAGTCCTTAATTTGTGGTTATATGTATCTGATTGTCTGTCTGTGTGTCCGCCAAGACTCTTTTCCTCAAGAATCCATGAAGGCATCAGGTCGAAAGTAACATCAAATACTTATATAAGCGGTCCCTTGAAGCTGTAAAAATATCAAGGTTCTAAGTCAACGCAATCAAAAGATTAAGCCTTAGATTTTAACAAATTTGTACATTTCGCAGTTAAATCAAAACCTATAGGGTACTACTGCCCATTGACCTAGAATCATAAAATTTAGTAAAAAGCAAGGTCTGACAGCACAAGTAAAGGCAAAAATCGTAAAGTCGTTAATTTGTAGTTATATAACATACAAAAATAGTTTTTGTGATTACAAACTTATATTTTGCGGTTGGATTGTTGACATTGTCATACATCGCAACCGCAAAGCTAAGTTTGTCTTTCGAAATAGACTGGCAAAAGACGTACTAACTACATACAAGTCTGTTTGCTTACGGAACCCTCGGTGCGCGAGTCAGACTTGCACTTGTCCGGTTTTTTTAACAGGATTTTGGTAGCTCTCTTCACTTGTAACTAAATACAGTATGTTGACCAAATCATGAAAGTCAATTTTAACCTACTGCTAATTCTCGAGCTAAGAGGTGGATAGTGGAACTTCAAGTCCAACAGATTAAGCATAATAACGATGGTCTGATGAGCCAGGAGCGGGATAGTTTACCTCTTTTTTATTTTTTTGTCTGGTTCGTTGTTTTTTTCTTATTTTTTTCTAAACTATAGATAACTTTTCGTTCGTTACGTTCTTAAAAATAACAGACATCATATTCATATTTTGAGAAAACATCCAATGAAAGTTACTACAAGTGCATTTATGTAATGCAAAATGAACCACTGGAAATTGTTGAGGGTCATTCAACTTTTTCCATTTCCATTTGCTAACTAGTTCAATAGTATGAGTAGCGAAATTCCAGACACACGGTACTTCCAACTGAGAAGTTACAAACTTTTTTGTTTTAACTGTTCCAAAAACAAAAGCAACTCGGTGTTTTCAAACTATGCAGTGTTAAACTCCACCTTCAACAGAATGCTTCAAAAACCTTGTATGTCAGCTCTGGGGTGATTGAGGCTCATACACTAGGTATAACCAGACCCAAAGCAAATCATACCTAACATTGACGTCTTCTTAACTGAAAGGCTTAACAAAAATATATGACACTTAAAAAAGTCATCAAGATTTGATTGTTTTCTTTGTTTCATCAAGGTTGTAATTTTATTGAAGAGTATATTTTATAGATCGCCTCTTATATGCTGAGTCGTATTTTTGCGTTGTATCAAATCGTGCTCACGCTTTCGGGTCCATCTGATGAACGCATGACCAAAGACGATAATTTTTGATAACTCTACGTAAACCGTCATCATCATTTGAGAAATATGTCGTCTTTGTATATATAAACATATGTTTCTATGTTTTTTTAACACCGAATGTCTTTGTTTTTTCTTGGTAAAAGAAGTTTTTACAGCAAAACTCCAACTCTTTATGATCTGATCATGACTATAAAAGATTCCAACTCTTTTTTTTTTATGGTATAGGGGGCAAACGAGCAGACGGGTCACCTGATGGTAAATGACTAACGCCGCCCATGGGCACTTGTAACTCAAGAGTCACAAGTGCGTTGCCGCCCTTTAAGGTGGGAGTAGGGGAAGAGTGGGATTAGAGGAGAGGGGAGGAAGGAGAGGGGAAGGACGGGAATAGGGGAGAGGGAAGGGTTAAGGCCTCCGGTAACCTCACTCACGCGGCGAAAAGCAATGCCAGCATTGCTTCACTGCCGGTTTTCTGTGAGGCCGTGGTATCGAGCGAAGTCGAGCTGGCCCATACGTGCCAAAGCTTGGCTCTCTCACGTTTAAGTCTTTCTCTTAAATCTTAATATCTTTCTGATGTGATCATGACTATAAAAGATTCCAACTCTTTCTGGTGTGATGGTGACTATAAATTCGAAAAGCCTATAGGTATCCATAACAGATTTTTGTAAACACTATTTCACGTAAACTTGGCCCATCTCCAGCTGTTGATAAGATCGCTTCTCCAAATGTATTTTCGATCTTATCAAGAATTGAAAATTACACAAATTTGCTGTAGTGTAGGATGTTTAAAATGCGGTCAGTGTTTGGCCGGCAATTTGCTAGGAAACTCCTATTGTCATCATTTGTAGTCAATTATCGGGTCGATGCTGTCCGCTAAATACTACATATTCACGTATACACATGTGTGTATGTGAGTGTGTCGATGTCGGCGCATGTCGCACCATGATTATTGACGAGCTCTTGAAGATTAATGAGATGAAACTTCAGTTATATTAGAACGATGTTTCTTAAATAAATTCATTTTAATTTGACTTTTAAGAGTTCCTTACTAAAAGCGAGCAAACGAACTCTTGGGATAAGTTGACATTGAATTTAATTTTTACTTAATTGTTTTTGTTGTGCCTATTTTTACTTTTTTTATCGTGACAACGATCGTTGCAATTTGATCAAAACGTCGGGTAAACAAAAGTACCTTATGATTATTACAGTGATTATACGTGTAATTTAGACGCAAAAGGTAATTAATAATTATGATATTCGAATAAAATAAATAAAAAACATTAATACATGAAAATAATTCTTTTGAAAATTGGAATACTAAACGTTTATGTACATAAAGAGAAGTGCAGGAAGCTAAAATTTTTCACGTTACACTTCAGACGCTCGGCGGCCGGCTGGCTAGTCGGAAAAAAGTGTTAGCGCAACGAAAAATGCTGACCGCGAGTCGATTTATTTTATTTTTACGCCATCTGTGGATTCTGTGCGATAGTACTGTAATCTCTTATACACTAAATATTAGCTAGGACGACTTTCACAGATGGCGCAATATTAATATCGAGTTTTTACAATATTTACTATACTTATAACCTTCAATGTTCCAATAATCCACCAATCAAGTTCCAATAATCCAGCAATCCACTTTGTGGCGCTGCAGTAGCATTCGACCGCATTGTCAAGGTTTCAACACAAAGTCATCTATCTATTCACTATGGTTTTAGACTTTCATCAATACTCGATTCAAAGAGTATACAAACACTACTACTCCATTCTTCTTTTCAAAATCTCAGTTTTTTTTACTACAATCAGCTAATAGGTAAAGAGGTAACAATAATTAACTTTGAAAAAAGTACCACCTACTTCAATACTAATCACTACATATTACAAAAGAAAATCCCCCGCCACGTCTGTCTGTCTGTCTGTCTGTTCGCGATAAGTTTAAAAAACGACTGAACGGATTTTCATGCGGTTTTTACCATTAGATAGAGCGATTCATGAGGAAGGTTTAGGTATATCATTTCTGAAGGTTTTGTGTAAATTGGTTGAAATATGATGATGATTGTTGAAGATGTAGAACTAGAAGATAGGACTAACTTTGAGTACAACCAATTCAATAAAAAAAAAATATTATTATTAGTCTTTGCTTAGCCTTATCCCATTTCATTTGAGGTCGGGTCTCCTCGTCATTTTTCGGAAGACTTTTTGGTTCTGGGTCATCGAGTCCTTCACTTGGGCTTTCTCTAGGTCATTGTTGATTATAGACAACAGTTTGTAAAAAAGCACATGGCCCTGATGGTCCACAATTACTGGTGTCTATACTCAGTAGCGGCCCTAACTACATTTTTAGGTGGTGCGAGACCCCAGAGCGCTACCCTATAAATTCAAAACCTCAGTTTTCCTATGTTGTTCGCCGTAAAAATAATTTGATGACCTTTTTAGTCCTCATAAAGACACCCCCTACTTGAGGGTTGTTGCGGATAAAAATTGTAATTAAAATGTTGTTCGCCGTAAAAATAATTAAAATGTTGTTTTGTTGCGCCCCCGATCTATTGGTTTCAGCGCCCTCCGCGTGACGGCGCCCGGTGCAGCCGCACCGCTCGCACCGCCCTAGGGCTGCCCCTGTCTACACTCCCTTAACGCCGATGGTGGTTCTTGCATATGATGATGTATCTCTCATTCTCATGTTCACAGCTAAAATTCTGCTGTTCTACCTCATCTTCTATGCGATCCTCGTGGGCTTCTTCGTTGCTATGCTGGCGATCTTTTACCAAACCTTGGACTCTAAGATGCCAAAATGGCAGCTGGAAGGTTCACTCATCGGAAATAATCCAGGTAAGAAAAGATGATTAACGTCATATCTTTTGCCATTTTTTTTTCTACGAATAGTGTCTCTAGTAACTCTAATACTAAAATATCTGCTTTGTTATCTAGGAATGGGCTTCAGGCCTTTGCCCGATACTGCCAACGTGGAGAGTACTCTGATCTACTACAAGGCGAATGACAAGGGCTCTGTTCTTAAGTGGGCTAAAATTATTGACGAGTTCCTTGATGGTAAGTTTAGTTCTTAACAACAGTGGAGAACTGGCTCCTAATTGGTTTATGAAAATTGGACTTATGGAGTAGAATTCATGGACCACTGCTTTACCAAAGTCCAAAAATTTAAAGAGTACTAGTAATCTTACTTGTCATATCATATTTCAATTGCATCACCACCACTCATGGCACAATTTATTAAACTATAATTTAATATAATGATGTACGCCTTTTCTGTCAGAAATTAATATTTGGTTTACATTGCATTCTACTCTTGTATAAATTGACCAACAAGTAAACAAAGTACTCTTGATTAAAACAATATCTTCTCTAGGGAGAAAAAAGAGAATTTTTATTACATGCTAGACAGTAAATAGTCTTGGCCAGAAAACCTCCTCTATACTCTTCGTTTTGGAAAGGGGAAACCTCATCTTTTCTACTTAGTAAATGGTAATATTTTAAGGTTCTTGAGAAAGAAGAAAAATATCTGCTGCTATCAAACCAGAGACAGCAGGTCTCTGGATTCATTCGGAGATAGTGCACACGGTCTGCTACAGGTTTTTACTTCGCCAACCTGTAACTGATCAGCAAGTGACAAGAACTGCGTAGAAAGAAACCTACTTACGGTTGCAAACTCTTAGTACAATGTTACTTGAGACCTTTATACTTTTTATCTAACATTTATTCTCCATTCAAGAATACCGTAAGAAGGGAAGCGGCAGTGGGGAGGCGAATGGTGCTGAAAACCGAGTGCCCTGCTCTCCCACCAGTAAGGCAACTGGTGAGAAGCAAGTCTGTGATGTACCAGTTGAAGACTTCTATCCATGTACTTCTGCCAAACAGTATAACTATGAGGAAGCTGGTCCCTGTGTCTTCTTAAAGCTGAATAAGGTAAGAAATTGATGACGTAATTGTTTTGAGGTGTTGTTTATTAAAGTGATGACGAAGAATACTCCGGCATGACCCGTTCGCATAAGATATGTAAGTATACGTTTTAGTTCAATCAATATCGTGCCACTTATTCTATGTGGCTCCACGAATATGCAACAATTTTCTAACTCTAAATTAAAATCCCTTATATTAACAACTTATACTTACGTGTAGATAAAGATTACTACACTGTATGCAAGATTATTTAAGGAATTATTTTGAATATCTTTAAGGTTTGTGAGTACTCATTTTATTAAATCATAATAATTGTGTTTTATCTGATCGATATCTAGATATTATTTGATATGGCCTCAAACAATTTAGAAGTTTTTCCCAAGTAACAAAAGCCTGTATTTATAAATAATTAAAAAACTGACGACTACGTTTAAATCCCAATTTCCAGATTTTCAATTGGGTGCCACAGCCGTACAACAACACCGAGGAGCTGCCTTCCAATATGCCAGATGATCTCAAACAGCACATCAAGACCGTTGTAAGTACATACTACAAAGCAAAGATATATTGAAACCGAAATATTTAAAGATTTTTCTGCCATTTTTAGCACTATTCTGTACTTTTTACGTATACAATAGGAACACTTCTACTATGAAAATAGTTGAGCTTATTTTCCACGACAGCTTTATTTGTAGGTTAAGCCAGACGTATTCTGCATGTCTTCTCATGTCATCTCAGTACTATCCATGTAACGTTACGCGTGGTGACATCCACATACACCTGAATATACTTTGGCACCATCTTAAAAGTAATAAAGACAAGCCTCCTTCAAGCAACTACTGATTCTGAATCACGCAATTAAAGCTCTCGCGCCGATTAGCATATATACAATTCCCAACATCAACCGCCAGGTAAGATCTCTTCACAGTGTCGAAGGATCACTTTTGGGCACATCGCACAGCGTTCCTTAACAATGCCGGCCGTTAGCCATTGCGTATAGATTAACATAGTGGTAACGTAATTCATCATCAACAATCATGGCTCCCCGAAATGATCCAGACCGCAGATAGTACACGTAATTCTTGATTGTTCGCATAGACATAGTCTGGACTTTGGCATAGATGAATGAGAATATAATGAAGAACTTATTCGACAAAACATGACGTAACAATGTATTAATTATTATTGATCGTTATTATAGAATTAATGATGAGATCACAGTTCAATTGTTTCTGCGCTTCGCTGAGCGCACGCGAACACTGTGTAATGACGAAAACGTTACATGTTTAAGAAATGAGAAATGCAGATCAAGTCCCATCCCATATCGATTTTAAGTTAGTTGACATTATACGGGAGTAATAGGATTTTCATGTTTCTTTCTTTCCAGTCCGGCAAACCTGAAGCAAACACAGTCTGGGTATCGTGCGAGGGAGAAAACCCTGCGGACGTAGAGAACATCGGGGCGGTACAGTACATACCCCGGCGGGGCTTCCCCGCCTACTACTACCCCTTTAATAACAAGGTGGGGTACCTCAGCCCTCTTGTTGCTGTGTACTTCGAAAAGCCTAGGAGTGAGTATGACATTTTGATTCGGTACAGTATATATTACGCATGCTTTTTTATGTTACTGAGTTGTTAAATTACCTTAAACACGTAACTTCATGTCCCTAAAGGAGCCCAGGTGATCCTACTTACCGGCACCACAGAATACATGATAGTACCGGTACAGAAGTTCCACTGAGTTTATTTAAATAAATAGCGACTCTTGCTAAGACACAATAAAGTGCAAATCAGGTCACACAGAGCTAATGCCGTGAAGTTATCGACGATGCAGAAGAGTTTTATGACGCATGCATGTAAATAGTCCGTATTTATATACATTTTTTTAATCAGTTTCAATATACTTCATTATAAGGTTTGTATGTACAGTACCTCATATATCCTACTAATATTAATAATAATAATAACTCCACACATCTCACACACGGACGTCTGATCCCAAACTAGGCAGAGCCTATACTATGGTAACCAGACTGCTGATAAACATACATATTATAGATAAATTACACCCAGACACAGAACAAATGACCGTGCTCATCACACAATGATTTGTCCTGGGTGGAAGTCGAACCCACGACCTCTGGCTTAGCAGTCAGGGTCACTAACCACTAGACCAACAGGCCAGTTATAAATGTTAAAGATTGGATGGATGGAAGAAAATGCCTCTGTAACTATTAACTCTCCTGATGACGTTGGGGTTGCATGTCTTTACCTTTCCACGTCTTTTGAAAGTGTGATCCTTATTAAAAATGCGGCTGGCACGAAATATGTATTCGTACGCTGGGGCTTTTCGTTATAGTAAGTTAACCGTCAGTGTTTCCGTAATATGAAGTTCTAATGCCCCTAACAACAAGATGATAGTGGTCTTTCAAAGATATCGATTTTACAATCAGAATTTACAAAACAAAACAGTGTGGAAAAACTCCGGACTCCTAGCACAGAATACATAATATAATAGTACAAGTACTCCTAGTTCTAATATTTTATTCCTTTTCTTTTCAATAACTCATTCGACGAAGTAGGTGTTTAGAGATGAGCCTATTAACATCACTAAGGGACTCAAAAGTTTAACCTATTGAGGTTAAACTTTTGAGTCCCTTAGTGATGTTAATAGGCTCATCTCTAAACACCTACTTCGTCGTGGCAACCCAATAGAGGTGGTTTCTTATATCCTAACCAATCTAACGTTGTTTCGCAGCGGGAGTCTTAATCAACATCGAGTGCAAGGCGTGGGCGAAGAACATCCAGTACGACCGCTACGAGCGGCGCGGCTCGGTCCACTTCGAGCTGATGGTAGACCACTATTAAACGCCACGCACGTGCACGCCGCCAATTGGCCGCCATTCACCGCCAATTGGCCCCAAGGTCACCAACTGATCGCCTAAAGATCGCAAGTTCATCAAGGTCGCCATAAACCCCCAATTGGCCGCCGAGTTCATCAACTTACTGCCAAAAGATCGTTAGTTGATCACTAGTCATGCTAATTGGTGGTACCCGGTCAAAACCTGTAATGTTAGTTGTTTTAAGTGTTTTAAAAAGAAGCTCATGGTTACCAGTTAGTTGCCAAGGTCGCCAATTGTTGGCCAGTCAAGGAGCAAGGTCATCGCCAGGCCGGCTGCCAGCGCCATTAGCTATAGCCACATAGTCGGCGATTAATTTATATTCGTTTTAGAATAAGCCAAAGGGCGCCATTAATTTTAACTTTTGTTTATCACGCTTCAACTAAAGTTAATGAAAATTTAAAAATTATTGAATATTTATTAATAATTATGTAATGTTTTCTGGACGAAGAGTCAATAAACACGCAATAGTTGGTTCCAATAGGTTTGTTAATTGTGTTTCATTTCATTTGTACCTACCTCCTAACCTAATTAAAAAAATGTCTACATACAGAATATAAAACAGACCCACAAACAGTCACAGAAATTAGTAGCGCATCAAAAGACACTTAAGCTCAAGTCGAAACTTAAATACTTATCAGGCCTGTTAGTGAGGCCGTACGACAAAATAGAATAGAATAAAACCACATCGCTTCCAAAAAATTATTAGATCACCCGCCGGTGTTTCTCTCCACTAAACTATATGAGCGATTTTCTATGTGTTAACATTTTTGTGACTTACTCGACTATAATACACAACAGGTTGGTTTTTAATGTGCACTAGATACAGAAACACAGCGTAATATGCGTTTTAATAACTGGTCACCCACCTACGAAAAAGTTTTAAGAAGAACAGTTGCCAGGTTTTTCAAACATCTGGTCTACGTCACCCCTGGGTTACCATCAACTCAATTTATAAAGACAACTTTTTTAAAATATAAATAACTTTATAAAAAAGTATATCTAAATCACGATAAAAAATAAACTCATCATCAGATCTTCACGAAATTTAAATGGGACCATTTCCAAATAAACCCCTCTTTCGAACAAAAAAGAATATTGCAAATCCGTCTACATATGACGGAGTTATGCCCGAACATACATAAAAAATATATAAACATCCAAATTGAGAACCTTTTTGAAGTCGGTTAAACACAATCGCATTGATTTTATTGACAACTAAATTGCCAGCGAAGCACACGATCCTCTTAATGATAAGAATTTTAGTTTAGAGACAATGTTTCAGCTCTGAATCTGAACAGGTATGGATAATACCTATTAATGGCTTCCGACTGTATGATAAAATACATCCTGTGCCTGTTTTTCTCACTAAGATATAGTATTAGGGCGAAAGTAGAAGCCATCGAGCGGCACTGTCTTGATTCGACTAAATGAATGATCGTCTATTTATGAGCCCAGGTGACACAAATTCACGAAAATGTCTATTTTTAACCCTATACAAGTATACACTATACTCAAGTGTCATCACTCAACCTGTTCATAATGAACCGAACATGTAATTAGGCAGCTATTCTGGTAGGCGATTACTATAATAATAATGTTATGTTTAGATCATAATTTTATTGTGCTGAAACTTATTTACGATATGAGGGACATACAAAAGGAGTAGTACTGTGTGTAGTAGTAATGTACATTTTTTTAATGGGATAGAGGGCACAGGAGCAGACGTGTCACCTGATGGTAAATGACTACCGGCGTCCATGGGCACCTGCAATTCAAGAGCCACAAGTGCATTGCCGGTTTTTAAGGTGGGAGTAGCGGAAGGTTGGGAAGAGGGAGAGCGCAGGCAGGGCGAGACCCCTTCGGGCCGTCACCCCACCGGGGTTTTCGGTAGGGCGGTGTGTCGGAATCGAACCGACTAAAACCACACGGTGTGCCGTACTGCGCCTTAAGTAGGAGGGATCCGGGAACAGCTTTTATTAAGACATCCGGAACCCTCCTAGCGCCTGCCTGCAAAAGCGCGGGCACCACCTTCGGGTAAGAACCTCTCAATTAGGCGACGTCCAGGCACACGCGGACGCCGCCTCCTTGCGGGGGGCCACTATAGCGGGTGGAGGGGAAAAACCCGTCCCGTCCACCCGCGGCCACACTCAGGGCGGCATGAGGCGCTGGTAAGCGCGCCTCCGCCGCCCGGTTCGCCGGCGGCGAATTAAGTCCGAGTGGAGGTCGTCCTCCCGGACCCTTTCCGCCGCCTCCTTCTGCGAGATGACGTCCTCACAGAAGGTAGCGACCACGGTAAAATTCCTGTCGCTACCGGCCATGGAGCGTATGACAGCCGGTAGCGACAGATCCACTCCGATGACTGCAGTGAGGGTTCAACGCTGCGCCGCCCAACTGGGGCAAACCGCCAGCGTGTGCTGAGCAGAGTCCTCACTGCAGTCGCAGTGGTGACAGGCGGGACTCAATTCCCTCCTAGCGACCGAGTGCAGGTACTTCCCGAAGCATCCGTGCCCGGAAAGAACCTGCGTCAGTCGGAAGGAAAGGGTCCCGTGCTGCCGCCCTGCCCACTCGACGATAACCGGCTGGAGCGCCTCCACGGCGGCAAAGCCAGCACGTAGAGCCTCCAGCCGGGACGACCAACGAGCCATCGTGGCTCGGCCTCACGCCACTCGCGTACCTCTTCTATCTACAAAGCTGTAGGTACGCGGCCGGCTCGACTTGTCGTGCAAAATTCAGTGGAGGATTCAGGCATCAGGGTCGCACATTAGTTCGATGCTCACATACACTATCGAGTTAGTTAGTAGTCTAACCTAAGTTTATTTAAAACGTTATTTGTTCACCAAAATAAAGTAATAGGCACATAGTGTAAACAAATAACGTATCTAATGACGCCGTCATAGCATAGTTGTTAAAACATAACATAGACGGTATTATTTCTGGGTTTCTGCTATATGAACCTACGTATTGCCGGCGAAAGCAGAACTTTTTTTATGATTAAAGGTAACCTTTGTAATTTTCTGTGATCTGAACGTGTACATAGTGATTTGTTGAGTAGTTAAAGCATGAAAGTATGACAAACAAACAAACTCGCATTCGTATGTTTATAATATTAGAATTGCAGGCAGAACACTATACTACTATTAGTACATTATTAGTAACCTTTCCAAAAGGAACTTGTTTTTCTTCAAATTTAAATGGTACCAACCTTGAGTTTATTTTTTTATATTATAGGGGCAAACGAGCAGACGGGTCACCGATAAGTGACCACACGGTGAGTCACAAGTGCCTTGCCAGCCTTTATAGTTATACTTTACATGCCGGCGAGTATAACCGAAGTAACTATTATCTTATCTGTGATATAACCAATTCAATTAAACAAAGAATGATTGAAATCAGTTCAAAATGGGGGAAGATATCGCGCAACATATACACTCGTATGGAAACCCTCACGGGTCATCACTTAACCGGAATCAAGGATAAAGTGGTATCACGGACTAAATCCACACGGTGTTCCGTCATAAGTGAGTCAATTGCAGGGGACCCCTCTCTCGTTCCCGCTCCTCTCTCTCCTTCGTTTTGCTCCGTCCATTTCTTTTTCTTTAGCCAACATCACTTCCGTGCAAAACGAGGCGGTAGAATACCACGCACTCTCACTTTGGACCATGGACAGAACCATGGTTTCTAACGAGAGGCTTTCCACATAAATAGCCGTTGTGAGGTCCACGCTGAGCACTCCACCAAAAATGATGAGTGCAGTGTCTTCGCGACAGCTGCCGCAGTAGTGGTTGGGGACGCAGGCGTTGGCTCCCGGCCTATACAACACAGTTACTTACCGAAGTAGCCGTGTCCGGTGAGTACCTGCGTCAACCGATAACCTCTCCAGCAGATCCTTTCATCTTCTACCACCACAATTGTGGCTTGCCGTTTCTACTCGGCCATTAGGCTCCGGCGAAGATGGGACCGTCAAACCTCGATTACTCGATCTAGTACCTCCTTGCGCCATTGATATAATGACACTTCTAATTCCCATAGTGCTAAACCCGCTAGGAGACTCACTGCTTCGAAGGATATTGTCCTGTTGGTCGACGCAGTATCACAGATTACTGGCCATCAAGAACTTCGCCCATATTAGGACGCCATAAAAGGCCAAAAAAATGTCAAATTGCACCTCGTTTGTTGAAATCGATTAAGAAGGTTAAAAAATCAGGTTTCATTTTGAAATTTTTATTTCTCGCTTTTGAGTGACTTGTTTGTAGTTTGTCTAAGTTACAATAGCCTAATGTGAACTACTCATCACCTTTTACAAAATATTACTCTTCCATTTACATCCCCATCAGTTCCACTTCGCCATATGTATTGTAACCAACATAAATTGCATAGCAACCATAATAAAGTAATCGAACCGCAACCCGTGAAATACTTTCATTTCACTTACGTTCAGTAGTTCGGGTGGCCATTTATGGTCTTCGTTATCTGTTCCACTATACCAAATGCGCCGAGAGTAAATACACAAATTACTGTAAAAAAATACCTATATCACTATAGGTATGCCTATAATATTTGAAGTACCCTCGATTTCTGCAGGATCCAATCATCAGATTCTGACCAGATGGCAATGGGACCAACTAGAAACTATACCTTTACAAACAATTTTTTGTTTTTTAATTAATATTAAAAAAAAGTATTAACGTAAAAGAAGAAAAGATCTGATGAACCTCCTCTTTTTTATTTGAAGCCGGTTAAAAATACTTCCTTAAGTATTTTTAACCGGCTTCAAAAACAAATATTGGATATTGGTTGAGAATTTTGGCGTTGACACATTTATTTATTTCTACCGTGTTCGCTTTATTATTGTACACTTGATGTCAACAATGGTTGATTTCGGCACCCCCCGCATAGCAGGGCTGCCTCTAATTGTCGTCGTGTCGTGTCATTTAGGTCCTCCTTAAAATCATCCAAATAGTGATGTGTCTCACTCAACTGCTATCACTCAACTGAAGTATAATTAACGAATGTCTATGAACATCTATTTTAGAACTTGCTCATTAAAATAACATTTTAAAACTGTACTGTAGATCACAGGTATCTGTTTACGCAAAACACTCCATGACATGACCCTCGTGATTTTTATTCCGTCAGAAAAGCAATTGCAAATGTCTGCACATTCTGTTACATTGTTTGATAAATCCTTTACAGTAACTGCAATCCGTTTGTACCACTTATGGACACATGTGCACCACTTATGGAATCTTTAAATTGTAAAAGCCCGAACGGCTTTTACAGAAACATATAGACTCCGTCGTGTTAAAGTTAACTACGATTTTTGCAGCATTATAGTAGTATCAAGGGGTCACACTGGATGGCGTTCTTTTAATTCTAAATAAATTGTGGTTAATATTATGTTAATTAATTATCAACATACCCTGGTAACATCAACAAAACAAACAAATGTCATCTACCTAAACCCCCCTTTGCGCAATGTCAAACAAACAAATTACAATAATTTGAGAAATGTTTTTCAAATCCTACAGATATATATACATATATGTTTAGATTTCATATCGTGGTTTTCCTACTTACTGTTTATTTTGGTGCGCCAAAACCAGGCGAAAGATTTTCTTTCCTTGTTTACTTTTATTAATTTTGGCACTTTCTTTAAAATTACCCATTAGCTGCAATGGCGCCACCCTAATAGAACGCCTTTCTGCGGATATTTTCTATTTAAAGAGATGGTCTTAAACCTCTACTCTAAATAAAACAAATCTTCCCATTTATCTCTCTTTAGTTTGGTTGGTTGGTACTTTGGTTTGACCGATTTAGATATGGTTTTCAGCAAAATGCTTGTTATGTTGGCAATGAAATTAGATAGGTGATACAGTGGTAACTCGCCAGAGGACGCTGCATTAAACATTACATTGCAAACCAGTTCCTATTTACCTCCGCAAATGGTGGAATTGTATTTAGACACGTTTTTTTTATATATAACAAAAAATCGTAATGTATTTATGATTTAAATTTTTAGTTATTCTATTTATCATCAATCATAAATTTTTAATGTCAAAATAATAGTTTTTATTTAAGCTCATACAGTTATTTGCACGATACCTATGCCTAAAAATATGTTTTTTTTTAATTTTTGTCTGTCTGTCGGTTTGTCGGCTAATCTCTGGAACGGGTGGACCGATTTCCACGAGACTTTCACTGGCAGATAGCTGGTGTTACATGGAGTAACTTAGGCTACTTTTATTTTGGAAAAAGAATTAGGGTTCCGCGCAAAATATATAAATATATATAATAAGATATAATAATAGGAATAGAGGAATACTCCTCGTAGCAATCATTGCAGGAGGCGTTAAAACAGTGGAAAGTAGAAACAAGAAACAAAAATGTAGATAAAAGTTTCCTGCCACGCGTCAGCCGAATACTTTTGCCGAATAATTGGCTGTTCGGCCAGGAAACCTGCAGAATATTCGGTATTCAGCATGTGGTACACTATTCGTTGCAAGTCTAAAAAAGGCTAACAAATATTTCTAAATTGCACCCGTGGGCATCCGGAGCGAGGGTCGCTAGTTAAATAAATAAAGACATATTTTTATTGATACGGTCACTATAAAATGTTTTTAGTTAACTAATTAAGTAACAATTAGATCCCACAACTTTTTGCGGCAGATGAACTGCGCTGCGAGACTTGTACTTACATGTTATGGTTAAATGGAGTTACATAATACATAATATCGACTTCCTAAAGTAAGGTTACTAACCTGTGACGTCACCGGTTCTAGGGTAGTAAAAGCCGGACGTAGTACATGTCTCGTACTAAACAAAGACGGTAAGTGGGTCGCGAGTAGGGTTGTCATCTATTTTTAAAAGAAGAATAGCTGTTTTTGCCAAATTGTGCAAAATTGTTCGCCAAAACCTTAAAAAAATTGTATTTTGGGACGTTCAAGAAAAAAAGTACCTACACATTCAATCATTATTAAGGGCCGTGAATGCATTTCATTTTGAAATTACACATGCTGCGCTGTGAATGTGTTCTGTCTTTACAGTTAATAAAAAAAAGGGCGATAGTTCAATTGACAATGAAATATTTTAGTATTTTACGTATCTATTATACTATTGCAGAGAAAAATTTATTAAAACACACATACAACGATACAATACATAATATATATTGTAATAAGAGTGGCAACCCTGGCCACGAGGGGCGAGGGTGAGCGCCGACTGCCCGGCGCCAACATTGCGAAATGTCGAACACTTTGCAGACTAGGGAAATTGGTACATTGAATCTTGTGATTTTGTTGAATATTTTAATAATTTGGTGTACAGAGCGTGCAGACAATCGACGTAGCTCTATTTTCTAAACTGCAGCGCTGATGCGTTTTTGAGGTTGATTGCGGTAGTACGTAATCAAGGTATTTAACGCACCCCAACAGAAAGAAGTCGAAGAATCTGTGAGGCCAAGAGAACAAAGCTAGGTAATTTTGACTAATGCACCCAATCCAGCGCTGCAGATGTTCATTGTTTAGGTACAATACAGACCAACTTGACGAGTTAAAACGCTATAAACTTTTACAATACAAACTTGGTGATTTTATTGTTATTTTCATATATATTTCATGTGTAAACCGGAACTGTGCGAGTTTGAATCGCACACCGATGGTTCCGCACAGACTTGTATTTATTTCGTTCGTTCATTTCGGGAACGGCTTCTCCAACCCTTACAAATGAGGGTAACCTTCACTTTGTTGTCGGTACGTCTGTCTGTCTGTCTGTCAAGACGCTTTTTCTCATTAACCCGTGCAAGCATCAATTTGAAATTAATACCAAATACATAAGTCTGCGGTCCCTTGAAGTTGTAGAAAAATCAAGCTTCTAAGGCAACGCAATCAAAAGATACGGCCTTAAATTTTCACAAATTTTAACATTTCGCAGGTAAATCAAAACCTATAGGGTACTTCCCATTGACCTAGAATCATGAAATTTGACAACAAAGTGATAAGCATTCTTTTTTTTTTATGTTGAGGTACGCAAACCTAAAAAGGCTCTTCAGTACGAATTAATCATTTTTATGCTAATACTGTACATAAGGCGGCGATGCTACGCCTTGTTCATAACAAAACTACGCAGTTCTAATGCACTTAATACCTTCATACATTTTGACCTATTAAAACCCTTGCTGTAATCCTCTTGTTGCTATATCTACTATCTACCCTGTCGGGTTGGACATATAAATGGGTGAAGACAAAAAATAAAGACAAAGCAAAACCTTTACCTCCTCCATTTGTTAACAAAAACAATTTTGGAAACAGTTTTTTCTGTGCCTTCGAAACAGCTTCAGACAACCAAGTCAATTTCCTACGTCGGCAGTTTCGGTTGGATCCTCGGTTTCTCACCACTGATCTTCCGAAGTTAATTTGTATTAATTTAATCGTGGACTAATATTACAAAATCACTCAATACTTAGTATATAGTATTACATCCGAGTAGTCTAATCATTGACCCTAGACACCTAAGGGGTCGTCCATTAATCATGTGATGTTTTATTCAGCATATTTGACCACCTCTGCCCTGTGATAATACGTGGTGAGGTTTTAGACTAACAACCTTAGCCAAAATCACGTGTATTTTTTTAGGTCAAAACTATATTTAAAATTTTCAAAATACAGATATAAACGTGTGATCCACGAAAAAATAAGTACAAGTGATATCTCACTACACCCTCCCTACTCCTTGTAATATTTCGTGATTTTTTCCTAACCCCCTCCCCCCCTTTCAAGCCTCACGTGATTAATGGACGATAAACCTAACCTTCGTTGATTCGACGACTACGCGAAAGAAAATTCGCTGTTTTGTTGTTTGGTATGTGCGGTTATAATCGCAACAATGCTTGTCAACTCAGTATTCACCGGACTCTTTCAAGTGGCATTCGGGTCCGGCGGATAAATGTAATATTTTTTGAGGTAATATTACGATGATGCTCTTCGTATCGACGAATGGTTAGGGTTTGTGTATATTTTTTTGAATCTCACGTTTTTTTTTTGGTGTTTTATAATCGACTAGCAGCGCCCCGAGGTTTTACCCGCGTAAGTGCCGATCCCGTGGGAATATCGGGATAAAAAGTAGCCTATATGTTAATCCAGGTCTCCAGCTATCTACATACCAAGTTTCATCGCAATCAAACAAAAAATCAAAAGAGTAACAAACATCCATACATCCATACTCACAAACTTTCACGTTTGTAATATCAGTAGGATTGCCGTCTCATAGTTGTAAAGCGCGTTTTTATAGGACCGGGATATCTACCAATGCATCAGAAGAATATCTGATAGCAAAACTGCAGATTATGTGGAAGTAATGACATTGAAAATGGTAATCAGTCAAAAGAAAATAAGCTAATATAAAGATAAATAAATCAAGAGCGGATTTCTCCTGCTTTGATAGTTGGCACTGGAGCTATAAACACCTCGTGTTCCACCCGAAACTGGCTCAATTAATGGTCCATTGTCATTCTCAAGTAGCATATTCCGCAGTCGGTGACATGTTTAGGCTATGAGTAAAGGGCGAATTTTGAACAGAGCAGCAGCTATAAATATTGGCATTTACCGCGTTGCCCGGCGACCAACTTTAATTTTAGGAGGGCTCAATCAATCCCGAAACAAAGAAGTCATGCATGATTGAATTATACAACAGCACAACATATAGTGTAGATACATTAGTCATAAGTCACGATCAAGGTCAACCATCATCTAGTAATGATCTTCAACCAGTAGAGGAGGAGAGCAGAGAAAAAAAAAAAAACCTGCCGCCTATGTTTCAATATAAAAGCCCAAGAAAAAGTAGTAACGCGCAAAATGTAAGCAAAGTAATTTGAGGTGGAGATAAAGTTGATTTTTGTATGAAATGCGTTTAAAAAATTTAATTTTTGTAGAAAACTAAATAATAGTAGTATTGTAATTGAAATATGCTAAACAAGACAAAGCTGTATTTTGTTGTTTATTAAATTTAGATTTTTTTAAACATATGGTATCATAAAAACCAGTGCCTCATAAAAAACTCATAAAATAAATAAATTTGTAATAAAACAGAAATTAAGTGTTTTATTTTATAGAATAATAGCTGGTCCATGTATATGTGCAACAAACATAACCAAAAAAAAAATATATTACTTCGTGAATATAAAATATCCTTAAAAGGTTCGTCGGATCGACGAACAGGGTATATAGGGGGAAGCCGAATGTTAGGTTAATAAAATGCTGTATAATGAAACAGGTTGATTCGCTCCTTGATAAAGGACCACTGTCGAGCTAGGTACAGGCTCTGCCTAGTTTGGGATCAGACAGCCACGTGTGAGGTGTCTTAAGTTATTATAATAAACACACGCGTGATTACAACAGTATTTCTTTCATTAAACTTTGTTTGTTTGTAACCTTTCACGCCTTATCGAATCATCATGAAATTTTGTTTACACGTTGTCAGAGTTACAAAAATGGACATAGGGTCCTCCAGAGAACAAGAACTGTTGCCTAGGGATAGAAAAAATAATTTTATGCGAGCGATCCCTCGGGCAAGAGCTGGTGAAGAAATAAAACTTAAAACATTACTTCATACGTATCCAAAATTAACTCTATTGTTACAAATCTTTCCAAAAGTCAATTATTTAGAAGTAAAACAAGATTATGTATTATAATCATGAAACTACAAAACTAAATCTATACCATCACAGTCTTCACAAGTGTCATCAACCTCTTGTCCTATATATCCATAGTGTGACTATATCTGTATATAGCGTATAGCTATAGGGGTTATATTATATGTTTACGGTGTCTCAGATCCCCATCTGCACAGAGGCAATGGAGGATAGTCGGCGAGGTGTACCTATTAATAATAATAATATTTATTTATATACACACTGTTAGGTAAATAGTGTTAGTATTACATGAACTTTTTGAACTTTGTTAGTGTCCAGATAAAACAACCAGTTTTAGCTAAGTTTAGTTTAGGTTGTAATACAACACAATCATTTGTTCTGTGTCCAGGTGATATTTATCTATTATATATACGTATGTATTTAGTAATATATAAATTTGTTTATCAGCAGTTTGGTTACCATAGTACAGGTTCTGCCTAGCTTGTTATCCGACGGCTGCGTATGAGGTGTCTCAAGTTATTATCATTATTAATAGAATATCATATAAGGAATTGCTTTCAGAAATAAGGCCGCCCTTTATATATATTAGCACTTTGTGATTACCATGTAAACAAATTCTAACTGATGAACAATAAAGTTTATTTCTGTTCTATCTCATCTTCGGAGGAAGTAGAACGTTAACAAATATTTATTTATGTAAACCTTGAAGCACATTTGTACAAAGATGGACTTGATTCCCAGGGCATTATCTACCAGTCAATCTTGCTTGATTTATTGGTATAGGGCTTTGTTTCCGCAATTAGACTCATAGGCGGTCCTTTATGCGCTCAGATAAGGCTGACTAGTTGAGCCAGCCTAGCTTCTTCCAGAAGCACAGAAGGCTCTTGCGGCGTTCACAGGCGTCTGTCGCATTGATGGAAAATGGGTAAAAACCTTGAAAACCTTGGGTAATGTAGAAATGTTATACAGTAGGTGCAAAAATAGACTAAATTTTGTTCGACTTCGATCACATTAATGTATATTTATCAATCACATTTGACTGCACGGATGGCTCAATGGTTTCAGTGGCCACCTCGCCACTACGCCGCGCCGAGTGTTGTGGGTTCAAACATGAAACAAAAACTTGTGTGATCCACAAATAGTTATCCCGAGTCTGGGTGTTCTTCGTGTCCGTTGATGGAATGTATGTGAAGCCCCAAAAAAAAACCCCTTCTTATCCTTCGGGGTGAAAGAAGGAATGAAGGAGGACTTTTATAATATTCGATAGAATGTAATGCTTTTTTCTACTTTGAATATTATTGCTTCATTTAAAACATTTTTTTATAAAAGACACTGATAAATCGCTTACCATATTCTAGTTTAACAACAATGTAAAGTCTATTTAAAAGGAGATACCCTTCACGATATCCTGCCGAGTGAATAATAAGATAATATCCATTCAACTTTGTATTGCCCTTTGCTTTTCCAATCAATGTTTTTCCTAGAACATTACTACGGAGGTTGTAGATCGTAAAGAGCGGCGCCGGAGCGGCGGGCGGTGGCGGCGCTCCGTCGCCGGGACTGGGTGACTGGCCGCATTGTTAACTGTACATTGCTGGCTTTAAATAATATTTTTTACTACGAATAAAAACTTGAAATGTCATAGATACGATAAAAACCAAATTTGTAATTATATTATTATTACTGACGGATTGGTGGACTGAAGGCTATTACTAAGGAAAGCTTCATGTTGACGGTTTCGATTGCAATTGATTTTCGTACTTATTGTAACGATTGATATCACTAGTAAAAAAATTACACGACATACGCACGATAAATAAATTCGAACACTATTCTTCCAATATTAAAGCATACTTGTTTATATTTTTTTAATTACAAGTGAGTCTTTGAAGTCGATCACAATAAAATCGTGAAAGGATAACGCCGGTACTCACCGGATACGATTTTCCGGCACGTAATTGTGTCGTCGTCCGGTCCTCATATAGTAGCACTTGTAGCGTAAGTGCCAATGTCAGTGTGTCACCTTTGTAGGGACTGCTGCAGCAATTGACGACGAAAAGACTAGCCACGAAGAGGTAACGTTCAAGTATGCCTCGAGTTACTTCGAGTGGACTAAAGCAGTACCCTTGTTTCCTATTTTCCTACTGATATATAGAATAGAATAGTGACAATAAAAGATATATTTTTTTTTATTAATAGCTATCGCTACTGCTCGAGTCTCCAGCGGGCAGGTGCAAGGAGTGAAGTGCAAACAGCTTTATCCCAGGTTCTCCTTTGTATATATGTTTTTGTTGGTTCGATTCCGACACAAAATCTTACTAAAAACCCCAATTCTAACGATGGCCCTTACACTTGCTTTCCGCGCGCTCAAAAACCTTTGCTTTAAAATGCGTACTTCTAAGCCTTAGTTTTTATATACTGCTTGTAATATTTTAAATAGAGAGGACGCCCCACAAATCAGTAAATACTAATGTTATCTAAATTGACCACATAGAACGTTGTGTACAACGAACGAAATGTTGTTTTAACAATTATTCAAGAAAGTCCAACAAAGAGATGCTCAAAAGAAAAACATTTTTTTTTTTTTCCTGCTTTCTGTCTTTTAAACTACTACTTTTTACTTTATTTTAAACTAGTAACATGATTTACACATTGTTAGTATTCGTGGTAACTCCTCCAACTTAACTAAAAGTTTAATAGTGGGTTCACGTCGATAGTGTACTCATTACTCAATACTCAATACATTTATTGCGTTCCATAATGTGATATACTCGTAGATGTCAAACTTATAATTAGGTTACAATTATGGACCCTGTCGGGCACAGCACAATGTTAGGAGAGAGGAAGAGTTTGTTACAATTATTATTATTAGTGCATAGACAAAGTTTATACACAACTGTATATAATAATAATATTATTCTATATTGTGTCAGTATGGTATTAAATATCATTCACACAGGTATATATACATTCAAAAATCATATTTATTTGTTTTTAGTAGTATTTATAATTTAGTCAATATTAATTAAAATTCAATATTAATTAGTATTTATTTTGTGTGTAGTAGTGTGTAGTAGGTAGGTTTTGAACCCACAACATACGTAAATAGCAATTAAAACATTCGTTCGCAAAACGAACTTGAATCTCTGAGCCAGCAATGTATGTCGCCCGATTTCATCCTCCCCGGTCCTGAGCTCAACGGCCACTATTCGCAGTCGACGTTCCATCGTGTAGGGACGTCACACCACTTACGAGTACGAGTAGGGAAGAAAGGGAACACCATGGGACTCGAGAAACGCACCATCAAGATCATTGTGATTGTCGCTGTAGTCGTCCTCGTCATTGGTGAGTTACATAATATACAAACTTTATGCTGATTGCAAACTTTTGAGATGATTTAATTTGCAATTTTGTAAAAAAAATGTATTTCGCGTAAATGAATTTTCTCGGTAATTTTGTTTTTTTTTTTTTAATAAAACTAAGATTGGGGATTAATATTGATAAATTTCCGTGTCCACAATTCAATTGGACTTAAAAGAAAAAAATATGAGAGTATTCCGATGCGTTAAGACTTACTGATGTATGTATATTACAACGTACTTTTGTTATGAAATTAAATAGTGGTTTTCAATAATTCCGTCATTTTTAGAATTTGTACTCGTTATATTATTTATAACAAGTGCTAATTAATTCAGTCATTCTCATTAGGTGTGAAACATTTTGTAAAGTATAAAAAAATTCAATGAAAAGGTTTTCTGTGAGGCCGTGGTATCACTCCGGCCGAGGCGGCCCATAAGTGCCGAAGCATGGCTCTCCCCCGATAAATTAGTTACACTTATATTTATTACTATCTGTTGCCCGCGACTTCGTTCGCGTCGAAATATGCCACGAGAACCGTAAATTTTTCCGGGATAAACAGTAGTAGTCCAGGATCCCGGGTCCATTTTTGCACTTGATTACTATCAACCTAATTTTCCGTGGGTAGCTTCGTTTCGATAAGACGCCCAACAAATTCCTGTGCGAAAATTCGCGAAAAATGTATTACTAACTGGGGTTTTTTTTTGTTAAATCTCAAGATATTTATCTAAATTATTTGAAAAAATATTTGTCCTACAAAATGTATGGTTTGATCAAAGAGTCCCCTCCTTCTAACATGTTTCGATAACGAGGTCATCAAAAATGATTACTAACCAGCTGTTTTTTTTTTAATTAGTTAATATTAATATAATTTAACGTTCTTAGTGTCCTACAAATTGCGTGGTACGTTCTCCCGGTCCAACGCTCAGAACTTGTTAATACCACAAGACCATTTTTCTCATTACTAACTGTAGGACAAAAATATTACATAATATATGTTAGTGTGTTCTCTGCCCAAATGAAACATTGTCCTACAAGAAAACAGGTAGGTATGTATCACTAGTCCGACAAGAATTGTTGTATCGATAACGAAGTCAATGAAAATGATTACTTTTTTTTTTTTCGTTTTTTTTAAAAAGACAACTCCCGCATTAGGAATAATCCTGTGTCGCGGGGTAGCTTCACAAACATTCAAACAACGGACACAAAGAACACCCAGACTCGGGACAACTGTTTGTGGATCACACAAATGTTTGTCCCGTGTAGGATTCGAACCCACAACACTCGGCGCGGCGTAGTTGCGAGGTGACCACTTAAACCATTGCGCCATTACTAACTAGCTGATTTTTATTTATTTATTTAAAACTTTATGCACATAGAGTACAGAGGCGGACTTAATGCCATAGGCATTCTCTGCCAGTCAACCTTCGGGTGATGTAGAGAAAATAGGAAGTAGGTGCATTAAAAATATTACAGTTTATTAGGTAAATTTGTGAACTAAATATCAGACAAAAATACATAAACAAAGTATATAGGATAAAATACATATCATAAACATACATACAAATATGTACACAAACAACATATACATACATACATACATACATACATACAAATAAAAAAACATAGTAACGATTTAGATGATTTAGATGATAATCAGCAAGTTCATTCTGCTAGTTGTTCAAAAAGGTACTCCTTTACTTTCACTTTGAATGAGTAACGATTGGTGGCCATCCTGATTTCGAGGGGAAGCGCATTCCAAAGAAGAACAGACTGAACGAAAAAAGAAGAGCCTACAAACTCTGTGGTATGAGAGGGACAAAGAAGAAGAAGATTATTTAAGGAACGAAGGTTTCTATCATGATTACTACTTAAATATTGGAAATATGATGTTAAATACGGTGGAGAAGATGGGGAATTAAGTATGGTAAACAGGGCAGTGAGGGCTCGCAACATACGGCGCTGACGAATAGGCAACCACTTAAGCTGAGAACGGAAAGAGGACACATGGTCGTATTTACGAAGATTAAATATAAATCGAATGCAGTTATTAAGAAGACGGTCTAATTTATCGAGAAGGTCTGCATTCAGGTCATAGTAGCACACATCACCATAGTCGATTATTGGGAATATGAGAGTTTGCATGAGCATTGTCTTGGTTTTCGCAGGAAGAAAATTTTTTAAGCGATATAATGCACGGAGGGTACCAGTAACCCTCTGGCACAGATTTGTAACCTGATCGCGCCAGTTCAATGTAGAATCAAGATGTAGGCCCAGGTCTTTCACCGATTGACAAATAGGTATAGTAGTACCGTTAAAAGTAACAGCTGGGAGCGTCTCAGTGTCTACTCTACTCATCAATCGGTGGCTACAGATTATAATGGCTTGACATTTTGAAGGATTTACTGACAAGCCAAACCTTTGAGACCATACTTCTATAGATTTGAGGTCTCTGTTGACCATGTCGATGGCCGATGATATATTCTCAACCCTAGCTTGAGAGTACATCTGCAGGTCGTCGGCATACAGATGATACGCACACTGAAGTTCCTGGGTTAGGAGATTAATAAACAGAGAAAATAGCAAAGGAGAAAGTATACCGCCTTGAGGAACACCAGAGTCAAGATCATTCCAGCTTGATGATAGCTCGTCGACACGAACAGACTGCTGGCGTCCCTGAAGATAAGATGAGAACCATTCCAGTGCATCAGGTGAGATCATAAGATAGGAAAGGATAGATAAGAGAATATCATGATTGACGGTATTGAAAGCATTTGAGAAGTCAACCAGTACTAAGACAGTCAGTTTTGCGTCTTCCATTGCTGCTCTAATATCGCCAGTCACTTTAAGGAGAGCGGAGGTAGTACTGTAACCAGGCCTAAAACCGGGTTGTAGAGGGCTTAACAGCTTATTTTTGTAAATAAAACTGGATAACTGTTTAAGCACGCAGGATTCTAGCACTTTAGAGAGGAAGGGAAGAATGGATATGGGTCTAAAATGATTGGGAAGTGTGGGATTTGCAATTTTGGGTAGAGGAATGACATAGGCTTTGCGCCAAAGTAATGGCAAGATTCCGGAATCTAAAGAATAATTGATAATATGAGAGATAACAGGCAAGAGTGGATCAAGGATTGTTGTGACCATGCGCCTGCTAATTTGATCACAACCAACGGCATCAGATTTAATGGAAAGAATGATTTTTTTGATCTCATCCGATGCAACTGGAAAAAAGTGGAAAGGATTAATATTAGGGCAGTCTAAGCCTGCCAAGTAATCAACAGTGCGATATTTGGTTTGGTGATCCAGGTAAGCAGAGGTTGAAAAATGACGGTTTATGTCATCCAAACCAACTATCTTCTGTAGATTCGTGGGTCGCCGTTTACCAATACCCAGGGTTCCAAGAAACTTCCAGGTGTTGGCCGGGGAAGAACAGGTGATGTTGTCGAGAATGTATCGGCGTTTGGCGTTACGTATCATCTGATTACACCGATTCCTTGCAGCTTTGTACAGGTTCCACTTTTCCTCTGTACGATCTTTTTTAAGTTTACAAAAGGCCCTATCTCTTCGCCGCATAGCCTTGAGAACAGCCTCCGTCATCCAGGGTGCAGGTGGTCTCTTAAGTCTAATTTTCCTAATAGGAGCATGGCAATCATAAAGAGCAATAAGTGCATTGTTAAAATGATTTACTTTATCGTCTACACTTGACGCCTTCGTTACGATGTCCCAGTTTAGTTCCGAAGCATCCCTATGAAGCCTATCTACATCCATACGACCAAAACAACGCATGTGCAATACTCTGGGAGGGGGTTTGGGTGGTTTTAGGACGTACGAGAGGAATATAAGGTCGTGATTGGAAAATCCAGGCGCAGTAATTTGACCATGGTTACGGACGAGTGTTGGGACTGAAGTAATTATTAAATCTAGCCAAGTGTCTGCTCCCTGGCTATTGAAATGGGTACCTAGTTTACAAAAAAATAAAGTTACCTATTTAAATTTTAAAAAAAGAAGTCACTGTATCTTATGTTACAAATTGGAAAACGAAAAAATTACAATTCTTGTCGGACTAGTGATACATACCTGTTTTCTTGTAAGACATTGTTTCATTTGGGCAGAGAATACACTAACCTATTATGTAATATTTACATAATAGGTTAGTATATTAGTAACCGACATTACTTTACTAAAAAAATACCCAACAAGAGTACTGAACATTACATCTAACATACACCTAGTTCTATAATAGTGTTCAATATAACTCCAAAGCTCTTACAGGGTGCAATCTGCCACTCCTACGGTTTCCTTCAAAGGCTTGTACTCCAATAACTACGCCATATAGCTGGTTATAGTACACAAAGTGTACATCAGTGTTTTACAAACATGGAAAAATATAACTAAGTACATACTTACTGTTTATAAGTTACATTTCGCAAAAATTAAGGGTTCAATCACATTTGTTGATTGATTTAACTACAACAAATTGTAATTGACTCAATTTGGTTGTCCATTCAACCACATAATATAGTAAGGAACTATCGATTGAGAAGTAACTAAATGATATTAAGGCAAGGAAATAATGCTGGGGTTAGGCAGAGTCCAAATATGCTCAGTAATGCGTGATTATTGCCGCTCGCTGGTGCTATTTAGATGACTGTTACCCTTTTAAATAGATTATTTTTCGATAGACTGTGTACTTATTTGTAACCTTTTGTAAAAACTTAGAGTTTGCATATAGAAAGGCTGTAACTTTTAAAATACAAAAACCGCATTCTAATCAGCGCATCTACTAGGGAGCTAAAGACAGCTACACAGATAGACAAAGGTATATCTAACACCACTCTTTACCGTCTTGTGTAACGAAAAAAGTAAGTATTGTTAGCCTTAATTCTGGCGCGCTAGACATCTTGGCGTCTAGATATTTATCGATGTACGTCGTCTGTAGAATGTAATTCATATTCATAATATTTTGCCAAGTTGGTGATGCAAGATTGTTTGAGCTTTCTTTGGCTGAATAAACTAGTCCTATACCGATTTTAATTTAAACGTTTCTCTAAATTTTGTTGATTTTTATTGTACGTAAAATCTTATATAGAATAAGACTTCGTAAGATTGATGATATTCCGTCTGGTGATTAAGTCTTTGTACCCGACTGCCAACGCAGGGCAATGTTTTTTTGAATGTATGGACGAATGTAGGTATGTCTAATTCTTTGGCACACTTGGCCTAAACTAATAATATTATTATATAGGGCATATTATTTCGCTTTTTTAAGGTTCCGTATCGAATGCTAATGGAACGCTATTACTAAGCCTCCGCTGTCTATCCGTCTGTCTTTCTCATGTACCGTAATAGATGGACAGTTGATTTTTTTCCAGAGTGTGTATTGTATTTCTATTGCCGCTATAACAATCGTCACTACATATTAAAAAAACAATGTCCCCCGCCGCGTCTGTCTGTCTGTTAGCGATAAACTGAAAAACTACTGAACGGATTTTCATGCGGTTTTCACCAGTAGACCGAGTGATTCATGAGGAAAGTTTAGGTGTCTAATTTCTTAACGTTTTGTGTAAATTGGTTGTAACATGACGATGATTGTTGAAGATGTCTCTACAACCAGTGCGATGCTGGGGCGGGTTGCTAGTAAATAATAAAAATAAAATAATACTAGTTAAAAATTTTGGAAACTTGTTTTTTTTTTGAGTATTTCTTATATCTTGTATGATTGCACAGAACGCTTCATGTGCGAGTTTTTTATTATATTATTTCAAGCGCAGTGGGTTTTTGTTTCATTTTTTAGCCTATGAGAAGGAAGTAGACATGTTATGCAAAACTTTTCTAGCACTACTTTAGGTGGAGTGCTTCCCTTATCGCAACCTGGTCAATTACTTAACGGCCAATGCACTTTTATACTATAGTTCATAGTGAGGGAAGGGCAAGGAGATAATATAATAATGACTTTTTACATGCAAAATATGGACATTTTTACATAGAAAGTGGACACACCTACACCTACAATTAACTATATAACCTGAAAAAAAAAAGAAATGAGAAAAAACAAAACACTTTTTAACAGACTTCAAAAGAGTGGGAAGTTCTCAACTGGACAGTCTTTTTTTGTGTCTGTTTTGATTTCGTTACTTTTTTTATGGTAAAGGGGGCAAACGAGTAGACCGGTCACCTGCTGGTAAATAACTACCGCCGCCCATTAGCACCTGTAACTCAAGAGTCACAAGTGCGTTGCCGCTCTTTAAGGTGGGAATAGGGGAAGAGGGGGAGAGGGGGATTAGAGGGGAGGAGAGGGGGGAGAGGAAAGGACGGGAATAGGAGAGAGTGCAGGATTAGGGCCTCCGGTAACCTAACTCACGCAGCGAAAAGCAATGCAAGTATTGTTTCAATGCCGGCTTTCTGTGAAGCCGTGGTATCGAAAGGTGTCGAGCCGGCCCATACGTACCGAAGCATGGCTTCCCACGTATACTCAAAGTTAGTCTCATTAAACCTTGAACTTAATATTTCACCTTTGTGGTTAGAAAATTAAGAAATTAAGACTACTACTTGAAGTCGGCTAGGTAGGTATACTTTGTTTAAAGATACCTAATTGTTCTTCATCGCCACTAAGATACACCAATTTCTAGAAGAAAACCTTCTCAAAAGAGCCTTGGCTAGTATAAGCACATAAGAGAGTGCTTTGGTACGCAGGCGCAGGTAATACATATTATGATTCTAACTGACAGCTGTCAGCTTGTTTATCGGTTAATGCCGTAATGGATTTCGCGATCAGTCCAATTTTGACAAAATTTGTGGCCGTTATCTGTTAACACACACTTCAGCGCACGTTTGTCATTGGCAGAATTGTCTACATCGGCATGACTTGCCATAAATAAAAAATACAAAAGCATAGACGTAATGGCTCTTGTTTGCAGTCATGTGATAATTGTGACTATTGAAGCCTTTTTAAATCAAATATATTGTTTTTTAAATGAAAAAAGTGGTTTTATGTTTCTCAACATCACAGTTAATCATTAGATAGATAGAATATTATTTATTGTACACCGTTAAATAAAATTAATTGGAACAGATCATGGCTTAAAAATAGAGTACAATGGGCGGTCTTATCGCTAATAACGATCTCTACCAGACAACCTTTAGATGGAGATAATTATAGAAGTATTAAATAAAAGCAATAGTTGATGGCGTACTATATAGAAAATACAGACAAGTATTTACACATATATATATACATATACATACATACACACATACATACATACATACATACATATACACATACATACATACATACACACACATACATGTATACTTAAATAATCCAGCTATTCAGTAGAGATCATTAAGTTACAACCTATCATAAATTCGTGATGTGTCAGCATCTCTATACCGTCACGTTTGAGAAGAGATAGAAAAGTTAATAATAATTTATATCCTTGTTGCAGGAGGTATCATAGGACTTCTACTTGGTCTTCTATTACCACAACGCTATGTCGGTAAGTTAACATTTACAAGTATTTACCGAATGCTATATATCATGTAGTTACCCGACTGCGGCGAAGCCCAAAAGGAGAGTTATGTGAGAGCCATGGCTCTCCCAAGATAAAAATAAGATCTATATACAATACTATCAATACGGCATCATAATTTTTATTTATTTGAACTGTGTGCAATAACTATTTGATAAGTACATACTAAAGGGGTAATTAATAAGTATATGTATGACGTCACAGAATTGGAGGTATGGCCCCGGTCCGAGGAGTATCCTAACTGGAATCAACCTCTCATTCACATACGCTCCAATGACCCTGGCAGCTGGCTCACCTGGTACCGACGTCTAAATGAATTCCTTAAAGGTAACTATTAGTTATAGTTTATATTAGCAACAGTCTAATTTATATATTACAGGCTGATTCGACAGACGTTGTCTTGTCATAACTATGAATATTGATCGAATTGGTAAAATTAATAAAAAATATATATATATATAATCCAAAAACATAGTTCCGACCGATGCTCTGTACCATCTGCTTTGCACCATCGCGCCAACTGTCAAACGACTGACAGTTAGACAGTTATGTCAAAAATGCTAAGGATACATTAGAAAAGTTCATATGGTTGTTAAATTTCATTAAATTTTAAAATTTTCCTAGCAACTTTCTTAATTTTGTCTATCATAAGAACCTTCTCCCGACAATAACAAGCACAGAAAGAAAATATTTAGCAAAATCAGTCCAGCCGTTCACGAGTGATGCCGTGATCAAGGGAAATAGGCATTAATTTTTATATATATAGATTACGTGAAGCACGCATTTTTTAGCAAATTTCGCGAATTTATAAATGTGAAATTTTAGTAGGTACATTAAGTTTGTATGTAGAAGAAGTACTTACAGAATGCTAACATTTTTAGTCGATATTATAAAGAGACCACGAATCGGTAAACGGAAGGTAGGACGCCCCTCAGCCAGATGGATCGACGACCTGAGGAAGGTATCTGGGATAGACTGGATGCAGAAGGCGGAGGATCAGGTGTTATGGCGCACATTTTGAGAGGATTATGTCCAGCAGTGGACTAGAATAGGCTCATTGATTGATAGATGTTATAAGTTGAAAACTTTTGCAATAACCGCTACATAATCTACTGGCATCCAGTATACAAGTACTAGTATATGTTGACCTGTCATTGTATGGAAGTCTTGACGATAGACAGTTCAAGTTATACAGGTCAATGATGTAAAAGAAAACAGTTAAAACTTAATGAATTACTGTTGAAATTCGACAACCAGGCTATCTCTAATATTCATTATTACCAAGCGTTTTCAGTGGGTCCTATTCTAGTTTTTCAGTAAAAAAATCAAGATTTGAAGTTATGAAACTTTATACTTTAAACTTTCGCGTTCCATGAAATAATATTATTTACGTATTTACGGGAATTAACGCGATCACGAAAAGGTATTACATACCTCTGAATTGCCTGAAGTTTCAACCAGGTTGCACTCACCGTGGTCACAGGCTGACTCTGTGTCACGGCAGTGCAGTCAAATACGTAAATAAAATTTATTATATTACTTGAAGACTTGACCTTGTATTACCTACAGAAGTACTTTAATGTAACGTTTACTTCTAAATCCAAACACCTACAAAAGCGTGCCTATACTTGCACTGAAGAGTATTTTTCATGTAACAGTTGCGACTTCCACACACAACAAAAACTTACTTCAACGTCATCTAGCGACTATAAGCCACACTACGTAGTTACCACTGATCCTCCATCGCATAATGAAAGTTCTCGCCCCGATATATACGACTTATCAATATCAATCGTTTCGTCCTGGTCGGAAGATCCTCCCCTTGTTTCAGAGGGACACAACACTCTTACCTCCACATAACTAAGTTCCCAAAGAAGTACAGCAAGCACACAGGTACATGGTAACTCCTTGTCACCATCAGTTCACCACACCTCACTCTATATTATCCTAACTAATATTATAAATTACAAAGGAACCCACATTTTTACAATAATGCATGCAAAACCGCGGGCAAGAGGTGGTCAATTACATAAATAGTACTCTTAACACATTGAGACGAGAGGTCTCATTAAACCGTCGGTCCTGGTTGCCAGACGAACATCAGTGGCGTTCGTTACGGGTAGTTGGAGCCCTAAAAAGTCCGACAGCCTGGTCTAACTACAGAACTTTGATATAGCCTAGTACTTGGGTTGTGGAGGTCTGATGGCAGTCGCTTCATGTAAAATATCGAAGTTTGCAGAGGATGATGAATATCGCCTAATCGCCTATCTCTATGTCAGCAGAATACGAGAGCACTGTCCCCGAAGACCCTCCCCGTGCGCCTTGTTCCGTCTACAACCGTCTCGATCAGCACGCCCGTTCTGATGCCTGCGATATAGCCATGAGGATATGGGGGCCGTGCAGTGCCGACAATTTCTATGGCTATGTAGAGGGAAAGCCTTGTGTGTTTCTTCGGCTAGCTTATGTGAGTATGTCTAAAATAAAATGATTTACTTGCTGCAGACTATATTGACTGCGTTCATAAATTATCGAAGCACGATAACAATGGTTTTGTCAGTACGGAGCGGAGCATAAGTGTTTAACACCGTGTGATTTATGACCGAGTCTGAAGCTAACAAGTAATTTTACTCTAGTAATTTCTCTTTAAGTAATTCTTCGCAGTTCGAGAACTATTTCTATTCCTTAGTTTTCTCGTGATTTTATGTTTACAGTGTCCTCCTAAACGAGTCTATAATCTACGCTTTGTCAATTTTCTTTTTTTCCTCTTCAAACCCACTTTTTATATTTACATATCTTTAAAAAGCCGTAACGAATTCGATATCATTACCGTTCGATTTCAGAAACTGTTTTAAGTACACCGGATATTCCATTGCAAAAGCAAATTTTATAAAAACATGAAAGGGATCTCAACTTGAAATGAATTTTTTCAGCCAAGTTTTATGACTATGACGCCACTACTTTGAACTTTATTAAAAAGTTTTTAAAAGGTATTTATTTATGAAAAGTACCCACACATCCGCTATATGAACTGTTATGTTCCTTATTGTAATCAAATGGCGTACACAGCGAGTTAAAATATAGGTATGCAAACAGAATCAGTTGTATTGCGTGTTGCTGTGGTCTTTTTGTCAGGCAATCTGGTTCATACCATCCTGACTGTATTACTTTTCAAGCTCGGACACTCTCGCAGGACGTAAGTTTTAAGGCCGGTCACTAGGTAGGAAGCAGTCCCCAGCTGTTTTCCGCGGCTTTGTTTGAGTAGCCTGGTTATGACGATACAGTGAGTCTTGAGATTTCAAACAAACAGATAGATACTGTGATGTGTAACTAAATAAGTTTTAAAGATATTTATCGTGTTCTCCAGCTCCACTACTGGGTCCCCCATCCTTACAACATGAGCACGTCACTACCCATACCTGCAGATATACCTAACCACATAAGACAAGCTATGGTAAGTTTATTTCGAATCATATAATTGATTAATATGTAAATACATATTTTTACTTGAGACTGTTTTCGATGTTAATGTTGTTTACTTCATGAATTGTGATATTTTGATCCAGAAAACTTTTTTAATTATCATATTTCTCCATATTTTAAGCATAAGTCTATATACCTATTATCCTACTAATATTATAATCGTGAAAGTTTGTGAGTATGATGTATGGATGTTTGTTACTCTTTCACGCCAAAACTACTGAACCGATTGCGATGAAACTTGGTATGTAGATAGCTGGAGACCTGGATTAACATTTAGGCTTTTTCTCCCTCTTTCTTTCCTAACTTTTAATGCCGATATTCTAACAGGATCGGGAATTACGTTTGTGAAACCGCGGGGCGCTGCTATTATTTAAATAAATTGTTTTTATTTCTATATTTTCAATTTTACGTTAGACCGACATTTTATGTTGCACCGTATCTACGCACTTACTGAATTATATAAATTTAAATATGCTCCAATCACAACCTGTGATGTTAAAAGATCATTTGGCCAGTACCTACAAGTCATTATTTCGTCCAAACAGTCTTTTAATTATGAAAATTTAAAAAATTCTGCCATAACCTAATCTATTTACTGTAATTCAGGTAACATAAATTAGGTATACGGAAGCTGCTACGAAGGAAAGGCTACTTTCCACTATAAAGCACATTAAAGTCGGTGATAGTTTTTTTAAAAGATTATTCATAATTAAAAGTGTTTTTTTTATTGTTGCTATTTTTCACTATTTTTTAGTCCATATTACATGTACCTACATATTTTATAATATTTAATACATATTTATCCGAGTCCTACTCATGACGATAGTTAATTCCTATTTCTAACTCTTACTAATATTATATTACGTATACCATTAGCGGTTCTACGACACACGTCAATACGGCGACTACGTATGGGTATCCTGTGAGGGGGAGTACGCCGCAGACAAGGAGAACATAGGCCCCATTCAGTACATCCCAGCAGACCTTCCTCCAGGATTTAGAGCCTCTCGTCTACATACCGCGGACCACATACCTTATGCTACTAGAAACCTTCCTGATCATGTTCCTGGACCTCTCATTGCAGTGTACTTCGAGAATCCACGACGTAAGTTCTTTTACAATATTTTTAAAAGTGTTAGACTAGTTTATCAGAATCAAATTTCGACCTAGAAAAGAAGTCAAAGGATTTCATTGGCAAAACTGCTGTGTTGGTCATATACGAACTTAGAAGAAGTAAAACAGTTATAAGAAAATAGTATAGTATTTTCCTTCCATACCTTTATATACTTACATACATAATATGTATGTAAGTATATAAAGTATATTATTTCGTATTAAGTTGGGTCTGTAAATATTATTTACAGACCCAACTTAATACGAAATTATTTTTTAATACTGGCAATACATTAATTTTTAATGTCAAAGGCGTGTATGATTCGATGGATTCGACATTTTTAAGTTTTTAAGCTAAAGGCTAGATTGTCATCCATAATAGATAATTTAGTATGATACTAAGCGCGGACTCCGTCTACTACTACCAATAAACAATATTAAACAAATACTGAACAGCATCAGGAGGCAAAGTATAAAACAGACTCTTTTCAATTGAAAAAAAGTCCATTTTTTTCATGGTTTTCTCAGTTTTTTTCAACAGTTACTGTAGATAAGTTTCTACAAAAAACTGAGAAAACCATAGTTGTGTATTTTTCCCGATTTCACAATATTAAAAATACTTATTATTTTATGTTAGACTATCAGTCTAGTATTTTAGTAGAATTTACAGGGCATCAAAATAGTTTCTACATTTTTATAAGAGCAACACCGAGCTCGGTTATGTTTCATTGCGAATGCCAATGAATCAGCATAATATTCAACATGTGGTTAGTTTGTTAAAATAGATTAATCGATAGTCGTAGTACCTAAACTTGATTTTTATTGAGAATCAATGAACGCTCGATTAAGCCAATCGAGCGTTTTAATATTGATTTTGCGACCAAGGTTAAAATTTAACAAACATTTTAAACATTGTTAACATTTAATAAATTTTTTTTATTAAATTTTAACAATGGAATAATAAAATAAATATAATATGCTATTATACTATAGATAGGTATATTAGATTGTAATAAACGAAAAATCGTGTTTAAATTTGGATAAAGCCTCTTGACACATTGCTACCTTAAACTTCTTTCTATTTCGCTCTTTATTGGACAGTACTTTATTGGATTAAGACGTTTTTTGAAAAAGTCTAACATCTAAAAATCTACCTGTTCCAATTATTTGTTCGATCTAGAATGTAATTTTAATTTTATTTTCGTTTTCCAGGAGGCCTGGTAATCAATGTAGAATGCCGTATCTGGACTCGGGACATTTATTACGACCGCAATAGCAACGTAGGCCGAGCCCGTTTTGAATTGTACATCGACTAAATTGGCATCAAGTGGTGTCTATATCAAGTTTTTTTTAAACATAGACAACAAATGTTTTGTTTCTATTACTTATAAACTAAAAAGAATAGGTAACAAATACACATACAGATAAACTCCAGAAACATGTATTCAGTTGCGGGTATGTTGCTTAAAAGTAAAATTAAAAAAGTAAAAATAGAAGTTGTTTCCTGTGTGTTGAAAAAGGATTTGGAACATTTTCTTGCAACTCCTAAAAGTGAATTAAATTTGTTTGAGAAAAAATACCATGTCTGATGCACCTACTGTGGACAATTTTTTTTCGAACCAGCCAAAGTATGTTGTGAAGTATAACAAATAGTTTATAAATATTGATCTCAAATGAAAAAACCCTATATAGGGTTTTAATTTTTTTTCTACTGTTTCTATTTTATAAGTGAACGTCTAGCAATAATTTAATGTTCTGAGTGCATGTTGTCGTTTTATAATTAAAAGGTGTGTGTTAAAAAAACTATTAATTTTATAAATTTATTTTTCAACAGATGAAGGTATAAATATGAAGGATATGTTTGTAACCTCTGTTCTTTTACAATGAAATTGCAATATTTATTATCTGATTTTTTGCTTGTAAATTTTTAATGATCCCATAATACTCGTTAATATTCCTGAATTGCAGCACTTATATTCTGATTGTTCCAATAAATATACCTACTTAGGTATATTTATATATAAGGTAAAGCATGAATGTGCAATAAATCTTTCTTGTTTCTTTTAATTTACAAATTTACCAGATGGCATTTAGCTGTTCATAGATGTTTTGGACGGGGTTATGTATGTATATAATATATATATATATATATAGGGTATCCCTGGCGCTAGGTAGGTATATAGAAAAGCAGATGAAAAGTTCCGTAAATCATTCATAATGCCATTCATCTTTATCTATTTTTTTTTATTAATCTTAAAATATATATATAAGTAATTAATAAATGATGTTTTTATTTCACTTATTTAACTTTACCTACATACTTACTTATGTAAAACTTAATGAAACAAAAATGTTATTAAAAAAATCATTAATCGACCGAGTAGGTCCTATTAAAAACTAAAAAAAACATTTTTAAAAATCGTTGTTAAATGATATAAGTATACTTATGTATTAGCCAAATATTCAACCATTAGCAGGTGGCACCCATTGAGGTAACAAGTTAACAACGTATTTTTTTTTATGAAGGTATACGTACCTACTTACATAAAATGTGTCGCGCTTCCTGATAGTTAAACATTTGGGTACATCTATGCTACCTAATTTAATGCCGATGAACAGTTAGTTGATGACATTTAATTTTATGCAAGAACCTGTCTTGACAGTTGCTATATGTGCAGTTAATGATCAACGATTTTTATACAATGTTCTATGGAGATAGGACGTTTTAATAACTATGAATAGTCGGCCTAATTATCTGAATTAGAAACTCGAAAAAATATGTAATTTTTCTAGAAGAACTAAGCAAAATACATAGAAATAATAAAGAAAAGGTTAAGTATACGGTTCATTTCTTCTCTGATTTAATATTATTGTTCACATTATTAATTTATCCATTTATTTATAAATATAATAATATTTTTCTCGTTGCAGTAACATTTAGAGTTACATACAACATATTGATAATTAGGCCGATGAAATGTTTGACTATTATGGTATAAACCAGTCCGCTAATACCTACTAATTTAAATTTAAATATTTATATTAGTAAGTATAAAAGATCAATTATTAATGATAAATATGGTAATTTTGAAATATTTATACTTAAGGACCCGCGTATTAATTATGATTATTGTGTCTAATTGTTATTTATATTAGTCTTCTAAATGTTGATAATATTTAATCTGTGTAAGTTACCTTATTCCATGTCTATAAAAATATAAAAAAAATATAATTCTCGTTCTAAAATTTAAAAAAAAGTTTGCCAGATAATGCAGTATGATGTTACCTACATAAATATTAATTCATTATCTATATTAAATCTTTAAATCTCTGTTGTACAAAATACAAAATGGACTGTTACCTTTATAAGATCTGTAAATAAGCGCATACATGTTAATTTATATTTGAGTGCTATGTTTATTTATTGTTTAGAAAAGAGTGAACTTTTGAACTTGATCTAAGGACTTCTGTATGTGTTGTATAAAATAGTATGTGAATAAAAATGTTCCCACATATTGTTAAGTTTCATTCTTCGATTTATATATATATGGGATAGATGGCAAACGAGCTGCTGCTGACAGGTCACCTGATGGACTACCGCCGCCCATGCCATGCAACTCAAGAGTAACAAGTCGTTGCCGGCCTTTAAGGTTGGAATAGGGGAGGGAGGTTAGGGCCTCCGGTATCTTCACGTTGGTTTCTTGTAAGGCCGTGGCATCACTCCGGTCGAGCCGGCCCATACGTGCCGAAGCATGGCTCCTCCACATTCATAAGCAAATTATAAAAAACTCATTTCTAATTAAGAAGAACTTGTGAGTTTTCATTTATTTGCGTGGTACCTTCCCTAAATTAAGTGCCTGTGTACCTACGCTGGTTTATTCTCTTTTCATTTTTTGAATAATTGTAAAAAAAAAACATTTTTAAATACAAACTTCTATTTAAATGCGCCTAAAAGAAGAAAATAACCTTCGAATGAAATCAAAACTATTACTTTTTTATATGAAGTATACAACTTTGATACAAAAACTCGCGAGATCTTCCTAAGAGTAGGTGTACAGTCCATAATCACTAGTCACTACATAAATACTATAAAACAAAGTCCTCCGCCGTGTCTGTCTGTCTGTCTTTCCGCGATAAACTGAAAAGCTACTGAACGGATTTTCATGTGCTTTTCACTAATAGACATGATACATAATGAACAAATTAAAACTATTTAATGAAAATAAAAGAAAATATCTACCTGTTACCGTTAAAAAAATACAGTCCTGTGACAAATACACAGACAGCGGAGGCACGTTAATAGGGTCCCGTTGAGCACCCTTTGGGTACTGAATCCTGATTAAGTAGAGATTTTTAAACCAATAACACCACTTTCTTGACCGACTGTACGTTTTACGACGAATCTAGGTTACGTCAAATCTGGAGTACGTCGAGTTCGGAACACGACGAATACGGAACAAATCTTTAAAATGTTATCAATACAAGTCAAGATATAAATATGTAGTTACATTTAAATACTTTAAAAGTTGTAAAGCTACTTTATCACCAGTTCTTTATTGGGCATAGCAGGCCACGTCCTGTTTCTACACGCAGAGTTTAGGAATGAATAATTGGATAAATTAATGAATATAGGTACCTATTGATGATATACGAATAAAACTAAGTACCTAAATCGAAAAGATTTTATTTCGCTTTATTGTACACTAGCAGCGCCCCGCGGTTTCACCCGCGTAAGTCCCGATCCCGTCGGAATATCGGGATAAAAAGTAGCCTATATGTTAATCCAGGTCTCCAGCTATCTACAAACCAAGTTTCATCGCAATCGGTTCAGTGGTTTTGGCGTGAAAGAGTAACAAACATCCATACATTCTTAAAAAACTTTCACGTTTATAATATTAGTAGGATAAAACATCAAAATAAATATAAAGCATCTCCTCTAGTTATTATTTGAAAGTCGGAAGTTTAGTTTATGTATAATCGTATGTATCGATGTATTATGTATTTCTAGCTTTAGTTTTCGCAAATGTATCAATTACTTCGGTTAAATTTAAACTTGATCGATGAGTCGAGTCGAGTTTGGCCTATAGTATTCCTCAAATAGTTTTTTATAATTTTTAATTTCCTAAATGATTTTTCAGCTTCTGCAGAAGTGATAGGAATTGTATGGAACAGTAACATTACTGTAAATACTTATGTTAGGTCACATTCCAACACTCCATATTTGCTCATTATTTCTTTACAGAATTGGTGCATACTCCTTGTTTTAGCCTTAGTTATTTCAGTTAAAAGCTGGTGGCAAATATTTAAAAAATGAAGGGAAAAGTTAGGGTCTATTATATCAGAATGTTTACGTTGGAATTGGTCACACTTTTGTCATAAAGTTGTTTCACCTACATCCAGTAAAAATTTTGGTGTTAGAAAATTTAATATTTGACTAACTGCTGTGTTTTAGGCATAGGTATCATGCAAGTAACTGTATGAGCTTAAAAAAACACTTATTTTGATATTACAAACACACATTTCAATTTCATTTATTTGTATTGATGGGGATCTATGTCATATGTGAGTTTTATTGGCTTTGCGTTTAACTGTTTCGAAGTCATTTCTATAAATTTGCATCTTTGCATTTGTTTCTTGTAAAGCTCTACTTACTTCGTCAAAGTTTTAGATGCATAATTGATATCATTCAATATGCAGTGCATGAATTCACAAAGGAACACGAACTCGAAATTTAGCGTTTTTGTTTTAATATTTTCTGCTTGACTACGCTCATCTTTACTGGAACTTTTGAGAATGATTTCTGATGATGCTTTGATTATCGAAATAACGAAGTTTTACTGCAGATATCGTATTGACCCTACAGGACGCGCGCTTGTAAATTCACTAGACTCGCGCACTTGTAAATTCACTAGTAGCGTTTTATAGTCACGCTGTTGAAGCGCGCCGCGTTTCTCATAGGTCCGCCTTACGTCAAGCGTGTGCTTTTGAAACGCACTGTTCGACTGCGCGGTTGTGAAACCAGCCTAAGAATAAAGAGGAGTTCCCCGCAAGTTTCCAACAAAGATGTTCGAGACTTGTTGGGAATATCCCTGTATTTTTTCAAATAAGTTGCCATTATTAAAGTCGCTTTCCTGGAATCTGGTTTATTTATATTCTGAATGTGGGAGAAATTTTCACTAGTTTAATTTATAATTTGAAAGTCAGAGTCCGAGGGGCCCCCTGAGCTTGGGGGCCCCGGGCACGGCCCCGTCTAGCCCTCCGGTAGCTCCGCCACTGTCTGTCTTTAAAACTAATTATTCACTTTGACACACATCATTCACATGAAAAAAATATATTTTGGCAAATTGCCCTCATAGTGGTAGTCATTTATTATATTATAAATATATTTAATCACAGAGAAAAAACACCATGCAGCGTGTAGGGGCTGCAAGGTCATTAAATTCTGTGTAGAGAGTCTGTTCCTATTAAAAAATTCAACTTTACATAGAATACGAACGTGATGCAGAAACTTATATCAAGTTTTAAATACTAGTCAAAAATGCCTTTGTAAATAGAGTTAAAAATATAAATAAAACTATTTTTGCCTTATTAAAATACCTGTATACCTGGCAGATTATTATCTTGGAGATAATAATTCAGTTTATCATCAAGTCATAACATAACCTATTCAATAAGTCAGTTTAAATGGTTAAATTATAAGGTAATTGAATTTTGCAACACTGTGAAAGAATTATCGATGAACAAACAGTTTTGATACTTGACATAAATAAGGAATAAAATTTAATTAAAAAGCTATGCACCCTTTTATAAATGCTATGCACCCATTTAAAAAGTGGAACGAATGCATGATTAGGTGGATCCGACCGGATGATGCGTCAGGACCGTAAGAGGTGGTGGGCCTTTGCTTACCCCGTGAGGAAGCCGGCGCGATGCGAAAATATCTTTGTTTTTATTATGTATGGATTAAACAATACGACATAAAAGCTAAGTTTTAGGCATGAAATTAATGTTCATGCTTTTTTTATCGAAAACAGAAAACGATATAACGATGTATTGATATTTTTCTGTCGATAATTATCGATACTGTAAATATCGATAGATTTAGTTCAGTTTATTTATTCAGAAACAATTTTAATTGTGTTTGAATACGACGATTCGATTAATATCACTAACCTCTATTATACAACTTGTATTTAGAGGTCAGTGATTAATGCAGATGATTAAGAGTAATAAGGATAAATGGTCTAAGGATGTTAGGATGTTACAGACTGGTGCCCTAGACAATATAAAAGAAGGAAAGGGAGACAGCGTCGTAGATGGGAAGACGATATTAAAAAAATAGCGGGACATACCTGGAAAAGACAAGCGCAGAATCGCATTCGTTGGCGGAATCTAGGGGAGGCCTATGCTGGACAGCAAGACAATCTTCACGTATCGGTGTCAGAAATTAAATAAGATTATTGTAACTATATTTTAAGAAATATTGTTAAATAAAGGCTATTATTATTGTTATTCTCTTTATTCATTTAAATGTACATATAAATTACATTTTTAAATACATTCACTATAAAAAAAAAACAAATATATTTAAAAATATAAAAAATAGTGCCCCACCCAGGGACCAAGCTACCGGTGGTTAGGGTTCCAGAGACAGAAACCTCCTCACTATGCGTGCCGTGTCAAGGAGGACTGCCTTCTGCATCAGGCTCTTAATCCATCTGCCTAACGTGAGCCTCTGAAGGTGTTGGTCGAGGCTCTTAGCAATTAACCCATGGGCTGAAATGACTATCGGTACAATGATTGCTGAATCCACATCCCACATATCGACAATCTCGTGTCCCATAAGTCCCTTTTTCGGCTTTTAAGAGATTGTCGTCATGGGGAATGGTGATGTCAATAATCATTGCTCGGCACTCTAATCGGTCTATCACCACTATATCAGGCTTATTGGCAACAATAGTCCTGTCAGTGATGACAGATCGATCCCAGTACAATGTTGCACGGCCATTTTCGAGAACTGGGTCGGGCACATACCTGTAGTACGGTAACTAGTAGTACGTACGTAGTGTAGTACGTAAAAACAGCCACAAGGTTATATTAAAGAGCAAGTTGCTGATGGACTATCCTGGCCACTTGGTTATGTCTATGCAAGTACTCGCCGTTGGCAAGACGAGAGCAACCAGAAATTATATGCCCGAAGGTTTATTATTATTAATACAGATATATTTTTTTTCACTTGCACAGCCCTAAAGTAAGTAATGGTGCTGCCAGAATACGATTTTTAATTTCTCTTAAAATTACTCAAGTAAGTGAATTAATGAACTGACTCCACTTTCTTAATTTTGTATAATAGTAAAATTCCTTAATTTGGCAACCTTGCTCATAAGCAATATATAATTATCTCGATGGTAATATAAAGCTGTTTACAGACTACGTCATTAGGTGAAGGTTCTCGAAAATCTCCTGTCCTGTGATAACACCTACCTTACTTAGATTTCCCACCTTAGAAGCTACGGTTTCTCCTAATAGGTGTAATAACAACAGATCGTCTATCACAGGACAACAACGGCTCATAAGCGCAAAAGTGTCACATGGCCCCAATAATATTTAATAAACTGCCTAAAGACTGGAAGAGCTCAAATGACAATGCGTTCAGAAAGCGCTTGAAAGACTTTATTTTACTAAAAGCATAGTACAGTGTTTGTGTATTGATTTTGACATAAATAATCGTTATAGAAGCATATTATTAGCGAATATTACATATATTGTTTTGTTATTGTTTATTTCACATTTGCAATTGTACTATTTTTAAATAATAATAACTTCACACATCTCACACATGGCCATCTGATTCTAAACTAGGCAGAGCCTGTACTATGGTAATCAGACTACTGATAAACATACAACATGAAACCATAACTCTTTTTTACAATTTATGCTTTCCCACGATAAAAATAAAATATTGTTATAACGAAAAACATAAAACGATGTTGTACCAAAAAAAGAACACTATCAAATATCGCCTCAAATATCGCCTTTGTAAACACAATAAAAAAATAAATTGATATACGAAAACTATGCTAAAATATTAAAGCGATGTGCGAATAAAGCACAGCAAATAAATAATGCAAACTACATTAAAAAAGCCAAAAATGCCTGCTCCGCAGCATGCCACATTATCAAAGAAAACAAAAATAACCCTATATTGAAAAGTGAGATAGAAAGTATAGAACATAATAATCAACTTCACCATAACCCTGTCAAAATTTGTGAACTATTTAATGAGTATTACATATCACTGTCCAATGTTTCAAAACCCCAGCTTGAAAATAAACAAAAAAATATCACTACCATCCCCCAAAACCCTAAAACTATATTTCTCACCCCAATTGATGAAATTGACACATATAAAATAATTACTTCCTTAAAAAATACACACTCTACTGGATATGACGATATAAGTACTAGGGTATTGAAATATTGTGCCATATGCTTAACTTCCCCATTAACACACATAATAAACTTATCTTTAACAGAAGGTAAATTTCCTGACCGTCTTAAAATAAGCATTGTGAAACCACTTCACAAAAAAGGCGTCAAATCTGACTTAAATAACTACCGACCAATAACACTAATACCAGTACTGTCTAAAGTGTTCGAAAAAGTAATGTATAATAAAATAGAGACATTTTTAAAATCGTTCAATATCCTAAAAGAAGAACAGTTCGGATTTAGAAAGGAAAGCTCTACGGCACTGGCCTGTTTCAACTTAATAAAGCACATTACTGAAACACTAAATAATAAATCAATGGTAGCTTGTCTCTTCTTAGACATGACGAAAGCATTTGACTTCGTATATCACAAAACGTTACTGTCAAAGATGTCCAACGGCATACGTGGAAATGCCTTAGAATGGGTTAAAAGCTACTTAGAAAATCGTCAACAATGTGTGGAAATCATTAGAACCGTTAAACTGGAACAAATACGACATAGATCACAATTCAAACCAAATCACTACGGCACACCACAAGGCAGTATCTTAGCTCCAATTTTATTCCTATTATATTTCAACGACCTCCCAGACGCAATTACCCATAAATCCATACTGTTTGCCGATGACACCACACTAATAATAAAAAATACCCACAAATCTAACTTGGAAAATGACATTAACATAGCCCTAGATAATGCTGTTAATTGGCTGAACCATAACCATCTTAAAATTAATATGACAAAGACAAACATAATTCAATTCAAAACATATGCAGCAAACATAACCCCTCTTAATATAAAATACAACGGAAGTCCTATAAACTGCGTTGATGAATGCGTATTTTTAGGGATTACGGTGGACAAATACTGCAACTGGAAACCTCACATCAAAAAGTTGACCAATAAAATAGATCGATTTGTATTTGCTCTAAAAAAACTCCGGCAAACAGTTAATGTTAAGACAGCGCTTACAGCATATCACGCATACGTATTTTCCGTGCTCAGGTATGGTATTGTTGTGTGGGGAAACTCAGTAGCCGTTGACACAGTCCTTAGAACCCAAAAAAAATGTATCCGTGCGATATGCGGCGTTGATATAATGGACAGCTGTAAACCATTATTTAAAAATCTGAAAATCTTACCTGTGCCTTGCCTTTATATAATGGAAATATGCCTACTTACAAAAAAACATCCAGAACTCTTCATACAATTTGATGATACGTCCAGACATAAACACAAACTAAAATTACCTACAATGAAACTAAAATTGTTCCAAAGAAACGCATACTGCATGGCAATTAAATTATATAACCATCTCCCCCAATCTATTAGAGAACTGCCTACACCAGAGTTTAAAAAAAAATTGTTTGACTTTCTAATAAATAAAACATATTATAGCATTAAGGAATATTTGGAGGATAGATTTATATCGTAATAAAATTGTAACTCTTTTCATAGTCAACTCAATTAATATTTATATGTATTGCACGTCCCATTGAATAGAATATGCTGTGAACTATATTTATAAACTGACACCTGTAATACCATATTCGAGCAAATAAATAATTTCATTTCATTTCATTTCATACTTCTATATTTCTACCACCCAGACACAGAACAAAAATGATCATGCTCATCACACAATTATTTATCTTAGGTGGGAATCGAGCCCACGACCTCTGGCTCAGCATTGACATGGACATTTACCATTGACATTTCGTATCAGTTTATTCAAACTTAGTATTTAAAATTGTTGTTGACATATTTTTTTTCCAAATATTTTGATTGTGTATTCTTAACTTCAAATAATCTCTTTTTTTAACATTTATACTCCGTTATAGAAACGGCTGAACATGATTGAACCAGAATTAGTTTTTAAAACCTTGCCTGCCCATGTGTTTATACAAATTTATTTGTATAAAATTTATACAAATAAATATTATCGTATCTTAGAACTAGAAAATCAATATTGTATTGTAATTGTATCATAATTTAACTTTAAAAAATCCAAATCCAAAAAGTCACAATTTAGTTGAAAATCATAACTTAAATACAGGAAATTATTTGAAATTGAACTGGCAACCCACTACAGCTGTCTATGTCTAGTCTATAGTTTGACGTACAGTAGCTACCTATCTATTCGTGAACGTTTCTCGCAACCGGATTATCGTCGTATCATTTATTTGCACCGCATTTATAATTTGTGGAACAGTTCTTGTACCCTTATCTAAAGCTTAGCGTCGTAATTCATTAAAAAATGTCTCGTCTTAGGTTTTATTTGTTGTTAGCAGTAATATGCAGTTGCTCTCACCTCGGTAAGTAGTACTTCATAAAATTATTTGTGTTGCAATACGTTCTTTGTTGCTTTTTATCGTAATGTCGGGACGAGTGCACCGTTCGAACACTTTGTTGTCGTGATTGGACGTTATTTGCGCAATTGGAGACAAAAAAGAGTCAATTTTGCACTGTCGTAGTTCTGTATGATTCTAGAAAAATGTACCCACTATTGATGGCTACGTAATTATCGGCGTTTGATAGTTAGTTAGACAACTACATTCGTGCCTCTAGTTTAACAACAGTTTGTAATGAAGTGGCTATAGATAAAATTGGTTCTTAAACCTAATGCAATTCTAAATTTAATCAAAAAAAGTTTCTTGCAAGTCTCTTTTTTTAATTACATGATACCTACATTACAGAAACAACTATGTAAAGGTTATACATAGCTGTTTAAGAGTAACATACTTCATATATGACTATTGTCAGGTAATCATACACTGTGGTATCTTGATAATACACTGTATTTATTAGTAACAATTTAACAAAGACAAATGTTCAAGTTTATTTAGTTTCATTTCTGTATTGTCTTCTGACATTCCATTGATAAATTTATTATTTAAAAAATATCCAGGCCCGCAGCAGGACTGCAGAGGTAGATTTTGTGATTTTTTAATTTTTTTGAAAATCTGCCCCTCAGTTTGAACCTATGGGGGAATATCCCCCATTCACGAACTTAACCTTCATTTTGCCCTGTTGATTTGTCGTCCAAGTTTGAAAGCAATTGGTGCATAATTGCGACCTCTATAGTGCCGGTAAAATTGAGGTACATACATATATAAATATATATATATAAACTTTTTAACTGGCAGTTGTTTTGGGGTCAAGGGATCATAACTAGACCTCCTGTGAAGAAATTTTTGGAAAACTCAACAACTGGTACAAAACCAATAGGCAGACTTTTCTTCGAAATCCACCTAAAAAACATACTCTACTTACTGAACCTTAAAATGACACAAATTTGAACAATCACTATTTCATATTTTAAAATTTAAAAACTAACTTAACCAGTTCTTAATGCCATACATAGTAAAAGGTACATTTGCTTTTCAAGGAAAATGCTTATCCTATGTGATTATTATAATATTATTATAATAATCAGCATAGAAGAAACATTTTCCTTGAATTTCATTTTCATTAAATAGCACTATATTATAGTGACTTATTAAGAATAAGTCTCTTTACTTTTTGCTTATGGCTAATGTCCATAATACTTTTAATCCAAAATCTAAACATTAAAAAAATTATTTGCTTACCAAACAACAACAAAACATTTAACAAACACAACAAGCAATGATTTCAAATGTCAGGATTGTTACCTTCAGATATCAGATATTTTATTTTATTTCCAGTGCTAGTCTATTTTGTATCCAAATATTGTACATACCCCTCGGGAATAACTATTTTGGATATATGGATAATATCGCCACCCGGCAAAAAAAGTGACATATCACATCTTAGGTATGTTTTGATATTTTTATAGTATTGAATAGCAAATGTTGCATTCGGTCAGCTGTAAAAGCATTCTGATTTTCACGGAGCTGTTTTGTTTAATTCACCAGCATAAAAGTCGTGTATTCTTGAAATAGCTGTTTCTGTATTATGACACTTTTTTTGCTGGGTGGTGATATAATTATTTTTTAATACTAAATCCAACAATTCGCAACAGATCTTGCTTAATGCCTTAAAGTAATCAGTGTGTCTCTTAAATATGTTTTTTATATTAACTTTTAAAGATTTTGTTTTATGATATATAATTATGTCTATGTATGGGAATTAATCCAATAACATTTAGGGATTATTGCACTGGCCTTAGCGCCACAAGCTGACTCAAAAATTTTAGTGTAAAAGATATGTTGAAGAAATCCTAACTTCCCATTTTACAATTACTCCATATCTCTAGACTATTATAAACTTAAACAATAGGATGGCTGAATAACTAAATAAATAAAAAACTGGGTTAACAAAGTTTAACTACTCAAAATTAATTACATAGTTATTGTACTCATTTTCTAATAGAAAAAAGAACCTTGAACAATGCTTGATTAGTTTGCAGTGTTTAAAATAAAATAAAAAAAAACACGAACTGAAAAAACTGTGTGAGGCGAAATTTCGTGTCTTGGTGTTTTTACTGCCACATCTGGCAACACTGGAACATTATCATATATTTATATTAGAGATGTTTGTGTCACATGCAAGTTTAGTTTAAATCATGCTTGTTTTACCTTTCTAATTACATGTCAGTGCATAAAATGCTTTTTTTTTTACTGTAGCTTCTAAAGCAATCTCATAAGCAAGCAGTATTTCATGCTCAATGTCTTATTCTATGCTTTTCTAAGCTTTTCTATGCTCTTCTCATTAGACAACTTCCATGTTTTCTGTTGTTAAAAATGATTTCATAAAAAGTCTTAATATCTTATTGTCTGCTATACAGCCACTAAGAACTACCTCTGCCACCTTCAACAACAGATTAAAATACAAAAATTTGACTAAACGGTTAATTAATTTATAATTTTTTTCATTGTTAACAGGTCAAACTTCAGATGAGACAATCATTATACCAGTTGACAAAATTACAACTACCCAAGCACCTCATACCACTACTGAAAGCACAACCACTCCTAGTACCACCACTCCTAGTACTACCACTCCTAGTACCACCACTCCTAGTACAACCACTCCTAGTACTACCACACCTACTACCACCACTCCTAGTACAACTACTAAACCTACCACTCCTGCGCCTACTACGACTCCGGCGCCTACACCAGCTCCAGGACCTGTCCCACCCCCAAAACAAGGCTCATGGAATTTCACAGATACAAAGACCAATGTCACTTGTATTGTCACACAGTTTGCTGCTCAACTCAATGTTACGTACACCAAAGTTGTCGATAGTGGTAAGTGATTTTATTTAAATATTTTATTGAGAATAGAAGTTAATGCGTTTGAAGAGTCGAAAAACTATTTTGTGTTTAGGAAATAAAAAAAAATGTAATGTTTGTAATTTTTTTTTTGAATGAAACTTCTTTACAATCATTGTGACTTCATTTGACTTCTGTACAAACATTCGATGAAACTAAAAAGCGACACCAAAAAGAGACAAACATTCATAAATAGGGTTTAGAATCTTTGTCTTTGCGCCGTACTACGAAGCCTTCAGAAAATGCGTAATTTTATGTAGTTATTTTTTTTTTTCGTATGGAAACCACCACGGGTCATCACCTCACCATGGCTATTGGTGAAGTGGTATGTCGGAATCGAACCGACTAAATCCACACGTCGTTCCGTCACAAGTGAGTCTATAGCAATGGACTCTGGTATATCCTAGGCAGGTAGTCCCCGAGAGCAGAAAATGCGTCATAGTCAACATGGCGTATCATTTGCGTATTAATATTCCTTTGATAATTAATATATGTTAATTATTTAACACATCTGTGTTAATTTAACCAAAAACTTTTATATAAATTGTGCAAAATTTAATTTATTAACATTACTACAACACTAACATTCAATTCACGAAGAAATAAATAAAAATCGACTAGTTACTTAACTTCGTCAAAGTACTTCAGATAAAAACATAACTTATCGAATTATTCGAACGTTCGGTATAGGTAGGTACTGGAGAGTCTTTATTTGCACTAGATAAAGTTTATCAGAAATATCGTGATCAATAATTATAATGTGACATTTGTCATTAGGTGGTTAGTTGTAGAGTTGCCATGCTGAAAAACGTGACAGCATCCATAATATTTCACCACAAACAGCAGCCACATAAACATCTTGTAAGCAGTTATGAATATTTGATAATATGTTGTTTAACCTTTATTACAAATGTTATAAATTTTAGCGACAGTAGGCTTTGGTTTTTATGTGGTAGATTTCCTTGTAACGGTCTTATTTGTACTAGGTAGTGATTCGGTTATTTACAAGTTCTAACAGTGCTATTAAAAGATGCGTGACGTTTATTTTATTGCGTGCACCAACCGAACAAGAGAAACAACGCATTCGTTCATTAATTTGCTGATGAAAACGGCAGTAATCCATGTTTGGATGGATACGAATATATTTCCTTCCTCCTACATCCTTGTAAACATCAAATATGTTTCATATTTGATGTTTTTACAAACATTACATTTTATATGTAAATTTTGTATGGTGTATACATCCTATGTTTTTTTTTAGTTTTATAATAACTTTACACATCTCATACACGGCTCTGATCCCGAACGATTCAGAACCTGTACTATGATAACCAGACTGCTGATAGATATACTTATCTATTTCACCCAGACACAGAACATATTTTCGTGCTCATCACACAATTAATTGTCCTGGATGGGAATCGAACCCTCGACCTCTGTCTCAAGGTTGTATGCCTTAAGGGTGGGGCAGACAGCGGGCGGGCTTTGACGTGACTTCTAGCTAGGCTTCTAGCGCTGGACTTGCGGGTGGGGCTCTGAATAAGACGGAAGCCCTTTTATTCAATAGGCCCCGTCGTGGATCACCCCCTGGCGCCTTCATCGTGGTCCATTCGGTCACTATAAAGATCTGGGCCTGATCCTCCAAGTGAGGTGGCGCTTCGACTGGCACTTTCGGCAGCTCACCCTTAAGCTGGTGCGCGCTGCGTCCGCCCTTGGGCGACTTTTCCCTACTTAGGTGGACGCAGCGTCGCACTAAACCGGCTATACACGGGAATCGTCCGGTGACACTGTAAGCTGCATCGGTGTGGGCGGAGGCTCTGACCGCCCAGAATAGAGCGCGCTTCTGGCGTCCTCAGAGGGTTATGGCGGTTAGAGATTTAGATTAGATGCGGTCACCACGTATGGCTCTGCCATATATAGCTGATAAAAATGCTTGACAAAATGCTGGTCCTACTCTACAGCCATATTGTACATGAGTAGGTGTACTCCTGGTGTTCTTTAGATTCGGATTCTACTTCTTAATATTCACTTGTGTATTAGTTTTCACCTGACATGTATATATTTATTGATATGTGTGATATGTGTGTGAACAGTTTTTTCAATATTATTACTGACGATTGTTAATTTTACGCAACATTGACATTATCTTACGTTGTGTTAACATTTTAGATACGATATGAGTTCTTGTTTCATTTTAAAAAAAAAATTTGTTCATGTGACACTTTTAAGTGTCGGATCGTTCGGCTCCCTTCAGTATGGATGAGCTAGACGATGGCTGACATCATGCTCATGAAAGAGTGCCGTTGGTCGGAGCTGGTCATTTGCAGATTGCTTAAATATAGTAGTAATTTGCTGGACTATTATATTTTAGAACAATATTTTACTTGCCTTTTCATTTTCACTTTAAGTTATAAGCAACTAGCGGCGCCCCGCGGTTTCACCCGCGTAAGTCCCGATCCCGTGGGAATATCGGGATAAAAAGCCTATATTTTAATCCAGGTCTCCAGCTATCTATATACCAAGTTTCATCGCAATCAGTTCAGTAGTTTTGGTGTGAAAGAGTAACAAACATCTATACATTCATACATCCATATATCTTCACAAACTTTCACATTTATAATATTAGTAGGATATACTTAACCACAAAGTTGTAAAAAAAACATGTAGCTACAGAGCGTTGGAGTTGCTTGCCTGTTATGGAACGGAACAGGCAATTTCCCCACTGACTTATTCTGACTGACTCCTACTCCTGACAATTCAAAAATACTTATAAAACTGGTTTTATTGTAATAAATGATTTTGATTAATTTTATTTGATAATACAAAAAAGCATGTAAAAATCGCAGGGCATAGCTCTATATATGTAAATGTATAGTATTTATTGTTAAAAGGTGAAAATAATAATGGTGGTTAATTATTTTTAAACCATTAAGTTATTTATATCATCTCATTGAACGTTAATTAATCAGCGGTTTTGACCTCGCTTTAATATTACGTTATATGAATACTGTTCGGTTACAATGTTTTTATTAACAAAATTCTTTATTCCTTATTACAATTTTTTTTCAAATCCGGCTGTAACATAACGACAATTAACTATTTCAATTAATTACTGGTTGTGTAAACAATCTCAACTTTAGCATTAAATTCATAACAGAAATATCCTCAACTCAAATGAAACGAAATGATACTTAATTATAGAGTTTACAAACTCACAATATAATATAGTCAAGTAATTTAGGAAACAGTGACCCATCACTTTGCACTATTCTGTAATATATTCGGACACGGATAACATAATTTATACGGAAATACTCATTTACCAGGCAATCCTTGGTGAGCATAGAAACCTACTCAATCGTTTATTAATAAAACCTAATCCCATTAAAAAACTATACAATATAAAAATCTTTTTAACAAAAAATTAAACCGACGAAAAGAATTAAAAAGCAAAAAATAAATAAACCTTAAGTATTGAGTTTATTTACATAAACTATAAAATTTTATATAAACTTATTTTGAGTCGGCGCCAAACAACAAACTGGTCAATTATCAGAATTTTATATGTATCTACGTTGAAATGAACATGGCTCTACGTAGGTAATTAATCATTTTTAACCGACGAAAAAAAAGGAGGTTCTCAATTCGACCGTATAATATTTTTTATTTTTTTATTTTTTTTATGTCTGTTCAGCCCTCACTCCATTATTTATGAACCTATTTTGATTATTATTTTTTTGTTAATAATAATAAATCGGTTCACAAATAACGGAGTGAGGGCTGAACAGACATAAAAAAAAATATATATTATACGGTCGAATTGAAAACCTCCTTTTTTTTCGTCGGTAAAAAAGGTTATTATATTTGTCTTTTTCCTTTCGTTTTATAGGAAAAAAATATTTACGGACCAACATCATATTGCTATTTGATATAATATTTCCTTAACGTTGTAGAGTATTACAGTGTAAATGGCGGTTTATATATATATATATATATATATATATATATATATATATATATATATATATATATATATATATATATATATATATATATATATGTGTATTTACCAGATAACGGTGACGTAGTAAAACGCCCCTCTGCACACGCGTTTGTTATCGCTCAACGAAGCATTGTTCGCTCATGTAGCTGCAGTTATGTATCACAATAGTGCATGTAACTGTTTGCCGAGTTGCCTAGCGACTGGAACTATGATGTGTTGGGCACACGTCAATGTCTCTGTTCGTAGCATAGAACTTTGAATAATGATGTTGCACCGATCGTGTGATGTGATATAAAAGTATATATGAAATAGAAAAAAATGTTCTCGGATGTTGCCCTTTACTTGAGCTGTAAGATTTTACTTCTTGACAAATTTTAATGAGTTTTTGTTTAACAGGGACTATCTTAGGCGGTTTAATTTACTTGCGAGTGCCAAAATGCCGCATTTGCCTTGTTGCCTTGATTACAAAGCCTTATTTTCACAACTCCAAGAGGCCATAGAGCAACTATTTTGTACCATTTTGATCTTATTTATCTTAAGGTCTTTAGTAAAAAGATCTTAACAGAGGGATGGATAAGGTGATGCTATGTGGAATATGGGAACCCTAAAAGATATACATATTACTTAAATAATGGCAGTCGTAGGCATCAGTTTCATGTTCTACTTTAAGCAACTCTTGCTGAACTGTATTCCTCCTTCCTAGTATCTCTTCACTGGATTGAGTTCTCATATTTGATTTCTTTATATTAATTAGTTATAGATCCTAAAACAGAGATGGAACGTGATTCAATAGATCATTCATCAACAATATCGTATTGTACTCTAGAATATCAACTGAAAATATTTCTGCCAGATAACTGCAAACATATACATCCACAACTTTGTGGATGAATGACTACACTAAGCTGAGTTCTGATATTTTATAAACAAAACCTTTTAAATTCATTTCTTGTTATACATTATCTTTGCTCTACTATTGTGTGGTTTAGTAAATAAAAATGTATCATTATGGACCACAAATCCTGCACTGGAAATCGATTCTAGTTGACAATATTAGTGTTTATTATAATAAACTTGTTAAACTTTATTTAATTTAAATAAATTTGTCATACTTTATTTAATTTGCGGATAACAACCTTTAGGTTATTTTATGGTCTTTTTCCTTACTTTGCAAGATCTTGATGCCGAAGCGGAGGGTCGTGTCTGTAACGTGGAATTTGAATTCCTTTGACAGATAAAATTTTCGAATAAAAACTTTCGTGAGTGGTATTCATATTATTTAAAATATACGGTTTTACTTACGTGTATATTTCGGGGATGCCCGACTAGTTTCGGACCCGACGGGGGCCCTTTATCAAGGGGTGAGGCGTCGCGCCGCGCCGGTTGCAGGTGCCAGACCTAGAACTAGTCGGGCATCCCCGAAATATACACGTGAGTAAAACCGTATATTTTAAATAATAAGATAAAATTTTACTTTATTTAAAATGAAGGGTAATGAGGCTGTTTCAGCACGTAGAAATAATTAGTGCGGAACGAATGACAAATCAAGTGGATAAGGCAAACGTTAGTGGTCAGGCCGGTAAGGTCACGGTACAGTATAGATAACTGTACCGCGGTAGGGGTCTTAATGACGTTTTTATTTATTTATTTGTAATCCCATTCGTGTTCTGTAAATATAATTACATAATCAAGATAGATAAACATCGTTTGGTCTGTAATTACTAATTAATTAAAAAGCTACCCATTCCATGCTTAATATTTTTCTAAATATTACTGGTTCGTTTTTGAGATAACAATGCATCCATTGGAATTCGAAATGTATTGTATGCGGTTTTAACTATTATCTTGAGGTTTTATTGTTTTCTGTTGGAAGCTGGAGGCAAGAGGTAATGCTGTGAAATATATAGTGTACTAATCTATCGAGAATATCAGTAGCGTTGAACAATGGATAACCTATCTTGTACATTAATGTTATGCCCATAGACGTCTTCCTTAACAGCAGCATAGTGAAGAACTAAATGGCTTTATTTAGGAGTTCAATACAAAGTGTTGTTGTCTGTTTATCGGACGTTTTGAAACCGATTTTTTTTGTGCTGCTGGTCTTATTGGAAGATTTTGCAGTTTTTAAGGGCTTCGTGTACTTTATTAGATTAACTACTTTAGTGCAGGGCATGACAACGATGTGACTGGTCGCTTCCGTAGAGAGCCCTTATTAGTCTGAAACTATAATCAATAGTTTATGTTCTTTCATAAAGTAATCCCACTTATTTAAACTGTATTATTATTTTAGTTCTGGTAATTAGAGTTCACGTGATAACTACTAGTTAAAGGTGTAATGATTTAATAAAAGTGTTTACTTACATCATAAAATTTAGAAAGTGCATGTCTAAGTGAGTCACAGACCTGGTATTGCAAGTGCAAAAGGCTTCTTGTCGAAAGCTTAAAATACTAGAATCTCACCTCTCACTCTCCTCTCTCACAAGTGCATTGCAGAATTAATGTAACTTCTGTCACTGTCATTCTATTATTATTACATTGAACGGGATATTTATCATATTTTTATTATTATCGATTGACCGATATTACGACACTTACAAGCGCCATGTTTAGCGTTGTAGGTTCGCAAATTTCCAGCAATTGATAACTGTTTTGACGAACGGTCTCGTAATATGATGCCGATGTAAAAATTTATTACATTATTAAATACATTCAGAGGTGTTTTGTCTACCAGAGCTGTTAGCGATTTTAGTTGTTTATTTATCATCTTTCGAGGTGTTCTTTTCGCCCTCTAAGGCTGAAGACTGAAATCTAATTCCTTAGAATCCATACCTATTATAGTAATGTATATGTATTATGATAAAAATATTAATAATAATTATTTTATTGTAAAATTAAATGAGATTGTAGGTTTACAAAATTTTTACACTTAAGTTTGAGTGGTGTTACAATTCTAATTTTCTTTAAAAAAATCTACAATAATGTTTGGACTGAGTGCTGTTCTCCCAACTAGGCTACAGAATAGCCTGTGTTCCTCAAAAAAGGTGAAATTTAGTGTAGCACGTGTGTTTTATTTAAATTAATGAATTGTGCAATTATTGTGGTTTTATGTATGTGTCGGTTAATTTCTAGTTTATGTATGTTTGTGTGTGGTTATGTGAGTAGTGCATGTGTGTTTATGTATGAGTAATGTATGTATGTTTGTACTGAGTGGTGCGTCTGTCTGATGTATAAGCGTATGCAGTAAGTATGTTAGGGCGTGAAACCTATAAGTAACGTTATTTAACCAAAACTTCCTCAGTATTGTTGTAACATATTTTTTGTAGAAATAGGCGAACAGTCTTTACAATTAAATGTTCTTAATTCGTATATTAAGCATTTTGTATTAATTACTATCCTTTAGTTTAGAGATACTTGTAGTAATTTCGTTATTAGCTATTTAATAATCAATCCCTTATTTATTATGTTATAGTGTTATTTGATTAAACAGACTTACCTTATCAAAGAAGCAATAAAGTGCGACACGCACATAGCTTATCTTCTTTTGATATTTTCAATCTTACCAAGGTCATTCGTAAACTCAGGGCTCATAATATTCTGGAAAATAACTTAATTTACGTACATATACTCACGCCTGTATCCCCGAAGTGGTATGGCAGCGGCGTATTGAACACCAGCATTTTGCCAATTATAATTTAGTCACAATCACGTAATAGTAGGAAAATTGGGAGGATATTAAAAGGGAAAGATAGGTATGAAAAAAGGCAATGGAAAGAAAGTGGTACTGCCTACACTGACTGCGGCTGAGAAGTCCGAGCTCTCTAACATAATAAATAACTCAATTCGGCTGTTATTATCTTTTAGAGCCATGCTGCGGCACGTATGGGCCGGCTCGACCGGAGTGATACCACGGCCTTTTCGCCGAGTACGTGAGGTTACCGGAGGCCCTAACCCTTCGGTTCCGGATGTCTTGATAAAAGCTGTTCCCGGATCACTCCTACTTAAGGCGCAGTACGGCACACCGTGTGGTTTTCGTCGGTTCGATTCCGACACACCGCCCCACCGAAAACCCCGGTGGGGTGACGACCCGAGGGGGTTTCCACACGCACAAAAAAAAAGGCCCTAACCTTTCCCTCCCTCCCCCTTTTCCACCCTTCCCCTGCTCCCACCTTAAAGGGCGGCAACGCACTTGTGACTCTTGAGTCATAAGTGCAGTTGAGGTGCCCATGGGCGGCGGTAGTCATTTACCATCAGGTGACCCGTCTGCTCGTTTGTCCCCTATACAATTGCAACTCAAGAGTTAGAAGCACCTGCAACTCAAGAGTCACTATCAAGCATTGCTTCACTGCCGGTTTTCTGTGTGGCCGTGGTACAACGCCGGTCGACCCGGCCCATACGTTCGTGGATAGGTAAAGGTATATGTTCGTTTGAGTCAATGACTGAAACTTAATATTATACCAAATGTTCAATTTATATCACATTTAAATGATGTTTAGCAATATATAAGTCTGTATTTCACAACAAAGACATGATTTCTATTATCTTCTCAGACTCGTAGAACTAGGAACACAGCGTTGCTTTTTGAGTTTGATTGAGAGCACTATTTGAATAGACCCTTGTGACTATTGGCTCCTGCGAAGGTGTTTCATACAAAGAAAATGTAAAATTACAATGGAATGCAAAAAATTACACAAGGTGACATTCTCCCGTTGTGGCCCTAACTGAAAGCTGGCAGAAAGTATTTTGTTCACACCACACACGTACAAAATATAATAGAATGTCTGATTTTTGAGATTTCCGGCCTCTCAAAGTAGTAAAACCTATTCAAAAGATGGAATGCCGTGCGACATTTCTGAATTGTAAATCATTTAGTGAAATCTGTACTGGTTTCTCGACAGTTCAATTCTTTGAAAAATGTATGTAAATACATCACTGGTTATGTTATGATTCAGCAAGGTGACTCATTGGCAGTAGAAAGGAACTCAGTCACACACGCTTCACGTATTACATACGTAAATATATGATACAGCGTGATTTCATTACGTAATTTGAGGCATTGAATGCGAATAGGGAAAGATGTTTGAAGTGAAAACTTCTTTAGGCACTTTTGTCATGGGGAAAAAGCACTAAATTCGTGACCGTCACGGTAATAGTACGTATATAGATCCACTAGAGGGCTTTAATCTAAACATTGAGTTCTATCAGCTTCTTATTAATTAATGTCACCAACCTGCTAATGTGACGTTTTAAGTTCGTCGTTTCGTTTAAGTAAGTTTTCACTTCTGTCGGCAGTCCCATGACTGCCTATTTTTTACACGCTTTTATTAGCTTCTTTCAACTCTAACCTACTTCTAATTAGCATCTTGGACCTGATCTGATGATAGAGCTAGGAGGTGGACCCCCTCGAGTTAGGGCTCATATGATTCGTTTTAACGAGTCCAACAGATTAGGTCTGGTAACGATGGTCTGATAATGAAGCCAGGAGGTGGATAGTTTAATTTTTTTTTACTAAAATATGATTTTAGTTTTACTAAACTATGATTATTATCCATTATCAGATTTTTTCGATTTTGTTTGGGCGCTTTTGCTCAAATTGCTTAATTATGTGACCTGGACATACAAAGAATATTAATGTTAGACTGAGATATGTATTGCAATATAATTTAATTGCACATGTTATATATGTCCCATCGTTATATTAGTAGTATAGTAGTATTTATTCCCAAAAAACTTGTAACACCGTTGTAGCTGTTCGGTGACGCGTGGGTTTGCTGCGTTACTTAGTTCTGTTACGTTTATACAAATCCCAAATACAAATTCGTTATGAAAAGCAATATATTTAGTACGTATCTTGATAACTAAATAACTTAGTATGCGTAGTTGGTGTAGTGCTGGCATAGCGGGTCACGTGGGTGCGACGCGGATGCTAAAACTAACAATTTATTTTTATTTAACTGTTATATTCTAAAAGTAGCATACTGTATTACCGTACCACATGTAAAGGTTTTTATTTGTATAGATATGAGTATAGCCAAACAAGGTGGCTGTTGTCGTTCGTCCGCACAAAATAATTTTCTTGTGAAAATAGTATTCACTACCGTTTCTAAATTGCTGCTGTAAGATATACATTATTATCAATTATGTAGCAAGTAAGCGTGTTATTTGTCAAACACAGAATCCTGGCTGTGTATACCACAACCAGGATTCTGTGTAACGTAACGTATATGTACGTGTAACGTAATGTAACGTACGTGTGTGTCTATGTAACGTTACGCTAAATCTGGAAAACTCAATTGACCGGTCGGGATTTGAACCGGCAGTAGAACCACTTAATTAAAGCTGGCCTGTTGGTCTAGTGGTTAGTGACCCTGACTGCTGAGCCAGAGGTCGTGGGTTCGATTCCCACCTGAGTCTGGATGTTCTTTGTGTCCGTTATTTGTATGTTTGTAAAGTCCCCCGCGACTCAGGAGTAATTCCTAATGCGGGAGTTGTCTTAAATAGAAAAGCATTTGCATGAAATGTTTTTACACCCTTGACCTGTTTATTCTTCTTTGTAATAGAATTTTCAACGTAGTTTTCACTAATTTCAAGACGTTACAATCTAGACAAGCCAAGTTCATGAAAAAGGAACTGGCGACACAGCAGCCGTGTGTTATATTACACGAACCATGTGGAGCCACTTTTGACCGCTTAATAACTCATAATCTATTTTACATAAATACTTGAATTTTTGTTTATTAAAACCCCTTAGATTAACTAGAAGCCTAAACTTCATAAATACAACTAAAATAGTCATCGAGATACTATCGTTTAAAAATCGGCATTTTTATCACTGACTGCTTGGCATATAAATCAAAAACCTATATTCCCGATGACCTAGGAAGTTGAAATGTGGCGTCCAGCTGGGGATTTGTGAGTATGCAAAGGAAAAAAATCAAAAAACAGTGAAACAAACAAAAAAAATGTTAATTTTACAGATCACTAAAGAATGAATAATACAATTTTCTTAAAACATAAATGTGAAAATAGAAGCCAAATTCAATATTAGGAATAAACGTGGTTACGACTACACCAACAAAAGAATTGAGATCCAAATGGTTGCCAAGTTCTGTAGATAATCTGGAAGATTTGACTTGGCTAGTTTTATCAGCATACCAATTTTTTAGAAGAGTAAGATATGTTGACCTTACAATATAAATATAGTAAGTACTATGTAGTAACTTGCGAATAAAATAAAGAAGATAATATTAGAAATGTAAGTCCACTTGTGACCACGATCGGTGCAATTCGTTCGAAACGTCCGGTAAAAGGTATTGTATGTACCTTTTAAATATTATCGCGATTAAGTCCCGAGTCATCTAATATGTATCAAAGTCGCGAAAGTTTTAAAACAATTAAAGAAGATAAGATGTTTAGCCAAATATAAGAAAACTAGTCAAGTCAAATCTTCAGGATTATCTACATCAACTTGGCTACCATTAGTGTCAAACCGAATAGTAATCGATATTCACTTATCCGATAAAATCGCTATTATTTTATTTCTGTAAAATATAAATATTATATTACCGTATGTCATTTTCCAATTTGATTACGTCTAAAGTGCATAATATTGGTCAAACACCGGTTAAAACAAAAACATTTTGTTTCTGAACTAAATTTGAATAAATTTGTATTTTTAATCGTTCTCATTTTCATACTAAATATAGTATAATTAAGTGTAGAGTTTATATTTAATACTGTAGGTATTTAGATATTGTGGTTATTCGCTTGTAAAATTTGAGCCAGTGACTTCGGTTCCGCTTGTCTTCATAGACAAGGCCAGCATCAGACAAGAATATTTATTTATTTATTAATACTACATGCACAGATTGTACAAAGGCAGACTTAATACCAAGGCATTCTCTGCCGGTCAACCTTGGGGTGATGCAGAAATAAAAGTCTTGCATAAACTGCTGCAGGGCGCATCTTTCATATAAATTCTGACAAACTTGGTTATTTTTTGATCATGAGACTGATTAAGTACTGTTGATTGAAACAATGGCAGAGCATGTCCTAAGATTCGCGAGATACATCCGACCCTGTATCACCCTAACTTTACTTTTAGATTCCAGTGTTGAAGATTACTTGCTACAGGAGGACAAGTCGCAAGACATTTTTAAAAATTCCAATAGAAACGACTAGAAGTTGAAACGACTTGCTTATTCATCGGAGCCCTCATGCGTTCTAAATCAGGAGCTATTTGCTCAGTTTACTCTATATCTATTTTGTAAGGCAGCAACGTGTGGCATTACTGCGTATCGGCAGGACAGGCACTTGACGATCGACAATCTTCGGCCAGATATCCGGTATCCTCACATGCAGCTGTCCGTTTCACCTCTGGTACTAGTATAAATTATGTGTACATACATATCCTCACGGCTGTATCCCCGAAGGCTTAGGCGGAGGCGTATTGAACACCCACATTTTGCCAACTATAATTTTTTCCACTCATGTAATGGGGGGGGCAAAGTATATTGCCGTCAATCGGACAAGAAAAAATTGTTAGTAGGTATATTGAAAGGAAATGTGTGTTTACATTCATTAGATAAAACCAGATATTTATAGTATTAGAACTACAGTAGACCCGCGCTAATCCGACAAACGCTTTGCAGTGCTGTATCGGATTATCGAATTTATCTGACTATAGAGATTTTTGAAAAGGAGTACTTTTTAATCCGATAATTTAAATATGTACCTACAAAATTAGTAAGATTAAATTTATGTATACTCCGTTATATATATAGGAAAAAGTGAATTAAACAACAATAAATATCGTCATTAATTAGAACTTACAACAAAAATGCTTAACTACGGGTGTGCCTCGACAACACGTCACAACATCTTTAAACATGCATTGATGAAGATTTGACTATCATAGGAATGTCGGATTATAAGAAGTGTCGGATTATCGCGGGTCAACTATATTATTATAATTTATAAAAATCGCTCTGCGGCCACTAGTGACCCGAGGCGACGTCCGACAGTTAACTACCGTATCGTAAACTTATCAGTAGTTGCTACAGGTCTGCGTGCTTTATCTGTAAGCTAACACAACGGTATTTACATACTCCCAGACACATAATAAACACACCTCGAAATGATAATAATAAATATGTACTAGGATATTATGGGACATATTTACATCGATTTTATTAGCTTCACTTCTAACTAAAACAAATCTTAGAAATAAATTTTAACCTACTTTTAACTGTCATATCGAAATTAAACCTTGTATGTATTTTTTTTTTTTACTATAAAAAGGGCAAACGAGCACATGGGTCACCTGGTGGTAAATTACTACCGCCGCCCATGGGCACCTTCAACTCAAGAGTCACAAGTGCATAAGTACATTACAACCTGCTCATGTCGCGTTGCCGTAAGCTGTCTGCCCCAATCGTTAAGGCCGGCGGTGATAATCATAGAGTATTCTATCCATCAGAAAAAATCTATAATATATAAAATTCACAGAAAAATTGGATCAGGCGTTCTTTTAATAGTGATGTGATGAGTCTCGAAGCAGCAAATTATTAACCGATTGTCGATAACGAATGATAACTCTTGAAATCTCATAAGTCATTAATTTCTACTAAACACGTACACAGATAAAGGTAGCCTAGTTTTTTTTCTTTGTTTTGCACAATCTCTGCAATCAACCGTTTGTAGTAAAATAACACGAACAGTAATTTTATTTTTATTGTTAGTGACTCATTTGTGGAAGTGGTGTTTTTACACAGAGTGATAGCTTATCTGTTTACGATGGATGTTTAGGACATTTTTTTTAGTTGATTGGCGGTGGTATCGCATGAACCGCAGCCAAGTAGTGACATTGGTTGAATTGACAATTTCTTGCTGTAAATAGCCATTAAAGTCTTAGACAGCTCCTGCAGAAAACACCCCTTTTTATCGTTTCGTATGTCGGAATCGAACTGACTAAAATTACATGGTCTATTTCAAGAAACTCGGGTATAACTTGAAAAGAAAGTCCCCAAGAACCCCGGCAGCCCTTACCGCCTCTTGAACAGCTAGCGTTTTCAAAATGGCGTGCTGGGAGTTCAAAGAAAACCACGCGAAACACTTAGCGGCATCGTTTCAGGCCTGCTTCGGCTATTTCGGGCAGCTTCGCTCATTACCCACACGTCAAGTAAGTCAACGCTCATGAAGGTCGGATATAACTGTGCAGGTCAGGTGCCTAGTGCGTCTTCTACGGGATTAGAGAGTACTCTCCTCTCCCATTTTTTAAGAAAACCCCTTACTGACAAAGGAAGCAATATTTTTTCACTCTAAAAATTCTTTTAAGCTTTAAGCATAGTTTGCAGACCATCAGTGAGTCTTGTTCTTAACTACGAAAGAAGGCTTGTTGTTGTATTAATACAACATCAAATGCAACGAATGTATTTATGTATTTATCAGTGAAAACTATTTACGCATATGTGTACGTCTGATGGTCTATTTAAACAGATGTTGATTTCTGATTATGATTTATATTATTTTATATTATTATTGAAAGAAATAGAAAAACTTAATAAGCAACTTGCTGACAGCTGTTTATCCTTGAGGTGTTACATTAATTGTATTGACTTTATACAAGTATGTAGCCCCTTCATTGAAGAACTAGCTGTGCCCCGTGGGTTCACCTGCGTATAATTTAAAATAAATCACTAATTGGTTATTTGTAATACAATATTCAGACAATATTATATTTAAGTATGCAATATTTTAGTAATTATATTTAATTAAAATAAAGTAAATATTATCTTGACATGCAGGCGTTCACAGTTCGTCTCTCTCCTTGCCAATGCTTGTTTCTCTACGGGGCGACCAGGGTTATGCCTCACCTGCCTGTTACAATAACAGAAGCAGGCCTGACACGGTGGCTCGACGTATTCTGCGCGTGCCTATCTAAACCGGAAGGGGGCCAAGGTCCTCCGCAGGCAATGGTGTAGCTGCCTACAGTTTAAGAGGTGGCTGAGGTCAGCCGGGGTTTTCGGGTACTTCCTCCCTAGGGTGTACCCGAGTTCCTTGTAACTTGTGACGAAACAACGTGTGTTTTTAGTTGGTTTGAATCCGACAAACAAACGACAAAACGACCCGTGGGTGTTTTGTTTTCTTGACAGTACTAAATCAACTAAAATTTTAAAGAATTTCAAAAATAGCACGAGAACGGGAATGGGACGAATATATAAATTTTTAAATTCGTCAACTCGTCCCAATGGAATGGTTGTACTGTTTGTGTTAATGGCTTGCTGGCTGGCTGGCTGCTTTTAATATCGATAAATATAGGACATTAATAAAAAGAAAAAAACACTTTCCCACCATTTTTCAATTGTTTTTCTATCCGCCAAAATGAGTGAAGCTAACGAAGAATTTCGATACATTTAGAAGTCTTATTTAAAAAAAAGGGGAAAATGCGACTCAAGCTGCGAAAAAAAATTGTCAAGTTTATGGACCTTAAAGCACAGTTACCTAGTTAGTACCACATGGTTGGTCCAAGCGTTTTCGGTCAGGGAATTTTGATGTCAAAGATGCAGCTCTGAAGTTCTGGTCGCCCACATACGGATAAAGTCCATGCCATTTTTGAAAAAGTGGAGCAAGATCGGCATATTAGTAATTAAGACAGGATTGACTACAGAACAGTTTAATGAATCGTCTACTCATTTGCGATTCTCTATTGAAACGTAATGAAACCGAATCATTTTTGAAAATATTGATGGTGATTGGTGATGAAAAGTGATTCACCTACGATAAGAACGTACGAAAAAGATCATGGTCAAACGGTATAGTCAAGCTCCACAGACTGTAACAAAACCCGCATTAACACGCAATAAGGTCATGCTGTGTGTATGGTGGGATTGGAAGGGCGTCGTTTATTATGAGCTTTTACCGCCAGGCAAAACCATCGATTCGAATCTCTACTGCCAACAGCTAATGAGACTCAAGCAAGAAATTAAGAAAAAACGGCCAGAATTGATAACAGAAATAGTCTAGTCTTTCATCATGATAATGCTAGAACACACACCTCTTTGGCCACTCAGCAAAAATTGAGAGTTTGGTTGTGAAGTGTTAATGCAATATAGTCCTGACCTCTTGCACCCTCAGATTTTCACCTGTTTCGGTCTCTTCAGAATTCTTTGTGTAGTGTTAGGTTAACATCAAGAGAGGACTGTCAAAACTACTTGTCGCAGTTCACCCTCAGATTTTCACCTGTTTCGGTCTCTTCAGAATTCTTTGTGTAGTGTTAGGTTAACATCAAGAGAGGACTGTCAAAACTACTTGTCGCAGTTCACCCTCAGATTTTCACCTGTTTCGGTCTCTTCAGAATTCTTTGTGTAGTGTTAGGTTAACATCAAGAGAGGACTGTCAAAACTACTTGTCGCAGTTCACCCTCAGATTTTCACCTGTTTCGGTCTTTTCAGAATTCTTTGTGTAGTGTTAGGTTACCATCAAGAGAGGACTGTCAAAACTACTGGTAGCAGTTTTTTGATAAAAAACCGCAAGATTTCTGCAGCAACGAGATTATGTCACTACCCACAAGATGGCAACAAGTTATCGAACACAACATGGCACATATATATATTATCCCGGGTCCCTTGCAATAGACCCACATGTGACGGAACACCGTGTGGTTTTAGTCGTTTCGATTCCGACATACCACTTCACCGTTAGCTCGGGTGAGGTGATGACCCGTGGGGGTTTCCACACGACAAAAAATAAAAATAATGGCACATATATATTATGATTAAATGTAATTAAATTTGAAAAAAGTCTTGAATTTGTATGTAAAATACGAAAAAACTTTTCCCCGACCTTATATGAGACCTATTATTATCGTAATGTTCATTCATATGCATAATCTGACTGCAATAGATTGATATTTTTTCGGCCCCTTCATATTAAAAAAATGTCCAGACAGAGAAGTAGGCAGAGGGTACTATTGCACCATATAATTGCTGAGAAAGACTGAACAAAAAGACCAAGTAACTATTAGTTCGATTCCCACCCACGAGAAAAGAATTTGAGAGTAATTTATTTATAATGTGTATTTAGTAATCACTACATATTATAAAACAAAGTCCCGCCCGTCTGTCTGTCTGTTCGCGATAAACTGAAAAACTACTGAACGGATTTTCATGCGGGTTTCACTAATAAACAGAGGTTTAGGTGTATAATTTGTACCCGTGCGAAGCGAATATAAGTATTCTATATTCTCTTGAAATAAATAAATTCGATTTTGTCGGTCCAGGACTAAAATTACTTTAGTACTACGTAAGTTTACTAAAAGCACGCGGGGGCGCGGGGCAGCTGCCCCCCACCCCTGTGTACGCCCATGTCTAGAGGTCGTTGTGTAAGTGATCTAGAATATTATTATAATTTATATTATTATTAAGGCACATAATTTAATAGATGCAGTGTAGTTATAGCAGTCGAGGACAAAATCCGAATAATAATAGTGTTCCCGTTAACTCGGTTCATTAGTCTCCAATAGGATTTGAACTCACGACCTTCAATCTTGACCTCTAGTAACTTCTACTTTCATAGACAATTACCTTGTATTCTTGTTACCCAACCAAGCGAAAATGTCGTGTATTTGTAATGATCATGCATAAAATTGTTATTGTAGTATCCTTTACCCGCGACTTCGCGTGCTTTAAAGTTACTTTTATATACTGCGAGAACAGTACTTTTTTTCTGAATAAAATGTATCTTCGGTTGTGTACCCCTTACAACGTATATGCAAAATTTCATGATGATCTGCGAAGTTAAGGCGTAAGTTAAAGGCCTAACAAACAAACACTCATAATATTAGTTGTGATTTTCTTCTTTGTTAGTAGTAGTTTTGAGTTTATACAGAGTGTATTTGAAAAAAGAACAGTTATTTAAATCACTGAAAGAGCATGACTCTAGCACTCAATTACAATAAGAATAAAAAAAAAACTATCCATTTACAAGTTATGACCGTTTAAATGGCCAGGTATTTTTTCTCCTTTTCTCATAAAAGCAGGTGGAACGTGTAAAGATAAAGATTTTAAATCGTACATATTTTTTTTAATTTTGGAACTTTTTAAGTTAGTGTTTATGGATTTTCTCAGTAACGGAATGAAAAATTCCAAAATAAAAAAATATGTAGGATTTAAAATCTTTAACTTTACACATTCCACCTACTTTTATGAACAACGGTGGCAAAAATACCTGGAAATTCAAACAGTCATACTCATAACTTGTAAACAGTTTTTTTTTTTTCAAAGATTCTTGTAACTTACTGCAAGCTAGAGTCATGCCCTTTTAGTGATTTAAAGTAAGTGTTCCTTTTTCAAATACACCCTGTATAAGTGGCAGGGGGAAGCCCTACGCGTGTGAAATGTGGCCTTTACTGTATTTATAAATAAATAAATAAAACTTGTGGTGCTAACTTCTGACTTTAACATTAATTGTCCCGAGTAATTTATAATTAATTACAACGTGAAGGACATTGTAACTGTAGTAGGTAATGCTGACGCGTAATTCTGATAGTTGTGTAACGCGGAATGCATTATCTCCAGTCGTTATTAAGATTCACGCTAGCGATACTTGTGCTAATTCCTCAGTAAGAATAAAGTATATTTTTGGTCACCTCGATTATAATTTATCTCCGGCACACAATTACCCGTACACGCAGAAAGATACAGTAAATAGTGACCCATACACAAAAGTGGTGACCCCGACGTGATTTGAACACGAAACCTTCTGATCTGGAGTCATATACAGATAATATTAATTTAATCATAAAAATATTTTTTCATTTGTATTACTTTTGATAATAAATTTCAGTTTCTCTATTGCCTTCTTTCTGTTTGTTTACTTTTAATAACATACTAGCACACAACAAAATGATGTACTAATAACATTTAATGAATGTTGTTAAACCATCTGGTTTTTTCAAAAAATACTGTGAGTTTGTTTGCCCGATTTCTTCTCACAAGACACAGACAGAAATGTATTATGTTATCCATTTTTTTTTATAATTTTACATTTGACAAGGCAAACTATTGTTGCGGTGACTCTGTGTTGTTGTTGATCTATAATATAATTTTAAATTCTAATCATTATTTTTTAAATAGAGTTTTAAATTGAATTTATGACATAAATATATTGAATTTGAATTTAAGATTTTTTATTTACTTATATCAAGTTAATTAAACTTTTGACAGCAAATGCGTTAGGATCACGATATCAAAACGTGTAGTGTGGTTTTGCTAAATGTAGATGTCGCTATATATTAAAATGATAATTTTCTATTCTTTACAGCTACAACCCTGGGGAGTGTAATCCTCAACGTACCAACCGAGGCAAAGGTAATAGCTGGTAATTGCACCGGCGACCAGTGGCTAACAATCAGCTGGCCGAACTCCAACCAAACCATAGCCAATAACATGACCATAGTGTACCACGAGAACGCGACCACTAAGAACTACGGGGTCAAAAGCTTTAACGTATCTCTGGCGCCTGATAACTTTGTCAATGCATGTGAGTATTCTACGTCATTGTAAGAAAATACATTATTACAGAAAATTGTACTATTGCTCTCTTACTTCGACTAGACTGGTGGTATAGTGGTTAGTGATCCTGACTTCTGAACCAGAGGTCGTGGGTTCGATTCCCAGTCAGGACAAATATTTATGAGGAGCAGTCTGGTTACCATAGTATAGGCTCATGTTAGTTTGGGATCAAACGGCCGTGTGTGAGATGTGTCTTCTTGTTGAGAGATCCTTGCGGAACTCATTGTGTCGTTAACCGTCATGAAGGGTGAATCACAACACAAAACATGCAAGTCTGCAATAAGATGCGAATATGACCGTCTTTTTACCCATGGAGTATTGATATCACTTCTGATTAAGATAGTAGTAGTGTAGTAGATAAGTAAAAAGATTCTTTTTTGTTTTTGTATGGTATAGGGGGCAAACGAGCAGACGGGTCACCTGATGGTAAATGACTACCGCCGCCCATGAGCACCTGTAACTCAAGAGTCACAAGTGCGTTGCCGCCCTTAAGGTGGGAGTAGGAGAAGAGGGGGACGGGGGAAAGAGTGGGAAGAGGGGAGAAGGGAAGGACGGGAATAGGGGAGAGGGAAGGGTTAGGGCCTCCGGTAACCTCACTCACGCGGCAAAATGCAATGAAAATATTGCTTCACTACCGGTTTCCTGTGAGGCCGTGGTATCGAGCGGAGTCGAGCCGGCCCATACGTGCCGAAGCATGGCTCTCCCACGTAAATTCTTAGGAGAGATGTTAGTTTCGAATGTCTGTTCTTGTTGTCTGAACATGTTTGACACGGTAACAGGCGGCCAAGTCTGCCGGGGTTCTTAGGGATTTCCTTTCGAGCGTACACCTGAGGCCCTGGCAATAAGACTACGGGACGGAACACCGTGTGGTTTTAGTCGGTTCGAGTCCGACATACCAACTTACTGTTAGCCCCGGTGAGGTGATGACCCGTGGGGGTTTCCACACGTAAAACAACGGTGATAACAGTTACTTTTTAAGGAGGATGGCAGGGAGATTAGATGTTGTTTTCACCTAAATGTGCACTTACTTATGGAACGTGTCAAGAAAGTGTGATGTAGGAATTGCGCAGACTATTCTTGCACTACCAATATTTTCAAAGTAACTTAATTTAATTATATAGAGGATAAAATAGGGTAAACAAAAACCCATAATCAAGAACAGATTAAATTGGCGTCCTGAAAAAAACACAAAACGTTATAACAGCATCAGCTATAGTGACCCCCGTGGTGTTGCGAGCCTTTTGAAGGCTACAGTGACAACATTTCTTCAGGCACGCCGTATGCCTTTCTGCCCCTTCAGACGAATAGAATAGGAGAAATTGGCTCCATCTATGTATAGTCAGGACCTAGAGTGCTTGGGATAAGAGTTTTGCAAATTAGTGGCATGTCAAAGACCAAAAGGCGAAAACACCAATAATTCGACTTCTACAACTAAACCCCATTAATAGTTCCCGTTTCTCTATTTCAGCATCAAACGGATCCATCGAGCTGTACCACGGCCCTGAATGGGAAACTCCCCTCGCCACTTCCTATCGCTGCAAAGTGCCCACCATGCTGAACATGACCTCGGATGCTGCCAGCACAGTCAGTCAGCTCACGCTGTTCACGCTGCAGGAAGAAGCGTACCGCACCACTCCTGGCACTGGTTTCAGCGCTGGTAAGTCAAATTATATTTCACTAGCCCGGCGGTTTCACCCGTGTAAGTGCCGGTTCTGTGGGATTAACGGGATAAAAAGTACCCTAAGTGTTAATCCAGGTCTTCAGCTATCTACATACTAAGTTTCATCGGAATTGGTGCAGTAGTTTTTGCGTGAACGAGTAAGAAACATCCATACTCCTCACATATTTTCACATTTATAATATTAGTAGGATGTAACAGTGACTCCTAGATAGACAAAATTTGTAACTCTTTATTGTACAAAAATAGAGCTTAATACAATTTGTAAACATGGTAGGTATATATTCTTACTCAGTACGTCCCCGCGGGCTAAGACGACCTAAATGAGCGATAATTACGCAAATGCTACTCCGATATGTCTCCGACGGTGATAACTGCGGTAGGGTTTCTAATTTAAATGTACTACGAGTAGAAACCCTCATTATTCGTCCCTCGCACGGCGTAATCGTAGTATTCCTGTGTATGTGTATCAAAGATAATACCTTTTTGTGAGACAAAGACAAACAAGTTTGAATAAAAAAATTAATACTTACTCGAAACTCCCTTCAATGATTAGAAAAAAAAGAGCCGATGAGCTCCGAACGGCTGAACAAATTTTCTTGAATTATAGCTAAGAACACTCGTTCAAGTCAAATTTCAAACAAAAAAAACTACATCAAAATCGAGCCATCTGTTTAGAAGCTATGATGCCACAGACAGACACACATATACACATTCACACAGGGTATTTAAAAATACATTGGGACTAAACGAACATACATAAGCTTGAAACGAAATTACTATATTTAATTGCTTTGCAGCAACATGTCCTGTAAAAGTTCTTATTAATAACCAAATCATTCACATTTATCTACGATCGCTGTAATATCAACAATTTCCAGTGGATGGTCGCATTATCGCGTCCGGTGGCGCGTGCGCATGTAACGAACGTAATTAAAGTTAATCGCTCACGTTGAATTTTTTGTTTATGTTTTGTGTCTAATAAATAATAATAACAAATCATAATAATAGTAAAATACTTAACTTCACACATCTCACACACGACTGTCTGATCACAAACTAGGCAGAGCCTGTACTATGGTAACCAGACTGCTGATAAACATACTTATATATTTCTAAATACATACAACATATTATAACATGTAATTTTTCACACCCAGAACACTATAACGAGTGCGTGAGTTAAAATATGACTCATAGAAAGTTGTACAGTCTTTTTAGTAGGTTATTTTTAGTATCTATATTCTCAGGGGGCGAAGATCCAACAACACAGCCACTAGGAGAATAGGACACAGACACCCAGACGGGACAATCGCCTCGCGTAGGGATGAAACCCATCTGATGCAATTGTAATTGGCGAGCTGACAACACCACCTTTTATTTGTACGTATGGAAACCTCCACGACCCCTCACCAACTCCGGGGTTTTCGGTGGGACGGTGTGCCCGAATCGAACCGACTGACATACGGTGTGGTATACTGTGCCTAGAATACATGGAGACATTGTTGTTGTGACATCATGTAGGTGCGCCTCCGAAGCCCGGTATGAAGCTGGCGAATCGGGTCCGAGTGGGGTTTCCAGCGAGATGACATCTTCACAGAAGCTTGCAACCGCGGTACGATAAGCTGACAACCCGCTGCGTTGAAGTCACGTTGAATACAAGACTAAACTCTCATGCTAGACATTATAGTTAATTTCCACTGTTAATCGAATTTAATAATACACTAAGATTGTGTATCTGTTTAAGACCCATTGAACTAACAGATCCTGTAACTAGAAGAAAAAAAAATTACTAATAAAGGACTGATAGTATTTTTATTACATTTTCTTTTTTATAAATGTAATTAATCTTTCTTCAGTACCAATTTGTTTCACGCAACTTAACGTGTCTGGAGCAATGAAGATATTCAAAATTCAGCTTTATGGACTTGTTCATACGTAGGTTATCGTATACACGTTCTACTTGTGCTGATTTGGATCTGGGACATCATGATTTCTATCGTTTTTTAAAGTGCCGGGTTTTGTTCCATCAATATTATTAATAAGTTCTACATCTAGTTTTGATGTACTATTGTCACATTTTTTTGGAGGCTTACAATTGCAGTCATCGTACTGTGTCGATTTAACAGTTGGCGTTCCACTGCTTTTAGTACTGCTTTTAATACTGTTCTTAGTATCTGAAGAGCATCTGGCCTCTTCATCAAGAATACATTTGAAGTTATCTATGACTTTAGCACTCTCGCGTTTGATTAGTGAGAAAGCCGAGCAGGCAGCCAATGATGCTTGGCAAATTGCTTTGCCTAAAATGTCCTGCATCGCGCACTTGATTGTAGCAACCGTTTCACAATGGGCCTCCATCATTACTTTCATAGAATCCTTATTATCGGGTCCATTTATAGGTTTTGTCATATCACCTTCCAGTAATTTTAAATCTTTGATACTGGGTTCTGATTCATTATCCTTATTTATTTGTAGGGTTAAATTACTGTATTTCAAATCATCTTCAATTACACGTTCTTTAGAGTAATCAATTTCTTTCGGACTACTCATTTTTTCATTTAAGCCACTAGGCTTTTCTTCCGTTAACTCCGGATTTATTTTAGAGCTTTTGTAGCCACTTTCTGCTGATGAATTCATAATAATTTTTCCCGACAGATTAGAATCATCAGATTCTTTGAAATCCGAATCTGTGCTATTAGGATTAATTAAGTCTGTAGAACTATTTTTACGTTTGAGTTTGATTAAATCTGTAGAACTCATTTTTAAGTCTTCGCTGTTTATTGGTATATATTTTGAAATTTCTTGTTCTGATTCTGAGTCGGAATCCATGTTGTTTAAATAATTTTTATCCCTCACAAATGTAACCGTATTTTCCTGTAGATTTTTTACGATCCTCCAGTTTTTGATGGATTACAGTGAATTTGTGCACCCATTTTGTTTTTGTATTTCATTTCCGATGATAGTGTATATTTTATTTTTACGTGAATATATTTCTTTTTGTTCATTTTGATTTATGCTTATTGTCCGTCAATTTTTTTCTTTGTAAGTGACAGTTTATAATGCTGTTGCATGACTTGATGGAACTACATTCGGCAAGTGTTTTTTAAAATGACCATCTCGATATAAAGAGTTTCATATTGAATTTCGACAATTGACCTATGTACGGTTTTGCGCTCAAGCATTTCCGCTCAGGGCAAACAAATACTTGTGTGCATATTAGACCAGGGTCGATAATTTTTGAAACCAAAACAAATAATAGTAGGATGAAACCCATTGGAAAAGGAGGAGAATATTATAAAAATTAAAGGAAAAATAATTTACGGGCGATGTGAGGTCGGGAAGGGGAAGGGGGTGAGTTTTAAGGTTAAAAAACGGTTTATCTCGATTTCCGGCAAAACTACAAGTCCAATGGAAAAAAATCAAATAGCAAAGTTGTAGGTAATAAAAAGATCTACAACACATAACCTCAAAATGTATGTAAAAAAATCAAAAAACCTAGTTTTTGTAAGTACGTTGCTTGTTCTTTGATTAATTCAATAAAACTATCACTAAGAAAAAAACCGGCTAAATGCTAGTCGGCCTCGCGCGCATGAAGGGTTCCGCACCATCGTAGCCCTCTTTAATTTTTAATTCATTCATGCCCGCTGACAGACAGACGAACGGACGGACAGCGGAGGCTTAGTAATAGGGTCCCGTAGGTTACCCTTCGGGTACGGAACCCTAAAACTATAAAAAATCTGTTAACAAACAGAGAGGAAAAGGTACTGAACTGTAACTGTCTTTGCCTATTTATGAACACGTAGAGTAACGCTAAATACTCATCTTTATTGCGATAATTGCACCTTAACAAGTAGGTAATTTCTTGACTGCGGCGAAGCCAAAACCCTGTATGTATTTTAATAAATTATCCCTATTGCACGAATGTCACTAAGTAGGTATTTTAAAATTATAAAAAGATCAAAATAGCGGATTTTTTTTACAGCAAAATGTAATGTTTTCAAATTATATTAGTACTAGCAGCGCCCCGCGGTTTCACATACTTACCAAGTTTCATCGGTTCAGTAGTTTTGGCGTGAAAGAGTAACAAACATCTTACAAAATTTCACGTTTATAATATTAGTAGGTATCAAATGAAGGGTTTTAAAAGTTGTTTAGAAAAATATATACAACTTTCAGTGTACAAGTTATTATCTTTAAATCAGTCGGGTTTTATTTTTTAGATTTCTTGTTTTAGCTTAGTTATTCGTTGTCTTGGTTACGTACAATGTGCTATGCACTCATTTTAGTACTGCTTATGAGGCTGATGCTTTATTAGTATTACACTAAAAAAGAATATGTTTTCAGGGTTTGTATGTGAGTTTATCGATTCTACCATAACTTCTAAATGCCTGAACATATTTGGATGTATGGGGTATCGTTAGAATCCTTACATCATCCTGAGTGACACTGGGTATATTTTTGGCGCGTTGTTTTTCAATTTTGTAACTTGTTTATAGGATGGGTTATACCTGCAGCTGAGCCCATAAAAAATTAGAGAGAGGAAAAAAGTCACATCAATGAGGGTGTCCCACAGTTCATTCCACTTGAGGGACGTCTTTTCTTCTCGTAATTCTACTGTCGGTCTACTCGTCTTAGAAAGGAAAAGTGTTAAACTAAGCCATCAATTCCCCTGACAGTATGTAATTGATTCGCACAATGCTTTTAAAAACTATATAAGTGATTATAAACTATATAAGTATTTATCCCTGGTGAACTTTCATGTAATAAATAAATTAAATTATCAAAAACCGCCTTATTTTCACTTCTTAGTACTAGGAGAGCATGAGTTATGAAGCGTTTAGGGTATTGGTAAGGCGTTTCGAATGTTTGCTATAAAGGTTTTAATTATAATCGTCTAAAAGTAGGGAAAATCACAATCACGTAAATACGGGACTTTTTCTTCTACATTTCAGCACAGTATTATTTAGGTTTTCTGATTCTTTTTGTAATCGATCGTACATTGTAATAACAATTTGGTTAAAAAAAGCTTATGAAAAAGTGTGTCAGAATGAGTGGACAAAACCCACTATTTCTTGAAGAGGTATAGGTTTCGGAGGAAGAGTGGTACACCCCCATTTCAAAACGATAGAAATAGGTCATTCTTTGAAGAAAAAATATATAACGTTAAAAGTCTCGATAGTATAATAAATATTCTTACAAAGCCTTTTAATGTCAATCAACTTACAATTAATCAACTTTTCAATGTTTTTTATCACCGCTTTTAAAGTTTATTGTTGAAATTTAAACAAATAACATTTATATATTTCATTTAATTATTAAATCACACCATTTTAACAAATGTTATCGTTCTTTAGGCGGTTCATTTTCTCGATGCTTCTCGATGTATCCATTAAAATTATCCAATGCTTTAGAACTCCGTGCTTGTATCATTGTTACCGCCGAAGCGGCTGCTCCTGAAGCATGGTCGAAGGCTTTGCTAGCAAAATCCTTCATCGTACACATAATACTTGCCATGGTCTCATTTGGAGCATCCACTATTGCTTTGAGCTTTGGATATTTTAGAACTGCCGGGGTTTGTATTGAATCCCCTTCTTCGAGTGTCTTTTCTGGAAACCAATGGGTCTCTACATTGACTTTGGAAAAATTGTCAGTTTGACCTTGAACTTCTTCTACAGGTTCCGGACATAATTTTGGAGTCAAGTTAGCATCTAGGGAAGTGATTTCTGAATCATTGTTGATTTTTGTTGGTTCAAATTCCATATTGGTTTTGATTAATTCGAAGTTAAGGTATTTCTTATAGAACTCTGCACTATTGCTTATAGGCTATTATGATTTAGTTGAAGTCAGTCAAGTGTTGTAGTGGATTTTAGAAGTTACGAGAGGCACTCATATTTTCAATGTTGATTATAATAAGACAATAATTTACAAATATAAGTAATTCGCTTTGACAGATGTCATCTTTGGTTTCGTAATAAAGACTGAAGGAAGCTTTCGGCCAGTGTTTGTCTATGACTAGAATTGATGACTTAAGGTTGAAACTAACGCGTCCGTAAAGCGCGACTTATGGACGCGTTTGTTGCGCTACGTGCGGACGGCTTATTTAGTATTTAAAAAAACTATTTATTTAAAAAACGGTCCTCGGGACGAAGAAAACGGTTATACACTAACTTACTATTTTAATTCGGTCCTTTCAGATTCTTTTTTTTTTTAATGTTGTTAGTTTTGTAGATTTTTTTAAGAGTATTACATCTTTTCTGGAAAAATGTTTTAATGAGATCATAAGGCAACAGTAAACAACCAGATAATTTACCATTACTTTATTCAATCGATACGTCGCATTAAAATGCATGGGAGGAATAAAATATACGAAAATGTATAATTTACTTAGTTTTTTACTTACGTGATGACGTAATGTCATATCGGCTTGCGTTTCGCACATTGGTAGAACTACAAAAACTGAAAGCTTTGAATGATTTATAATATTTAATTTCAAAATTACGAACTGAAACTAGCATTTTCCGATTGCCTAAACTTTTATGTTTTTTGATCATTGCATTCATAGATTGAAATACTATTGAGGAAAATTGTTTGCATTGACAGCGCAAGGAAAAAGTAGGCAATAGCGTTCATATTCACAGGTTTTTTTTTAAGAATGTATCGAAACGGCAATGGGAATTTAGATAATAATAATAATTAATAAAGAATTTATGTGTAAAAGTACCTAAATGATTGTCGGACGAACGGACACAGAGTAAACCCTATATACACGTATCACATATTTATCTATATACATATATAATGAATCCGTATTTCCCTTGGTCACAGCATCGCGCGTGAACGGCTGGAAAAATTTCGCTAATTATTTTTTTGTGTTTGATGTTACTTACGGATGTGAAACCGCGGGGCACAGCTAGTAGGTAATGAATAACCTAACCATGCGTCATACTCGTGAACGGGTGCTGCTTGGGGTGACTGGTCGGCCTAGTCAGCGATGCTTTAGCCTATACTATTATTTTGGTTCGTTCAACTGCAACTCTAGCCTCTTAATCCAGTCACGAATTATTTTTAACAGTAGATTTTGTAACTGAATGAAGGTAGATGTGCACCTTGAATGATTTCTATGTTTAATAAGTTCAAACCTTCAACGGTATCACTGAGTGATTTTCATTTTTTAGTACGTTAGCTTTTGGAGCATTTCAATAAAATGAAATTCAGGTGGCATCAGCTTGCATCCTGTTTACCTTTCGTGTAACACTAACACTATTGTACCTGAAGATCTGACTTTTAAAAAGAGTGGCCATGAGTTTCTTTGCCAGTATTCTTCTCATAAGGCCCTACGCATTTTGGAAACTGGAAGTTATAGATCGACACAAGCAGGCAGTAGATTTTGGTGTTTTCACCTAATTTACTTCGACAATCCAGCACATGCTGTGGCGTCTGTTTGCGCCGATCTATGATTTTAACTCTAGCTTCAATTTAACGTTCATAAATGTCACTTAGTGTTTTAATTGAATAAATGATTTTGAATTTGAATTGAATTGAATAAATTGAAGTAGTGGCGATCCTGGCAGCAGGTTCGCTGTGAAGTAGGTGGAGATTATCTCTTATTGAAATGAAACCATGTCTTGTTAGAACTGTGGAATACAAAAGCTTATATTTGAATTAATCTAGGTTATCATACGTAGCATGTTACGTAGGTCCTAAGGAATGTTTAGGAATTTATAAACTTCCGATCTAATACGTCACAACCTACGTCACGACCTACGTCATGCATTACAAAATATTGTTCTAATACTGAATTAAAAAAAGCAGTGTGAATTTAAGTGGTTGTGTGTATATTCCAGCGCGCGAGTGCGGCGGCGGGGACGTGCCGGACGCGGTGCCCATCGCCGTGGGCTGCGCGCTGGGCGGGCTCGTGGTGGTCGTGCTCGTCGCCTACCTCGTGGGGCGCAGGCGCTCCGCCGCGCGCGGGTACCTCTCCATGTAGACGCAGGTGCGTACGGCACTATCTACTTCCCCTTTTTAACAACGCTATTTAGACAGTGTACTGTTTACAGCTGATTCTTTGTTTCGGTTTATTATTAGCGACAGATCTTTAGAGATGTTTTTTTTCATTTCTGCTTGCTTGCTTGATATAATATTTTAGTCTAATTACAGAAAAATTAAGAAGAAGGAATTCACCCTGAGGCTCAAATTTTCGTCTATTTCTAAAGATTATAATTTCCTAAAGTGCTTTTTGTTGCTTTATATATAGCTGCCAGATTCGAAATATGAAAGTGCCCTAAATAGTGTAATTTGGCATAATATAACAATAATATTGATGTTTAAAGGAATTACTTTTAGTCCTATTTATGTATGTACAATAGGTATCAATATGTAGTATGTATACATACTACATATATGTGTTATGTATACAGATTCAGAATTAAAATCGTGCAAAAATTTAGTTTAATTGTCTAATGTCACTTCTAATATACAATTTTAAACTAATAAATTTAATTTTTGATGAGCCACTCCGAAATATTTCTTGCATTGCATCAAACTATGTCTTGATCAACATATAATTTCTGAATGCTTAAATTCCAGATGACAGCCGCTGCGAGTATCAGCGTACGTAGTCAATAAATTGTAAACAAAAACTATACATAACTATAGAAGACAGTTATACATTGTTTGCGTCGCATACTGCACACGTCACCCACGGCTGTACGTTGTCTCTGTTCTTGTATCGTCCAATACCAGACATTATTATATCAAAATGTGACAAAAATATCATAATAATAACTTATAAAAAGGTATCATAAAAGTTTTAAACTCATTTTAATAAATAATTTATAAAATTTATTCGGTAATATGCGAGTTCTTTTTTTTTAATGGTTAAATGTCTTTGGTTTTTCCTTTTAATGTCTTTGTTTTGTTTTAAAATTCATTTATAAATAAATTGAAGCGTCAATATTTTTTTCGTGGCGGGCAAATAGTGTATAGTTGAATTTGCTCAAAATTATTAAAACAAATACCTGATTTCCACGGTTTACTGATTCGCTTATTATTATAGAATGTGACAATTAATTTCTCTAATATATTGATAATAAAATTGAATATGTTTGTTTAATTTACTAATTGGCTTCGTGTTTTCAATATTTCACTCGAGTCATTTTTTCGGCCATAATAGATAAAATATAAAATGATTCCATTTATGATACAGTAAACTAGTAACGATGTGATTTTAGTCATATGTAGCTGTAGACTAGTTTGTCAACAAAATTCAATATTGTAATTCCCTATTTTTTTAGATGTCTTATATATTTTATTGTGCTTTGTTTAAGTCCAAAGATTATATAATTACCGTTATATGCAAGTATAACGACAATATGTATACTATACCTACCTATTATATTGTGTCAATTTATGTCAGAGTTAGGTAACGGTGAACAGCGCCCTCTAGGTGTAGTTTATATTAAAGCAGTGTCTTTCTTTTTGTTAGTTTAGTATTCAGACTATTTTAAGTGTAATAATTATAAACTGGACAATATCATTGCTGCATCTCAGATCTGAGACTACCAATGTTGCTATATCTAAAAGACTTATATCACCTAAGTACAAGTTTTTAACAAATGTCTAAAATACATTAGCAATATTGCTAGTTATATGATCGGTAGACATCTCATTCATATTTTGTGTCGCCAGAGTAAAATAATAAAATTATATTAAAAAGCTGGCAATGAGTTGCCCAGTGTTGTGGCAATGTTACTTGTATTAAAGTATTTAAAATAATAGACATAACATTGAGTAGATTGTATATTTATTATTTTATTTACTGACAGCAGAAACTTGCCTGGTGGGGGAACGAAGAGGGGTCCATCAACAACTCGCTTGTGCTACATACCTGACTCGATCAACTGCTGTCTTAAATCTTTAAAAAAATTAATACTTTTACCAGTCAGTTGTGTATGTAGCAAATCGTAGTTTTCTTACTAAAAATGATGCTTTAATACTAAACATGTTTAGTATCAAATTCTCATTTTCCCATAAGCGTGGTGATGTACGAACTGGAGAAAATAAATAAATGTTTTTTATTGCCAAAATGGGCTTTTATTTCTTCCTCGGAAAAGCAGTTACAATAAATATGTACTATATACAGTGACTTATTTATGTACACGTATTAAACTACTGAACACGTTTTATTATTAAACTAGCTGTTAACAAATCCCGCAATTGCTCCGCTCCTTAGGGCCGTAGCGTGATGTTACATAGTCTATTACCTTCCTCTATGAATGCGCTATCCAATACAAAAAGAAGTTCTCGAATCTGACAGACGGTTTCAAAGATTAGCGCGTTTAAACAAACAAACAAAAAAACTTCTTCAGCTTTATTATATTAGTCTAGAAATTGTTATGTGACAGAACTGCTCGTAGTTATTAAAGCTGATCCCTATATGTATTTACAAGTATTGGAAGTTAAATTACCGATGAAATTAAATATGGAGACTTCAGAATGTTCAAGTAGGAGTTAAGTACAAAATGATAACATCAAACTCTTTGGCTCGGTTGAATTTCGATACAAATAATGTAATACATACTATAAAAAGTAATCGTGCTGCAATACATTTTGAACCTTATTACTGCATAACAACCCGAGCTTTATTTGCTCAGACTGACCGTGGCGACGTATACCTGCTAAGGTTGTAATTTGATGATTATGAGGTACTCTTAACATGTGTACTAGACAAAACAATGAGTGGTTGGGACTAAATGCGTCAAGAAACACGTGGTTTCTTTACAAAAACTGTAAATATATTACTTGACTAGTCTATCTTATGGCAACACAGCGTCTAATAGAAAGGAGACGTTACATATTTTATCATATTAAAATATTTAATTAAATTCTAATATAACATTTACATGTTTAATATACCAAATGTTTGTGTTGACATTGGGTCCAACATATATTTGAAAAAGGATAGATGACTGTCATGTCAACTAAGTATATTTTTAGTTAACATCAACACTAGATTTGGTACAGTTTTGTATGATATACGTGAAGTTAAGACGTCACACTTTACTGTTGTAAAATCATTTACTTTAATGTTAATTTGACGATGATAAAATAGATGAAAACGTGGAAATAAAACTGGACGTCAATTTTCATAGTATTTTGAGTTATTTTATTGCCCGACTTGGGGCAATCATTTATTTTGAGCGCAGGCATCTAACCCATTACACTTTTACGGGCACCTGTAACCACTTAACTTTCTTTAAATTGTCAAAATAATTACAACCGCACAAAAAGAGCTTAAAATATTCGCCCAAATTCTGTACTTTGGCATATATTTTACGTTCTAGACATGACAGTATAAATCAGTATTCATCATTATTCCTATTTCCAGATATCGTAAATCCCCTGAATAAATGCCCTATCCTAATAAACTTTGTTACGTTTTTCCAATTGTACAAAAAACTTGCTTAACCCGCTGTGTTGCCATAAATAGAACAACATTTGGAACAGATCCTTTTTAGAATTGAAATTAACTAAAATTGAAAAATTATTTGGTGAAAATTACTATGAAACAAAATGAGTTTTGAAAACACGACTAAAACAAAAACAGTGCTTAGAACTAACAAATTAGAATAAAGATGTATTATATACATTAATTATTATAACAATACTGGTGGGTACATTAAGTACTCTATTTACATGGAGTATTTGCTGCTGAAGTAACTTAAGTATCATATAACTATTATATACATAGCCTCTTTAGGACTTTTAGAATGTTCTCGGCGCTGATTTAAGGTGAGGAATAATTTTTTCATGTAATATGTACATTAAAATAAATTAGTATTGAAAGAACAAGATTTTTATATTTTTAATGATCGAAGAAAGAATTTAGTTTGAAACTACCATAACAATTAATTGTAGCAGATATAACTTATCAATAGCAATATTACTAAAGTCAGTGTTGCCAACATTCAACTCTAAAAACAACTATAGTGAACAAAATATTTTCTTTGTCATGATCACTATGATACTATATTGTATATTATTAAATATAGTAATAATGGCACTTTTCGGTAATTACTTACAGTTATAAGGCACATAGCAGACGTAGTTTGTGTTTTTATACTAAATGTGAGATGAACAATGATTTAATTTATATTCAGACTTGTAATTATTATAAATTAGTGTATATTATGTACTCGTTCAACTAACATTAACATTGAGAAATTTCAACATGGTGCATCTTAAAATCGACTACTAATTTTTGTTAACAACTTCATTGACTCCACGAGATTCGATAAATCTACAATGTAATGACGTCACGTTTGTTTGGATCCAAGACGTAGGTATTAAATATTTGTCTTAACTTAGTATGGGCTACTCTTGCGATATTTGGAAATCACAAATTTCCAAATATCGCAAGACTAATATTCCACACAAAATGTCTGTAAGTTTCAAGCGTATGATTAACTACACAAAACATATTATTGCGGTATAGGACACGAATCTAAAAGCACATTGTGTATCCCTTCCATTTCAGTCCAGTTCCGCTTCTGTCCTCCAACTGTCACTTCGCGAATGCAGCCGTTGAAATTTTTACCGCCATCTGTAGATTCCATTACTCCTTCTATAATTCGAAGAAGAAATACAATTTTAAATTCAGTTAGTATAAAATTAGGGACTACAGATATATGTTATATCAATGGTAAAAATTAAAAAGTTTGACCATATGTTTAACATGACTTAATTACTCACAAAAATAGTCACTTCTAACACCTTTAAGGTATTGATTTTAATGCTACTAGCAACGTGGAATGCTTCGGAAATTCATTCTTGTTAGTTCCTTCAATAAAACTAAAACCTTTTTTAAGTTTCAGACACAAGGCGTTCTGAGTGGGGTTCTAGTTATGATAGCGATTTGATGAAATCGTAACTACAAATACTAGGGAGGTTAATCTAAAAAAAAACAAGACCTTTCTACCGCCTGGAACATGGTACACAAATAATAAAGGTCCTAAAATACAACATTTATTCTAGCGCATTATGTATATTATTGTATATTTTTATGTATTTATCGTGAGTTGAACAGACCTTAAAGATTTATGTAATCAAATGCTTTGTTTAATTTCTTTTTTACATTTTGCGAAAATAATTATAATGAAATCAAAGATTAACCGTAGTTAGTTAGTTGTCGTCGTTGTTGTCTTGTTTCCGTTCATTAGAATGTATTTTTTTATCCAAAAAAATATATGATTTCGTGATATCGATATTAATTTAATTAGGGCAGCTAGAGCGACGATCGGTCATTGATATAACACACTTACCGGGCAGGCCGCCGATGTAGAGGTGCGTAGGCGGCGCGGGTGTGTCGGCGAGGTCGTCGAGCAGGTTGGTGGGCGGCTCGCCGCGCACGAGCTCGCCGGAGTCGAGCTGCAGCGCGAGCGCGCGGCGGTGCAGGCGCGCGCGCACACGGTGCCACGCGCCGTCGCACGCCGCGCCCGCAGAGCCGCGGGAGGACACGCGGGAACGCTCCGAACCTGAGCTCTGCCGAGACAGCTCTACCTGCAAAATTACGAAACGAACGAAAATTAGTTACAACTCTTATAAACGTTAAAGGGTGGGCTGCCAATGGTATGCAATGGCATTAAATAAATTCTCCGAAGGTAAATAAATCTTACATACATGTTAGAAACAGCACAATTACAAATTTGTAAAAAATGGAAATACAGTTACAAAAGACCTTTTCACTTTCTGACTTTAGACATGCTTTCGACTTTGCAGCAGATCCAATATTTATATATCAATACGGTCTCGAATTACGTTTTCTGTTGTTTAAAATAAAAGCGTGTACGCGCGTTGCAGCTGTCAGCAACCCACAGCGCGATACGGCGTATGAAGTCCGCCGGCGGACAAGCGGCCGGTAGGTCTTTAGCGCGCGCAAGTACATCGAGTTACGTGGTAGGCCTGGTCCTACTGTCTACTTTGAACATCCGATCTACCTACTTGCACAAAAACTATCACCGACACCTTTGACAGCCATAAATGTCGATAAAATTTTGTAAGATGGCTTAGAAAACTACACCGTTTGCTACATAAATCAGTCAATTGACAATCAGATTCAAATTTACATAAAATAAATAAAAAAAGATCCTCGAATAATGTTGGCAAGGGTATATTGTTGGTACTTTACTAGTTCATATAATGATTTATTCCGATCTATATATGACAGACACAGATAAATTCATATGTTCATATTTAGATAAACCAAATGCTACTTTATACCAATTTAACGAGTTCCACTCGCGGAGCTATGATGCCATGGAAAAAGCAACATGACAAACTTTAAAAAAAGAAACTGCTAATATTTGAGAGAATATTTACGAGTAATAACTGATAGAAGTTACTTACAGCCCCATCCTTGACTTGCAATAGCATGCCGGCCGCAGCAAGAAGAACGCCATTAGGTTCACTTGTCCTAAACTGTAACCTCAGCTCTGTGGAAATCTCTGAACGGTCTGCTACCATGGACCATGTGCTCGACCATGTTGCGTAAGCATCGCCTAGGAGAATAAGGTCTGTTAATATAGGAAGGTAAGTATTGCTGCTTGACCTTTGTCATTATTATTATATCCGCCTAACCGGATTTCAGTTATCGTGACCACTTTATGTACTCATATAATTTGGGATTGTTCTGTCCTTTTATGTTCAACCAAGTGGCTGATGTAGCCAAACTTGGCGAGGAATGTGCGGTCACATGAGACAGATGATGATGTTAAGACTACCTCTAGCTACTACTAACTTAGATTAGGATGATGATGTGGTGCTGTTTATATAATTTTATTTTAATAATATCAATTATGGACTACTAACGGAAAGGTATTAGAATCTATGTATACTAATATAACAAAACTGAAGAGTTTGTTTGTTTTGTTGTAAGGGTTAATCTCTGTAAGTACAAGTACCAATCGGATTTTAAAAATCTTTTTGCATTCAATAGCCCAATTTTTGAGGTAGTGACCATAAACGGGGGTGAAACTGCAGCAAGCGCCTAGTGTAGCAAATGTATGTTCTTACCTCCAAAATACGCAGCTTGTTCAACATTGGGGAAGCACTGTCCTACGCCGTGGTGCGCCTGCGCATCCCGCACTAGATCTTCAGCGCGACCGTTTAATATTACACGCCGGATACAGCCCAGAAATCCTCCTATCCTGATAATCTGAACACGGTAATTGAAATTAAGGATATGTTTTCTACAATTTGTATTCCATGCAATATAGATAAAATAGTATCTATATAGGTCGCTAAGTGCTTTTGTTTAACCAAGTCAAAGTTTATAAAGAGCGTTGTTTCAACATTTCATAACTGTGAAAGGAACGTGGTACGTAGAAATCTGACACTTTCAGAAATTGTAACTTGTGATGAAATTAAAAAGTTATATAAGTTTCAGCGAGAACGGTTTAGTATCAGCAGGAAGTGTCAGCATTTTGAAAAACCTTTGTAATGACACCCATATCGATTTATCAAAAAAGACAGTCTAAAATGAAAAACAAGAGGGCAGGGATATGTTGATCCTTCATACATTATTTATGGCACTTAATAGTGACGGCTAGTGTCGTTGTTTCCGTGATAAGAAATGAAATCTAATCCTAATGAATGAATAGAAGAACAACAATTCCGGTTCGAAGGACCACTTATGTACGATCCCCGTACACGATTTGATAAATAATAATGCTAATGATACTATTCGATAATGCTAGATGATTTATTGAGACAGCTACTATTTAAGTAAATTCTTTTTTAAGGGATAGGGGGCAAACGAGCAGACGGGTCACCTGATGGTAAATGACTATCGCCGCCCATGGGCACCTGCAACTCAAGAGTCACAAGTACGTTGCCGGCCTTTAAGGTCGGGATAGAGGAAGAGGGATGAGAGGGGGGAAGAATGAAGAGGGGAAGGGTTAGGGAATCCGGCAACCTCAATCACGCGGCGAAAAGTAATGCAAGCATTGTTTCACTGCTGGTTTTCTGTGAGGCCGTGGTATCACTCCGGTCGAGCCGGCCCATACGTGCCGAAGCATGGCTCTTCCACAAACAAATAAAGTTATAAAATTATTGCTATATTGCTATGAGTACCGTTCTATTGCTAAACGTGCACTGCCATTAAATTAGTTCACATTTTCAATTGATAGTTGCTGACCGAGCGCAATGTACGGTCTTACTCTAAGTGTGTGTAGACTCACCGAGTTGGGCAGGCTGGTAAGCGTGTTCTGCGGCGAGGGCGCGGGCGCGCCGCCCACGAAGAGCCGCGGCGCGCGCGCCCCCCCCGAGCCCCGCGCGCGCGCCGCCGCCGCGCCGCTCGACAGCGACACGCGCCCGCGCGACACACGCACCGACACCTGCACACCACACACCACTTACTAATAACAACATTTTTGATTAATATTAAACCTAAACGGTACAAACACACGTTTAAAACTATAATATTCAACATTTTCATGGCGTTTTTGCCGACTTACATATAACTAAAGTCTTCGACCAGATCTATCACTAAGGTTTTCTATCGAAGCTGCTATGGTATGGACTGCGCATATAATTATGGAGATGATTTGAATGTTTTTTTTTTCAAACAGAATTATTGCGAGCGTAGTATATGGCAAATGCTCAAATTGCAAGGACATAAAGTCCGGTGTCCCACAAGGCTCTATTCTGTCCCCAACATAATTTCTACTGCATATCAACGATATGCTGTTTATGCTAATATCAATTTGCTATTGAAATAACAGAACCTGAATACACTTATTACAGATCTTCTCACCATTCCTCAGCACCCAGTGAAAAAAAACGTGTACTACTTGTATGTCTGAAATCGAGAAGACTCTGGGTTAAACTAATTTTTGTTTTGTATGTAAGCCCACCACTAAGAAAACCCCATTTACTATTACTCCATAAGTTCAAAATGGTATTGGGATCCTAGGTGTCGAGATCTCACACGACATCGAGGTAAGGCCTGCATACCAAAAACCTTCTAAAAAGAAAAGCTTTTCTAGAAAGGTTCTTAAAATAGTAATAAAAATACATTAAAACTTTTTGACATTAACATGCTGCGATAAAGGCGAAACATAACTACTTTCCACCATAATTCAAACAAATAATTCATTTCTTTTTAAGTTGTATTTACAAATGTCTGCAGTTTTTGGACATCTTCATCATTATTTTGGACATTCCACATCTATAAAGACTCTAATGGTTCTTTCCAATTTATCTTTTAGATTTTACAATAATTAAATAATATATGGACGACAAACAAATAAACAATTTCTATACTTACAGATCTCCAAACTCCATCGGCGACGAAGGGAGTAAGCGATATTTCCTTTCGTTTGCGGCCGCGCACCACCAGCCGTAGCTTGCCATCTTTTATCATCAACGCCATGTAATGTTTGGGCTTCGTTTTCGAACCCTGTCGAAATTAACAATAGGGTAGTTTAGTTTAAAATACATTATTTAACAGCTCTCATGAAATTCAGTGTTAAATAAGACTTTGAAAACCGAGATTTGTTCCTACCTCCAAATTTATATTTATAAATATATAAATGTTTTGACAATAGCAAAGTATGACGTCACAGGTTGTTATTTCGTGCAAGTTACTACAGAACGTACCGTTTAACGTTTAATAAAGAGAGGGATTTGACTTGAGAGTCAAATACCATATTCACTAGTACTTGCTTATACCGTTAAGGAGTATCCATTAATTACGTGATCCATGTTCACAAGTATTCATGAATACTTTAAATTTGGATTCCTCCTCAACTCATGTGAGATATACGCTATAGTTGTCAAAGGATTAATTGAAATTTAAAGGATAAATCTGCAAATAATTCAAAATTAATATTGTTCAAAGTTGACGTTAGATTGTCAAGTATACCCCCTGAGTTAAAAGAGATTTTATTGGATGCCTCCAATCTAGTTCGCGTAATTAATGGATGCCCCCTTATCAATATTGTGTATAAAACGGTGAGATATGGGAAAGTTACCGGCGCCAATAGCAGCAGTCCGTCTGTGTCGTAGGTGCGGAACTGTAGCGTGAGCTGCAGCTCCTTGTTCCGCTTGCCGTGGCCGAGCTTCAGCGTGGCGTAGCTGTGAGGAGTGTCCCCGAACTTCACCGCGCCCCCCTCAACCGTGTACGATGACGTCTAGTTGGAGATTCACAATCATTATTGTCTATTAGATCACTATTGGATTATTTAGTAACAAAAAAAGATGCTCTACCAATTCCTAGACACAACTTTAGCTGTTACGCTGCCGTCGCTTAAACTCATTGTTATTTTAACATTTTGATTGACTACAAAGGGAAATAAATATCTATAATACGCGAAGAGTTATAGATTTCAATGTCAGTCCTTATTACATTCCATAGTGTTATAAAAGGTCTTAAAAACTAGGTATGGTGACAATTGTGGACCCTTTTAGGCACGGCAAAAGTAGGAGACAGGAGGAGCAGCTAAACTAAAAAGGAGTGCAGTAAAGGTACACAGCAAAGAGCAATCTCCATCAAGAATTTCATACATACCTTGGTGCAACCAGCTGCGTTGCTAGGTTGTTGCTGCAGGGAGTGCGGTTCAGTTTTCACGTTGTTGATAGGTTCGCCGTCCGCCCGGCCAAGTTGAGCTCCCTCCCAGGATACCGCAGTCTCTAACCCGATCAATCTGTATTCAACACAAGATTATGTAAAATACAGATGCAAGACAGTAGAGAACTAGTTCTCTCTCACGTTCCTTTTCCATCACCTTTTTAGAGTGCATCCCCTCTTCGCTAAATTCAGACACTTTTTCCAGGAAGAGGTAGTAAGAACGGATGTATTTGTCCCTCGAACACAAAGAGAGGATCTTCCGAACAAGGACCAACGCCAACAGCATTCGTAATAGCGACTCTTGACGCGGCTACTCAGATGCAGAGCACTCCACCAAAATAATAAAATATTGACCTCCGTTTTTCATAATAATAAACCCTAGCGGTTTTAGGTAGATTTCGAAGAAATTCTACCTATTGGTTTTGTACCAGTTGTTGAGTTTTCCAAAAAATTTTTCACAGGAGGTCTGGTTATCCCTAGACCCAAAACAACCGCCAGTTAAAAAGTTTATATATATGTATGTACCTCAATTTTACCGGCATGATAGAGGTCGCAATTATGCACCGATTGCTTTCAAACCTGGACGACAAATCAACAGGCCACAAATTAAGGTTAAGTTCGTGAATGGGGGATATTTCCCCAAAAATGGCAGATTTTCAAAAAAATTAAAAAACAAGGAATCTACCTCTGCGGGCCTGCTGTGAGCCCGGTTTTTTTTTTTGGTTACATCAACAAACCATTCCAATTCTCAAGCAAGTAGCCCATTATCGGTCTCTTATTTTATTCATAAAACTTTACTATCAAGCTTACTGGGCATCCACAATTATATCAGCAATAGTTCCTTTAAAAGGTTTCAGCGGCACTTTCTCGTAAAACTGATCCCTCACTCCTCCTATAAAGAGTCCGTCTGGTCTGGCGGGGAACGCGTTACCGGACAGGGTACCAGATGCTAAGCGTTCTTCGTCTGCCCAAAGTTCTACCTGAAACAAAAGTATATATCTTAGAAGGTGGACGTGAACCTTGGTTCGTAAGGATGAGAACTACGCGACATACGACACTGAATATGTCATGTTTCAATTGAAGTAGGAACCAAGATTGAATCAGAACAGATTTTCTTACACTCGTGGCAAATGTCTAGGCGGATTATTGTCTCAGTGTTGCCAGTGATACTTGGTAGAGTGTGACTGTTTTTAAACAATGTGTTTGATTATAATATAGTATTAAATAATTACTTGTTTATGCATCCTGATGATTCTAACAGTGTGAAGTCTGCCGTCATCGAACCTGGTCCCGTTGGTGCGCAAGCGCAGGTCACCTTTACTTGCCCCTGCTACTAACACCAATTCTCCTGCAAAAAGGCATTAAATTATCCTAATTTACTGATTGACCGCATTGTCTATGCATTTATGCTGGCTCATAAATCCGTGACAATAAAAAAAAAATTACATTTATGGACCTATGAATAGCATTGTACGAGTATCAATTTATTTTAATAAAGTGAAATCATAACACACCTTTGTAATACGTATTTATAAAATTATCATATAATAGTGATAATTGACATGGTGGGTCACAAATTTATGTTTTTAGGATAATAGTTTTAGCACGACAGGGCCCTCAGTCTAAGGACAAAGCCACCTGGCGCGTCGGTGTAGGCAGTGCAGCGCTTTACAGCCAACCGACAGGTTGCTTCGCCCTGGTTGGACTTCTCCGAAATACACACGTGGGTACAACCCATGACATTCACAGAAACATATTGATTACAAACGATCAGATGAATCAATATTATACCTCCAATCAAGGCCAGCGCCAGAAAATGCTTGTCATCATCCTCATCAACTTCATTGTCCAAGGTCGATGGCACCCTGTACAGGAGCAAGCCATCAGCTGAGCGCGCTCGGAAGGACAGGCCTAGAGAGGCTTTACGTCGGAATATGGGCGACGGTAGCTCGATGTAGCCCATGCCTTTCAAGATTGCTGAACGTAGTGTCTAAGGAATGATGTTACAGTTTGAATAAAGAAAAAATTGTCCTGTCTAATATTGTGAATAAGCTAAGGTTCTAAACAGAGTCACAATTAACACCGCCGGGGTATATTATCGCTTTTAATTCCTAAAAAATCCTTACAGCAATAGGTGGATGACTGTCAAGTAAAATACATATATTTGTAGTAAACGTCAAACCGGTAAATACGGTTCATTTTTGTATGAAATACTAAGCACCATTGCTCTTAGGTTACACCTTACTGTTGTCAAATCATTCACTTTGAAAGTAAATTACGAACGGTTATAAAATAAATTAAAGCTTTAAAACAAAACTGGACGACAATTTTCACAGCATTTTATTATTGCCTTACTATTTCTATACTTTTGTAAAAACTAGTTTTATTATATGACGATTTTTTTAAATGGCAACTCTGATTTAAGATATGTCACTTGTACAGTTAATAATCTTTACATACTTGTACACTTGTGGCAATGCTCCACCGATGTGGCGATCCTACATTCAAGAAACGATTCGTTTTGCTTACCGTACTTTAACTTTTACTGTCCGTAAGCAAAACGAATCGTTTCTTGAATATAGGAACGCGGCATGATCCAAGCGAATCTCACAGTTAAGTTTAAATAACGTAAAAAACTTGATTTAGTTTAAATAATATCTTAAAATAAAAAAAATATCTTCTAATATCTCTATTTGATTATATCTCAGACATTTGTCTACTGAGATGAATGACTCACCCTCTCTCCGCAGCGTGGCTCGAGGCCATGCTTGGCGGGCGCGCCTAGCAGGTCGTACCCGGCGCGGTCCACGGTCACGGCGCCCACGCAGCCCAGCAGGGGGGGAGGCCCGCCGCCGGGGGCCGTCAGGCCGGCGCGGCCCGGCGGCCCGCCCGCCAGCCAGTACGGCGCGGTGGACAGGTCGGGTAGCGCGGCCGCGGCCTGGATGGGCGGCGTGGGGGAGCCTAACGTCTCTTCGCCGTTCACGCGCAGGCTGCCTGCCCATAGGACCACCTCATTACGACGTTCGCAGTATATTTTTATATTACGTCTACAAGGGTCTTCTTTGCCGAATGTATTTCTTTCTCTCTCACCGTTAAATAGAGTGTATTAAAAACTGATGTTTGAATTGCCTGGCCTGTTGGTCTAGTGGTTAGTGACCCTGACTGCTAAGCCAGATGTCGTAGGTTCGATTCCCACCCAGGACAAATAATTGTGTGATGAGCACGATAATTTGTTCTGTGTCTGGGTGTAATTTATCTATAATATGTATGTATTTAGAAATATATAAGTATGTTTATCAGCAGTCTGGTTACCATAGTACAGGCTCTGCCTAGTTTGGGATCAGACGGCTGTGTGTGAGATGTGTGAAGTTATTATTATTATTGTTATTAATTAAAATTTACTAGTAATGTAACATTATAAATAGTTGAATTCTTTCTATATTAAAATCAATTGGTTTTATGTAACAATAAAATCAAATATTATTAATTGATTTGAAACTTTCCCTTTGCAAGTTATGACCGTTTGAATTTTCAGTATTTTTCCCTCCGTTTCTCATAAAAGCATCAGCAAGTGGAATGAGTAAAGTTAAAGATTTTAAATAAAAAATTCTTTAGGTTAGCTTTTCTGCATTTTCTCAAAAACTGAGTAAACACTTCCAAAATAAAAAAAAATATGTACGGTTTAAAATCTTATACAATAACTTAATTTAGTATATTCTTGAATACATTCAAAACTTCTAACTGCCTTCTGATTTAAATAAAAACTTCTGACTAACAATCACTTGTCTGCAAATCCTACAAGAGTGAACAAAGTACTGGACATCATCATACAGTACCTTTCTCAAGCTTGTTACTGGCGAAGGCCCTGATGGCCTGGACGTGCGCCGGCTTGCCGTGACAGTGGCGTCCAGCCGCCGTGATCTCCAGCCTCGAACCTCCGTACTCCACCGTGAAAACCACCCGACACTCACGAAGCATTACTGTTACGGATCGGTTCTGGGGAAACAATGTCATATTACAAGATTGTCTTATGATTAATTACCACTTACAACAGGGCCAAAACTGCGCGAATGAGACAAGGGCGAGACACTCCCTCTGACCCGATGATTTGACAGACAGACGGACAGTTGACTGGCCTGTTGGCCTAGTCGTTAGTGACCACGACTGCTATGCTTATAGGTCGTGGGTTCGATTCTCACCTGAGTCTGGGTGTTCTTTATGTCCGTTGTTTGTATTTTTGTAAAGTCCCCCGCGATACAGGAGTAATTCCTAATGCGTTAGTTGTCTTTTTTTAAAGAAAAGAAAGAAAAAGATGTTTTTTTTATCGGTCCTATCCGTTGCTGATCAGGGTTACCGCTTAGCCACGTGGAGTTGTGAACCAGAATACGTCTACGTACGCCTTACGCCTTTGAACGTACCCAGGAATAGCGACTCTCTTGGCCCCCTTTTTTTTCAGAGGTTCTCTTCCTCGTAGCCTTAAAGAGAAACCGTTTCCCTCCGTTACAGATCAGGATTACGATTTTTGCCAAACGAAAGTCACACCATGACTATTGCACTGAAAGAATCCAGATTCTGTCAACTGAAGAACTGGTTAATAGAGCTTTCTATAGGGTGAAGGTATCTATACCCTGAAGATTTATATAGGCTCAATAAGGATATCCCTAAAAATGGGTAAAGGTGCTACCTTCTGAAACGGTGTGGTTGTTCCTTTTTCGATTAAGAATAAAATATGATTATTATTAACAAATAGTCTGCAAAGAACAGTGTCACTTACATTAGCAGTATCGAGTGCCATGAAGAGGAGAGCATCTTCGTCTCTAGTGCGGAAGGTGAAGGCCACGCTGAACTGTCGGCGGTCGGCCGGTCGCGCCCGGGACCTCTTCAGCTCCACGTACCCGTTACCATTGAACCACACCATCGATGGTTCACCGCCTCGCCCGGAATACCACCTTACAACAATACGTCAAATGAAAGACAATGAGATTTAGAGACGTAAATGATCAAACACAAATCATTATCTATTTTTTTTTAAGGGCACATTGATAAACTGACTATACTATTACATGGTTAGATGGATGGTTAGTTAGGATATACCATTAATTGCTGTATTTTATTTGGATCCTATTATTATTTCTTTATATTTCCTTCAATAAATTCCTGTTTAAATCGATTTAACGAAGGCAAAAATATCGTCTAAAAGAAAAATTTGGGAAAATCTGTTTTGAAATCAGTAAATTATTTTAAAGATGAAGGAGAATATATTTGACGTTGACAACTTTTTAATATACTTTTTGAGGATGACTTTACTGGTATGTGTAAATAGCTTAATTAAGTATTGGAATGTAGTGAAAGTTGGTGTAAGGTGGGTCTTTGTATAGTGTTCGTTTCAAAATGGATGTTGTAGTCCTCAATACACTTAGATTGATGCACTATAAAGAGCAAATATGCAGTCATTCAGTGCGGTCACCTCTGTGTACAGCCCGTGCAGTGCGCGTGTGTGGGCTGGTGCGCGAAGTTCCACAGCCCCACCGTGGTGTCGTCCGAGTGCAGCGCGTGCACGCAGGCGGGCAGGCCGGCGGGCAGGCCGGCGGCGGAGGGCGGCGGCGCGCCCAGCCACAGGCGCGAGGCACGCAACAACACGGCGTGAGGCGCGCTGCTATTGGTGGCTGAAGAACTGGTACTGCTGCCGGCACGCTCCACGCGTAAGTGTACTATGTTCCACACTCTGGCGACAAACGTTGGAGTACCGATAAAATCCGAGTGATAAGCGTTATTTCAAATCATCTCAATAATTAAAAAGTTTGAAGATGAAAGTACTCACACAGTACATTTTGGTCTAACGAGCCAGGTAAAAACCACCCACTTATCTACATATATACGGTCTAGTCACATAAAACTGATATTTTCGTTAAGGAATTCGTGATATAATTTAGACATGGTACTTTAATACCAAACCACACTTGACCTACTAATTAAAAAAAATAAGATGTTCCCAGCCCACGAAACTAAGCTTTATGTCGAACCTTGAAGATTATAAATTCCTCACTATTTTCGTTTATACACATAAAGTAAATGATTTGACAATAAAGAATTATGACGTCACAAGTCGTTATTTCATAGAAACTTGTACAGAATCTATCTTTTTGAAGCTTAATAAAGAGAACTTGATTTGACAATCATCAACCGTTAGTAATTTAGGAGCTTAGAAATAACTCTTTCGAAATGTATTACCTTTCAATCTCAATCTTATAGGAGGTATGGTCAGCGTCGTCGTGTGTTGGCTGCATGACTTCGGGGTGGACTATGGTAGCCTCTCCTCCCCCCAAGTCCCAAACAAAATGCAGCTTGCTGTTCAATACTGTCAGCTTCATATAACCTTCTACTTCCTGTTGAAAGTAAATTAAAGTTCTAAGCTAAAGGTTATAATACGATTGATTCTTTCAAGTTGGTACACAAGCACACAGCGCGCCTGATAACCACTTGCCGGTGGCCAAAAGTACACCCTATTTCCCTCTGTCAAAAACCTTAACTACACTGGTAGTACTGTCTTTACAGGGTGTCCCAGAAAGTATGGATAATCCGGAAGCACCTAATAGTATGATATACTCAAAAAAAAATACACTAAAAGAAAAAACCAAGTGGTACCCAAAATATGAAGTTCACTTCATATTTCGGGTACCACTTGGTTAAATGTAGTGGTAATACCTGCGTGTCGTCAAGTAAGTACAGTAGCGGCCCATCTCTGACTGCATTATCGAAGGACAGCGCCAAGGCGAGTCTAGTGACGCTAGGCGAAGCCGTGGTCACTGAGTATGCGCGCACGCATCCGCCTTTAGCACCAGGCACTGAAGTTAGCGATACGGATATCTGTGGATAACATTTAAATTATGAATAACTAGCAACCCGCACCGGCTTCGCAGGGTGGCAGAAACATCTTCAACAATCATCAACATATTTCAATCAATATACACAAAATCTTAACAAATTATACACCTAAACCTTCCTCATGAATGACTCTGTATATTAATGAAAACCGCATGAAAATCCGTTTAGTAGTTTTTCAGTTTATCGCAAACAGACAGACACGGTGGGGGTCTTTGTTTTATAATAATTTGTATACTGACGGAGTCGGCAGCGTGTCGCGCCCGCTGCACCTTGTCCCGCAGCGCCGCGAGCGCGGGCCCGAGCGAGCGCGCGGCCGCGCCGTGCTGCTCGGCGCGCGCCGCGGCGGCCGCGGCTAGAGCGGCCGCTGTCTCCGCGCCGCGGACTGTGTTACCTCGAATTTGGGACACTGCCAACACGAAATGTACACTATTGTTATGTGAAGATGTGAAGTAAAATATTAACGAAAAAATCCAGCATACAATTTCAGTTATTGTAATTGTCATGCTTACATGGTCAAAATATACAAATAGTACGTATAGCGAAACCATAAACACATAACACGCATCGTTCGTTACCTATTCTCGTCAAATGCTTCATGTCTATTTTACCTCTGTCTCATTGTAGAAAGTACTTTACAGCGCATATTGTCAATACCAAAAGGTGAATACCACAATTTTATTAACAGGAATATATGAGACAGCTATATGACCTCTTCATTAAATAAAAGCAGTATGATTCACCATGTTCTTGAACGGCTCCGAGCGCTGTGTCTCCATGCCTCTGCAGCTCAGTCAGCTGTCTTCGCAAATGATACCGAACCCGCCTTCTCAGTTCACTAGCCTCATCATATAACACTCTTGTGCTGGCGAATACCCTGTCAGCTTGTTCATTAGCCGCTGTGAGGGTTTCCTTGATGTTGGCTTTGGGCCGTCCACTTAACTCTCGTTCTTGCCACCCCAGACCTCGGAGTACTACGCTAACCAGATCTGCTCCACGATGAAGGTGTTCTAATTGGTTCCGTAATTCTGTAAAGAAGGGAATATAAAAGGGGTATCTTGAAATTAGTAAATACTAGCTTTTGCCCGCGGTTTTGCTCGTGTTGAAAGTTGATTTTCTATCATCGAGAACATATTTATAACAACAACAAACTAACAAACATATATATCAGTTAGGATTAGGACCGGTTAGGATAAATGTAATCATCGAGAGAAGAGTACGATTTTTTTCCCATAAAAGTATAAGTTACAACTTGAAACACTGACCGTCGGCCTTCGCCAATACATCGGCACCCCGTCTCCGCAGGTCGTCGGAGGTGTTCCGCCCGCGGGCGGCCGCGTCCGCCACGGGCACGGCGCCGCGCACGAGCGCGCCGGCGGCGGCGGCGGCGCGCTCCGCGGAGTGCGCGCGCGCCGCCGCCGCGCCCACGTGCGCCGCCACCTGTGCCCACGCCTGCGCCGCCGACACGCCCAGCGCCGCGGCCGCGCGAGTCCCCGCGAACAACCTGAACGGTTTGGTAATCGATATCTATTTGGCACTCTTTAGCCAAATAAAATACTAGTAAGTCTACAGTCGATTTCAATGCAGACGGTGGGACAAACTGGACACCTTTTTTTAAAGAAATGGCAAATTAATTATAAAAAGAAATCCGCTCTGCAGAAGACGTAAAATCTCATCTCGCACTAATAGGTACCTATTGTTTTCTTTAAATATTTTAACGACAATACTATCATCTGCCCTCTGAATACTAGTTATAAATATTACTCGTAAATTTTATTGTAATATTGGTTTCATATATTTTAATAAAGAAATTTGTAATAAAAAAATAATCATGCATTTTAATAAAGGGGGGAATGATGTAAGGACATAATAGTGACACAGTAATTTGTATACGCAGGCACGAGCATTTGCTCAGCGCAACCGTCGTCTCCCCGCAAAGTGTAATATTATAAATAACAAATATATATATTTATAAATGGTACCAATATGTATATTTATGAAATATATATTTTATACAAAGAAGTATAAATCATTCAACCAACATCAACCCCACCAGCAACTTCAAACATTGCTAAACCATTGACTGTCACCACATAATACATGCTGCTACTGGAAAATGCACGCTGAAGTTTTGCAATAAAATGATATTTTCTTTCTTTTCTTTCTATTTTGTAGTCAATGAGAAGTCTTTAATCATAATCATAATATGTGAAAATGAATTAATAAAAAATCAATTTTCTTACTGCTTGTACTCTTTCGCTTTAATTTCCAGCCCTTTAACGTGTTTCTCAACAGCTTCCAGATACTTCGTTTTGTAGACAGGTGTGAGGTTATACAGGATACCCTCTTTCTCCTCCGCAGCCTGAGTCAGGGTTGCCAACTCGGCAGCCAGAGAGGGGAATTTGATGGCGAAGGTTTGGGACTGCAGGACCAGGGAACGTATCTCGTCTGTGATGTTGGTGGAGGAGAGAGTTGATATGTCCTACAAAATGATTAAATACTGTTCATATAGCAGACATTATATGTATTAAACACCGTATAAACAATGCACAAAATATTAAAACAGAGATGAATGCACTGGCAGCGCAAGAAATATACATTACAGCTTTCAGAAGAGGGTAATGTTTGTATATTAAATACAGTAGAAGCAAAATAGCATCAAAACGGAGATGTTTCTAAACTGTGACAATATGGTGCAAAGTGATAGTTCTGTGGTATCAAAATCGCGGAAAAAAACACGACCACCGCATAGAAACGTTGATAACTATCAACGGAGATAACTATCTTTCAGCTTGTGCTGTTTATCTATATTATGCACAGGCTTTACATATCCCCAAGAAAACCCTGCAAAGTGAGTCAACAGAGGAGCTATCTTTTTTCCTTGCGCTGTCCTGCAAGTACTTCTCATTTATCCTTAAGTGACAAGTACTCCTAGTGCTCACAGTGTCCCCATTACTGAACCAAACATACAAAGCGATTTACTCCCCTTACCTCTAAGATCAGCCGGCACCTCAGCCCAATATCTCTGACAGCTGTCAACCTTGGTTTTACCATTTCCTCCAACGCCGTGACAGTATCATCAGCGTTCCACACGATTCCAGCTAACTTTTCCAAGTCAGCACTCTTTTGTTCCCAGGTGTTAAGTCTCGAGCGCAAGATGTTCAGGCGCCTGGTCAAGTCAGAGAGACGGTAGTTGTATTCCTGGATGGCTGTGGATTGTATATGTGCCTGTAAAAATTTAAAGGTGAAAAGAAATAATGAAGAAGGGATTGGCCGAAAAGTTATATAAAAATTTGCTTCAAATGAAATTTGCCAGTTTTACTAAAATGTTTTCTTTGGCGTCACTCTACTTCAACTTGCTTCTGGCCAAAATTGTTTTTTCACGACTTCCCAAAACAGGAGTGTAATGTTTTTAAGGTTCATGTATGTATGCCAGATTCATTATCGCGAAATATCTACTAATGCCTGAACAGTTTGATGCAGTTTAGGACATTACATGCAGTTTGAGGTTGTCGCCAGATCAAATAAAAAAAAATGGTACATACCGAATCAAAAACGTCATTAGCCCCCGTCACATAGTCACCCAGCTTCTTCTCTTTGATCTGTCGAAGCAAATGCTTCGCTTCTTTCAAAGCCCTGTGAGCGCTCAAATGCTTCTCTCCTCGCGCAAACTCGTCCAACGCTTCCACTTGCTCGCTTAGTTTCCGTCTAGTTTTATAGACTTCTTCTAAAGCACTCATGCTTTCTAAACTGAGATATTCAGCTTCTTTTTCCCTTCTAGAAGCTTCTGTTTTCAAATCGTTTGCTTCGGTAAAGGTTTTATGTTCAGTACTTTCTAAGTCATCGAGTATATTTTCTAAATTTTTGGTGTGTACTAGGTTACTTTTAAATTGGTTCAATTTATTTTGGAGGATAGTGGCATTGTGGTAAAATTCCCGGACGGCTGCGAAAGGTTTTGGTATTCTGCGTAGTTCTGCGGGGTCAGCTTGAGTGCGTAGATTTGTGGTCAATTGTTCTACAGAATCCAGGAGTGTTTGTGTGCAGTTGTCACAGGCTGTATATTAAACAACATCAAGAGTAATCAAGAAATAAGTCATATTTATAGAGTAGAGTAGAGTTATAGTAACGTACAAATAGTGTATCGTCAATTCATTTTTCATTTCTTATCAAAACCTAACTGTGTGCTTAATGCTTATAAATTACATTAATAAAAAAAATTATATGTAAATCTTTGAATGAAATGATAAATTGTGACTCCTGGGTAGTTAAGCTGTTTATCAACAGCAGCATTTTTCTTTTTTCAGAAAGTGATGTTTAGATGAAAATGGTATAAATATTTTGTCTAAAATCATCTATGAAGCAATTTTAGAAAAAAAAAAAATTTAAAAGTTCATTGTGATTCATGTGTTGAAAATTCCTTCTTTTTTTAAATATTTGTTTACTTAATTCAAGTAAAGCGTTTACATAATACAGAAAATAGTAGAATACATAAACTCACATGTACAGCCATCGGTGTCCATAAAAGTCCGTCGTGCGACACACTGGTCGCACCGCGGGCCGGTCGCGAACGCGCGGCACCGGCAGCGGCCGAGCGCGTCGCAGTGCGGGGACAGTGCGCCACGCGCGTGGCACGCGCAGGACACGCACGCGCCCCACGCGTCCCGCCGCCAACCCGCCGCGCAGGTAGAGCATTCGGGACCTGCGTAACCTTGGCAACAGAACCAAATATTAGATTATATATATATATAGATAGATTAGATATCAAAATTCAAGAAGAAGAAAGCAGGAAAGCAGAAGAAGAAAGCAAGAAGAAGGAAGCAGAAGCATAAACTAGAAAAAATTAGCCCAACCATTACTAATTATGTGAATAAACAATTTTTTTTTATGAAAGACAAAAAAAATTCAATGCTATTGTATTTTTTGTAGAATAGAGGATAAAAGCATTCCATAATATACTTCTACCTATCCCTTATAAATGTAGATGGGTAAATACATAAAAAAATAATTCCTTATCAACGTCATGAATAAACACCTCATTTATTTGTATTTTTATATATGAAATCATATAGAAAAAGAATAGGACTATCAGATGTAACACTTTGAAACTTACCAGGTTTACAAAGACACTGTAGCTGCCCATCATTAATAGTACAAGCAGAGGCAAAGTTCCTGGTTCTTGAGGGACACGGGCACGCTTGACAACCGCCCGCGGAATCCGGGGTCCCGTAATACCCCGGTGCACAAACCGCACAACGGGGACCTCCAGTACCGGCTGTGCAATTCTGGAAACAAAGATCTTTGTAAGACATAAAACATAAACGCAACAGTTTTTGCGGCCGCTCAACATGTCTGTAAGACGAACACGGCTCACTATTTGCGGTTCGATGAAACTTCAACTCGAACAAAACACAACAAAATATCCTAGTTAGAGTTAGAGCCAAAGTTAGAGCCAGTCATGGGTACAGAAAAAGCATTGTTTTTTGATTCAGAAAATAAAATGTTCTCTAGGGATAGGTAGGTACTTGATTTGAATTACTGAATCAACATTAGCGTGAGCTAGCCGCGGGTAAAAGCTAGTATTTACTTTAATCAAATATACCATAGATACCTCATTAAAATCGCGTCAAATAGTGGCAGCAGGTTTTTGGCATTTCTAAATCATAGTTTTAGCTCTTTCGGCTTCAACTAATACTTACGTCATAACGCTAGCCCGGGTAGAGAGCGTCTGATAACACAATTGTGCATATAACTTCATTTAAGCACAGTGTAGTTGGTGCCATTTTTTTAACCGCCGATAAAACATCTATGGTATATGTGATCAAAGACAACTTCATTTTTCGTGCCAAAACTTCGACAGAGACTTGAGACTGCCTATATCACAGTGCCCGTTAGAAATAGCCCCGCAACACGTAAGGGAATGGAAACGTAGGCGTCTTCAATCCGAAAATGCACAGAATAGCCCAGTGTGTCACATTACACTGACGCAGGTCGCTTTACGAGTACTTATTCATAAAGAGCCCCTGTTAGAACAACCGCAGATTTTTATTTATTAAACGCTAAGTTGAATTTTTAAACGAAGCGGTTTGTGAACGCAATGAGACACTCTGCTATGATTTGGTTAACACGCAATATTTGGAAGTTAAGCGCGGATTACTTGTAATATTGACAATAAATGCGTAGATTAGAAGTAAACGATATGATTGCGCAAAGGGCTGCCTTATCAATGTAAGTAGGATATTTTATAGGTTATTTACGAGTACGTACAAGAAAAACAACAGTGATTGTATGATGCATAAGACAAACCTCATTCTTATTACTAGTAAATAAAACAGCTGTCTGATTACCATAGTACAGGCTCTGACTCTGCTCTTTTTTATTTTTATTTTAAAGACAACTCCCGCATTAGGAATTACTCCTGTGTCGTGGGGGACTTTACAAACATACAAACAACGGACACAAAAAACACCCAGACTGGAGTGGGAATTGAACCCACGACCTATGGCATAGCAGGCAGGGTCACTAACCACTAGGCCAACAGGCCAGTCGAAAATATCATTGACGTATACAGTTTTAAGATATTTGTTGATTTTTCAAAAACCACTGGACTGTTTTCGATAAAATTTAAATGGGACCACCTGGGAAGTATACCCTTTGAAACAAAAAAAGAATTTTCCAAATTGGTTCAGGCGTCTTCGAGTAATTGGTGAACATACATTAAAAAAAAAAGATTCCGACGAATTGAGAACCTCCTCCTTTTTTGAAATCGGTTAAAATACATCATACATCGATTTATATACAACCGCAAAATATGTCTGTAATCACAAATAAAAAATTATATGATATAACAACCAATTAATTACTTTCGGATTTTTTCCCTTACTTGTGCTGTGAGACCTTGCTTCTTACCAAATTTCATGATCCTAGGTCAATAGAAAGTACCTACCCTACAGGTTTTGATTCACCTGCGAATGTTCAAATATATTGACATCAAAGGCTTAAATGGCCGTAACTTTTTATTGCGTTGACTTAGAAGCTTAACTTTTTTACAGCTTCCAGGGGCCGCACACATAAGTATTTGATGTTCATTTAAACTTGATGCCTCCACGGATTCCTGAGAAAAGGGTCTTGACAGACAGACACGGCCAACACAGAGATCCTATAAGGGTTCCTTTTTCCTTTTGAGGAAAAGTCTAATGGACTCTTATAACTACAGTATATTTCTACAAATTCATACTATTTATTGAAACAATAATTAAAACTAGAGATCGCCTTCTGGTCAAAGGTCGACCATAATTCATTCACTTTGTTTCATATCTTTGTCCAGTATTATTTGAACCGTCATTGTATACACTTTCCGTACCATGAGAGGTCAACATACAAATTAGACATCTGTATAACACATATTGTTTGAAACTTAGCTTTCTTTACTTCTTCTATGTAAACTTTAGGTACCTACCTATTCCAAATAAAGATAAATCATTCTCTTTACATATTGATATATATATAGATTAATAGTTTTTTATACTAAAAAATCTATGTTCCCTGCAGTTTAAAAAGCCTTTATAAGGAGACTGCTCCGCTCCTATAAGTCATAGCGTGATTTTAAATAACCAATAGACTTCTTCAAGTATTGGGTTATCAAAGATTTGTTCAAATTCGACTAGTAGTTTCAGAAAATAACGCGTTCAATCGATAACAAGTTTTTCAGCTTTATTAATACCTAGTATAGACACACAGATATCTGATAAATCTCAGTATTCTCTATTTTTACATTATTATTGTCTGTTTACAATTTCTGTGACATATTGACATAACTTAATTCTTTAATGCATGTACCTATATTCAAATTATTATAAGTATTGTATGTCCAATGGGCGGGACATAGCTGTTCTAGATTACGTAAACTATAACATCTGTATTATGTACCTATTGAAATTCAAATTCAAATTCAAAATCATTTATTCAATTAAGACACTAAGTGACATTTATGAACGTTAAATTGAAGCTAGAGTTAAAATCATAGATTGGCACAAACAGACGCCACAGCATGTGCTGGATTGTCGAAGTAAATTAGGTGAAAACACCAAAATCTACTGCCTGCTTGTGTCGATCTATAACTTCCAGTTTCCAAAATGAGTAGAGCCTTATGAGAAGAATACTGGCAAAGAAACTTATGGCCACTCTTTTTAAAAGTCAGATCTTCAGGTACAATAGTGTTAGTGTTACACGAAAGGTAAACAGGATGCAAGCTGATGCCACCTGAATTTCATTTTATTGAATTGCTCCAAAAGCTAACGTACTAAAAAATGAAAATCACTCAGTGATACCGTTGAAGGTTTGAACTTATTAAACATAGAAATCATTCAAGGTGCACATCTACCTTCATTCAATTACAAAATCTACTGTTAAAAATAATTCGTGACTGGATTAAGAGGCTAGAGTTGCAGTTGATCGAACCAAAATAATAGTATAGGCTATATATGATCTACAATAAAGAATACTATTACAGATAACTGCAAATATTACCTTATTATTAGGAAATTGAAAAGAAAAAGAAAATTGGAAAATTTATATGGAAAAGTATAACGATTTTTTTATGATTAATCAAAGTATGTACCATTGTTATCTTTCGCCGTTTTATACGAAGTTTATACATTACCTTGCATAATGAAAGCGAGAGCCAATGAAAACTTTGAAGACGTTTTGGACTGCCTGATCGGAATCGATTTTTTTCCTCCCAAGGTCCTCCAACACTCGTTGGAGGACCGGTTATCTGTTGGAACAAGGTCCGGGGAGTAGGTATGGTGGGTGGTGTGCGATAAGAATGTCGTGAGACATTAGTAACAATTGGGCTAGAGTAATTGACTAGTCTTTTTGATCATTGTTTGCAGTTGTTGACAACATCTGTCTGGCCAGATTTTAGGCAGCTGTAGTACCAGCCTACCGCTTTTTGAGTTAACTTTCGCCTGGGGCAAGATTTGACCTGTTCGGATGGTATATTTGAGATCAAAGTGGTCAGATCGACAAAACGCCAATTTCATAATGTAAATACCCAATAGAACAGGAAAAACAATCTTTTCAATCTAAGTTTTAATCATAAAATTACAGGCCTGTCACTCGTGTCAACAACATACGATTTTATCTATATTTATTGATTGCTCTAGTTAAAAATGTATTATTGTATATTATACTTGTCTTTGATAGCAAACGATGACACATTAGTAGGTACAATAACAAGTTACAAACGCTTCCTAGCTCACGAATAACCAGGACAGTAATGAGTAATTACTGTTGTGTAAATAAGGTACGTGGTTCCGTAAAAACTGATCTAAATACGATGGTCATTTATATAAATAACATTGAGTGTGCCCTTTGTAACTTTTACTATTCCAAATTTCACGTTCCTCTATTCCCAAAATGTTTTGTATTGTTATATGTATTTAAACTTTGATAAGTATGTCGCAATGTATTTCGAACGGCTGGTTTCCCATAGTTCTCCCTATATAGCTGTGTAAGAAGTTAGTCACGAAACTGTGCGTTAAACAATATTGCTTATGTTATCTATTTGAGGAAAACGTCTGAGAACTATTGAAATCATCACTGGGTTTTTCTAAAAAGGTTTTCTATTTAAATACACGGAATTCTATACTACAAAGCGTAAATATATTTGTATATTAGTCTAGAAATGTGAGGCTTGTTCCTCAGTCGTTCAATAACCGTTGAGATGTACAAGTGTGTTGTGATATGTATATTGTTATCTTGTGTTAGTGGAAGATCAGTGACTGTGGTTACAGGTGTAGGGAGTATAGTAGGGCAAAGAGAGGATGGGTATGACACGTACTTTGGCGTGCCTTACGCTAAAGTTGATGAAAGCAATCCTTTTGGGGTTAGTACTGAATATTTAATTGCGTAGAAAATTCTTTTTATATGCAGTTTATGTTAAACTAACGGCAAACAACTTTTCTAATTATATAAAGCTGTAGTTTGTTTTTTTAACCGACTTCAAAAAGGAGAAGGTTTTCAATTTGGATATTTTTTTTATGTATTTACAACGTTATTTTTTTGTTCGAAAGAGGTTTATTCCAAAATGTCTTATTTAAATTTATTAGTATTCTTTATTGTGGATCATAGGTAGGTACATAATACTGATGTTATAGTTTACGTAATCTAGAAAAGCTATGGGGACCATAGCTTTTCGACGATTTTTTTTAGCGACCATTGGACATACAATAATTTGAATATAGGTACATGAGTTAAAGAATAATATAAGTTATGTCAATATGTCATAGAAATTGTAAATAGACAATAGAGTAATAGAGCAGAGATTTATCAGATATAATAATGATGATAAGTTTATTTTTATCATGATTTAAGTAGGCGCATTGATGTCAGTTATATGCTTTTCTTAAAGTTATCTTTGCCTAAATACGATAATCTCTGGAACTATCAGTCGAACTTATAGAACCTTTTTAAATTTGATAGCCCAATTGTTGAAGAATGTTATAGGCTATTTAACATCACGCTAAGGCACGTAAGAGGGGAGCAGTGGCCATTTACGCGAATGAATTTGGTTAAAGGGCTTGGACGCCCCGCCAACAGCGAGTTCGAGTAACAGGTACACGACCGTGACCAGCTCGAGCTATTCCTTCCACTCCCTAATCCGGCTGGATAAGTAATATCCATCTCCTTCCATTGTCTTCCCTTTTTATTTTTATGGTATAGAGGTAAGGTAGGAGTAGGGAAAAGGTGGAAGAGGGGGAGAAGGGGTAGGAGAGGGGGGAGGGAAGAGTTAGGGCGTCCGGTAACCTCACTTACTCCGCGAAAAGCAATAAAGCATTGCTTCACTGCCTGTTTTCTGTGAGGCCGTGGTATCACTCCGGTCGAGCCGGCCCATACGTGCCGAAGCATGGCTCTCCCCTTCTTAAATCCCCTTTGAACATAGTAAAAATTCTCCTATGGGGCCATCCATAAACTACGTCACACGAATTTCATGATTCTTGGACCCCCCCAATCTTTGTTAGTTTGTTTGGTAGGTAATGTATTGTTTAATACTTAAGATTATGACATGTGACGTCACGAAACTTATGTATATAGCCCCCCACCCCTTGTCACACAATGTCACATGAATTAACTCCTAAAGTACCTTGTTGGCGGTAATAGGATTACCTCCTATTAAGTATGTGGTAAATAAATAAATAAAAAATAAATAAGTGTGTAGGACCAAATTAGAGTTGACCAAACGTGGGTGTTAAATACGCCTCTGTCTACCCCTTTCAAGATACAGGCGTGAATGTATGTTTGTATGTTATGTTTAAAACATCCGAAAAAATAAGTAGCAATGCATATCTTTAGATGTCAGATTTTTTTATTAATTTCAAGCGATCGTGACATTCGATTACTGTGTTACAAAACAAAACTTAAAATTGTTGTTTTACAAATAATATAAAAATAATTTATTTTAATATTATTAGTACCTATATCATTATTGCTTACGCAAACTCATTACACGCGAAATACCTGGGTATTTATTTATATCTAATCTCCAAGCAAGATTTTATAAATATTAAGTCGTTCGGAGCAATGAACTGCCCCAGTCAAATTTTTATAGCGTATTATCATGACAAACAATCAGTCAGGATACCTGATCGCAAGCCTGCGACCTCAAGACCTCAATGCCTGCATCAAATCACAACACTAATTGTATCACTTGACAACCGAACTGCAATGGTACCTGACGTCATCTATTAAACTACTTTTCTTTCATCTATCACTGGTGCAAGTACACGCCTAACAAGCAATACAAATAATTTTATTAATAAATATTGAAAAGAGTAGTTAATATTCGGTAATTAATTTTTGTGTAAAATTTATAAAAAAAAAACATATAAAATGTGGGTGTTTAATACATCTCTACCTACCCCTTCGGGGATATAGATGTAAGTGTGTATATGTATGAATGTTAAAATCATTAAAATGAATCTAGTCTACAGCTTTCAGCGTCACGAATGTGTATTTAGATACAGTTTGTTAGGACATCAATACCTACAATACGACCCTACGATAAGAAAGGCCATCAAAGCAATTTTATACCACACGTTGCTATTAAATATTGGCGCTAATCTCGGCGTAGTTGACTGTAAAATCAAATCAGTGTCTTTTTATTTTACACTTCTAACACATTCATATATATAAATATTTAAAATAATATCACAATATTATTATTTTCCAGAACACCATAGTATACCCGAACTTCGAGACGCCATTCATCGCCAACGACTCCTCAATATTATGCCCACAAGTACTCTTTAAAGTCAGTGATACATTACAATGTCTCCGCCTCAACATATATGTACCACAAACAGCCAGAGCATCCAACAAGGTACCAATATTCGTCTGGTTTCACGGAGGTGGTTTCGTGTTTGGCAGCGGTGGTGAATATGGTGGCAAACCTCTAGTCAAAAGAGATATTATCGTCATTACCGTGAATTACAGACAAGGACCTTACGGGTTCCTTTGTCTGAACGAACCGACCGTACCAGGTAACCAAGGTATGAAAGATCAGATTGAAGCCTTGAGGTGGATTAAGAAATATATTGGTGCTTTCAATGGAGATCCAAATAAAGTGACAATTGCTGGTGAAAGTTATGGTGGTGGGGCAGTTGATTTACATCTATACTCAGAGTACGAGACACTATTCGATAAGGCTATAGTACAAAGTGGATCCATATTTGATGAAGGATTTTATGTGAAACCTGATAAAAAAGCCGCAGTGAAGATGGCACAGTATTTAGGACACAGGGTCAATAAAACGAAGGATGCTTTAAGAGTACTCACTAAAGAAAACCCCCGTGCAGTAATGTCTGCGGCGTCGAACTTGAGTTTGCCAATGTGCGTTTGTAAGGAAAAACGTTTTCATGGAGTCAAAAACTTTGTAGTATCCGATCCATTCCATTTAGAAAAACCAGAGAGAATAAAAAATACTAAAATTATGATCGGTTATACCAGTATGGAATTGTTGTACGTATACGCCAACCAAACTAAAGAGTTTTGGGATAAATTAGGAAATGTATTCGTCGATGGATTAAAGAGAAACTTTATTATGTCGTCAGATGAGTATTCAACTCTTGGTGATATATTAAAGAAGTTTTATTTAGGCGCGAAAGAAATCGGTCCCGATTCTATAATAGAGCTGAGTGAGTCTGCTTCTGATTTTGTTGTTAATCATTCTGAAGAACGTTCGATCGATAAGTATATGCAAGGAGGCATGCAGGCTGCTGGTGAAGGAAAAGTTTACAAGTACATGTTCTCATATATAGGAGGGAGTCCATACAAGTATATAAAGGGATCTGGGGCTGCACACACTGAAGAATTAAAATATTTATTTGATTGGGAAACTCCGATAACTGGTGCAGAGCAAACACTGATAAGATCTAGAATGACAGCGCTTTGGGCAAATTTTGTTAAGTTTGGGTAAGTTTCGTAATACATATTATGTTAAAAAAGATACTATATCATATCAGGCTAGTTGCTAAGGTTGAAATAAACAATTTAAGCCCCTATGAAAGTAAATGATCCGACGATAGGAAACTATGACGTCACAAGTTGGTATTTCTACAGATTTGATGTTTATTAAAAGATGACTGAAAAATTTGACACCGAACTATACAGTATTCCAGTTAAAGCTGTTCAGACTGGGCACAGATTTTTTTAATATTATTTAATCATTTACACGTACGTCAAAAAGACTGGCTACTGTCTAACGCAGCTGATCTTCTATAAGGCAGTTCTCTTAAATAAATAAAAAAATCTTTTTTTCAGGAATCCAACTCCTTCAAAAACGCAGGAACTACCAGTATTGTGGACACCAGTTATGGGAAAATCTAGACCTTATTTGAACATTGACGTGGAAATGTCAATGAAGGATCAAGCGTACAACCGACGTATGGCATTCTGGGATCTAATGTGGAAGACATATGAGAAGAAATCGGTTGTATATGATCCTTGAGTCTAACATCAACACATTGAAATAAAAAAAATAAGCTAGGCCTCTAATTTCTAAGTTAAATAAAATTTGATATGTTTTGTTGATGACGTATTTATTTATTTCTATCACTATTTTTAGCTGTGTCATAGAAGCCAATAAATTAGATATTTTGGTTGGTAATTACCTAGGAAATCCAGATGAACTATTCGGTACATGAAAACCTCAAAATTGCGGATGACCATAATCCTTCTGTGATCTTTCCATTGGCTTAAAGTGTGGTTATTAGTATAGCATACACTTACTTAAATTACATCCAATGAGGTGAAACAAGTTAAAGTATTTAATGTTATACTTACCTAGAAATTACAATGAGATTAAAAATTACTTTTACTAAATGATTTTACAACCTTGAAGAGATTAAAGTGAAAAGATTGTTCTTCCGATGCCTGAAATGGGTTCACTGTAGGTTATAGGTAGTCACTTAATGTAACATCTACGTGCCTGCATATTTTGCAATAAATGTCTTTGAGAGCACAGGAATGTCACAATGACACCACATACCGTTACACGGCCCATGTGCTTTCCACCTAAGTGTTGTGTATAAAGAAATAAAAAATAAATACACTTACTAAACAATCGCCAGTGTCTGGATCGCACTGCGTGGCTCTTCCATTACAAATGCAGGGCTGGGCGTCTCCCTCTAAGTTGATGACTATAGTCCCCAAAACCGTCGTCATGTGGACTTTGGGGGGTGGCATCCAAAACCCAACAGCTGGTTCTTGGCAGGAACTGGCGGTATACCCTCGCGGACAAGCACAGAGTTCAACTCCAAGAGCTGGTTTAGACCTGCTCAGGCCGGGGATAGCAGTGTCGAGAGAAACATTAAGGACCCTGGAGAAGAAACGTTTATTATCTACTAATGTGGCAATTTAAGCGTAAGTCGTGTAATGGTTAGGTAGTCGGTCTTTCAATTTAGCCAGTAAGTCTACAAGTATTTAGCGTTTGGGATTGGCTAATAACAATATTAGTAGTGTGTGTCCCCAAAAGAAATATAATTTATTAGAGTTTTATCCTATGACAAATTTGGGGCAGTCCCACTTTGGATGTAACTGAATCACTGTGTTACAAAATGCTACGGCCAGATTAATTATATGACTAGCTTTGGCCCGCGGCTCCGCTCGCCTAAAAGTTATTTTGTCTATCCCTTGGGAACAGTGTTTTTTTTCTAGATGAAAAGTGTTCTTTTCAGTACTCCTGGCAATTTAATGAAGATCGGGTAAGTAGTTTAGGGGTGGAAGCGTAACTAACAAACTTTCTCATTTATAATATTACTGATTTTACCCCTTTGCAACATTTTTCAACGATGCTCCGCTCCTATTGGTTGAAGCTTGATTTTATATAGTCTATAGCGTTCCTCAATAAATGGGCTATCCAACACTAGAAGATTTTTTCTATTCGAAACAAGAGTTTCTGAGATTAGCGCGATCAACCAAACAAACAAACTCTTCAGCTTTATAATATTAGTATAGATTTACCATGATTGTGGTTGACATACCGAGGGTGAGTGGTGAGCTATCATTTTTTTTTTAATGGAATTCACTTACAAAGCATGCACATGTTCCTGATGTGTCGGAGCTCTCGTTGTGACTCTGATGAGGATCTTGTCCAGCCGCCGTAACGCCAACATTAACGCTGACCGGGAAGCGACCCCGCGACCCCGAACCATCCACAGCGACTCATGAAAACGGACGCTATGGGTGCCATTGATCACCGGAATGCGCTGTACAACATAATTGATTATTGATATATTTATAGATTTCTTTAGAGTACAGAAAACCTAATTTTGGCTCTAACAACGACGAATTGGTTTACGTAACATTATTCTTTTTTTATCTTTGTTTTCTACTCAAGATTGTAAAGTCATCTGTATGGAATTAAAGACTTTTTCTTTTATCTTTCTTTATAAGAACAAAGAAAAATGCCACCTGTGCTTAGTTTCAACTCACACATTTCATACTTAATAGAGATAATTCCCTTTTACCTCTGGGATTCATAGAAATGAAAAGCATTAAGATGCTAAGGTTAAATAAAACCTTATAAATATATCATACCTCAAAAAATTCCAATACAATACTCTTGGTATACAGCCTCACTAAAGGGAACTTGGTCAACACCTCTCTGCTGAGTTCCGTACCACCTTCCTCCTCAACCCGGAATCTTAAGGACCCTCCGTATGACGTCACACGGTCACCTACGAACCGCTTGTCTAACTCCACATAGACCGGCACTGGTGGCCAAGGTAGAGAAATGGTGGCGTCTGAAGAGTGAGTGTGGATTGCAAGGAGGGAGTCTTGGTCCATCTGGAAATTGAAGTAGTAGTTACAGACGAATTCGCAAGCAAATGACATTAAATCATTACAATGTATAATTTGCATCCAAGTCAACTCAAAAAAACTTTTATTGTTATTAAACTCGAAGGACCAAATTGTTTGAACTTTGTAATATGCGCCTTTGGTCCTTCGAGCCAGATAGGACCAATAGACTAAGTAACAAACGATGATATTATAGAGTAGCCCTAGCACACAATGCCACGATGACCATTGGCACAGACACTACATATACGCACAAGCAATATCGTATGCTGATGCTGTGTTGCTGTGCTGATGCACCCAGATGACAAAGTATAATTTGCAAAAGTGTGAGCATGCATTTATTTTTCTGTATGTAGAAAAGAAAAGAAAGACCACGCACTTAATGTGACTCCAGAATCCTCTCTGGATTTTTTAAAATTCTATTATTCTAACCCTGACGACACCTAAATAACTTACAGTTGTAATGACATGATGATTGGCCCTCTGTAGAGTGACGTGTAACGGCGCGGCGGCATGCACTGCAGCTCTTGCCAGCGTCGCCTGTGAGCACTTCGATACCCGGCCAAAGCAAAAACACGCTGTACACCCTGAGGGGTTGTCAGCTGACAGGCCGAAGGTACCTTCTAAGCACGAGTCACATTGTGCACCTACTACGTTTTCCTGAAATAAAGATAAAGGTTTTATAACCAAGTAATACCTGCAAAGCTTTATATTTATTACCACGCTTTAGTTGTAACTTTTTTAGGGTTCTGTACCCCAAGGGTAACCAACAGGACCCTATTACTAAGCCTCCGCTGTCCGTCCGTCCATCTATCTGTCAGCGGGCTGTATCCCATGATCCGTAATAGGTAGACAGTAGAAATTTTCTCAGAATGTGTATATTTAAAGGGGCTCCCCTACTAGAAACGTGTTCTTTTTTGGCTTATATTATATATATTTAATCTTGTACGATGGTGCAGAACCCTTCACGCAAGTCCGACTCGCACTTGGCCCGGTTTTTTAGTTTTACTAAACTATAATTAATTACTTCACCGTTCCAGCAATTGAATGATCATTTACCTTGCAAGGACACCTTCCCCAGTTATCACAATCACACACCCCGTCTTCGCATCTTCTGGTGCCGGGTACGTGGCACTGGCAGGGCAGACACTTCGGCCCGTAGTACCCACGGGAACATTGGTCACAAGTGGCTCCTTCCCAGCCTGCTTTGCATTTGCACTGGCCAGTGTGGACGTCGCACGTGTCTGCAAAATAGTTTTTAGTATTACGACTTTTCTTAGTAAAGAACAGTACTATTTTTAGACAATCTTATATTCGCATTATTAATATTAGTTAGGATGTCGTGTTAATAACTCAGACTCGTTAGTCTCCTTAAATCCCCCATGGTATATCGGGTAGGACATTTCAGGACATTTAAAAAAAAAAATGTTCTGAAATGTCGTCTTGATAATACTTATATTATTTATTTATTCATAACATTTTTTGCAAATATTATGATTGTCAACTTAATGTGTTAGGCATTCTCGGAAAGGCGATGCAAAGATGAACGATTGTAGGTGAATTCAGAAAATGATAATTACAGACATTAACTATATATGTATTTTTAAATATACTATGTATATAATAATAATAAAATATTTTGAAACATGTTACACAAAACTATTGACCTGTAATAACTATGACACTAACTATGTTTTTAGAACATGGATAACCATAATATACATAGAAACACCAAGAAAAATGCAAAGAGACATTATCACGCATATAAATATTTATACCGAGTGGGAATCGAACCCACGACTACCAACATAATAATATATATACAACCTTATTCTCATATACTTAAGTACTTAAATACGTGGAATAAACTACAGTAATACTCACTAGAGACAGCACCAGGCCCGCAACTACAAGGCCGGCAAGTGTTGCCCATTGCCCAGTATCCTTTAGCGCACTGGCGACACCCTGCGCCCATAGAGCCTCCAGGACACACGCAGCGCCCGCTGTGTGGGGAGCATATCTTACCGTCTGTACACACTGGACAGGCTGAAAAAAATAGATTAGTTGAGATAGGCAGGTTCCAAAGCTTTTGGAGTCAGTTGAAGAGAGATTAAGGCTCCGGTTCCACTATAAATGTGCTCATCCGCGTAGCTTTGGATGTGTCCTATGATTTCCACCAATAGCATTGCTCGATTTTTAAAGGCTAGCTTAGCGTAACCCTAGTGGAAGAGGCGAGGGTTCAACGAAGCTAAGTTTTTTTCATACTAATTAAAGCGACGGATATGTGCTAAGGATGCCAGCTATGGATGTATGCTAAGGATACGTGTCTAAGATGTGAGTAATTAGCTGTATGAAGTACAGAGCAGAACTGACAGAGTAGACTAAGTATTTAGTGAGTTAGCCCTTCTAACTTGGTTCTTTCTTACAACTAGGCCATTTAGCTATAGTGGAACAGGACAAAAAGTTTCATAACTTAGCTACCACGCACATCGCTAGGGGAACCGCAGCCTAAGGGCACGCTAGCCATCGAGTCGAACTACTATTAAACTAAATCAAAATAGGGTAGTTGCGAGTGATTAAAATAAATGAATTAAAAGTTACTTTAAAAAATTGGATTTCTTCTTTTTTTGAAGTTTTATTTTTATTTTTTAATAGTAAAACAAAAGCAAATGATTTGGTGATAGTAAAGTATGACCTCACAAGGTGTTACTTCATACGAGTTTCATCAGAAAGTACCGTTGACACGTTTAATAAAGAGACTGATTTGACTTGACTGTCAACTACCATATTATTATAATTATATAACACAATTATTTATTAGAGACATAAAGTCAATTGAATATTGTATTAATGTGATAAACTGATAAATAAAAAGAGGGTATCTCAGAGAGCGATGTTTTTTATTAGAGTGAGATATTTATATATAGCATTCCCGGTTTACGTGACCCCTTAGAAACACAGGCATTTTACCAAATTTGATGTTTGTCATCACTCCGTCACAGAATGTTTGCCTGATCTGAAATATAAACTTACACAAACACCCTGCAGGTCCGAAGCCATAGTACCCTGGAAGGCACGTGTCGCATTGAGCGCCTCCAACACCCTCGGCGCAGGCGCAAGCTCCCGACACTGGGTCGCAGGCCGAAGCTCCTGAGCCACATGCGCAGCGCCGGCAACCGCCGAGTTGGAGACCCCAATAGCCTTCCTATAAAAATATAATTTCACCACTTAATTGGAAAGGTAGAAAAATTAATGAATTGAGTTTAGAGAGATTTAAGAGTGCTAAGTGGTAATGTTACTGCAACCACCATGACTTGCCATGGACATTCAGGTACATACACATGGCGTCACGAAACTTATGTACACATTCTACAAAATCAATTCTAATCCTAATGCTAACTAACATTATAATTATTTTTTTTATGATATAGGGGGCAAACGAGCAGACGGGTCACCTGATGGGAAATGACTGCTACTAGGTGCCTTTGAGTACTACCACGAGTTATTAGCTGTATTTGAAGCCGAAGAATAACTCTATTTAAAAGTAACATAAATATGTTTAAGTGTTTCTATGTACTCGTATGTACTGGAGCATTGATGCATTCATCTCAATGCGGGCGTACCGCATGCATGTGAAGGATTCAAGAGCTGTTTTATCGCTGCATTATGCGCTCAATGCGCAATAGCGCTGAGCCAATAGAGGTAGTTAACTTTTTTTTTGCAGGTTATACTCGATTGAAATGGCTATTATTAGTATTAAATAAAGACTTTACTAAAGCTTTCTGCTATACATACATATATGTACATGCATTGTGGCGACATTCACTTACAGCAAATATACTTCAACACCATCTAGCGAAAATAGCTTGAACTACGAAGTACCTACTCACACTGCATCGCGAAGGAAAGTTCTCGTGCCAATTACTTCACTACATCTGTCTGTCTGTCTGTTATATATAATTAAATAAACTGAAAAACTACTGAATGGATTTTCATGCGGTTTTCACTAATAGACAGAGTGATTCATGAGCAAGGTTTAGGTACATAATTTGTACCCGTGCGAAGCGGGGGCGGGTTGCTAGTTATATATATATTTTTTCTAAATCAACCTTTTGGCCGCAGCCGCACCGTCCGAGGACGCTGATAAGCACTACAGTGTCAAGCCACACATACATTATTTAGAGAAAATAAGGTTTTAAGATGTCATATATGTACCAATTCCTAATCAATTTGTTTGAAAAAATATATATTCACCTTTTAGGTAGATTTTTAGATTACTTATCAGCGTCCATCTAGCCTGGTTGGAAAATCCTCATTTTGAGTCAGGAAGTATCGCACCCTGTGCACCACACATACTTTTCTATATATATATAGCTGTATTTATTTACTTTCATCTGTTTATTGTGAAGGCAGTATTTTATTATTGACTTATTATTAACATTACAGGAGATAAGAAAAGTATTGCCATTCTATCAGGTACATTTCTTGACTCCATAGAGTACTTTTAGATTGTAATATTCATGTTCACATAACCGATATTGAGTTTTTCATGTAAGTCGTGTTAATATTTTAATTTTTTGTACCTCTTACAAGTAGAGAAGCACAAATTTCACCACTGTTTTTGCCAATATTTGAAGACACCAACTGTCTTAGCTGCTACAATATAATTATTCTTATTTCTACTTAATTTATAATTATTAAAATTAATTAAAATGTAACTTTTGCATGCCGTGAGGACAAATGTAGTAATACTATTACTATGCTATGTACCAACCCATGTACATAGACTAAATAAATTCTGCAAAAAGACAATAAATAAAAAAAGGAATGTTGTTATCAAATTTTTGCAGGCGAACTCAAAATGAAGGCTATTTATTACACGTAATTTAAATATAGATATCTAATAAACATTTTAGAGCTAAGTTTTACTGGTAAATATATTAAAATGCATGTTTTACTGTACAATGCGTTGGTAGAAAGCTGGGTGTCACTGCGTTAGTACGATTTAAGATGTATTAATATCCACATAAAACGTTTATTTCTAGAATAGGCAATGCCAAGCATAGCTAAAAAAAAAATAAAGAACGACCAATTTTCTTCTCCATTCATTTACAGTATTGAAACTTACTATAATTAGGGCGTTAGACTATACAGCAGGTTACAGAAAGGTGTAGCCGTAAACTAGTTGATTAAGCTTGAAAAAAAATGAATTGGAATTTTCCTGGTGTAGCTGCACATTTCTAAATAGGTAAACATATTATTCATTTTCATAATAACTTTTAAACTTTTGCGTTCCATGATAATAATTATGTATTTATACGGGAATTCACGAGACCACGACAAGGTATTACATACTTTTGAATTGCCTGACGTTCCGACTAGGTTGCACGGGCTGTCGTCACAGGCCGTGATCGCGTTAATTCCCGTGTAAATAAATACATAATACATTTTCCTACCAATTTTAATGGTTTTGGTGGTTTTAAATTTTTTTGTTCAGACATTTTCAGAACAAATCCGACATTGCCTTGCCTTGGTATTGGTTAAGGGCTCTGTTTCCGCATTTAGACTAAAAAACGGTCCATTATGCGTGCAGATATGGCTGGCTAGTTGAGCCAGCCTAGCTCCTTCCAGAAGCACAGAAGCCTCCTGGGGCGTTCGCAGTCTAGGAGCAACGTCGGATCCGCGAGGATATTTGCCCGTTGTGTGGCCACACCCTCGCACTCCAGGATAACGTGGGCGACCGTTTCCCTGGTGTTAAATACCTATAGTATTATTCAGGTCGCTTAAAAGTGGCGCTACTGACTAGCGTGATTTGCATTCTAAACCTCATAGCAAAGGAAACAATTTTTTTTTGCTGTGCTCTGAATGAATAAGGTAACATGTGGATAATTTGTTATAGACAATAAATATATAACATTAAGAAAGGTATTCTTACCATTAGATCGCTACACTATTGAATTAGGTGAATCCTGTAATGATAATTGTATGCTGAAATAAACAAATAAATATTTGTGAGCCCTATCCAAATATCTACTAGCTTTATCGGTAAATTTTCAATTTTTCAGTTTGAAAATAAGATTTAGTAATAAAAAAGCTATTTTCCAAAAAGTTTTAGCACTTAACGTTATAACGGGGTCCATTATGTAACCCTAAAGTGCAACCTGGTCGCAACGTCAGGCAATTCAGAATGTATGTAATCACTTTTCGTGATCGCATTAATTCCCGTAAATACATAATTATATTATGAAACGCGAAAGTTTAAAAGTTTGTACCCTAAAATATGACTGTAACATAAAACATGAAATATAAAAATATGACAGTAACATCAATTGTACACAAGGAACAAGAAGCAAGAACTAATATAGTGAAAATGATATTCCATAGCAGTACTATCTGATACCTTAACCTCACAGAATACCGGCGGCAGTGACGAAATGATTGCATTGCTTTTCGCCGCGTGAGTGAGGTTAACAGAGGCCCTAACCCTTCCCTCTCCTCACTCTCCCCTCTTCCCGCTCTTACCTCCTCCCCTCTCCCTTCCCCTACTCCCACATTAAAGGCCGGCAACGTACTGGCGATGAGCGGCGGTAGTCATTTACCATCAGGTGACCCGTCTGCTCGTTTGCCACCTATACCATAAAAAAAAAAGTTTCTTAACTGTCTCAGATTTGTGCTCAAACATTTACTCAGTGTGTAGTGGAAACACACTTTAGTTTAACTATTTGCCACCAGTGTACTGCATTACGCGCAAATGCTTGGCATGTCCGAATGACATTTAGTTCAGACTGCAAAGTTCCATTTCAATACCGCTGACACCAATTATTGATATTATGGAGCGCAGAGCCGAATTCGAACGACGAAATATCACTAAATTATGTTTTCACCCAAAGCAATTGCATATGATATCTTTACATATTTATTATGTCAATAAAGAAATAGGTATTCATTTTTTTTTTTATGGTATTGGGGGCAAACCAGCAGACGGGTCACCTGATGGTAAATAACTATCGCCGCCCATGGGCACCTGCAACTCAAGAGTCACAAGTGCGTTGCCGGCCTTCAAGGTGGGAGTAGCAGAATAGGGGGTAGAGGGCGATGAGCGGGAGTGGGGGGAAGGGGAAGGGTTAGGGCCTCCGGTAACGTCAGTCACGCGGCGAAAAGCAATAGAATCATTGCTTCACTACCTACCGGTTTTCTCTGAGGCCGTGGTATCACTCCATACGTGCCGAAGCATGGCTCTCCCACGATACTTTACGATAGTTTGTGCTGGCCGTTGTCATAGGCTGACTGGCTTAGTGGTACACGTCATCAAATCCATTCAAATCTTCTACTTCACCTATTCGGACCTGATCGAAACGTCAGGCAATTCAGATGTTTCTAATACTTATTACTCATTACTTTATTGCATTCCATAATTACATTGATAGGATGTTAAATATAAAGGTAGAACTAATTATGGACCCTGTTGGGCACAGCAAAGTTTTCATTACCTATTTCAATTTCAATACCTATTACGTGCTTGCGTTAATTCCCGGCAACATATTACAAATGCCTCCCTGTCACGTACACAAACTGTATACAATAAACATGAATGCTACGTCACATTTCCCGCTCGTTTAGATTTTATTGCTTCTAAATATCACGAAGACATTTCCAAAGTTATGATATAATATTTGTGGACGTAGAAAAAGTTCTTTAGCTTTTAAGGTCTTTAGGTTTAATATTTTTGTTGATTGGATACAACATAGTTGCGGGAATTTTAGTACTTGTTTTTGCTATTTGAAAAGAAACAGTTTATTGCATACAAGATTTCAAGCAATAAAAACAACGTTGCACCAGTCCTCAACAGTTCTAAGTAATAACAAACTAATACTAACCAGAGATCGCTTGGTGGTCGAAGTTAATAGAATAAAAAAAAATTGGTTGTCTTTAAAGTCGGTTTACTGACGATAGATTCATTAGAAAATACGGATGGAATGGTTGAATTTTTCAAAAGAAAATTAAATGGAACGCCTCAGAGCGAGGTAACGCCGCATGAGTCATGTTTTTTCGTGCGTGCAGCCGGCTCCATCGAATTATTAGACGTTGTCACGTCAATAACTTGAGACACCTCACACACGCCTGTCTGATCTTAAGCTACGCTAATTTTTAACCCCCAAAGCAAAAAGTAGGGGCGTTATAAGTTTGACGTGTGTATCTGTGTGTCTGTCTGTTGCATCATAATCGAAATAATATAATAATACTCAAATACTTCATCATCTGTATTTACCTCCTAATATTTGCAATAAAAACGCAATTGAGGCGCCACTACGTCAGGTTTTTTATATTCCTGTTCAGGCTATAACCAACTTTCATAATTATTTTTTAAATAACAATTACAAATATACTTACTTACTCTGGAAATGATGGAATTGGGATACAAGGATTTTTCAACACTACTTTTCACTGACAAGAAGTGAAATATCGACAAGTGTTTTGCTTCACAGCAAAGCATCCTTAACACGATTTGTGTGATGCCAAAAAGCCCTTACCTCACAAGTGTCACAAGCTCTTCCCGAAACATGTTGCTTACACCGACACTGTCCGGTACGAATGTCGCATACGTTACTCTCCGCTCCGATTGACGAACAGTTACACCCTGAAACAAACAAAATTATATACGTAAATTATAAGTGTAACGAAACGCAAACATACTCAAATACCACTCAATACTACACGTATATTTCTAGTTTAACACAAAATACACACAACCTGTCAAGATAGCTACATTTTATAGGCAGTCAGAACCAAACTAAAAAACAAAAAAAAGGAATAAAATTTGGATTTCGAAATACTCTCGGAAGACTTGAACAATTCGAATTGTTTCTATTTTGACGTTTATTATTTGTAATTGTAAAACTAAAAATTATAATTATTGTTTCGTAAAACTAAAAACACGCTTAAACCGAGTTAAAAAGTAAAAAGAGTTCCTCTATCCACCTCCTTCATCATCAGATCATCGTTACCAAGCCCGATCCGTTGGACTGGTCAAAAAGAATCATATGAACCCAAACTCAACAGTTTACTAGTAGCCACTACTCCTGCTTCCATCATCAAACCAGTTCCAAGATGCCAAATTATAATATTGTCATCCGATACGACCTGAATGGGTTGTTACAGTCAACTACACACATACATACACTTACACCTGTATCCCCAAAGGGGTAGGCAGACGGGATTAAGCACCTTATATTAGTTAGGACATATTATTTTTTTATATACTAATACTAATAATAAAGCTTACGTCACTTATATCTGGAACTTATTGTTGATGTTGTTAAAGTCATAGGCTATTTAACAACACGCGGTCGAAACCACATAGAACGGCTAGTTGTACTAATATTTTAAACGTGAAAGTTTGTGAGTATGGATGTATGGATGTTTGTTACTCTTTCAAAACTACTGAACCGATTGCGATGAAACTTGTTATATGTATAAAACTTTAATTTTTTTAACAAGTTTAATGTTATCGTTTATTCATATTCTATTTTGCTATAAGCATAAAAATACACATATTACATACCTGTTATAGCAACTATTGAATAAAAGATATACATGTTATTTGTGTTTTTTTTTAACGTTACGCTTACTAATGAATCACACTAATTGATATTATAAATGTGAAAGTTTGGATGTATGGATGTTTGTACCTCTTACACGCAAAAACTACTAAACCGATTGCGACGAAACTTGGTATGTAGATAGCTGGAGACCTGGATTAACATATAGGCTACTTTTTATCGCAATATTCCCACGGGATCGGGACTTGTGAAACCGCGGGGCGCTGCTAGTATATTATATATTTGATTTTAATAACACAGTAATTCTATAGAAATTCGTTGTACCAACTAAACAATGGGCTGTTATTTTATTAACAGTATCAAAATACATACGAACATTCAGCATATAATATGAAAGTTCAATTTTGAACTTTCAAATGAGCTGCTTAAGTTTGAAAATGTCTTAAAATGGTATTGCGAGCCAAATTCTCACGGTGTGAAAAGTACATTTCGATTATTACCGTCATGACCTATATGTACATAACAATTTACACCATACACAGTTGTTCAATAAAGCATTATCAGGGATTGATTAATAAAGGGCTTTCTCATAAGCATAAGGACGAATTAGGGTGCAAACAGGACCCTAATTCTTTAAAGGCGCAGTTCTAACATTTCAGTAAGGGGTTTTCAGGCAACAAAGTAAACGCGCGAGTGACCTTATCATCGTAAAATTTAAAAAGCTATCCAGAGCCTAATATTTCTGCCACAATTGCGTCACTTACAAGATCCGTTAGAGTTAAAAGTGGCCTACCTTAAGATACAGGCGTCCAAAACGGACAAAACAGGTAAGAATTGGGTATACTACCTAGTTCTAAAAAAAATTGTTTAACTGGCCTGTAGGTCAAGTGGTTAGTTACCCTGACTGCTAAGCCGCAGGACAAATAATTGTGTGATGAACATGATAATTTGTTCTGTGACTGGATGTAGTTTTTCTATAATATGTATGCATTCAGAAATATATAAGTATGTTTATTAGCAGTCTGGTTATCATAGTACAGGCTCTGCTTAGGTTGAGATCAGACGGCCGTGTGTGAGATGTGTGAAGTTATTATAAAAAAAATGGAATTCAACATAAGATATTCCAAAAAAAATATTGGAGGTTAGTTGGAGCAAGGACTGGTGAGTGGTCTTGTGGAGTTTTGAGTTGTAAGTTGTTATTTTGAAAGGGTCACAAGCGTTGTCCTGAAAGAAGACCTAGAGCAAAAGAAACAGCCCGTTTCTAGTTACCACAAGCACTTTCATTAGCTATATACCTCCTAATAGGATTCATGGTGGTATTTTATATGAGAGCAGTTCATCCTTATGTTGTCCAAACTGTGTAGTTATAACTAAAACTATCCTATCCTATCCTAGTGCGCATCTAATCTAAAAAGAAGTATTTTATTGCAAAACCTTATAAATCAGCCAACGGGTTTCATTAAATGGAAGTATTAATAAATTGTAATGAATAAAAAAATCGATTAGTTCGTATGTCAATATTTCCATTGATGAAGATTGTGGAGTTACGACAAGCAGTGCTTGCGCAGGAAATGTAATTTAGTTAAAGAACGTAATCATTTGCGTTGATTAAGATATCGATTGGTCGTTATCCACGAGAATCGAATCATCGCTGTTATTAATTTTTATATATAGACCATATAATGGCTATTGAAGTATTAATTTATTTTCCCACGTTCTAAATATATGCAAATAATATAACAGATATATTATGAAGAGCAAACCGATATTTCTTTTTTTTATAATATATTTTTTTTAAATAAAAGCGTCTTACATTTTGAAGGCAAGAAAAATAAAGAAGGTGTAACGTGCTTTTATTTCCGAAAATGGAATATAATGTACTTATAAAATGGTATATTTCTTATCAGAATTAAATCTTTTTTTTTTGTTATAGATTTTTTTTAATTCTTCGTTTTTATTATTTATCTGCCTTCAACATTTGTTAAAAGATAAAGTTATCAACGTGCTTTGGCCAACGCAAAAAAGTCAATAATAGTTGTTAATCAATTTGCTTGGCAATTGTCAGCCAATAAAACTTAAGTAAACAGTTTAATGCCGCGTTCCAATAAACAAAAAACGCATCGTTTTGCTTACGAACGGTAAAATTTTCGTTGAAAATTGAACGAAATTTTACCGTCCGTAAGCAAAACGAATCGTTTCTTGTTTATTGGAACGCGGAATAAGAGAATAAAGTATGTATTTAACTTAGTAATATTATTAACTTCTTTTAAATAACATAAAGATAAGCTGAATTTGTTAAGCAATTGAAATACTTTAAAACTACTGGAAGCAAATTGTCGTTCAGTTTCTCGCCAACTGGTTCTACAATTTTACTTTTAAAAGCAAATTACGATACCGCGTGTTTGACACTAATCGTGTTGTTTAGACTCGAAAGGCTATTAGCCATCATTTATGAAGGTTTTATATCAATCAGGTAAGTCTTTAGAAGACAAATAAGTGCTAAATAAACTGCTTTCTCTGTTGGGTAAGCAGACAGCGCCAACGGTAGGTTGGATTTAGATTAACGAGGTTAAATAATACACGATTTCTAAGCGTAAAATACTCGCATCGTAATAATTCAAAGCATTAATTTACCCATAAACCAAACCTCCGCATACGGGCAGAGGTAGGAGGTGCTATTAAAACCCACAGGCAGTTTCTCCTACTCGATCATAATTTGCAAATTCAGGGCGTAAACACAGGCACTTTTAGAGTATTTTTTTTTACTTAGAAAAGATACTAAAACCAGTTAGCAATCAAAACTCTTGGCCTTGTCACTAATAGAACTTGTCACAAATAGACGCAAACAGTGGTCGTTAACTGCGAGCTTTTGTAGAGCGGCTTGCTAGTCTAGCTACACATTCATACGTACACTGACGCCTTTATGCCCGAGGAGGTAGGCAGAGGTGTATGAAATACCCACATTTGCCAACTATAGTTCCCACTCGCGTAATAGGGGTAAGCCTATTGCCGTCAAAAGGGCACTTTGGGAATTGAAGATGGGAAACTTTGGAGTATATTGAATGGGTAAATGTAGGTAAGAATTGAACGTGAATGGAAGGAAAGCGATATTGCTTACATGGATTGGGGAGTGAAGCAACAGCTCTAGCAGGTCAGGTCGATGGTAAGTAGAACTGGCTGTTTCCGGGGAGACTGAGCCCTCTAACATACACTACTCTTCTAGTTCTGCTGCTGATTTTCTGCTCTTTTTTAATGCATGCATTTGTAAAAAAAAAAGAAACAAGAAATTCATAGTCCAGAATTTCTTGTTTCTTATTTTATAGGGGGCAAACGAGCAGACGGTCACCTGATGGTAAATGACCACCGCCGCCTATGGACACCTGCAACTCAAAAGTCACAAGTGAGTTGCCGGTCTTTAAGGTGGGAGTAGGGAAAGAGTGGGAGAGGGGGGGAGGGGAGGGAAGGGTTAGGGCCTCTGGTAACCTCACTACTCGGCTAGCAATGAAATCATTGCTTCGCTGCCGGTTTTCTGTGAGGCTGTGGTATCACTCAGGTCGAGCCGACTCATACGTGCTGAAGGATGACTCTCCCACGATAAAAGTGTGACGTTTACATTTCGAAACTAGCAACTAGACTGTTATTTTTTTCAACTAACGACTTTTTCGAATAAAGAACTTCAAACTTGATACATATGTTGTAATTTTTTTTTCTGTATCACACTTTGTATGTGAAGAACAGCAATGCCAGCTACTATAGACATTTCCTTACAAACGATCATAAATTAACGTATTTTGTTTTTAACAGCCATCTGCGGTAGGTGTATTGTTACCGTTGACCTGATTAAATGAAGGCAACCGGTAATTAAAGAGTATGTTAGCGCCTTTAAAAATAAGCTCACTCATGCGTACTATGTGAAGTTGTGTGGCAATAAGTTCGTTGTACTGTGTGGTCTTGACTGACGCCCACTATATACATAATATTTTAAATCTAAAATCTTTAGATTAAAGATTTCATGTTTGTTTTAGACGTCATTTTATGTTTGTACTAGCAACCCGCCCCGGCTTCGCTCGGGTACAAATTATACACCTAAACCTTCGTCATGAATCACTCTGTCTATTAATGAAAACCGCATGAAAATCCGTTCAGTAGGTTTTCAGTTTATCGCGAACATACAGACAGACGCGGCGGGGGACTTTGTTTTATAACTAGCAACCCGCCCCGGCTTCGCACGGGTATAAATTATACACCAAAACCTTCCTCATGAATCACTCTGTCTATTAGTGAAAACCGCATGCGAAATCCGTTCAGTAGTTTTTCAGTTTATCGCGAACAGACAGACGGACAGACGCGGCGAGAGACTTTGTTTTATAATATGTAGTGATGTAGTGATATGTAGTGATTTAGAACGATATTGACACATTTGACAAACACAAGTAGTGTCCAAAAATTAACTCGATTCTAATTTTATTCTAAAAAATCTCGAAGTCCCTGGATACTTTAGTCGTAGGTTGTCTCGTGTCCCGGTACTCTGCGGGTGTCGAGAAGTCCCAAACTCTAGTTTGTGATAACATGTGGCAAATGTATTATTTTCCAAGTTTGAATTGCAAAAAAAACATTTGTTACTTTGTTGAAATTGCTATGATCTGCTACTTTGGAGGTACTTTTATAATGAATTCGGGATAGTTATATTGTATTAATTTTATGCATCAGCCTGCAACCCAAACCGATAACACCATAATGTTATTTTATGGTATATATAGTATATCTAATTAGTAAGATGTAGGAAGGAAGCGCTAACAATATGTAAGGACGTATTGTTAGCGCTCCCTTCCTATATCTTACTATCATAGGCACTAATCAAGCAACAGCAGTCATTATACTATGTGTATTTAACAGATCTAATTGCCTGCACAATCGTGAATACGCAATTAATGTTATTGGTGGTAAGTGGCGATGGTACTGTAATTAATGCTTTATTAAACTCGACGCGGTAATTAGAGCCTTCACGAAATGCGTGAACGTGTTGTAACTTAGCATTTTGCATTATGCGACATCAATGGTCGTTTGTCAAAGGACCAGGTGCTATAGGGCGAGTGGACAATTGACAAGTTTGGTCGGAGGAGACTTTTGTAGACTTTGGAATCGGTTTCGTGAAGAGAGACGATTGGAGGCTTCGAAATAGAAGCATCAAAGATTTCTTCTCTGGTGGCACTGTGCCACAGCAGCAAAAATAATATATTGTCGTAAGAAAGAAGTAAGCTTGCTAAGTCTCACTTTTATTGTCACTCTTGTCTCGTGATTATGTTTCAAACCATTAATTTTGTATTGTAACCTAAATCATTGGCGGGAAGGAATTTGGCTTATTACTAATCGAATTTTCTTTTTAAATTTTTTTGTTAAATTTATAAACAAAAGAATAAACGTGGGTCAAACATCAATAGTATTTTTGTTAACACCTCCAGCTAAGCTAAATGCTTGTGGTAGGAACGAGCTCACGTTTCCTTTAGGATGGACGTCCGGGGCGAGGCTGTAGAGGATTAGGAGGCATCGGTGCGCCTCTGTCCCCTGAACAAAGACTCCACACCAGAGGGCCACACGGTGCGGCGTTCATCCCTTGGCTGTTCAAAATTATCGTTTCATCGTTTACTCTTGGCTGTCTCCGCAGCCTCCGACGAGGTCTTCTGGTGGTCCCAAGAGTATGTGGACCTCCGGGCGGCCAGTATTATGAACACCAGGAAGCGAGAGGGGGAGAAGAACCGGCTTCATTACAAGTACTGAGAAGCACACAAAACTCTGAAGTCGCGCCAAAGAGGAGAAAAGAAGAAGTTGAAGCATAGGGTCGCCCTATATCGTGCGGCGAAAATTCAAGAACTCCGGATAACTCACGATAATGTCACTGCTCTGCTCCTGAGGGTCATAGCGTGATGTTACATAGCCTATAATCTTCTTCAATAAATACTCTATCCAATACAAAAAGAATTATTCAATGCCGACTGGTAGTCCCAGAGATTAACGCGTTTAAAAAAATTAACGAAAACTCCTCAGCTTAATAGTGCAGATATGTCAATGCTTTACATTATGTACAGGGTCCAGTATACGACCCTAAACTATGTCTACACCTTTCTGTAGAAGAACCGATTCAGCCATAGAACTTCCACTGCTGGACATACGCCTCCCTCAATGACTTCCGAAAAGACCTGTCAGTTCAGGTCCTTTGCTGCGCTTTCCGATCCGTAGTCTCCATTCGAAAACTCGACCATCTGTTTTGTGAGCTACGTGCCCTACCCTTCAATTTGCTGAACAATATCGGTAATCATCGTTTGTCATAATCGCTTTTTATTGAAGACCGAATCTAATTAATGTTTGAATGCATATGCATGAATATTCCAATTGCAGACATGTGCGTAAACAAGCTAGGTTTATTATCTATAGACTAACATCCTGGTAGTTGTAAATTCAACACAATTTGGGATTACGGCTGTAAACTACATCCAAAGATTTATAATAAACATTATTGGTAATTGTTCAACACAGTGAACATTAACACAATATCCATTATGGTCATAGTAGGTTAGCAATTTATTTCGTTAATGTTTCTTGTCTTATATTTAAGGGCATGTTGAAATAATAGTGCCAGACACGGAAATCATGATTACGATAATTATGTAGTGAAAGAGTTTGTTTATCGAGAAAAGTGGCGATTAGTCGATATAAAGAGATGTACATAGCTTCATAGAGTTATTGTGTTATATTTATTTTTGTATACTGGGTTTGTTAGGTAATTATAATCAATTTTAAGATTTTATATTCTTAATGTATTAGAAAGGGGTTATCCCAGCAGTAGACTCGTAAACGTGCATAATTTTTTAACTCAGTTTTTGTAGATTTTCTCAATAACAGATATAATAATTGCAAAAAAAACAATACATTCAATTTTAAATCTTTAACTTTACACATTTCCACCTGCTTTTATGAGAAACGGAGGTGGTAATACCTGAAAATTCAAATGGTCATTACTTTTAAACAAATACAATACAATAACTTTTTTTTTTTCAAAAATTCTTTATCACTGACATTATGACTGACAGGGAGGTAGTTGATCAAATTTTAGTTATCATCATCATCATTTCAGCCGGTTGACGCCCACTGCTGGGCATAGATCTCCCAAAAGATCGCCGCAACGTTCGGTCCTGCGCTGCCTGCATTAGTTTTAGCGGGGGGCAAATTCTGACATGCTTTATAAACCTTTATTCTTCAGACTAAAAAGCTATCACATCAATCTGAACTAACTTATAATATATGTAGAAACATTATTGTAGCAATTCAAAAGCAATATGGAGCAACATGCTAATCTGGAAAATAAAATATCCATGTTTTAAAAATATCGAAAGCACTTAAACTTTTACAAGTAATAAAATAAACGTAAAATGGTTTAAGCGGTTCTGATAACTGTTACAGTGATTGTGCCCAACACTATTCCGGAACTTTCCGATGCGAGAGTGAGATGAAGCTATACGATTATACTGTCGTCTCTTTCTTGTATTAAACAATAATGTGTAAGTTGATAGTGAGGTCGTCAGTATTTTATACTTTTAGAATATTTTATCGGTTTTTGATGTTTAGCTTTATAGGTGATTCTATATTCTATTTCCTGTCGATTGACATTCGATTTTATGTGTTAATAAATGTCAGTTAGACGCTTGTTAGATTAGCATATTATTAGTTCTTATTTTATACCGCACAGTAAGGTCTTTTACATAGGTACTGTTTTTAAATGTATATTTTTGTAAGATCATACTTAAACATTAGACTTAGTCCTATTTCAAGCTCAATTATTTATATTAAATAATGTATACACCAAAAGTAGCGGTTTATAACGTAGAGCAGCCATGTATGGGCCGGCTCGACTGTAGTGATACCACGACATCACAGAAAACCAGCAGTGAAGCAATGTTTGCATTGCTTTTCGCCGCGTGAGTGAGATTACCGGAGGCCCTAAACCTTCCCTCTCCCCTATTCTCGCTCTCCCCCCTCTTCCCCTGGTCAGGCGTGTAAATAGCCCGACCAGGGTGTGATTGCTCAACAGTTAGCGTACGAGGTGTAGGGAAGTAAACCACTTCTATCGATCAAACCAATCATGCCAGCACTAACCTGCAACACCGACCAAGTCCCGATCCTCCAGAAGGCAGCGAGCAGCGGCGAGGTTTCTACGGTCTCTTGCAAGGTATTGACCGGCCGGTCACGATCGAAGACTAGAGCACTCCACATACACCTTGTAAAGGTTACAAGCGAGTCCAAACACTACACGGCTATAGGACTAACGGAAAATCAGCTTCTTTTCACGAGAAATATAACTGATGTCCGTGGCGGAACAAAATTTTTATATTAAAGGCGTCTTCTTAGCGAAAAGCGATGAGAGCAGGGTATGTCCGTTTTTTCCTGCACCAATCAGGCGCAGCGCGCTCACACTATTTGAAGACTGCTAACGCCATCTCTTGAGATCGTCGAGTACATTGGCAATATTACAGCAGTACCAGCACTAATTGCATTCGACAAACAGAATGTGGTTTACTATAAAGACTATGAAATTTATAATATAACGAAATATATTATGGTGCGATTATGTATGCATTTTATAAATATATTGGCGCTCCACCATGCACCCCGCCTTGGAACATCACAAGATGTTTCAAAACACGCGAATCTTCTAACTGACCGAGAGTAACACATGCATTATGCGATTAAATAATAAATATGATAAATATAGCGGCCTAAACTAAAAAATAAGGTTTAAACTAAGTTGAATTTATTGTGTAGGAATAGGATATAATTTAGTTACAGCGCGTTTGTAAATTCCAGTTTGCGTTTTAACTATCGCCACGCGTACAACGTTATCAGAGCCTCTGAACACGTCCGTAATTACTCCTAACGGCCGATGCAACGGTGGAGAATTCTCCTGCTCAAGAAGAACAACAGTTCCGATTTCTACCGGTTTGTCGAGAGTAGCCCATTTTTGCCTAACTTGCAACGTGTGCAAATACTCTAAGTGCCATTTCTTCCAAAAGGATTGGACCATACTATCTAACAACTTTTTACATTCTAACAGACTCAATCGTTGATCTGACAAATCAGCAGCGGGTAAATATTGCAACGGAGTAGACATCAAAAAAAGCGCGGGAGTTAACACCTCAGGATAAGGGTCTGACGATAATACGCTCAATGGACGAGAGTTAAGAATACACTCTATCTGAGTAAGAACAGTTTGCAGTTCTTCGTATGTAAGTAACTGACTTCCTATTACTCTATATAAATGCGTTTTCATGCTCTTTATATTCCCTTCCCACATCCCACCAAAATTTGGTGATCTTGGGGGAATCATCTTCCACTCTATGCGTCGAGAGAGCAACTCATTCGACAGCGCGTTTTTGAAGCTAGAGTTCAATAAAAAACTATACAGCTCATCTAAATGTGCCTTCGCACCGATGAAAGTAGATCCATTATCGGAATAGAGACATGAAACTGGTCCTCGACGGGAAATAAAGCGTTTAAAAGCGGCTAGAAAGTTTTCAGTAGTTAAATCACTGGTCACTTCAATATGTAGACTACGTGTGACCATGCAAACAAAAAGAACGATGTACGCCTTTTGCGCATGTTGACCTCTGCGGCGAGAAAGGATTGTCCTTATCGGACCAGCGTAATCTACACCAGTGTGACAAAATGCCTTGGCCTCTGAAACACGGTAATCAGGAAGATCAGCCATTATAGGCGTTGGATGCGTTGGGTTGCATTTAAAGCAAGTGTTGCACTTTCGCAACTTGGACCTGATAACAGTCCTGGCATCCAATCCATCCAGGTCCGGTGTGACAATTAACAACATGAAAATGCTGTATTATTAAGTCAACGACATGATCGCGTTTAGGGAGAAGAACCGGATGTTTAGCTTCGAAAGGAAGCATTGATCCAGAAAGTCTTCCTCCAATGCGTAAAATCCCTTGTTTGTCTAAGAAGACGAAGAGGCTTTGCAGCTTTTTTGAAGGTAATTTATCAGCCTTGATCAATTTGATATCTTCACAGAAGTGCACAGATTGAACGGCGAGAATTAACGCATTCTCAGCACTTGTCAACCCTGCTATAGAACGAGGTTCGACCTTAACTTTAGGTCTTGCGAATTTTAATACATATGCGGTGATACGTAGCAACTTTTCCCAAGAAGAAACACGTTGTGCTAACGTACACAGCAACGGCGGCTCTGTGTGAGTAATGGCAGCCAACACATTTGCCTTGAGTTCAGGCAAGACAGAGCAATTATTAAGCGAGAATGGCTTAATCGGCCACTTCTCAGATGAGCTGCGAATCCACGGAGGACCTTTCCACCACAAATCGTGGGTCAAAAGTTGCGATGGAAGCATACCACGCGAAAGACAATCACTTGGATTACTAGCTCCGGCAATATGATAAAAATGTTTAGAGTCCAAGTTTTCTTGGCACTGAGCGACGCGATTACCGACGAAAACTGACCAACGATGTGGTGAAGAATGAACCCATGATAAAGCAATAGTGGAATCAGAAAATGCGTATATCCCGGCAATGGTCATACGTGTTGCATATGTGTCTCGCACAGTTTTTATTAATTTTGACATAAGTAAAATAGCGCATAATTCTAAGCGAGCGAGCGTAGTGATTTTTGTTGGCGAAACCTTTGATTTAGCGCAAAGAATGCGAGTTTGAATGCCAGACGGGTAGGTACAATGGGCATAAATGACACATCCCAGACCATTCATGCTAGCATCACAAAAAGCAACAAGACGTAATTCACAACCAACTTCGACGCCTACATGACGTGGAATCCTTAAAGTGTCAAGCATTTGAAGTTCTTGCGCAAGAGCGAAAAAACGGGTGCGTATGTGCTCCGGTGCAGGATCGTCCCAATCACACTTGCTGAGCCACAGTTCCTTAATTAACAACTTGGCATAGAGAATCACAGGCGCGACCAATCCGAGCACGTCAAATAGTCGTGCAACCATCGAGAGTATGTTTCTCTTGGTGCACCTTTCATTAATTGCGGCGCATGTGAAATGAAAATTATCTTCACATGGTTCCCATGAGAGACCTAAGACCTTAGAGACATTATTGTCAACATCAAAATCAAGCGACTTGCAGTGCGTGTCGGGAAGCGAGTCAAGTAGCACTGGTGAATTGCTAGACCACTTCACTAAGTCAAAGTCACCCGATTTGAAAAACTTAATCAAGTTGCGAGCTAATTGCGTGGCAGTATCCTCATTTGCAATAGAAAGAACCAAATCGTCCATATACAGACAGGTCTCTGCCACTTTCGCGGCATCAGGATAGAGCGGACTCATGTCAGTAGCCAGCTGTCGCACAGTGCGCATAGCTATGTAAGGGCTTGACTTGAGACCGAAAGGTTGCCTATTAAAGGCATAAGTTCGAATTTTTTCCGATTCGTTGAATCTAAATAAAATGCGTAGGTATTTATGTTGGTCTACTGGTACACCAATCCGTAAATAATATTGTTTTATATCAGCGTTCATTGCAATAGGAAATAATCTAAAACCTAACAATAATAAAAACAGATCGGCCTGTAAATTGGGTCCAATATGTAATATATCGTTAAGCGAAAGTCCTGTATGCGTTTTAGCACTCGCGTCCAATACGATGCGCGGCATCGGTTTATCAGGTCGGACTACTGCGTGATGCGGTATATAATAACCATCAGAGGACAGCTCAGATTCTTTAACAGGACTGAGGTAATTGTTATCAATATAATCCTGAATAACCTTGTTATAATTTTCGCGCACTATCGGTGCCTGACGGAGCTTACGCTCGAGTGAAACGAAACGGCGATAAGCGGTAGCGTGCGAATTACCTAATTCCGAAGGGTCCCTACAGAACGGTAATGCAACTGTATAACGACCTACGTCGTCACGGGTCACGGTAGCCGTGAAAATATTTTCGCAATCTGTCTCCTCTGGTGACAACAAGCGTTTCATGGGTACTTCTTCAAGTTCCCAGAACCTTTGCACTATATCATTAAGCGCTAACGCAGAAAAAGACGCGGCAGTAGGTAAAATATGTTTACGCGGGTAATCTCCCATAAGTACGTAACCAAATGTTGTAGATAAAGCACACGGTGCGCGCGGCCCACACTCGACCATATTTCCTAAGTATATAAATGGGAATAGCTGGGCACCTAACAATAAATCAATCTTGCCCGGAATATTCCAGCTTAAGTCAGCGAGCGGAAGGTTACGAAAATCTAGGTCGCGATCACAATCGATAAATTTCGAAGGCAATTGATCCGTAATGCATTCTACAACAAGCGCATGTATAGTGTATTTCTGATCCGGATAAATACGGGATTCAATGTCTAAATGAACATAACCGATTATCGGACTTGAAGCGGAACCAACACCTTTAACATAGGAATTATTCAACGGTATTATCGGTAAATTTAATAAACTAGAACAAGCAGATGTTATTAGATTATTCTGCGAGCCATTATCTATCAAACACCTAACTACAGATTTGATACCAGCGCTACCCTTAGAGCGCGCGTATACCTGAGCGGTTGACAAAAGTATATCACCCTTATGACAAGAAGTGTAAGACTGTGTATGTGTAACTGGTTCTGTAGCAAGCGGGGGCGCTCGAATGCATGACGAAGTCGTGTGAGCGCGATGAGAAGGCGCGGGCGAAGTAACGGTCGCTCGATGAGCGGGCGGCGGCGAGTACGCGACGGCGGTATTTACCATAGCCGCATGCGATTGCGAATTATTACTATCAAAATGCAATAACCTATGGTGTCTTTTATTACAGAAACAGACTGACGTACTCTTACAATCCGGAAGTTTATGTAAAGTGCTTAAACAATTAACGCAACCGTACTTCGATTTAATAAACTCATATCTAGCCCTTGCGTCTCGCATATTTTTAAACTGAGCGCAATCATATAAATGTCGATGGTTACCACTACACAAACAACAATTCGCGGTAACTGCTGCGTAAGATTTGGAGGTGTGATGAACGCGCCGGTCGCGTGAGGGCGACGTAACAACAGCAGCGGGTTTCGTATATGACGAATTTCGCGGGTTTGAGCGCTCCAAAATCTTAGCCTGATCTTGTATAAAAGCGATAAGCTGTTGTGTCGTAGGCACTTCCACATCCCGAATCGAAAGTTCAAAGGCTTGGATGGTTTGAGGATCCATCCTTCTCAAAGCGCATTGAAGAAAAATAAAATCAGTTAGATCTGTTATGCCTAATTCTTTTAGAGCTGATATCGAAGCGGAGTATTTACTAACAAAGGTATCGAGCGCGTTCGCAGTGTGCGAGCAAGTTTTTAAGTCCAGTATATTATTGAGATAATATGTACCTAATGAGCGTTTGTCGTGGTATTTCTTAACCAAACTATCCCACAGTATTCTATATGTTTCACCTGACGGAATAATACCGGAAGTGAATTTTAGTGCGTCGTGGGTGAGTTTAGAAATTAGATACTGTACACGTTGCGAGTCAGAAAGCTGTTGATTCAAATGAATATTAGCTTTAAAAGACTGATAAAAGGTATTCCAGTTTTCAGGGCGTCCGTCAAAACTCGGAATTACTAAAGGTTCTAATTTCACTACGGACTTGATCGAGCTACTGGTCTCGAGTGAACGCACCTTAGAAGTGGTTAATATTTTATTTCTAATGCGTTTAACTCTCGAGTATAAATCATCAAATGAATCGAGGCAAGAATACTCGGGCTTGACCGTAATCTTTGATAACAAATTTATATTATTTATTTTATCAACAATGGACTCAAATTTATCGCGTAAATCATCTATCATCTCCGTTTCAGCCAGAAAATTCTCGTTAGCTCGCGTTGATGAATCGAAAGAAATTATACCTTTCGACGATGTGTACATACGATTAATACGTTGAAATAATAATTCTTTCTTTTGATTCAACATAACCAACATGACTTCGCGGCTTGATTCGCTTTCCGTCATGTTTATAAAATAATATCACAATACAACTACAAAGTGATAGGTATATCTACCTAGTTAGTGTAAAAACACAAATTAAATTTAAATCTTAAAATGACTTAGCGTAAAGTACAGTGGTGGAGCGGTAAATAAGTGGGTAGGTATAAATAAGTTCAACTAAATTGAGTATAATGGATATTATTACCAATTAATACGTAATTCACCAAATCTAACAATTAATTATATTTAAATACGAGTCTACCAATAATTACGTAGTTCTCGTGCGTTTTAAACACAGAATTTACCAAAAAATGGGGCGCAAGAATTCACTAAAATTACGTGAATCTTTTTTATGGTATGAATAGAAAAGTAAATTCACCAATATTTACGTGAATCACTGGCCTATCCGTACTCGTAAGGACCAAATTGTATGGTCAGGCGTGTAAATAGCCCGACCAGGGTGTGATTGCTCAACAGTTAGCGTACGAGGTGTAGGGAAGTAAACCACTTCTATCGATCAAACCAATCATGCCAGCACTAACCTGCAACACCGACCAAGTCCCGATCCTCCAGAAGGCAGCGAGCAGCGGCGAGGTTTCTACGGTCTCTTGCAAGGTATTGACCGGCCGGTCACGATCGAAGACTAGAGCACTCCACATACACCTTGTAAAGGTTACAAGCGAGTCCAAACACTACACGGCTATAGGACTAACGGAAAATCAGCTTCTTTTCACGAGAAATATAACTGATGTCCGTGGCGGAACAAAATTTTTATATTAAAGGCGTCTTCTTAGCGAAAAGCGATGAGAGCAGGGTATGTCCGTTTTTTCCTGCACCAATCAGGCGCAGCGCGCTCACACTATTTGAAGACTGCTAACGCCATCTCTTGAGATCGTCGAGTACATTGGCAATATTACAGCAGTACCAGCACTAATTGCATTCGACAAACAGAATGTGGTTTACTATAAAGACTATGAAATTTATAATATAACGAAATATATTATGGTGCGATTATGTATGCATTTTATAAATATATTGGCGCTCCACCATCCCCTACTCCCACCTTCAAGGGCGGCAACGGATTTGTGACTCTTAGAGTTGCAGGTGCCCATGGGCGGTAGTAGTCATTTACCATCAGGTGACCCGTCTGCTTGTCTGCCCCCTATACCTTAAAAAAGGAGCATATTTACAACTAACGTACCTACTGTGAAGCTCTAAAATGCCTCCTTCCGCGCAATACTGCCTTCCCGGTTATAGTTTTTAAGGAGACTAGTTGAAAACTTATAAAACAGTTATTAAAATGGTTTTCCGCTTCAAGGAACCCACATCATCAGGATTTGAGTCAGTTTTTTTAACTAAGGTATCATGAAAGCCTGGTTTATGGACAACCTGTTAAATAGAAATTTGCGACACCAGCCAACATCCCACAAAATAATTTACTATCAACGCGCTTAACCTCAATAGGACTAATTAACGGCGGCTAGCGAACTCGTAAGTCTTCTGACTTATGACCCTATGTCCAGGGCACATAGGGTTAGTATACACAAGCCCTACGATTTAAATAAACGTAACTTTAGGTAGATACTAGGAACAAGTAACGGTGCGATTCTGTTAGTCGTTTCAATAAACCAATTTCTATCCTAACTAGTCATCTAAACTAATATTATAAAGAAGAAAATTTTTGTGTGTATGTTTGTAATGTTTTCACACAAAAACTACTGGACCGATTGCGATGAAACTTGGTATGTAGATAGCTGGAGACCAGGATTAACGCATAGGCTACTGTTTATCCCTACATTCTAACGGGATCGGGACTTACGCGGGTGAAACCGCGAGGCGCCGCTAGTAACTAATATTATAAACGCAAAAGTCAGGTTGTTTGTTTGTAACGCTTTCATGCATTAACTACTCAACCGATAATCATGAAATTCTTGCAAACTTATTGCCAGGGATACAGAACAGGATATAGGGTACATTTTATTCCGAATTTAAATGTAAATGTAAATTTCAACAGAAAATACCCGAGGAATGGAAAAATTATTTTTACGCGTCAACTGGTATATTGGTTAAGAAATGGTAATGGTGTTTAGGGTATTTTCAAACTTATTTGACGAAATTTGTTATTCCACTTCCATGGTACCAGAATTACGGGACATTTTGCTGCAGCATACCAATTTAACAAATACATATTCGGCAATAACAAAGTAATCAATTCTAAACAAGGCTCTTTGAGAATGTAAGACTGGGAGATAGAGAGTGGGGTTAAGGGGGAAATTTTGATGTAAATTCTGATAATACAGTAAACTACCACTACTACTGCTACCCACAAGGAGGTACTGATTGCAGAACAAGAGCATCCTTCTTAGGGTATACCCCGGTCTTTTGCAATAGACCCACTTGTGACAGACTGACTTTCATCGGTTACGTTCTGATATCTTCGTTGGGGTGATGACCTGTGGTGTTATCCACGCTCTAAAAAAAGAAACTGATCGATATTGATGACTTAAATAGTTTTATTTTCTACCAACAGAATCACGTCCATTACCTTCAGAGTTGTGAGGTCTTGTTATAATCTGTTGCTTTATTGTAATGGTGCCATAAATATGGATAATTACCAAGTCATTGGTTTAGTACATATTATGTCTGCGTCGAGCTGTAAAGCCTAATTTGGAATTGTGTGCAATTGGATTATGTTTCAAGTAATTTATGTTGACTTGGGTTTGGTGACGCAATACAACAAGAAGTTAAGAGAGTTCATACATTACCTTAAGGAGTGTCAAATGTTTATAGATATAGCAATTGTACTGTTGTGGTCGTGTGGTTAAAATATTGGTAGTTGTAATCAACGTGTTTCCACTGATCGAAACGCCGCGCTGGCAGTTTAAAGATGAATCTAATCGGATGTTATGAAAGTTATATCTATATAAATAAATAAAATTAAAGTCTATGTTTATAATGTCATCATAACAGCTTTTTACTAAATGTAAATTTACTGAATGTTCACACGGTACATATACCAAAAAAACATTTTTATTTTATTTCTGCTGTGTTTGTTCCGGATAATATCCGGAATCTGTGGCCTGATTTCCACGGGACTTTAACTGGCTGATAGCTGGTGTTATAAGGAGTAACTCAGGATACTTTTATTTTGAAAAAATTATTAGAGCCGCGCGGGACATGGCTAGTTAAAAATAATACAAAGATAAATCAGTCTAACCAAACATTTAAATGATTTTAAATCAAGATCTAAATCAACATATAAAAGCACGTAAATAACAAATAGATGAAAAATAAAACACATTTAACTCAACAAACATCGCCCCACAACCATTAACCTTCCAACATGTCGGATAGTGAACAGTATCTCTAATCAATTTACATCGATAGGTCGTCCGACCGGCTCGCCACTTAGACCTATCACACGCAACCATTAGTAAGAGGATGTCTAAACACTGGATTACGAGCGCTCGGATAAATAGCTTTTATCTCTGATGTATCTATTGCACCCACAATTAGCATAGACTGCTTCTTTTTATTATTACAAAGAAAATTAGAATTGAAGTCGAGTTTAATTACATTTTTTAATGATCATAGTTTAATGATACTAAAAAACACAACCTTTAATGGGGAACCTAATTGAAAAGAAAAAAAGAGTTATACTATCCACCTTCTGGCTCCATCGTCAGCTCAGATCGCCGTGGCTCCGGCATCAAACCATCGTTACAAGCCCAATCTGTTGGACGAGGGATAAATCACAGATTTGGCTTGGTAACGATGATCTCCTAAAGTAGGCTTTGAAAAGGTCGATTATCCATCCATCCATCCATCCTGACTCCATCATCAGATCCAACCCATACATACATACAAAGGTTCATTTTGATACACTAAGTAGAAGTAGGTTGAAATTGACTCCGAAGATTTGTTTACATAGTTAGGTTACAAGCGAAGCTAGGGCGTGTTAAAAACTAGTGTATTTTGTCAAAAGAAGCGTGACGTGTCTCTGTGACACCTCATTTCGCTATGTATGAATAAATTGTATCAAAATATATTAAATATTGTAAAAACTCGAAATTAAAATTGCGCCATCTGTGAAAGTTGTCCGAACTAATATAATTATAGATAATTAGTATACAACCAACATCAAATTAAAGTAATATGGGGCAGAATTCACAGATGGCGTAAATAAAATAAATCAACTCACGGTCAGCATTTTTCGTTGCGCTAACTCTTTTTTCCGTCGCGTCTGAAGTGTAAAGTGCGTTAAGGAGCTTCGTTACTTGGTACCTAGTCATTTTTCATTTGACGACCCCTGTAGATCAACGGTAGTGCGTTAAACCACATCAGGGCTCGCAAGTTGAAATGCCGCATGATTATGTCTATAAGTCTGGGTGTTTGTATGTGTTATATACATGTATTAAAAAAAGTTTAAACTTGTTCTTAAAAGTTCTTCTCCGCATAACTCTGAAACTGCAGGCGCAGGCGCAAGTCAGATTTTTATCGATTTTATTTTATGCTTAGTAGCTAGTAGTAGTAGAGACATTAATTGTCCAGCGACTTTGTAGCCCGACAGAAATATACTTGTCGCGTGACGTTGCACGCGATGTCGCGTATGAGTTATGACATCTAAAGGACGCGGGACATGTCAATCGTCTTCCTACGAGCGTCGACATAAGCGACTTTCGTATTCCTCGACAGTCGCCCTACAGCTTTTGATTAATGAGGACGCGTGTTGCTTTGCATTCCGCTTTTTTTCACTGTATTCGCTGGAGCTTTTATTGTTAGCAATAACGACGAAACGTAGTTAAAAATATTGGCAATGAAGTACTCAAAGACTTGTAACTTGTAAATTATCTTGTAATCATAAGAAAACTCTTCGATAGCCAATTCGATTTGAAATCGGTAGTAAAAATAGAAGCCTTCTGACGCGATATTAAATATAACAATAAAAAAAGACTAATTACATGCAGATACTTCACAGAACACTGCCGTTTTCTATAATTAAAATAAATTTGAAATTGTACAAAACAGACAAGCTATAAAACTGCAACTAACCGCAGAACGCATGGTACTGCTAAGAACAACATTACCTAGATACCTAGTAAGGCCAGGGTTATCAGACCTAAATTTTTGCCCGAAATATCAGTTACCAAAAAAACCCGGAAGTTTTGTTCATTCATTGAAAACGGTGGAAGACTGTCGAATTAATTAATTTTGTAAGGAAATTTGTAAAAAAAAATATTAATTACTTTTACCAACCAAACCAGATTAGAGTTCTAGCAAATTGTAACAAATATTGAGATGTCAACTCGCAACTGTCTATTATTTACAATTTAGCACTGAATATAATGACATGCTAAATATTGTATCAGTTAATTGAGACAATTATTAAAAAAAAAGTACTAGCGATTTCTATCAATTCAAACTTTAAAAAAAATAACCATTGAATATTCAAAACTAATTTAGATCTCCAACCCTTATTGAAGTGACTTAACTAGACCAAATAGTATAAAAATTACCTAACATTGTGACCTGCGATAAATATTTTTAAAATATTTTACTGATCATCCAGGGTATTTTGTAACAATTAAAAAATATACCTATTAAAATCTCGTAAGAGAATTCTACACAAACAAAACAAGCGTTGAGTTATAACTTCTTGCTTTTTGAAGTCGGTAAATTTAATAACACTGAAGCTACACAAATTTTAATAGAATCATGATAAAATAAAGTGGCATGTAGGTGTATACCTTGATATATTCTTAAAATATTATTATCATTATTTTAAGATAACTACTCAGATTTTTATCGGGACTTTTCAATTATACATCTGATATCCCTAAGGGGCGAGTTCAACTCGTAAATCAACCAAGAGATTTATTCAGTGTTTGCTCTAGAAAATATCCTTCTAAGGAATGTTGTTAGCTGAGCTGGATTATGCGTATCGATCATTTTAATGTTTGTTGTAAACACCATGTATGTATGTTGTTTGCTAAGGGTTCTGAGAAACAGTGTTCGTCTGTAAAAAAAAAAACATTAAGGCCACTTTGAAATGGATTAATGTACATTCAAATGCTTCTTGACTAGATCACAGCAGCTAATGGATGACTTGTTAAAAATATAATCAGGAGCATATTGATAATCTTGAAAAAGAAGGACAGGACTGAATAATCCGGGCGAAATAACCATAACGGTGCGATGGCACAAAACCTAAACTAAATCTATATATATATATATCAAAATGAATCTCTATTTCCCTTGGTCACGGCATCACGCGTGAACGGCTGGACCGATTTCGCAATTTCGCTTTTGACATAACTGGCAGTCATTTGACAGTTGGCGCGATTGTTCAATATTCATACTTAAGACAGGACAAGGTCTGTCGGGTCAGCTAGTCTCTAATAATGATATAGTTCAGAAAAGCTAATAAAATACCCTTAAAAGTGAACACAATTAAAAAGCAAAAAACAGTCCACTATACAACCTCCTGGCTCCAGCATTAGACCATCTTTGCAAAGTCAAATCTATTGGACTCGTCATAATGAATCATATCAGCCCAAACTTAAAGGGTTTACAAGTAGCAACTGAAGAGTTCCTCAAGATGCCAAACTATAGTAATATCATCCGAACATACATACAAACAATTCGACACGACATACGAAGCATGTCAAAATGTACTTCCAAGATTAGTTTACATAGTTAGGTAGTTAGTTATAAGTGAAACTAATAAAAGTGTTATAGTATAAGAATTTAAAATTCTCCCGTAATGGTGGAGTAATTATAACGACAAGCAAGTCGCCTATCATTAACAGTAACAGTGTCAATGCACTTCCAGACAGTACAAAAGACAAGGAGTCTTTGCCGTTGGAACAAGGTAATTATAATTATATATATGGTAGGTATATGTATATATATTTATGTATAGGTATGTATCTATGTATGTGGTATATATATGTGTGGTATTTATGTAAATGGTAACATAATACGTAGTATATTTAGTGTGATTAGATAACATTTTGTTTTATAAACTACTTTTAGTTAAAACGCACCTACTTCCTGTTTTTTCTGCATCAATCAATGGTTGACTGGTAGAGAATGCCTTAGGCATTAAGTCCGCCTTTGTACCAGATGTGCATAAAGTGTAAATAAATAAATAAATAATGTACCTTATTTTAATTCTTAAATTTGGCAACTCCCTCTTCTGCAGTTTCTAATTATTGGCTGCTAATAAAATCTTTTTAACAAAAAATTAAACCGACGAAAAGAACTAAAAAGCAAAAAATAAATAAACCTTAAGTCTTAAGTATTGAGCTTATTTACATAAACTATCTAATTTTATATAAACTTATTTTGAGTCGGCGCCAAACAACAAACTGATTAATTATCAAAATTTTATTTGGCGCCAACTTAAAAAATAAGTTAATATAAAATTAGATAGTTTATGTAAATAAGCTCAATACTTAAGACTTAAGGTTTATTTATTTTTTGTATTTACTTTTCATCGGTTTAATTTTTTGTTGAAAAGCTTTTATTTTATGGTTTTTTTCATCATCATGATGATGATGATGAAAAATGATGATGATTTCTAAACGCAATACCTGATAAAGTAATGAAAAGTAAACAGAAACACTATTCGTTCCTACAATTTTCGAGGGTGTCTCTCAATTTTTTCAGGATCCCATCATCAGATCCTGACTTCCTTGACATGGGACCACCCTTGAGGTATACCCTATCTAACAAAAAAAGAATAATCAAAATCGGTTCATAAATAACGGAGTGAGGGCTGAACAGACATACAAAAAAAAATATATATTATACGGTCGAATTGAGAACCTCCTTTTTTTTCGTCGGTTAAAAAAGAAATTATCCTTAATTGGCAATTCAAATTTAAAAGTGGAAGGTCATCGTCCAAGATCTAATAATTTAATAACATTCTTATTTATATTTTTTTACAGAATACAGATACCAAAGCATCTACGTATGTATCCGTGTTCTAGAACTCATTAATATAAGCTTTGTTAGTTCTACATAGTGTTGTGTGCTAATATTATTTTATTTATATGTCGTTCTATTATATTCTATTGACAGTGCTGTTTTTCCAGTGGTTAGCGATCCTGAAAGCTAAGCCAGAGGTCGAGGGTTCGATTCCCATCAAGGACAAATTATTGGGTGATGAGCACGATCATCTCTTTTTTCTGCTTCTAAAGTCTGGTTACCGTAGTACAGGCTCTGCCTAGTTTGGGATAAGACGGCCATGAGTGAGGTGTGTCAAGTTCACCAACCCTTCTTCGGAATGTAGTCGTTTTAAGGCGGGAAAGAAGGAAGAAGGTAAATTTGTATAAGGAAAAATGGGTAGGGAGAGGAACCTAAGGTAAGAGAGACTGCAAGCCTCGAATGGGGAACGAGACTGAGACTGTAGAGGCTCGCAGAAGCCAGGGTCGCGTACTCGCATGTCCTACAGGACATGGCTGGTGTTCCTGATCTCTCTAGTCACAGGAAATACATTTCCTGTGACTAGAGAGATCAGGAACACCAGCTAGCAATAAAATACTCTCTATTTCAGCTATATTTAGTTAATTTAATAATCACAAAGCTAGGTAGAAAGTCTTGATTCAAATTCAAATTCAAAATAATTTATTCAATTAAGACACTAAGTGACATTTATGAACGTTAAATTGAAGCTACAGTTAAAATCATAGATCGGCGCAAACAGACGCCACAGCATGTACTGGATTGTCGAGATAAATTAGGTGAAAACACCAAAATCTATCGCCTGCTTGTGTTGATCTATAACTTCCAGTTTCCAAAATGGGTAGAGCCTTATGAGAAGAATACTGGCAAAGAAACTCATGGCCACTCTTTTTAAAAGTCAGATCTTCAGGTACAATAGTGTTAGTGTTACACGAAAGGTAAACAGGACACAAGCTGATGCCACCTGAATTTCATTTTATTGAAATGCTCCAAAAGCATTGTACATGTATTTTTGTTTTTATTAATTAGGAAAACACCCACTTAGACTGCCCGCCACGAAACTCCAGTAAAATATATTTTTTCAAGTAACTATCATACTTTACCACCAACGCGGTAAACTTTTAATTACAATTAGTTGAAACTTTCATTACGTTCTCCTCATAAAATCGTCATATTTGCCGTATTTGTAAATTGAATACTTGTTGTAGATTTAAGTATTTCAATGGGTTGGAGAGTTGAGAGCGGTCAGTATGTCATGCCAATAATTTTATTACGAAGGGCGACGGTCGAAAGCAGAAAAATTGATATTTAAAACTATAACAAGTAATGAAAACAATAATTAAAGTTTAGTAATGGCGAACCGAAAAAAGTTAGACGATCCGACTCGTGGCTTCCGACTGTTGATGTTGGAATCATCACAACGAATCATATGCGCCCAATTTCGAGGAGTTTACTAGTAGCCACTGAAGAGTTCCACTATTTACCTCCTGCCTCCATCATCAGATCAGCTCCAAGATGCCAAATTATATAGTTTTATTTCGAAACAAGGTTGAAGATATGTTTAAAGTAAAGATTCTTGTTAAAAGTGAAGCTACTATAAAAGCGTATTAATAAAAATGTATACTCGTCATTTGACGGCAGGCGAAGAACTACAATGGGTTAATCGATAAATGTTTGCATTCTTCATGAGTTCGTTGTATTTATATAGCAGTTGTATGGTTCCGTACATCATGAATGAAAAAGCATCCTAGGATCATAGGGATTATACTTTAAAAAATTATACAGGGAAGATATTGCGTAATCCTGCTAATATTATAAACGTGAAAGTTTGTGAGTGTGGATGTATGTTTGTTACTCTTTCACGCCAAAACTACTGAACCGATTGCGATGAAACTTGGTATTTAAATAGCTGTAGACCTGGATTAACATATAGGCTACTTTTTATCCCAATATTCCCACGGGATCGGGACTAACGCGGGTGAAACCGCGTGTCGCTGCTAGTTTATGTATAATGTAGAATATTAAGACATTTCTCATTTTGTTCGCAGTTTAACACAAACTACTAGAGGTCGCCTGGTGGTAGGATTTCGACCATAGTACATTTTTTTATATTTTTTGTTTTTTTCTTAATGGCTAATATAACCTGTCAACATAAATACGTGTTTATATAACTGTACGAAGCCTGAGGTAGCCATTTTCACGTTATTTTAAAATTTGAAACACATATTGTTTAAATATTTTAGATTTCTACACTTCTATATATAAACTTTAAGCTATGCAAATGTCACATCTATAAGTGCGCGAAATTTGCTTAACAACGGGTACAAATGGCCTGTTGGTCTAGTGGCCCTAACTGCTAAGCCAGAGGTTCGATTCATACCCAGGACAAATAATTGTGTGATGAGCACGATAATTTGTTCTGTGTCTGAGTGTAATTTATCTATAATATGTATGTATTTAGAAATATATAAGTATGTTTATCAGCAGTCTGGTTACCATAGTATAGGCTCTGCCTAGTTTGGGATCAGACGGCCGTGTGTGAGATGTGTGGAGTAATATTATTATTATTATAAATAAATCACTTCACGTATTAATATATGCACATCTAGCTACCCGGCCACGCGTTACTGTGGCTAAGTAATTTGCAATAAAATAAATATTGTGACTATAAATTGAGATAAAAACTATCCTCTCTCTCAAGTTGGAACAACTGCACACAGTGTGTAAGATTTCATTAGTGCATCAGTGCAGTGAGAACTGATAATATTCATACTAACTATGTTTCGATTAAAGAAAATACTGTCCGTCTACGAGTTGGTATATTTCGTATTCCTAGTTAATAAGTCCTGCAATTTAAACAGCATATAAATCTTGGAACGGCTGCAGTTGAACTAGATTATCGGCCGAACCTACGAAAATTGTGGGTTACCAAGAAAATGAAACAATTACAAGCCGCGTTTGTGGAACAAAGATTAATCTATAAGACAAGCCGGCGACTTGTAAGGCTTAAAGGAATTCATGAACATTCGTCAAATGTGTATTATATCCTTAATTGAATAACACTATCTCGCACAAAACTAATTTTGTTAAAATAAATGGTGATTTAAAAGAGTGGCCGTGAGTTTGTTTGTCTGATTTCTTCTCACAAGGGTCAACTAATTGGACACGGGGCGATTATAGATCGAAACTGGCAGATAGCTATCTTATATTATTTGTTTTCCTTTCGCTAAAGTAAGTTATTGTTGCGGTAATATTGTGTTGATCTATAAATTTTAGTTTAAAAATACGATTGCAAGTAATTTTTTAATAATTTGAATTTGATTTCGCACTTATTAAGGGATAAATCCGTACGAGTAGTGAAAATTGTGCAGAAGATATATTAGGTATTTGAGGAGGAAAACCCCGCCTCTTACCTTCTGTTAGTAACCCCTAACAATGACAACAGCCAAGGATAATATATCTGAACGAATGGCCATTGATAGTGAAAGCAAACCGAACACCTTCAAAAAAGAATATGTTCAGGAATGCTCGTTGTCACTGTCCCAAAAAAAGGCTAGGTATTATTTTTTTGGTATAATTATAATATAGGTAATTAAAAAATAAAAATAAAACTTGTATATATCTTCGTAAAAATAACAACGTATACACAAAAGACGGAGAAAGGGAAAAGAGTTGGCAATTTGCTGCAGCGGTATTTTATTTATCAGTATAATTATTAGTATATTAGGATTAGGAAAGTAATATATTAGGATATTAGTAATATTATATCAGTAAGTATTCAATTCTGAACAGTCTCTTTATAAAGGCTGACAACACATCGCACTGTAATTATGTATGTATTTATATAACTTAGAGGTTTTTACAAGATATATGAAGAAAGAAACTTCCAACCGAAGGACTACCTTAAAATTAAAAAAGACAACAGAATCTTAAATAATCTAACGTCACTTTCCTTAAAAAAACTCCTGAAGGAAAGATGTATTCCATTTTCAAAATTTTTCTTTTTTTTCCACAACCAATCAACAGGAAGACAACCTTCCTCACGTAATTTATTCACTTTAGTCTATGGATGTTTCTAACACATTTGCGCAAATTTTTTTTCTGGAGAATCCACAGCAAGGACATCATTACAGATTCGATGCAGTATTGAGCATTCTATTACCGCAATATCAACTCATACCCGTTAGGTTCACTAGTGGTTGCGACTAAGCAGTGACAGTCAGTTGTAGTTACAGTGACACTAATAGTGTAGTTTCTATAAGGCTGTAATTGTACCGAGGCGTTAACTGTCGCGCACCTTAACGAGCAATTCAGCGACAAGGTAAAGCTATATTTACAATGGAATATTATTTCACGGTCTTAAGGAAGGTATGTTCTTAGCAAGGCATAGCGTGTGGTTTTTGTGAAGGTCCGTGGAGTTTTCCAAACGTAGAAAAAAATATGTTTTTTCGATTAGCTTGTAAAAACGGTGGCTACCGATTTTTCTGCACCGGTGGTACTCGTAGAGTATGGCTAATCTTATACTCCCCAAAATGGAGCATACCCAAGCAGTTCAGAGACAGGTAGATATGGCCGTGCTTCTTAGGTACTTAAACTACGATCAAACTGCATAAGAACTACTATCAAATTTGAATCTTATTTTTTCGCAAAAAGGGTATGTTTTTCTTTGAAAGTGTGAATGATTGACGATCTTCCACTTTGATCTCGGTGCGTTCACGCATATGAGTCAGATAGGTGTCTTAATAAAAGCTGTTCCCGGATCCCTCCTATTTGAGGCGCAGTACCGCACACCGTGTGGTTTAAGTCGCATGCACGACGTTGGGGTGGATGGTACGAGGAGGTTCCCACAGGCAAAAAAAAATATAAGGAGTGGGTTCACTTCGATAGTTCTCCGGGTAGGGTTCGAAATCGCAACCACTTAATCGCAAGTCCGGCGCCTTAGCCATTGCGCTACTGTCTCTTCTATCTATATCTAGTACGTACTTTACGATAATAATAATAATTAATTTGCACTATCTGTAACGACTCATATCCATCCTTAAGTCTTACAGTATAGATTGAGTTTGCGATAAGGTAATCCATTGCACATTTCTACCATACACTATGAACGAAATTGATTGTATGGTGGAGGAACAAAAAATGATTTTATCCATCTAACATCGATTATATCTAAGTTACATTTTACATACATACGTACACTCAAGCCTTTATCATCAAAGAGTGGGAAGGACGGGAATAGGGGAGAGGGAAGGGTTAGGGCCTCCGGTAACGTCACTCACACGGCGAAATGCAATGCAAGCATTGCTTCACTGCCGGTTTTCTGTGAGGCCATGGTATCGAACGGAGTCGAGCCGGCCCATACGTGCCGAAGCATGCCTCTCCCACGTATAACAGCCCTCTAAGAAATGATTACGTCTAACTTTAAAAAGGTTAGCTTTCCTAACGTGTTTTAATGATCGAGCGGCCGTGGCCCAACAGTTGGTGTTTTTAAGTTGTACTAGAGATCGCTTGGTGGCCGAATTTCAACCATAGTTTCTTTCAATGGCCAATATTACTTGACCTCTCATTGTATAGACTGTTGTACCATGACAGGCCAAAATATATACTTACAGCTTTATATACCCATTTTTGCAATTTTTTCAACTTTATAGCAAATATTGTTTCTGTAAATATTCCGAAATTCACGTTACAAAGAATTCTCTTCACGTATAATATATATATATATGTAAAATAATATATACTAGTCGCGAAAACTTTAATTGTGCGATGCAATATCTGCGACCACTACGTAGTTTCTTGCTCATTTTCGTCACAACACGTCAAAGGGTCTTTTACTGTGTATCGACGTCACCACAAAACCATACAAACGTCGTGTGCTACAAAGCCTAAATAGGTATTTTAAAACTTCTGCTGTACAAGAAGCTCTGTTTTAATATTTTTCTAGACACTAATCGAGCTATTTAGACAAAGCTGTCCCATCCTCTAAAGCCTTATTAAACACGTCCTTAATGTAGAAAATATATTCGATTTAAACTATAACACTTTTATCTGGGAATGCAGTAAGTTGGATCGTGGGTTGCAGTGATAGCGACTCACGCGAAACGTGCAGTTTTACACCCCACTGTTCTATCTCGCAGGGGTCAAGCAAGTCAACTAAAGACATGTTTGGATATCTTGCTTAATAGACGTGTTAATGTCGAGTCGCTGTAAGACATATTGTTGCACTAACTAGCCCGCGGCTTCTAAAGTTATCATTTGGAAAAGTCGGAAACAGTCGTTTCTACTGGGGGAAAGGTATCTTATCCCCTGATCGGTTACTACCTAACTACTAAGTTAAGGCCTGAAAGCGTGACATACAAACAAATTCACATTCGCATTAATAATATGTATATCATTTGTGTCGCGAGGCCTTTACAAATATTCAAACAACGAACACAAAAAAACACTTACACTTCAATAACTATTTGTGGATCACACAATTTTTGACCCGTGTGAAATAGAATCATAGTTACGAATCGACCACTTTTGTTTCTTTGTTTAAACGAGCTAATCTCTGGAACTACTAGACGGATTTTAATAATTCCTTTTGCATTTGATAGACCGTTTGAGGAATCTTATATATAAGCTATTAAACATCACACTACGTCTCTTACAAGTGGAACAGTGTCCATAGGCGCAGGTGAAACGGCGAGAAAATACACATATAGACAGATCAAAAATTATTTTTCAAAATGAAGACAGAATATTTGAAAATGGAATGTTGAAACACCGCAACATTATACAATAAGTTGAGTCGTGACCGGCGGAGAGCTATTGACGCTGCACTGCGCCGGCGCAGGCGCTGCTATTGTTTACACAGCATTGTTTGAATTAAGACCTAACTGTTAGTACTTGTAATTTGAGCACTTAGTATTTTTAGTTGGGTCGATGAACTGATACGGGAACTAAATATGCTTTACACAGGACATTAGTGAAAGGTCTAGCCGTATTAGGGATACAATGGACAGAGCAGCAGATTATTTTTATCTGCAAATGTGCGTCTACTACAAAAATATTTTCAGTTGGACTGGTATTGACATAACCAGCCTTATTACAAAACGTGGGCTAGGGCGTGGCAAAACTACTTTTTTTATTATTTTGATTTGAAGTTAAGTTGTTTTTAATTAGATATACTTTTTAATTTCAAATTTTTCTTGCAATATTCTTTAGCGGATGGACGCAGACTGCCCAAGACCGTGATACCTAGTTACCCTTTGGGGAGGCCTTCATCCAGCATACGGCAATAGGCTGATGATGCTGATGATGATACATATTTGGTGATATTGAAAATAACTTTTCTCGCAATATTTTTATCAGATGGACGGGGACTGCCCAAGACCGGGGTAGATGGCTTATGATGATGATCAATATTTGGTGATATTGAAAATATCCCGGAAATACTAGATACTGTTATGCATTAGGTATGCATTGATTTTATGACTAGAGAAACTAACTTTATGATAGAACAGTATCATCTATTATCCACTTAGAACCCACTTTGTACAAATAAATAACTTGGATCAATATAATATTGTGCTGGGATCAATGCTTCACTTCGGATTATAGGGCTGGCACTCATCAATATAGTCATGTTAATTCACAACTTGTTATAATTAATCAAACAAACAAAAACTGTTGGAAACACGTGCGTCGTAAATATGTGGATATACGCAACAATAACTTTATCGCAATTAGCCAATAGCTGTATCAAGACATTTAGACGCTTCAAATAACCATAGCAATAACGTCTTTATTGTTGTGTGTATACAAATAAATAAATCCATTAAAATACCCAATAAAATATAAAATAACATCAATTAAGTTCAGTGTTCCATCCCTCGGGAACATTTATGCAGTGTATAAAATACGAACAAACAAACATTGATTTTTATATATAAGATAAGATACCAGAAATCCTCAGGAGTTGCTGATATAGGCCCGACAAGTCTCCAGACTTATCGAGCCTATATCGGTCTCTCAAGTGATGTCTCTGTATCTAACTACTTACATAGGCAGCGCTAATCGTTTACTTTCGTAACATATTTTTATTTATTTTATTTTATTTTATTATTTTCGGGTGCTATTATAAAATACTAACAGCCCGCCCCGGTTTCGCACGGATAGCAAAGCATGTATTGATTTTTTTGACATCTTTAACAATCGTCGTCATATTTCAACCGTTTAACAAAAAACCTTAATGAATTATACACCTACACCTCCCTCATTAATCACTCCGTTTATTGGTGAAAACCGTATGTAAATTCATTCGGTAGTTATTTATTTTATCGCGAACAGACAGACAGACGCGGCGGGGCACTTTATTTTATAATATGTATCTAGTGATAATTGTATGCGTATAGACTAATAGTTTAATATTGTACAACCCTAGCCCTGTCGACCGGTATAACACAATACGTTCGCTATCGTTCACTCGCGGTCCATTCACTCACAAGAATGCGTCGATACGATCGGCGCACGCGCACCCGTTGCCATGCCAACAGCTTTGTTGATTATACCATTCTTATAAGGTATTAATACTGACTTGTTATTTTTTATGATTAAAGTTGGCATTGTGTTTAATTTAACAGTAATAAAACGTATCGCGTATTTTTTTACGAAGTTTTTAGTTATTTTTTTTACGCACGATTGAGTTAGGTACTTAAAACCTGCGTGCATGTGTAGTAGAACCAACAAGTTGAAAGACGCGCATTCGATTCCATGTAACTTACAGAAAGTTATTTTTGGAATTATTTTGTATGCTGATCAAAAGATAGTTACATGAGAAAATTATGGTAAAATCTAAAATGCCTCAATAATATGTTTATATAAATGATTATTCTGTCAGGCGTGTATTTATACGGTCTGTTTTACTAAAACAATTCCTTGATCTGCCATGAAACTGGACCATGTCATTTTCTTAGGGTTTCTGTTGCATATGAAAGTGCCTACATCTCTTTTTCGCTATTTATATCTGCAAAGCAGAGAATTTTAGGGGAGATGTACTTATGGCCTAGCACAGGCCTCCTTACGCTCAATAAATAACCCTCTCTGGTAAAGAATGAGAACCTTTAGATATCTTCCTAGCAGCACAAAGGAGTCCACTGTCTTTGGATTCCTTCAAAGCATATTCTGATTTAGACAGACCAGGTCACTCCATCCTATATTTTTTACACAGCGTGTACGTAATCCTAGTAATATTATAAACGTGAAAGTTTGTGAGGATGTATGGATGTACGTATGTATGGATGTTTGTTACTTATTCATACTAGACCGATTGCGATGAAACTTGGTATGTACATAGCTGGAGACCTGAATGAACATATAGGCTACTTTTTATACCGATATTCTCACGGGATCGGGATTAAGAGGGGTTAAACCGCGGGGCGCTGCTAGTAATACATATAATCCTTGGTATTCTTAACTTAAACAAACCTGTGCCCGCAGCTTTGCCCGCATTTACCTGTACCTACATATTACAGAAATAAAATATAGTCTATGTTAATTCTGGATAAAGTAGCTATCTAATCGTGAAAGAATTATTAAAATCTGTTCAGTAATTGCAGAGTTTATCGACTACAAACAAATATTTTTTCTACTTTATATTAGTTTAGTATAGATGTAATTATATATAATATTTAAAAAAAAAATATTGAATAGTACTATAAAAAAATTAGGCAGTTATTATGTTACAGAATTCTTCTGCATATAGTTCACCCGCACCTTATATAGCCTCCGACGCAAAATGTAGCCAGTCTACAAAAAACGTTAATCCGCGTATTATAGGTTAGCCAGTAAAAAGTGTTGCCATAAAAACTAAAGCCAGTTATAGGCAGATGATGTCAACCTACAAGGTAGTAAGATTTTTTAAGGCCACGAGTATGTTTGTAATGAGTAAAAAATTAAGTTAAGCCATGTACTGTGTTACCTACTGCTATTTTTTGTACACCATATACCTATATACTCTGTATCCCCGAAGGGGTAGGCACAGGTGTATTGAACACCAGTATTTTTGCAAGCAATTGTCGTCGTTTTGCGACTGGCCTGTTGGTCTAGTGGTTAGTGACCCTGACTGCTAAGCCAGAGGTCGTGGGTACGATTCCCACCCAGGACAAATAATTGTGTGATGAGCACGATAATTTGTTCTGTGTCTGGGTGTAATTTATCTATAATATGCATGTATTTAGAAATATATAAGTATGTTTATCAGCAGTCTGGTTACCATAGTACAGACTCTGCCTAGTTTGGGATCAGACGGCCGTGTGTGAGATGTGTGAAAAAAAAAATTTACTTACGTCACTGAAAGGGCATGATTTGAGCATGTTGCTCAATACTGCAGCTAATAACTGCATAATATTTTTTGAAAAAAGCACCCGTTTACAAGTCATGACCGTTTGAATTTGTAGGTATTATTACCTCCGTTTCCGACAAAAGCAGGCGTACCCTTAAGGGCAAACATTGTCCCCTACCTATCTTGTGTCTTTTAAAATTGTTCGTTTACAAAAATTAATCAGTATACTTAAGAAAAATATTGATTTGTTTACATACTGAACGCGATGGTACTGGACTTGGTGAAGTACGTAGGTACGACATAAGTCATTGACATTTAAACATGATCTAAAAGCATTTGATACTACAAGCTTGTAATTCTAGCATTATTTGTCTAGTCGCATTTTGTTTCTTCTTATGAAACCGGTGAAGTGCATGGTATGTGAGGAATTCTATGTCCTTATCTTTGAGATAAGGCAGTCTCATTGTCTTATTACGCACTCAGACGTGTTGAGAAAATTGTTTAAAATAATCTTTCGAATGACATACTAGTATATGGCTGTTTTTTATTGTTTAGTGGGTTTGCCAGAGTTCTATTTAAGAAAAGATAGGGTTGAGAAGGTAGGAGTGCTAATACTAGTGTTGCGAATTTGCATAGACATCGAAAACCGCCGGCTATTAAGCGAGCAGTGTGTTCTTCACCTGAAAGAAATAGAGACATTCATTGACTGCTTGGTTTGGAGTCAATCCGATTAGATAAGAACCTACATACATCTTACATAGGACAGCGTATATAAGGTGCAATGGCCACTTTGTCATTATTTACCATAATTACTGAACCTACTGCGGCATGGTGCTTTGAAACTGAAAACCTTTTTCACGGTTGGCAATGCATACGTAACAGCTCAGCAGTTATACAAGCCTTTAGAATACGATGGCCGCTTTTCATCAGCGAGCTGTACTCTTGTTAAACTTTGTATTACCCTCTTAGCACCTACAGCTTAAGTTCTCACCTACTTCTTTACGATAGCAGCAAACCATGAACCAGAACCTTGTCAAGCTTTCCGTCCCTCAATCCTGCACCCAATTCCTAACACAAAATGAGTAGGTAGTGTGACACTGTTAAATATCTACGCGATGTGATTGATTTGGCTCCCGAAAAACATTGTTAGAGTACTCAAATTGCTTATTCGAAGCGGCTACCGCTATTAAAAAACATTTACTACATAAGTGGTGGCACCTGAGCGTTGTCAAGTTTAAACAATGCAATTCGTCACGCTACGCAGTACGCCAATTTATGTCTCATCATAATCTTATGCAGGGGGAAGGGAGAGTTGCCGGTTGGGTCGGTTCTACTTAGCATTGAAGCAAAAGTATCGAGTGTTTATCAGTAAGTGATTGCATAAAAGACCTACCGTCTATTCTAACGTTGCGTAAGTATTTTTTTGGGGAACATATGCTCCGTACGTCAGTCGATAGGAAGTCTAATATTTTTTCTTAAACTTCAACATCATCTAGCGAAGACGAGCTGAACCACGTAGTAACTACTGATCCTGCATCGCGTTCATTAGTATGTATACAGCTTCCCAACAACAACCGTTGGGCCACGGCCCTGACCTGGACTGGTCGGAGGATCCTCCCTTTGTGTTGGAGGGACACGACAGTAGAATCGAGACAATAATTAACCTAACTTCAAACAATTTTGAAATCCGCTTTGTTAGCTTAGCACTGAAGCGACTTTATCTAAGGACAGAGATGTAACTACCATTTCCATCAATTAGGAAATAATGACATCGTCTAATTAAATAAAACACATCAAATAATAGGTAATGAAGTTATCTCGCAAGGATTGATCCGGGCGTATCTCCCACCTGTGGCTGTACCGTTGATGAGCACTGGGCGGGTCAGATACCGCGTAGGTTGTAAATATAGGGTTACCATCTCCAGTTTTATAGTACACACTAATAATAATCTACTAAATACAGCTTTTGTCGGTGTGGTTAAATAGGTGGAAGTGTAAGTAAGTGGTCGTAGATAAGAAAATATATAGACAGTCATGGGGAGTGCCGACAGAAGTGAAAACTTTAAACTTTGGAAATATAATTGTGTTCTTTTTTTTACCGTTGTTGATGCTAATGTGACGTGAACCCATAAGTTTTACCCCTGCCAAAAATCGCTCAACGCAGCTAAATAACTTTTTACTTCAATAATCGAGTTCGATATCACTCCCATTAGTCCCATTATCAGCAGTGCAATGGCTAAGACGTCGGATGATTTATAATACTATTCTTTTATAAAAAAAATTAAAATTATTTATAAATATACAGATAATTTATTTACATATTTTCTCATCTCATGGTTTCCCGTAAGGCATTGCCATAGAGCGGACGCCAATTGTATAATAAATTCTGGTGTATAATAAAGAGGTATATTTTTATTATTAACATGCCTTTATAATTAAGAAATATAATATCATAACATTAAGCCGTAATACGAATATAAGTACAAATGTTTTATGTAGGTACAATAACTATTTACCCCAGTATGTGTAGCAGTGACAGCCCTACCGTCCATGCGCCCACGCACTGCCCGGTCTAGGCCAGGCTGCGTCTTAATAAAATAACTATGATTTATGTTGTGTACGCTCATTCAGGAACAGTGTAGCGTTTATCTTATCGCCGCGATATTAACTACAGGGCGAATAGATATTAACGGTACCTTCCCAACGAAGACCAGCAACGGACTGATAAATGATAGATTTAATTACATAATTGCTAATATTTACTATCTTAATTTAGGGTTGCCAGACTAGCTGGGTACAATTCAACAGTAACTCTTATTCTTGAGTTGCCCTTTCCTATCTGGCGTGCGATAGAGCATTCGACTGCTTAATCGGAGGTTGCGTGTTCGATTCCCGCTTAGTACAAATTTTTATCGGCGTCGGCGGCATTAATGTGTAACACTGCAAAGGGCTTTGGCTGGTTTTCTTTATGGCCGGCCGCCAGTCTGACGCCAACCCTCCTTGGGAATGAAGTTGTTTTGAGACGGGAAAGAACGAAGAAGGTAAATTTGTATAAGAAATGGGTAGGGAGAGGAACCTGGGGTAAGGGATACCGCAAGTCTCGGATAGGGAACGGGCCTGAGACTGCAGTGGCTCGAAGAGGCCAGGGTCGCGTTCCCGAATGTCCTGTACATTCTGTTAGGCTTCTAGGACAAGAACACCAGCTGGTAATAATATGTATGTATATATGTATGTATGTATATCCCCGTCCTAGAATCCATAGTACAAGCTATGCTTAATTTAGGTCTAGATACTGCTGTGTATTAACTTAGCAAGTATGACCCTGGATAGTATTATTGTAATACATCGTTCTTTTGTTTTGAGCGTTTACCACCATTTATTTCAATTAAACCATTAATAGGTATTTTTGAATTGTCAGGAGTAGGAGTCAGTCAGACTAAGTGAGTCGTGAAGCTGCGTGTTGCCTGTTCCAATACGCAGATCCTATAGAGAAGAACAGAACAAAATGTTTTTTCCAAATTTCTAATTACATTGTTTATAAGCGTAAATGAAATGTGAGGTCAATGAAACATATTATTCTAAAATATTAATAGACGCGCTAATTATTACTCTACATATTTAAGTAGTAGCAGTCCGGAGATGACCAGCTCCGACCAACGGCACCCGTTCACGAGCATGACGCACACGCCAGCCATCATACAGATCAAAAATATTGAAGGGAGCCGAACGACCCGACACATACGCCACCATCGGCAGGACTTATAAACGAGCATATTATTGTTACAATAAAAACTTTCGTGAGCGGTAATCATGTTTATTAAAGACTATACGGTTTGACTCACGTTTGTATTTCGGAGATGCCCGACTAGTTTCAGACAAGACGGGGGCCCTTTTTCAAGGAGTATGACGTACACCGTCGCGGCAGGACGCTTCACTCCTTGAAAAGGGCCCCCGTCGGTCAGGATGAACTGGTTTATCGTTAATATCTCTTAACTAACTTTGGTCCGAGGCTTCGCTCGAGTGAGTTTGGATTTTGCCAAAATAATTCAGGTATCCGGAAGCATTACTTTTTTATCGGATAAAAAGTACCCTATGCCTATTTGACACTGTGAAAACTGTGTGCAAAACTTCATGATGGTCAATTGAGTAGCTAAGTGGTAATAAACAAACAAACTCATCGTGTGTTTTCTTTTTTTTCCACAGAAAAGTTAAACGATGCAAAGAAAAGTTCGCCTGTAACCATATGGTGTCAACCATAGTGTTCAGTAGTGTAACACGGCAGAAGCACCTGCATTAAATGTCATAGTCATCATTACAACACCATAAAGTTTATGGTGCGTGTGTAAATCAACCGGCCCATTGCATAGATACGACCCCACCTGCTTGACACGTGACGAGATATATGAGATGAGATCTGACCTAAGATAGCTTATTATTTATTGCTTTGAATGCAATTGTACTCATTAAAGTTATTTATGTAAAAGCTGTTAAAACAAATGCAGATTTTTTTAAAACTGAACCTTTACTATTTCGGCATTTTAAGTAATATAAAGCATGCGAATGTGAGATTGTTTGCATGTTACACTTTCACGACTTGACTGCTAAAGCAATCATGATGAAATTCTACATACACGTTGTTAGGACATATGGACTTTTACGGATTAATATCTGAATCTATACTAATATAATAAAGCTGAAGAGTTTATTTGTTTAAACGCGCTAATTACTGAAGCTCTCAGTCAATAGTCAGTAATAATTATCTTTGTATTGTATAGAGTATTTGTTGAGGAAGGTTATAGGCTATGTAACATCACGCTACGACCTTTAGGAGCGGTGCAGTCACCATAAACGCAGGTGAAACTGCTTGGGACGGCTGGTTGATTGATAAAATGCACATTAAAGCGAGCGAACCCGCGGGCAAAAGCTCGTTATCAATACCTGAGGGCTGGGAGTGACAGCCCTAGTATTGCAAACGTTACCACCACCATGCAACAAGCTTATGTACTTGTTGAACACCTTTGTATAAAAAATCTAATATTCATAGACACCTGACACCATACTAAAGAAACTAAATACATAAATAAATCAGCAATCTTATGGTGATCGATAGAAAATCGGCGGTGAATGGACCCATTCACAAACATCATACGTATTTATAGTCGAGACATCTGGCACAGGAACATCTCGAGTGGTTCGCTGGACTGATTTCAATATAACGGTGTTGCTATGCCAAGAAATTATAAATGGGACATTCTTAAAGGTTAGATAATAGAACTACGCACAGCAGGCTCACTTATTGACATTTAAGTAAATAGCGACTCTCACACCTACGTGCAATATAATTTTAACACAATAAAATCAAGAATTCAGACTACATTTATCGATTGACAGGTCATGTAAGCTATTTTATATCGAATTTCAATGCGTGAGAGATTCTTTTCTTCCGTCGGCGTCTCGCATTCGTGACCGGTGGTAATGAACCTTTGCTTCCAGCACAAGTACCTAACAACTATCCCAAGCACCCCAAAGTTACTATAGAACAATAACTTACAACGACTATATTCGAATGAATTATTTACTTAACTAAATGAAAACAATATTTTTAAAGGATTTTTAGAATATTTGCTATCGAGCAATAAGCAAAACAACAATACTGGGAGTCACTTTCGATAGTGACAATTAAGGATTTAAGGCATGGACAAAAATCGCGGCCATTAGTTAGTAATCTTCATCAAGAGTGTGACAGCTCCGTACCATTTTCGCTACAGATCTATCTCGAGTTAAGGTACACGACATTGCTGTGCTCGAGCAGTGAAAGGGTTGTCGCATTCCAAAGATTTATGTCTCCCTAACAATATTCGACTGGTTCAGAATGCATAATAACAGCGCCATTGGCAAGATCAAACTCGACTTTCTACAAAGTCGCATTTGCTAACAATGTCGATTGTTGTGCTAATGGACCCTATTATGATAATTGAATATTTATCAATTTAAACTATTTCTAGGTTACTTCGGATTAAGATTTTCAATGGATTCAAGGAACTAAACAAATTTAGTAAACTGTAAAAATGACTGTAGTGAAAATAATAATCTTAGATATCTTTTGCACAACGTAGTCAAAATAATAATTTTGGTATCAACGATGAAGTTGATCTTCATTCATCATTATCATCTTTAGTGTATTAGATTCATTGACTTAAAAATTCGCATTCAAATATGTCCAGTACTGTCAATCTGAATTTTCTAAAAGGTAATCTATTAATTACAGTCTTCTAAGTAAAATATAAGTAATTCTAAGTAGAACACTTGAAACGTAATGGTAGGCGTTTATGAACGCCTTAAAACATTTGCCTTTTAGAGCAAAAGAACCGACTTGTCAAACGGTCTGATAAATTGATCAGACAGGCAGACGGAGCTACTACGTATATAAAATTAGTTTAGGCTCGGAACTTCATTCCACAAACGAAGCCACATGAGCAAAACTAAGTTATAAATCTGTATATTTTAATACCTTTCTTAATTTCACAAGAATTCTTTACAAATAAGGTTAGATTACTATACGGTGTCCGTGGAATTTATTTCAAAGAATTATTTCCTAGAAGAGATTGTTAATATTGCCTATAAATGTCTCAATTTGGAAGAAAAGCTATTAAGACAGCGATAAAATCTAGAGATTGCTGCAAACGTATATAAAAACCTGAATTATTTTTTTGTATAATCGAAATTTTTAACTATTGTAACACAAAATTGTTTTTTCTTACATACTATGGTGGTTTGCAATGTTATAAGAATCCATACTAATAGATGTACAATATACATGTACATACAAGGCATGCCTGTCTACGCTAATAGTACAAAGAGGTACAGTTTGTAATTTTGGACGTAAGGAGTAATCTCTGAAACCACTGATCCGATCGGAAAATTCTTTCACTTAACTACTAGTGTACTAATATACATGCTCCGGAGAGACCAAGTCGATCTCCGGCCTCCATGAGCGCTTGCCTGCAGACGACAGACAGGTTTATCCGACGCGTTAGCAGAAGCAGGCCCGAGATGGAGGCGTGTTCCGCGCGTGCCTCTTTTACTGACAGGGGATAAAATTCCCCACAACACACTGTGGTCACCTGTTGTGGCCAAGTCTGTCAGGGTTCACAGAGATTTCCTTGTAAGGGTACACCTGAGGCCCTGCTAAAATGGACTATGACGGAACACCGGGTGGTTTTAGTCGGTTCGAGTGCGACATACCACGATACCGCTTAGCCCAGGTGGGGTGACGACCCGAGTGGGTTTCCACACGTTAAAAAAAACAGTATTATACATATATTTAAGAGTTATGTCCGATTAAATATGTTTATTATCAGACATCATAGCAACATGGCCAACAACAATAAGTCTTAAGAACAACTGTTCTTTTTTTTAATATTAATGACTCCTCCTTCTTCCGTAGCATTCCCTTCTTGTCTACCTTTCCCGTTCAATATACTGCCAATCTTCTCATCTTAATTCCCAAAGTGCCCGGCTAGCGTATGGCCGCTAGCTCCCCATTACGTCCGTGGGACCGAATTATGTTTCGTGGGTGTTTAATACGTCTCTGCCTACCCCTTCAGGGATATAGGCTTGAGTGTAGTGAGTGTATGTATGTAAATATATCTCGGTATTAGAAAGTCAATAAGATTAATATTTAAAATAATCACGGGTATAACGCTGTTTAGGAATGTGTTAAATTCTCAGATAAGGACTACACTTTTGTAACACGTTATTTATATATTTACTTTACACCATGATTATTTCAGGGTAGCCTAATATTAGCAAACCAGTGCACCAGGACCGGAGAGCGTAGAATGATCTCGACCTCCATGAGTGTTGGCCTGGGGGTAACGGGTGAGGCTGCCCGTAACCCTAGCAGAAGTAGGACTGAGAGGGTAGCGCGACGTGTGACGTGTTCTGCGGCGTCTCTAAACCGAAAGGGGGAGCAACGTTCTCAGCACGCACGCGTTTGACTGCCGATTGTTTAAGAGGCAAACACAGCCGGGGCTCTCGAGGATTTCCTACCTAGGGTATATCCAAATTCCTAGCAATACTCACTTGTTATCCGTGATTTTTGCAGTTACCATAATGACATAAAAAAATCTATTATATAATCTAAACTATGTAAATGGTTACACTAAAATCAAAAGGAAATTATCTACCAATAACTTAACACTTCGTTATTAAACGAGGTGGTCCATTTGACCTCGTGCTATATCACGCCCACCTTTGTCAGATGAACAGTTGGCCTCAATGTGGATTACAGAGCGTGATCTGGTTGCCAATGAGATTGGGCCTCTTAGATAGAGGCTTCGTGCCAATAATCATTTATACCGTTATATGTTATTGTGATAATTTAATAATAATAATAACTTGAGCCACCTCACACCTGGCCGTTTAATCCTGAACTAGACAGAGCCTGTACTATGGTAACCAGACTGCTGATAAACATACTTATTTATTACTAAATACATAAATTATACATATTATAGATAAATTACACCCAGACACAGAACAAATAACCGTGATTATCTCCCAATTATTTGTCCTGGGTGGGAATCGAAACCACAACCTCTGGTTCAGCAGACAGGTTCACTAACCTATAATAAAAACCAACTTCAAAAAGGACAAGGTTTTCAATTCGACTGTTTCACCGTTTTTGCTGTATTTACGTTACTCGATGTATTTGAACCGATATGAACAATTATTTTTTAAATTGAATTGGTTATACTTAAGGTTAGTCCCATTTAAATTTTAAGAGAAGATTTTACTACTAAGGGTAGTAAATTAAGGGATGAATAATACACCTTAAGCGCATTGAAGACAGTGATACTTTTTTTTAAACTTAATAAAATTATGCAAAACAAATTCATAAATAAAGACAGATTTTAAAAATTAAAATAAAATCAACACGTCTAAATCATCAACATCAACAAAACAACTATAAATAATACACTAAATTCACGGTTGTTGATTTAAGCTTAGTTGATGGATCACTCTCGTAATACTACTTATGCGCAAGCGCAGTCATGCGTCATCAGCACCGATCGTAGTGATTAAACATTAGGCAGAATGATATATTACCTAGATCTGTCTTTATGATTGTAATTCTCACGTTTGGAATAATAAATATTTGAGTCATTAGCTAGCTGTTTGTGTGTTCGATGCTCAGTAACTGTACAGTTGCGTTCGTATGTTTCAATCGTTAGACAATTTTAGTTTTAAAATTAGTTTTAACACACCGATAATATGAATTATCAACTCATATATTCTTTCTTTCTTTATATAGCTGTTTACAGTATTTTTTACAGGAATTGGATCCGTCTGGAAGTATACCTATCGGACCTCCTCGGTCACTTCCTTCTGCGAGATGATGTTACTCTTTCACGCCAAAACTACTGAACCGTTTGCGATGAAACTTGGTATGTAGATAGCTGGAGACCTGGATTAACACATAGGCATTTTTATCCCGATATTCCCACGGGATCGGGACTTACGTGGGTGAAACCGCGGGGCGCTGTTAGTAGATTAATTGTATAAAGCTTTTTTTTATTGTTTGTTTGTTTGAATGCGCTAATCTCTAGAACTGCCAGTCGGATCCGAAAAATTACGTTTGTATGTAACATCACGCTACGAGCTTTAGGAGCGAAAGCAGTGACCATTAACGCAGGTGACACTACGGGGACGGCTGTGAAAAATAAAACTAAATATTTAGATGCAACTGTTAACAGTTCATGATGACGTTTCCGATAGAATTACAAACAAAACCAGTTCTAAACTAACATTCTCACGAAAAAAGCTGTTTAATTTTGACCAATAAAATAATCAATTCGTTACACGACAAACCTACTCCATAGTTTTTTGTTCCGTACCAGTTTTTGTTAAAACAAATCTCCGAGGCCGAGAAACAATCTAAGTCGATTACTTCATTGATGTCCTACTTCGATTGTATCTTATGTTAAATCGATAATCGATTCGGCATGCTCGAATCGAGCTTGCTGGGGGGGCTACTCTAGTTTTACACCGGAAATTCTGTCAATGATATGCGATTTGTGTTCTTGATGGTTCCCGTACGGTACCTACTCTCTTCGTGATAATAGTATTTGTGATAGTTTACTTAAGGTCTATATTAAATAAATTACTTAATACCTTTTTAACGGAAGAAACGAAAGAATACGAAAATGAAGTAAATAAAAATCAATTTCAATTTCCGACTCAACAGAATATTAACAAATGTGTTTTTTATTAAAATGGTAGCTTACCCAGCGTAGCTATCTGCCAGTAAAAGTCTAGTAAACATTAGTCCAGAGAGAGGGAGAGATTAGCCGAAACAACCAGACAGGCCAATAGACAACATGTTTGTTTATTTGGTATTACAAATAACGCTGTAGACATTCATTCATATGGATTTTGTAAAGTTGGTTTTGGTAGCTGTCGTTTGACGTTATAAACGGACACTTAACTTTTATTTATTTCTATGCATCAAATGATTATAAAGTTTTAGATTATATAGAGAGAAGACGATATTAAGCCTACTGCAAAATAGACCCTTGGTCGAAAAACCCAGAAGCCATCAGACCCTAGAATCGAACTCAAATTCTCAGCACACGACGATACACAGCGCGATATTTTGTTTGTTTGTAAAAAGTTTCCACTTTTGCAATTGTTTGGCAAAACCGAGATAACGCAAACACATAAGTTTGAATTGATATAAAGAATTTCAGTGTTTCGTAAAGTATCCAGTAGTAGACCCCTCCTTTACAGACAGGTTAAGTTATATTGATTACAGAATGTATTAAGCCTTCCCCTCATTACTACAAAGCTCAAAATTGAATAAATATGTTAGAAATTATATCATACCTTCTTAAGAATTATGTTACGACAACTAGATGAAAAGATTGACATGTTGTTTGACATAATTTTACACATACAATTAATTACCTCGTGTTCTGTATAAATTACTTCTAATCCAGTATTTTTACATTTTCTAACGTAGGCATAGGGTAACATAGGCATAGAGTAAACAGTAACTATAAAAATCGAATAAATTTTTTTTTTTATATATTTTCTAATAAAAACCGCAAATATAGATAGATATATGCATCCTATTTGATTTCGATGTTAACATGTCTCAAATTACAGGGACGGACGTAAAACGGCGTATCATGCGTGATGGTATCGAGTTTTACTGTAGTTAACGGGCAGAAATATTACCACACTACCATACCATAATACCATTATAAATGCGACAGTTTGGATGGATGGATGTTTGTTGAACGGCTGAACGGATCTGAATGAAATTCGGCACATCACAGCTTATAGTCTGGGATAGCACATGGGCCAATTTTCATTCCGGAAAAATGTGCAGTTCCTGTGGGATATTTCAGATATTTTCAAACGAAAGAAGTCGCGGGCAACAGCTGGTATTTAATATAGAAATAAACAATAGCAGGGGAGGTTTCCATTTACCCCAAGTTAAACTCTTCTCTCCTCCTCACGGAAATGGGCCCTGTGACGGAATACCATACGGATGACAATGCCTTGTGATATTCGTTTCATTTTATTTTTTATGTCCTTTTACACAAAATAGTTGGCAAACAAACACTTAGCCCTGAAGGTTAGCGATTACCGGTACACAGTGAATATAGCTATATTTTTATACACATGCACATAAAAGCGTCATAGGGTCATTGCAAGTTGCGTATAACGGTTTATATTACACGACTTGCCAACTGCGACCCGTAAGAGGAAATACATTGATATATAAATACCTGTATATTGCATCGAAGAAGAAATATTAAAAAAGGAAATATTAACATTCTTCTACTAGTTGAACCGCGAGTGTGCATCGCAAGGATTCCGTTCCTCAAAAGGAAAAAAAGAACCCTTAGAGTATCACTTTGAACTCAAGACCCTTTGCCATAGGAACCCGTGGAGGCATCAAGCTGAAATTAACATCAAATACCTGTGTCTGTGGTCCCCTGAAGCTGTAAAAAATGTAAGCTTCTAAGTCAACGCAATCAAAAAGATACGGCCATTTAAATCTTAAATTTTAACACATTTGAACATTTCGCTAGTAAAGCAATACATATAGGGTACTTGCCATTGACCTAGAATCATGAAATTTGGTATGAAGCAAGGTCTGACAGCACAAGTAAAGGAGAAAATCCGAAAGCCGTTAATGTGTTGTTATATCTCATAAAAAAATAGGTTTTGTGATTACAAACTTATATTTTGCGGTTGGAAAGTTGATTGCAGTAAATCGATGTATGGAAGAGTATTTTTAGAACTGCAAAGTTAAGTTTGTCTTTCGTAAAAAAACTACGTTCTATCTACATACAAGTTTATTCGCTTACGGAACCCTCGGTGCGTCAGTCAGGTCAGGATGTTATTTTTTTAATTTAATTTGCCGCTGAAGACTTTATAAACAATGAAACAATGGATACAGAACACCTAGACTCAGGATAACTATTTATTGAATTGACTAATACGTCCAGCGTGTCAGAGATTGTCTAACAAAGATATGCTGAATTACATCCCGCATTTAAATTTAACACACCCTACAGCGATCAATGCAATATGTCTTGAAAACGCTGTATATTCATCTACCTATATCCAAGATGCCTCAGATGGTTATCCTAAGCGAATAAAGAGTAAGAAGTTCTATCTAGCAGATCCACAGCCACATATAAACAGTAGTTTCTTTCTTCAGAAGTATCTTATTCCATAAGAAATAAAAATACTATTGACCGTAATAACCTAACATTAAGTGGTCACTCTGTATATTGATTAACTTCAATGGTACACGGTGGTAATAACTAGAATAAACCGTGTTTAGGTCTGAGACAAGTCTAGCCGACGCTAAGCCAGGCTCATGTCGTATTTAATTACGATTAACGTCAACTTGATAACAGGTGGCCTCGGAAGGTTATTCCACATTGTTAGAGAAGATACAGGCTCGTGGTTAAGTGGTAACCGAGTAAGTATTAAAAGGTTACGTAATACTTGCCAGGTCAGTCTTAGGATGGGTGATTCTTAACATATTGAGTCCTATCCGTGCCTCGGAGAGCACGTTAAGCCGTCCATCCCGGTGCCATACGAACATCTGTGGCATTCGTTACGGGTACGGAGCCCTTAAAAAAAAGTCCGACAACCTGGTCTAACTATAGAACTTCGATATCGCCTAGTACTATGGTTGTGGAGGTCTGATGACAGTCGCTTCACGTAAAATATCAAAGTTCAGCCGTACCGTGGTTAGACTAAAAGCCGACCCCGGCTTAGTTGGAAAAAGGTGCGGAGGATGATGTCTTAGAAAAGAAATATAAGCATCACGTCCTTTTTCCCCAAAGGGGTAGGTAGAGGTTGAAGTAAGTGTCATATTGAAGTGCCTTGTGGCGAGCTTAAATTATGTACAATCTTTAATTCTGAACAAATTTATATCCACAGTAAAACGACAACTATGCCGGAAAGGCTATTACAGTGGCCGTGAGTTTGTTTGTGGTATAGGGGGCAAACGAGCAGACGGGTCACCTGATGGTAAATGACTACCGACGCCCATAGGCACCTGTAACTCAAGAGTCACAAGAGTTAGGGGGACGAGTGGGGAGAGGGGGATCACAGGGGAAGAGAGGGGGAGAGGGGAAGTTTTGCTGTGTTTGCCCGATTTCTTTTCACCTAGCTCAACTATTTGGAAATGGGCGGCTATAGACTGACATTGGCAGAGAGCGATCTTACCTATTAATAAATTGGTAACACTGTATTATTTATTATTATGTATTATTGGTGTTACTTTCGACAAAGCAAATTATTATTGCTGTGATTGATCTATAATATTTAGTTTAAAAAAGACACTTACAAGTAATTTTTTAAAGGAATTCTTTGCAATGAAGATATTTTATTGTGACTTTGATTTTGCAATTGTAATTTAGATACATAGGTACCTATGTATTAACAAAAAAATAATCTGTGTAGTTTTATCCGTGTTGATAGCCTCAGTTTGGGACAAAATAGCGTATTTGTTCTAGAATGTTATGTATAATAAAATAATAGGCGTATGTGAATGAAAATATTTATATATTTATGTATGTTTTATGATAGACTTAAGTAGTTATATATATTATATGTTTATGTATTTTTTGTATTAGTATGCATAAGTAGACTAAATATGCAGGATATCTGTTTATTTTTATATTGATTAAGTGATACACGGTGTGTAACACTAACACTATTGTACCTGAAGATCTGACTTTTAAAAAGAGTGGCCATGAGTTTCTTTGCCAGTATTCTTCTCATAAGGCTCTACGCATTTTGGAAATTGGAAGTTATAGATCGACACAAGCAGGCAGTAGATTTTGGTGTTTTTCACCTAATTTACGTTGACAATCCAGTACATGCTGTGGCGTCTGTTTGTGCCGATCTATGATTTTAACTCTAGCTTCAATTTAACGTTCATAAATGTCACTTAGTGTCTTAATTGAATAAATGATTTTGAATTTGAATTTGATAGTAATTACAGTTTGTCATAAATTTTTTAAATGCACCTCCAAATGCAACTGTCTCCCCGAAACACACTGATCCATCCTAAGGTTGCCTGTAAGAGATTGCATTTTTGCAATAAAGCCGCCCTTTGTACATTATCTGTATGACAAATGTATGTATGATACTTCTACTGTGAGACTGGTGTACACATAAAGTGTTATTTATCTATCTATTATTATTTTATATTCTACTACATCTGTCTCTTCTAAGTATATGTGCTATCAAATCCAGGACCATAATTCAATTTCATATGTTAAATACTTACCTACACGAACTTCTAATAACTACAAGTACCTAACTGTAAATATATTTAAAACTTTATGGGGCTAAGCCCAGGTTTGTTGTAAAACAAGATTAGTTATAAACTTTAAAGCCAATCTGTCGTTGATAGTGCCGTAAATAATATAATTATTGACTTAATATTGACTACACAGTTAGTGCCCGGCAAAGTTATGACCGCACGCCCAGCGATGGATCATTGGGGCATGACCCCGGGTGTGGATTTTTCAGTAGGAACCATTCATTTAGATTTTATTGTACCTACATAAAATATAACATTCTATACTTATAAAAATATGTTTTATGTACGAAGCTTAATCAATATCTGAGCAGTTGTATATCGTACTATCGTATGATGTTTCAAATGTTTTAATGAAAATAAAGAAATCGGTATCTTTGAAAAAAAGTTGTCTTTATTAAATACAGATCCGAATGAGATGCGGCAATACGCCTAAGTTTCGAATCAACGAGAACCTTTTTTCAAAAGGTGAAGCGTTCATCCACGACGATGTCAGACGTCACACAGAGAGTCCGAAACTAGGCGTACATCCAAGAACTACACGGTATATAACCGTACTTATATCTTTAATACATCGTTATAGTACAAATTTTTAAGAAAATTACGGTTTTCAATGTTATTTTAAAAATTAATTTGAACATAGCTTAGGTTATTTATATTTTTATTAGGGTAGAATGATGAAACAAGTCAATATAAGATAAAAAAAAATACATGCATATTCCCTATTGACGTTATAGTACACATTTTTAAGAAAATTACGATGATACATATATTAGGCAACTAGCTTTACGACTGACTTAGTCTGACTGACTACTACTCCTGACAATTCAAAAATACTTATAGTGGTTTAATTGAAATAAATGATTTTGATGTTTTTGATTACTCTCTGACAAAAGAACAACAATAAACTTCAGATCTAAAAATTAAAGGAATAGCGATCGGATTGCAACCAACTACTGGGCGACTACAATAGTTGTCTAATTAAGTTAATTCCAATGTGCGTTTTCTATAAAAATACTGGCAATGTGGAGGAACGAGTGTTATGTCCCTCTAACACAAAGGGAGGATCCTCCGACCAGGCGAGGTCATGATGCCTGGCGGGCCGCGGCCCAAAGGTTGATGTTGGGAAGTTGTATATATACAAATCGGCGCGAGAACTCTCAAAGCGCAATGCAGGATTAGTAGTTATTCCGCCACAGTAATAAAGGAAAAGAGTTAAACTAAGTATAGAATAAGTACCTAATTTTAAAATTAGGTGTATTAGGACCCGTGAGTTCGTCTCATTGCGTTTTAATGCGAGTTTCTGTTTACCAACAACACTATCAACAACGCATTTTTTTCACGACGTAAAACACTGTCTAACTACTGACCAAAAAATAAGAAAATTAGCTCAAAATCTTAAAAGTGCAAAATTTGTAAAAACTACCCAGATGATCAAAGAGTAAAAAAAAATATCATAAAAAAACGGTCAAGCCATTTGGGAGTAGAAGAATTACTAACACACATACATATAATAATATAACGTGTAAAGACCTACGTCTCATTTTTATAAATTTACAAACATAGGGTCAAAAAAGAAAATGAATATAAATGGCTTATAAACCACGTATTACAAGAAAATTATTTAAATTACATATAATCAAACGCAGCCATTGCGTCCACGACCTATATTAACAACGAAGCGTTTCATTTAGGTAATAATATAATAATACCTTTAGACAAATCTGTAATTTCACTTAAATTAAAATGAGTGCTTATGGCGGTCCGTAAGTAGAGGGCTGGTGACCTTAGGGTCAGAGAATTAGTGCTTATTCTGATCCTTCAACCCACGCCCTAACCAAAACCGTCGTTGTTACATAATAATTTACGGACACAGAATAGTGATGTGCTTTGCGATTACATGTAAATGTTTTCTTTTAATAATCATAAATTTAAAATACCAACTCAACGATTAGATAAGGGCTGATGATCTTTAATCGGCTGAACAGATTTTCTTGATTCTAAGAATACATAACATAGAATAAAAAAAAAACATTTGGGAGCTTCGATGCCACAGACAGACGTACACACAGACCGGTTAAACTTATAACACCCCTCTTATTGCGTCGGTAGTTAAAACTTACGTTTCCTTAGAGTTCTGTCCTTTTCTTTTGAAAAGAACTTGTGACTATATTCTACTACGTCTGAATACCAACTAAGTATAAAAAATAAAATAATAATAATGTCAAACATATCCGAAACTTATATTATTATAAGTAGGTACCCAGTTTTTGCTATTCTTTTTCTTTTCTTGTGAAAATTTTAGTGTTTTTGTATGTAATTGTGGACCAAAATAAATCTTTTTTATTTTTTTTTTCGTTATGATCTACTCGTAATTAAACGGTTTCTCATAACAATTACAATCTAGACCTTGAGGCTTTGCTAAAAACTTACAAAGTTAAGAATGTGTCCATTGGCACTTTTCTTATGGTCTCTAATATCATAGAAAGACACTTTGTTCTTGTGTTCTTTAAGAGTAACACTCACTACACTACTTAACACTAACTTCACTAAACTAACTCAAAGGGCTTAGTTCTTTTTAGTCTTCTAACTATGTCCGTGGTGTCAAGGAGCTGGATAGCCTCAACGTTCACATGTTGAAGAAGCCTTTGTTCATGTGCTTCGGCGTATTGTTTTATAACTTCACTAACAAGATCTACTCCTAGGTCTGGGTGGATGTCATCATTTCTAACGTACCGGGGAGCATTTACTATACTCCGAAGTACCTTATTTTGGAATCTTTGAATGATTTTCTTTCTTAGTGATAAGAATTAGTTCCGAAGTGTACGTCTTAATCTGGACTCAAGTCGGTAGCAAGGTTTTTGGATTACATAGTAGTAGCACTAGTACTTAATTGTCTTTGGGTTACTATTTAATCTCTAAATTGAATAGTTAGGTAGTGTTTCGTTTTTTATTTTTAGTTAAATAATATTTCGGTGAGCGTCTGTTTTTCTGTTTAATTTTAAAGAAGACTTATGCTATTTCTAACCCGCGACGCAAAATGAAGGGCTGTTGTAAATTATGTTGTATCTGTTGATTTAGTTTTCTTCGAACTTCGTACTTCTGAGCCCCTTAATCAATGATTTCTGTCTGGACTAAAGCTAGTTAGGCTTCAGCGAACTATTAAACACACAGATCACTTAAATCCATTAAAATAAAACTCGCAGAGCTAAACTATTTGGGTTGAATACTAATCGGCAGGAATCAAATAATGTTAGCGATAATTTAAATGCCAATTTTATTAATGACGTCATACGCTTACGTAATGTCATCGTGTACCTATGATCAAAAGTTCTATTGCATAAAACACTGTTCCAATCTCTTCGCCTACAACATTCATCAGATGTCCTTGTCACTTCAGTTTAGGTACTCTAGGTAAACTTTGATGTGATGGCACAAGACATTATGACACATCGAAAAGTAATTACGAGGCTCAATAGATTACATTAGTATTTTTGAATATTCGTAGATTCTTTAAACTTATGGCCACAATACATTTTAACAATGATTATATGATTGTGAAGATAATCGGGAACATCTATAAGCTGACTCCAGAAACTTATTGAATTTGATTTTGGTTTTTGGTTGTACATTCGAACTGGATTATGAGAATACTAGGTATATATCACCTAGTATGTTAAATTTTTGTAGGGGGCAAACGAGCAGACGAGTCATTTGATGGTAAATGACTACCGCCGCCCATGGCCACCTGCAACTCAAGAGTCACAAGTGCGTTGCCGGCCTTTAAGGTGGGAGTAGGGGAAAGGTGGAAGAGGGGAGAAGGGAAGGGGAAGGTTTAGGGCCTCCGGTAACCTCACTCTGTGATGAGTTTTCTGTGAGGCCGTGGTATCACTCCGGTCGGACCGACCCATGCATGCTGAAGAATTGCTCTCCCACGATAAAAATTATACTGTTTTGCCAAATACTTACCTTGGTAACAGTAAAACCATTATTATGTATTCTGTGGTAAAACCGTATTTGATATTCAGCTATTGCGCAAAATACCTATTAAGCGTAACCTCTTATACAATGACACTAATAGTTTCCTTAAGATAAAATATTTATTTACTCAAAGTCATGATACTGAATTTTCCGATGATAACTCATCAGAAAATTTAGTGAATGATAAATGAACTTGTTTGGAAATAGGTCGTTTTAGACACTTTTACACATCGATTTCTTCTTTAGAGCTAAATGGTGCTGGAATTTACTTTGACTATCCTTGAGAAGAAACGCCGAAACAAACTCAAGGATCCAAGTCTACATAACTTTGTGTCGTGAATTCAAGTAAATAGATATCTTAGTATTTTTAAAATTGTTTTTATTTTTGAATTTAAAAAATAATGAACAATATATTATTAACTGGTATACGCAACCGGCCCCAGGTGCCAGACTACATTCAATAGTGAATAATATATCAAAAAACCAGGTGTTATAAAATGAACTTTTTCCCGACGTTGCTAGCTCTTATACCATAAACAGAAATTATTTGACGACAACAAAGTATGGCGACATGGCGACATAAGCGGTTATTTTATATAAAAATCAACGGAACCTATCGTATTGACGTTCAACACAAGGAACTGATTTGACTTGTCAACTTGTTCAACTACCGTTTTATCTATACAAATAAATAAAATTGAAGTGTCTGTTTGTAATGTCATAAGTTCATAACATTTTACTAAATACATCCGAATGTTTACACGATATAACAAAAATTAATTTAATTCTAGACCGATTTCCACGGGATTTTCACTAGCAGGTAGTGTGTGTTACAAGAAGTTACTTAGGCTACTTTTGGCGCCAAAAATATAAATATGTACACGTGGGCGAAGCCGCGCGGGGAGCATCTAGTTAAAGATGAATTGAGTTCTAATCTTGCGGGTTTCAAGAAAATATACATACTATTTCCCCTCCTTATCGTAAATCTGGTGTCATCGTACAAGACTACTTATGCCAGTTCGGCTATAATCATACGTTCATCATATTTATAATTATATCTTACACATCTAGGGATCCCCTTCTCATCCATAATGAAATTTATCATTACCGCGTGTTGTTATAATGCTGGGCGTGATATCCGATTATCCGCGAAGTGATCTATGGTGATTACCGCACGGATTTATTTCATTAAACAACTGTGGAGAGTAATGTTCATCTTGTCGTTCATCATATTATTTTTGTTCTTGTACTAATACTTTCAGTTTATTATCGAACGCATTAAATTAAAGTATTAGGTATATGAAGAGTTAGTTAAACATCACGCTTTTACTTAAATTAAAAGATGCTTCTAGAACTAAAAGATTTCGAAAACACTAATCGAAATACTTTTTTATATTTATTTATATAACTAAATACAATAAATAAACTAAAATTTAAGCTGAGAAGATGTAATGTAAGAACGTGTAGTGTGGTCGATTACCTACAACGAATCTACTTAGATATTAATTGAAAAAGCAATTAAAACTATATTTTCTTACAAAAACCAATCAACTATAATATTACGCAAAACAAGTGGTTAATCGATTTTAAAGCGTAGGAGATTCTTGATCCTACAGATCTGTATATTATCGACTAGCAGCACCCCGCGGTTTCACCCGCGTAAGTCCCGATCCTGTGGGAATATATCGCTTAAAAAATTTTCTTCCTGCGAAAACCAAGACAATGCTCATGCAAACTCTCATATTCCCAATAATCGACTATGGTGATGTGTGCTACTATGACCTGAATGCAGACCTTCTCGATAAATTAGACCGTCTTCTCTGCATTCGATTTATATTTAATCTTCGTAAATACGACCATGTGTCCTCTTTCCGTTCTCAGCTTAAGTGGTTGCCTATTCGTCAGCGCCGTATGTTGCGAGCCCTCACTGCCCTGTTTACCATTCTTAATTCCCCATCTTCTCCACCGTATTTAACATCATATTTTCAATATTTAAGTAGTAATCATGATAGAAACCTTCGTTCCTTAAATAATCTTCTTCATCTTTGTCCCTCTCATACCACGGAGTTTGTAAGCTCTTCTTTTTTCGTTCAGTCTGTTCTTCTTTGGAATGCGCTTCCCCTCGAAATCAGGATGGCCACCAATCGTTACTCATTCAAAGTGAAAGTAAAGGAGTACCTTTTTGAACAACTAGCAGAATGAACTTGCTGATAATTTATCATCTAAATCGTTACTATGTTTTTTATTTGTATGTATGTATGTATGTATATGTTGTTTGTGTACATATTTGTATGTATGTTTATGATATGTATTTTATCCTATATACTTTGTTTATGTATTTTTGTCTGATATTTAGTTCACAAATTTACCTAATAAACTGTAATATTTTTAATGCACCTACTTCCTATTTTCTCTACATCACCCGAAGGTTGACTGGCAGAGAATGCCTATGGCATTAAGTCCGCCTCTGTACTCTATGTGCATAAAGTTTTAAATAAATAAATAAAAAGTAGCCTATATGTTAATCCAGGTCTCCAGCCATCTACATACTAAGTTTCATCGCAATCGGTTCAGTAGTTTTGGCGTGAAAGAGTATAGAATATGCATCCATCCAAACTTTAACATGTATAATATTAGTGGGATAAGTGAGTGTGGTAACTGAAAAGAAAAATTATGGTATAGATTATACCTTCAGAATAGTTAAAAAGAAATGAACACCTCAAGGGTTTAAAGTAGGCAATGAGAGCTTTTAGGTCACGACGGGTTCGATTAGGGTTCAGCTCAGTCAGTATTCATAAATATTTGTTTTGTACACATGGATGTCTATTAGTCTGAGCTATATATATCTATGTATAAAATTTACAAAGAAATATATATCGAAGTATGTTTTTTCATATTCTAGCTCCTAGAATATGAAAAAACATACTTATACATAAACATATACATACATAAACATACTCAGACTAATAGACATCCATGTGTACAAAACAAATATTTATGAATACTGACTGAGCTGAACCCTAATCGAACCCGTCGTGACCTAAAAGCTCTCATTGCCTACTTTAAACCCGTGCTATGGGTAGCACAGGCTAATCTTAGTTTGGGTCTAGATAGTGATGTATAATATGTCCCTTAATAATATAGGAATTATCCTAACTAGTATTATAAATGCAAGAGTGAGTTTGTTTATTTACTACGGGTTTTCGCCTAACCTACACCACTTCTTATCATAAAATTAGATAGCCCACTTGTCAATCAAACTGAATCTATGGCAGTGTAAAGTTCATATTTTTACCTAGATAAAGACACTAGTTTAGAACTTGTTAGTCTGCAGGGGTTCCCGGAAGCTTCCTTCCTAGGGTATCCCGGGTCCCCTGCAATAGACTCACTTGTGACGGAACACCGTCCGGTTTTAGTCGGTTCGAGTCCGACATACCACTTGGAGATAACCCGTGGGGGTTTCCACGCAATAAAAAAAAAAAAAAAAAGGTTTAGAACTTTAGAACTTGTAACGGTTCATCATAATTTGGGCCCAACGATGTGTAGGAGATGGGCAATATCTTTTTGCATATACGTTGTCAGGGTACACAAAAAAACATAGGGTATATTTCATATAACTATTCCCGAGGGATACCTGAATACATTAACGCGAGTGAAGCCACGGGTAATACCTAGTATGTGTTTTCTAAAGTTTAAATCCCAATTCCTCACAGTGGGTATCACCCATGGTATTATCATCAGAAAAATGATTCCAAGATTTGCACGGAATATAAAGTGTATAATTAATACGAGCTGACGACATAAAAACATCTTTGCTGTGAGCAAAGATTTCATTAAACTAGGGCACATTATGTCCCTTGGGCTGCGTGTGGTCACTTCGCGGAAGCAACGGTCCATCGCGAAGTACTTCGCAGCCAAGTAACCAGCCTCGTTTGATCTGATTTAGCATATTATAGCGAAGTTTAATACCGGCCTGGCGAGATTTCTTCGAGAGTGATAACGTTACGTGATAACAGTACGATAACTATATAAACATGGTAACGAATGTCTTGTTTTTTAATTAAAATAAATGTAGCGTATTTTTCTACGAACTTTGTAATACAACACTATTTTAGTAAAAATAAAACCGATAGTTGTTTGTTAAGAATCAGTAACATAAGAGATTAAAATAATAGTATTGAGATATGTTATATTTTGTTCAAAAAACCTTAAAAATTATTTTAGTGAGATACCATTGAAAGCCAAGAAGTGAGTGTCAGCGGCGATGTCGCCAACACTATGTAACTCAATGCGCGAGCATGCTTGTATCTTTCAAAGGCGAGATTGATTTATCTTACTTATGTTGTTTACCAGTTGACCCCGCGGTTTTACCCACGTATAATAAATGATCACTACTCCGCTCTTAAGGGTTGTAGCATAATTGTTAATAGCCCATACCTTCCTTAGTAATTGGGCTATGCTATCAAATAAAATTGAAATCCGACTCGTGGTTTCAGAGATTAAAGCGTTCAACCAAAAACATATTCTTCAGTTTTATTAAATAAGTATAGATGTGTCGAAAATAAGTCATCATTAAAAAGAGTTTTGTTGTTTTCATTTATCTTCCAATATAATATACGGTACACAGGAACGAATTGCATATTGGCTAATTAGTCGTAAAACAAGTGACTCACGAGTCCGTTAGATCAATTCGGTCGAGAACCGTAGAGCAGTAACTGTGAAACTTGTATGAAATTCCCACCTGTGCTGTGCCGGCTTTTAGTACTTAGGGTTGTCGCTCAATGTTTTTTATAACTCGTTGCCTCGTGGTGCACGCAAAATGTTTCAGAGAGATGACTCGGTATCTGACTGATTTTGACGAGCAAAGACAAGCCCAATTACGTAGTAAATGCTGATCCTGTATCGCACAAAAAAAGTTTTCGGGCGCTGATTAGTATATTACAACTTTTAACGTCATACGGGGAGCCACGGTCGCCAGGCATAAACACGTAGCGTGGTCGGAGAATCCTACCTACGATCACTAACAAGCAAAGTTGGTACTTGACACATATATATGAATCAAAGACAGGGCAACTGACTTTTTTATAAAGTAGGCCTGACTAAGTGGGGAACATACCTACCACTCCGCTTAGTACATTGTAGTCGCCACCATATTCCGGACCAAAACAGATATAGACTGACACTATCTATTTATAAAATATATACATATTAAAATACCGTTCGTAGTTCAAAAGTGGTATATTACATGATTGTAACAATCTCAAGATTATAAATCTCAAATACTTGCATGACAGCCCTACACTACCAATAATCGCCATATTTAACATTTCGCATTTATTACGCAGGTCGATGGGATGCAACGTCGATGTTGCCATCGACAAATTCCCCACAAATTGACCGTGCCCAAATTAATTGTGGCCAATTTGTTCGCGCCGTTTTGTTTTAATGTTATTTTAAATACAGTTAAATTAAACTGTAATTAAAATGAAATAAATAAAAATACTGGAAGTAATTGACGGAATTGATTAAACCGCGCTAGTTTCAACCTTCAGGTAATTATTTTTAAAAGAAAATCTTGTGAGTACCTACTATTAATGGACATAGTTTTTTTTTATTTTAATATATTTTCTCTCACACTTGCTGACCTTGTGTTTCTATTAATAAAGACCTTGTCCCCCAGCAATACAGGACAGAAGGATACGCTTAAGAAGGTTGCTATTATTGGTTGGGTTCAGAACGGCTACCTGCCTTGTAGTGTGATTCGAGAGATGTCTATTTCAAATTTGAGTGTGTAGTGCGTGCAACAAATATTGTACCAATATGTAAGTATTGTATTATCAGAAAATAAGGGTTGGTTGTTGGAAATTCTTGAGAATATTCTGCTCGAGTAGGAGCTGGCCGACTGTTGCAATATCTGAATGATCCACGGAAGACTGTGTTTAGACAGAGTTACTACTAGTACTATTTTTTTCTGCTGGTCAGGGTATAGTCAGGACCAGGGATGTTAGAGAACTCCGTAACCGGAACAAGACTATTGGATATCCGAAATAAAAATCTATCCGAAACTAACCGAATATTATATAAAAGTTTTGAATAATTTCCGATTGGATGGGGATTCTAATGTTATGGCAAGTTTTTATTATTTCTATGTAGCTGACATGGTTGTTTAATATTGTTTTTGTTTATTATAATTCTTTTTTGCATTTTAAGTACACTTAAAAACGAGGAGCTATAACAATCACTCTATTACAATCTCTTAAAATTTTAATATCCGAAATAATATTATATCCGTAACCGTATTTAAAATCGGTATAGTCTTATTCATAATATTTATTATCAGTATCAAAATCCAGATCAGAAGACCATAGTAAGGAGGAGAGAGGATGAGCGCTTATTTATTAACCTTGCTTGTGTTACTATTGCGACCTTCCTCCTATACCTACTATAGCAGAATATTTCAGCGTTTGCAACACCGAAGTGGTATCCCCTAAGCTATAGTATGGTAAAGATAAAAAATGTGTGCGTGTATTTTACCTCTGCTCTACTAACTCTAATCTTAAGTCTATTTACGGAAGACAATGGTGCCGATTCTATTGTACACTAAACTAAAACCTGACTTAATTTCTTCATATGAAATCAACCTAGTGTTCTTCGTAATAAGGTCTATTTGTTACTAGCATCTATTTCTCAGCGCCGCTAAATTTCACTAAAACCTGTCAACGTATACTCAACTTTATTTCCACGCAGCGAGAGTCTCCATTTATTCAAACGCTGTATAATTGCCGTATAAAAACTTGTTCAAAACGAACAAGGATGACGTGTTTTTAATCTACACCTACGAAGACGCTTACTAAAAACACAGAGCAAAAGAGATGGCATTCAACGGATAGCGGCTCTCGCTACGTGGTATTAAAGTTTATTTAAGCGTATCAGACTTTAGTCGACAAATAAATTGCTTATTTTGATAGCGACATATGTTACCTACTTGTTTCAATTTGAAATAAGACCTTGTTTTGAAGTGTACAAGGTTTACACTTTATATGAAGAAAATTTAGTAAATTTTATTTTAGCGAGTGAAGTAACAGAATTGGGACCAATCTCGGCCAAACGTCACGCGGATTAGTGTTAAGGTTTGGAAGAATTGCTAGCATTTCTATTGTCTTAGACGTCTTAGAGTGAGACAAAAGGTATTTTACGGTTCATTTTGAGCGTTATGAGAGTTATGACTGTATTGTTCTGTTGATGAGAATTTTTCTTTAACTTTTCATAAACTTATTTAGGGTAATACGGTCCTAGAGACGTGATAACAAATCGATATTGATACTTTTGTACTTATAACACTACACTATAAATAGGTATTATCTTTGGGATATTTTACTACGAATGCAATTAATAATACAACAACCATTATGAAATGAATTCATATATAAGACTGAAAAATTAAAATACCTAAAATAATAATAATAATAACTCCACACATCTCACACACAGCCGTCTGATCCCAAACTAGGCAGAGCCTGTACTTTGGTAACCAGACTGCTGATAAACATACGTATATATTTCTAAAAACATACATATTATAGATAAATTACACCCAGACACAGAACAAATGATCGTGCTCATCACACAATTATTTGTAATGGGTGGGAATCGAACCCACGACCTCTGGCTTAGCAGTCAGGGTCACTAACCACTAGACCAACAGGCCAGTAGCTTATATTTTTCTAATTGTTAAACTAAAAACCAGGGATGTTATGGATTCGAAAATTCGTATCTGGATATGGCTAAGGATATATGAATAATATTATACCGGTGTCAGATACGGTCGCGGATAATAAATTATGTAGGATCATCCGATACTTTCAGATAGTTTTAGTTAGGAATATTAGATTCTTATAGAATTGTAAAAGAAAAAAACAAATAGGTATGATTTTACATTACTTCTAGGTGATCAATTGTTACTACAATTATAGGAAAAAAGATAACCCCTATTAGTGATTATTATAGCTGCTCATTTTTATGTGTAATCTACTTAAAAACGCAAAACATATTATGATAAACCAAGACAACATTCTATAACTAATTCAGCTGTTGTTTCACTATCATTTAGACTCCGTCCCGATCTGAAATTATTCGAAACTTTTAAACTCGCTTAAAATTTCGGATACATTTTTATTTCAAACATCCGATAGTTTCAGTTACGGAGCCCCTTAATATCCCTGCTAAAAACAAAAAGTAAACAATTTTACGATAAGATAATGACGTCACAAACTTTTATTTCATACAAGATACAAGTGTCTACAGAACGTAGGTTGTCATTACATATAGAGAAAATGATTTGATTGACAATCAACTACCATATTGAATTAAGTCGACAAAGAGGTCTAATACCAAATGTTACTGAGTAGCTAACCGAGTAAGTAGGTACTCCAAAAGGAATCTAGATCCAAATAACAGTGATACAAATAGGATCATACTACATATCATACGAATACGCGGATATTATGTAAAGTAACAGTATTAGCTGATCTAGTAGATATTCATGTTAGAAAGTCTGGGCAAAGTAATGTTAAATTTATCCTATTTATTTATAATAGCACAAAATAACGTCAAGAACAGTATTTTGTTAAACATTATTTGAAACAAACAAGTTTTAATTACTTTTCATTACTTAAAAAGTGAAAAAATACCAAAGCGAAATGTCTTTCGCACTGTTTGTTGATTTTCAAAGCAAACGTTCCTACGAAAAGTGAGTACATTAAAAGCAACAATTAAAAAAAATTGTAATATTAATTGAAGAACTAACAACCGTGAATATTTTATAGCAAAAAAGTTTATACAAGTGTAGTCAATCATTCACCACCGAGGTCGACGCAAAAATCTCCTCATCGCTAAAAACTCCTTCGTCATCACAGAGGTCATTGGCCTCAAACTCGCGTCATGTGCGTCCAAAGAGCGTCATGCTCGTGACCGTCATGACTTTATGACATAGATGCCGAGGTCCTGTCAAAAGGCTCATTTTTTCTCACTTATCTTACGATCAGGATGCTTTGTTGTGTAATTATTGAAGAAATGGTACCACAGTGTAAAAGAAACAGTACGTTTATTTCGTTTTCTGTCGTCATTATTTAGAGATAAATTATAAAAGATTATTTTGAATGGAAGGAATGATTTTCGTGAGATGATTAATTATACTGCCACCGCGAAATGATAGATGAAGTACACGATTAAATATTCCTTTTACTATATTTTATTTTCTATTGATTTTTTTGGGTCATAGGTATTTTTTGCACGTTACGGCATGTTCGCATGTTCTTTAACATTTTATGCTTTTGCTGCAAAAAAAGCTATTGACATATTTTGTAGAAAGTTATTCAATTGCAAGACATATACTATTACGAGAGGAGTTTTAGCCTTTATGACTGCAGACTATTGGAAGTTTCAAGTCAAAGAGACAGAATAGAAGTCCTGTATATGCCAAGCTTTGACCAATAACTCTTCTTAATTATGGCAATATTGCGATTCGATTGGAACGTAGAGTTAATAAAAGCATGTAAGTCCCAATTTGTACTTTTAACGGTCAACAATTATTAAAGACACACTTTTTTTTTAAAGACTAGAGACTAGTAATCATTGCATGTACAAAACCCATTTCTAGACATAAAGGAATATTTTTTTGTGTGTAGTTTTACGTGAAGACCACCAAAATACTTATATATATGTAACCGGTAGATGGTATAGGATCAATGGTTGTGATAAATAGTTTCAATCAATCGAAGTCGTTATAAAACAATTATCGTCCAACACAATACTATTATACATGCATCCGTGCGCTGTGAGCCGAGACGGACCTGTCGAAACATACACTAAATAAAACAATTATTTATATTCTTCAATACGTGGGTGACAACCGTAACGGAACCTAATCACTGATGCGCATAAATGAAAGGCCCAGTCATTCATATCACTTAAGCACTCATGTATGTAATTGGTAAATCTCATTATATGGAACTTTTTCAATTGTACTGAGGGAAGGGTTTGTGTGGTATCATATGAGTCTTATCAGTTGGGTGCACTAAAAAGGTGGGGATACAGAAACCATGTTTGAGAGTTGGAGCTATACATCTATAAGGGCTTCTGTGACTGGAGTGAAGGAAATTGCAGTAAAAAAAATTACTTCACAGATGGTGCAGTTATTTACGCGGTGACTTACCACGTGTCATTGTGTGACTTAACACACTGCGTAGATTTGATAAACATCCTACATGAGACAAATAGTTGTGTGATTCACGTGTATCTTTCCTGACTTTAGGTATGACTTTGTATCTGTTGAATGTATACATATGTAGGGGGAGTCCGTTGCTGTAGAGTAAGCCGGTCTTTGACAGTGGGCCGGTCTAATTCACTGTCAACTACGATTAATGAGATCAGGAAAAAGTCATATTAGTGTGAACTAAGACTTACACAGAACAGATATGAAGCATATAAACGGTTAAACATATGTCGGTAAGTCCCTCGCGCAATACAGAGAGTAATGGCTTCTACGGTAGATAGAAATAACTTTATTTTGTACACCAGGGTTTTACAGAGAATATGAAATCAGAGGTGTATCACATCGATAATGTACAAAGGGCGACTTAGGGTGCTTAAGCACCCATAAGGTCTTTTATGTCACCTTAGGATGGACTGGAATTATTTCAATAGTTACTTTTATCTAACAAAGTAACCTTGAGTTCCTGCAGTTAAAAATCTAAAGAAACTGCGACATCTCGTGTCACTGAATCGTTATCAAAATAAGCAAAAAATAACTGAGTTACTGCGTGTATTGTAAGTTAATAATATTATAATATATAATATTCGACTAAGTCAGGCTCACTAAGCAACTAGGCCAACAGGCCTAGTGGTTAGTGACCCTGACTGCTATGCCATAGGTCGTGGGTTCGATTCCACCCCAGTTTTGGTGTTCTGTGTCCGTTGTTTGTATGTTTGTAAAGTCCCCTGCGACACAGGAGTAATTCCTAATGCGGGAGTTCTCTATAAAAAAAAAAAATTATTAATTTTTTTGGTGTATTACAATGTAATTTTATTTGGTTTGTTTATTCAAAACTTTGACACAGAAAACACATTACCGCGAGAAGAACAGTAACTTCATGATAGGTGAACGTATTAGTTCAGATTTTTTTTGAAATGAGTGGCCATGAGTTTCTTGCGATAATTTTTATAAGAACTCTACCTTGCTGTACTCTGGTACTCGTGACTAGACTTTTTTTAACACAAGCGTTTAAAATAAAACTAAGTGGTTCTACTGCAAACAGTTTATACTGTGGCGCGATTTCTTTGCCGGAGCTAAGGTCACGGTTCACTGAGCGCGCTGAATGGCTGTTCTATACCGTAGTGGATAGCACAGGCCGTATAGTAGTACAATATGTTCACCATCGCGGCGCGATTGAGCCCTCATGAAACAAGCCTTGTTTGTTATTGCTGTACTTTGTTTCCGTTGGCGGTACAACCGATTACAGGCGTAGTGACTAAGAATGGAATAATCAATGTGAGTTATATTATAAGACAGGATTTAATAGCCCTAATGTTTAAAGCACGGGATATACCGTAAACCGCAGTAATATAAGAGCATATGGCCGTACCGAAGGGCAGGGGAGGCAGGAGGGGAGAATTGCCCCCCCTTGGCTTTTGCATGCTTATTTAGTATTAAGTAATTTTGAAATTATTGATTTGAAATACCCCTTGTATTCCCCCCCCCCCCCTCTAGATAGGCAAAACCAATTTTACCTGTGTCGACATTTTATATACCTATTATACCTACTTCGTAAATTGAATTAGGCTTGGGAATTGGAGGCTTCTTGCTCGCTCTTCTCAAATAAGCATTCAATTTCAATTAAAAGCATACTATTATTATTCTGTGGTAAAGGTAATCAATTAAATAAATTATGAACTAAAACTAATGTGTTAGCTGAAACAATCTTCTAATTATTCAATACTAGCAGCGCCTCGCGGTTTCACCCGCGTAAGTCCTGATCCCGTGGGAATATCGGATAAAAAGTAGCCTATATGTTAACCCAGGTCTTCAGCTATCTACATACCAAGTTTCATCGCAATCGGTTCAGTAGTTTTGGCGTGAAAGAGTAACAAACATCCATACATAAATACATCCATACATCCTCACAAACTTTCACGTTTATAATATTAGTAGGATTTTAATTACCTACTCTGTGGACGAAAGTATTTAAATCTGTATATTTCTATTTAACACACAGATTAGTACAAGCAATTGATAACTATAAAATCAGCGGCTTTATCGCTTATTGCGAATTTTCTCAGACATTCTTACCGCTTTCGATAGTTAATCTATATAACGGGAAGTGATTGAATGAATATCATTCATATTTATAGCTACCTCTCGATGTACAAGATCAAGGATGTCGTATTGACGTCGCGTGCTTCCCTCGTATAGAAATAATTTCATTCCGCCATTAGAGCCGAACTAGACAATGATTTAAACAAAGTTATGACATCTGGGCGCCATGATGGATGGCCAGTGCGGGGATATTATTGACCGGAGAGGTCGATGTGACAGCTTCGATGTATCATAGATGTAGTGATTTATCGATATCGATAATAGTGAATTATTACATTATTACTAAGAATGTGTATATTTTATACTTAAGTGCAACGACGTCGTATTAAAAATTAATACGAAATCATTTTGAATTATTTTACAGATTTTGCCATAGGTAAATCAAGCATACGAGTTGGTTGATGTTTACGAGTCATCTGTAATTAACAGGTAAGAGCGAGCGAGAAAGAGCGTTTCTGAATGTGACAATCCTACTAATATTATAAACGTGAAAGTTTGTGAGGATGTATGGATGTATGGATGTGTGGATGTATGGATGTTTGTTACTCTTTCACGCCAAAACTACTGAACCGATTGCGATGAAACTTGGTATGTAGATAGCTTGAGATCTGGATTAATATATAGGCTACTTCTTATCCCGATATTCCTACGGGATCGGGATTTACACGGGTGAAACCGCGGGCGCTGCTAGTTTTTAATAAAACAACTAAATCCCTGGCATCGTTATAATTACATGGATGTATTTAGTCATAACAGATTCAACCCTATGACAGACTGTACAAGCGTCAATGTAACTAAGAATGATGATTTATCGATAGTGGACTACAGCACTATTTTTAATGGCTTTATTCGACTATTACTTTTAATTCAGATCGCTAGATGTAAATAGCACTCGCGCTATCTTGAGGTTTGAATTAGAATTGGATTAAAAACATCTGCGGATAGATTTAATTGAATACATGTATTTGAGTTTGTTAGAGACAACTGTAATTCTCTCTGTGGTATTGACAAATATTGACCGTTGTGGCGCGGTGCGGCGTGCATTTGACTGCCACGGTCGGAGGTAACGGGTTTGATTTCCGCCCAGTGCAAATATTGTTATGTATGAATATGCCCATTTGCACTGCTCTTTGTGCTTCTATATCTATACTAATACAATAAAGCTTAAAGTTTTTTGTTTGGTTGTTTGTTTAAACGCGCTAATCTCTAGAACTGCCAGTCACATGAAAAAAAACTTTTTGTATCGGATAGAGATATTAATTGAGGAAGGTTATAGGCTATGTAACATCAAGCTATGACGCTTAGGAGGTGACAAGTGACCATAGCTATAGAGCTAACTCAAAAAATCACTTTTTTCAGAATAGGCGAAAAGCATAGTTAATGCACTGCATCGTTTCAAATTATGCAGTTACAAACAAGATATTGTAGGAAACTAGTGTTTTAATCATGTTTTGGGGCTGAAAATTGGATTTTTGTAATTATTTCCGATTCAATCTCAAAAGATCCATTGGCCAGATCCTTGATGGATCTAATCCCTATTGCTTAACACCAGCTCTGATGAGTTCATCGGCTTTTTCATTGCCATCGATACCTGAGTGGCCTGGTTTGAATGCTGTAATCTCAAGATTTATCAGTTCTATTAATTTATTTCGGTCAAATCTTTTTTGAGGATGATTATACTCGTAGGGTATGTAACATAAATAAAAAAAAAAACTACCGATTTTGTTTATTAGATTTGGTAAAGACACGCTTTTTCTCATAGAGTTAAACTAATATTTGCAACCGTTAGCATAAAAATAACAGTATAGTTTATGATACGTTACTGTGGCTAAAAAATTAATAAAACAGAATGCTTGTACTACAAGAGCTGCAAGAACTCCCAACCAAATACGAACAAACCACTTCAATTCAATTTTTATATTCAATAAGCACCACTTCACCGAGCGTGGGTCGATTCGGCCCAGTACAAACTATTTGATATTCGAATTGAGACAATAGTGATGGGATGTCGATAATTCGGTCCCGTTGAGTGTTTCGGCTTGTCGTCGTACCGGTTCAGAACGCCCCCGTTCCGAGAGCGGTGACCATACTTGACGAATTCTCGGGAATACGTCGCGTCAAAGAATGCAAAAAATGTTTGGTCACCGACAATTTGCAGCATTAACAGGCCACGTGGTCGTAATAATACGGTATTCAACTATCGAGTCGAATCAGTTACTTTTGATTAAATGTCAATCTGTAGAAATTTGTATGAAATAACATTTTGACGTCATTAAGTTTGACGTTTGACGCTATCGTCAAATCATCTCCTTTTATTTGGGTTTACATCTAAAATAATAACAAAATAAATAATAATGGTGTGGCATCAACACGTCCCATCCTGGGAATGGACATTTTATACATTTTGGATATTATTCATACAAAAACAAAACAAACAATAAACATGTCAGAAACTGGCTTTAAAGCTGGCAGATACGAAAGTAAGAAGCTTAGACTTAATACAGATAGACAAAGACAGGACTAGAATAGAGTATAGATAAAAACTTTACATTTATAAAGTATGAGTACATAAAAGATGACGACGTAGTCCGTAGTAATCAGTGACACGTGTTTAACCAAAAAAAAAACAAGTAAGTACACAACCTAGAAAATTGTTTTCTGTTCCACGAGCGGGAGACAACTGCAGGCAAGAGAGAGAAGCATATTAAATCTTTAACAATCTACATATATATCAGGTGTACTTGCACAATAAGGGCCCAAACCTGGTTCTCACCCTGATAAATGCGACTGTGACGTACAAGTACCTATATGGTTTTGAATTTACATATGGAATATCGGATCAAGCCTTGCAAACATTGCTTACATGAATACAAAATTTATAACTTACAGAAATCTATGTTTATGGATTACATTCATGAAATATCACACACTGAATACAAATTCTTTATTAACGTAATCATTTAAACTTAATACTATGAATTCCCTAACTACTGCGCTTGTAATAGCTGTGTTGCAAGCGTCTTCCCGCTAATTATTCACAATAATTAAGTATTTATGTAAATAAAATAAAAAAGGACACTAATGGTAAAAAACAAAAATAATAAAATAAAAAACCGGGCCCGCAGCAGGCCCGCAGAGGTGGATTTCGTGTTTGTTTCATTTTTTTGAAAATCTGCCCCCCAGACCCGCCCTGTGGGGGAATATCCCCCATAACTTAACCTTCATTTTCACCCTGTTGATTTGTCGTCCAAGTTTGAAAGCAATCGGTGCATAATTGCGGCCTCTATCGTGCCGGTAAAATTGAGGTACATACATATATACACATATACCTATATATATATATATAGTAGATAAACAACACAGTCCTATGTGATCATGCTGTGTCCGCGTAGTCAGGGACCTAGTTTAAAACATAACTGTTATATTATACATTTTAATCTTATTGTACTAAGTTCTGTTTTGTGTACCTAAACTCTATACATATGACGGCGCGTGCTGTTCGGGCTGGTTGAGTCTGGACATGGTGTTTAATGTTTTGTTTATGACAAATATAATTGTTTTTATATTATGATTAATATTATTAATTATTTATTTGTGTGTTTAAGTATTTAATTGTGTGTTTGATTATTACATGTAACTCGGTGAAACATTCGTATTATTGAACAACGTTATACTTCATATTTATTTTGGTGGAAATTACATACACACAAAATGGCCGATGATATCAACGAAGCAAAGCAAGCTTATTATAGTATTCCGTTTGGCTATATATATATATATATATATATAAACTTTTTAGCTAGCGGTTGTTTTGGGGTCTAGGGATCATAACTGGACCTCCTGTGAAGAAATTTTTGGAAAACTCGACAACTGGTACAAAACCAATAGGCAGACTTTTCTTCGAAAATCTACCTAAAAGAAAAGCCAAAATAAATTGCTAAAATTTTTAACAAAATGTGGTTATCTATGGGAGTACGTTGCGTAAACTTGTGTGTGTTTGCATGTGCGTATATGGGTGTGTGAGTATCTCTGTATCTGCTTATGATCGATATCGATAAATAGAGTGGAGATAGATTGTTTGTTAACTAATTAAACCATACTCTAGGAAATGCAAGCAAATCGTGTACCGAACAGGAAAGTCCGGATACATTCGTTAATTGCATCGTTACCATTCCTGTGATTGATACACGCGTTCAGTAGATTGAGAGCTATTGGTATTACATCGTTATCGGATTACGGTATGATGATGGCAACAATATGCAAGAATCCCATCCGCCAGAGATTGTGTGATGAACAAATAATACTGCTCTGGTTTTGGTTTATGTAAATAACTGGTGATCAAAATGACAGTGATTATAATAATATTATAAAACTGATCAGTTTTTAACACCCCCCACTCAAAAATCCTTTGATTGATTAGAAAATAGCTGATGATGACTAGCCTGTTGGTCTAGTGGTTAGTGACCCTGACTGCTAAGCCAGAGGTCGTGTGTTCGATTCCCACCCAAGACAAAAAATTGTGTGATGAGCACGATAATTTGTTCTGTGTCTGGGTGTAATTTGTATATAATATGTATGTACTTAGAAATATATAAGTATGTTTATCAGCAGTCTGGTTACCATAGTACAGGCTCTGCGTAGTTTCAGACGGCCGTGTGTAAGATGTGTGAAGTAATTATTATTCTCTTTATTATAGATGATCTTTGAACGGCGAAACAGATTTTCTTGAACTATAGCTAAGAACACTTAATCAAGTCTCCTTTCAAACAAAAAAAGTAAATCGAAGTCCATGGCACGACCGGAGTGATACCACGGCCTCACAGAAAACCGACAGTTAAACAATACTCGCATTGAGTCAATCTTCCCCTCTTCTCCCCCTCCCAGCACTTTCCCCTTTTCCACCCCGTCCCCTACTCCCACCTTAAAGGCCAGCAAGGCACTTGTGACTCTCGAGTTGCAGGTGCCCATGGGCGGCGGTAGTCACTTACCATCAGGTGACCCATCTGCTCGTTTGCCCCCTATACCATAAAAAAAACCCGTTTAGAAGCTATGATGGCACAGACAAACACACAGATACACACGTAAACCTATAACACTTTATAACACACATGGCTTTTTTAGCTCATGATGATGAAATGAGCTCATGATAGCTGGCGCTTCTATTGTGTGCTGTACTGGCAATATCTGGGACGTCACTTACGAGACCATAATACCCAAGTTTCTGTATTATTGAAGTGAAAACTTCTTTAGGCACGTTTGTGCACTTTTGCTATGGGGAAATAGCACTGAACTCGTTACCGTCACGCTAATAATACATATTTAGATCCATTAGAGGGCGCTAATCCAAACATTGAGTTTTGTCAGCTCCTTATTAATTAATTTTTAAGAAATGTATTTGCACTTCTGACGTACAGTCCTACGACTAACTTAAAAAAAGAAGGTTTTGTAAGGTAACATAATCACCACCACATCGCTTAGGAAGGGGATCGCTGGTTAGTTATCACGACAAGACGTCCATTGCACAGCTATTAAGACATCTGTAAGTCTTTTATATGGCACTCACGAAAGTAGTATAAATACAGTTTTATGGACACGTTTAATACATATATGTACCTATGTCTCTAAAGTGAGCAGCTCTGCCAGAGCCCCAAGACCCCTATAAACCTAGCTGTACTTCCGTTCAGGGAAAGGTAGCATTCATTTTACTAGACCTTCCCCACGTAATATGTGACGTGATATTGGTGATAAAAACTACATGTCATTATATTGCAGCTAGGTTTCTATACATGTAGGTGGTTTCAATCTCCCCTTTTCTAGACATATCTTGGCTTACGAACTGAGTTGAACCGAATAGCATTTCCTTTCCATTTCATGAACGATTAGCATTTCCAAGATTCTGGATTTCGATTTTTCTATAGCGTTAATCCGACACATTATTGATAGGGTCTGACCTTGAAATAACTAGCCAAACGGCCATCCAGATAGTAGGTATGAGCCAGAGTTTTACCAGTGCCTACTTTTGGGAGTAGTTCCCTCCACATTATCAATTCTGATACTCCTATACGAGCAACTGAAAAAATAACACCTATTTAAAAAGCCACGAATTAAAGTCCTCGTGTTTAACACAAAATATTTGCCAAATATTAAGCTGTCAGCTAGATTTAAGTCGAACGTTAAAAAACCGGATAGCTACCGGATATCTAATTACCTATAATTGGAACAATATATTTCGTCAATTACATAATATGATTTTCAACTGCTTACGGAACTGTGGGTCTAGTTGTTAGTGATCCTGACTGCTAAACCAGGAAAAATAATTGTGTGATAAGCACGATCATGTTTAGTACCTATATATAATATATAGAATACAATACAAACGGGCTGTAGGCGCCTGAATAAACTGCTCAACCACGCTTTACTGCGGTCGTAATACGTGTAGTTGTTACGGACTCAGTTATAAAAGTACCATTCCCTACCTATGATGCTAAGGCGTTGTAGACTTAGGCACTGGTTAGTGATCCTGAGTGTGGGTAGTGGGTGAACCAGAAGTCGTTGGTTCGATTCCTACCCAGGACAAATAATTGTGTGATGAGCACGATCATTTGTTCTGTGTCTGGGTATCATTTATCTAAAATATATATGTAGGCATTAAGCTATATATGAATAAGTATGTTTATCAGCAGTCTGGTTATCATAGTACAGGCTTTGCCTAGTTTGGGATCAGAAGGCCGTGTGTGAGGTGTGTCAAGCTATTATTATTATTTTTTTAGGACTTATAAGTATGCTTTATATAACCTCTAAAAATACAAGCCTTGTCTTTGTTGTATGACAAATTTATCAGAACCTGTTGTTTATTACACTTCAATGAATTAATGAATTAGGAAATGCTATCAACGTGGGTCATTACTAGTATTTTTATTAACCCCTCGGTGGTCTTCTCGGGCGGGGTACGAACCCGCAAACGCGACACCTCTTAGTACACCGTTTACAATATTAGTTGGGATTGATGGGCAGCAGAAAGAATGTCGCTTACAAAACAGAACCTTGAGCCGAGAACACCAGAATTATATGTATATTGGCAACCAAAAATACTGTCAACTACCGCTGCCTCAGTGAACTGTCAGAAAAAAACCGGACAAGTGCAAGTCTGACTCGCGCACCGAGGCCGCGAGAGTGCCGTAAGAAAAAAAAAAACTTTATGTAGATAAGATAGTAAGTCCCTCTCGGGAATCTCGAAGATATTTGCCCGTCTTTTTCGAATGACGAACAACATTGCATTTGTAAAAATACTTTCCCATACACCGATTTACGACAAAGTCAACTTTATAACCGCAAAATATAAGTTTTTAATTACAAAAACTACTTCTTTTATGTGTGATATAAAAACAAATTTATGATTTTCAGATTTTTTCCTCTACTTATGCTCTCAAACTTTGCTTCTTACGAAATTTCATGATTCTAGGTCAATGGAAAATACCCTGTAGGTTTTGATTTACCTGTGAAATATTCAAATTTGCATTTTGCGTTGACTTAGCTTGATTTTTTTAACTTGATGCGTCAATGGGTTCCCGAGGAAAATGGTCTTGACTGACAGACAGGCAAACAGACAAACTGACAGACAGACAGATAGACGGACAGACGGACAACAAATTTCCTTTTGCCTTTTGAGGAACGGAACCCTAAAAACTAACAAAGAAAAAACATAATTGATGGAATTTGTTGTGAAATCAAATATCACTAGGTGTCCGTTGAACTATCAATGGTTTCCCCACAAGCATGTGGACATCAAACTTTATTGTTCGTGTATATTTGCATGTAGTGTTCAGAGATTGATTGTCTCATTTGAATGATTGATCGTCCACGCGGGCACTATACCTGTAAAGCCAGTAGGGTGAACGTACCGGTTATCGGGTAGACCAACATTTGATCGTAGCTTTAAACTAGTAAGAAATTATAGTTACGCAAAATTTACAATTTCTAATTCAAAGAAAATTAATAACAGGGTAGTGTATCCTATTACAAGTATCGCTCTATCTCTAGATAGTATTACGAAACACGTTACCTTGTAACAACAGATATTTGCTGTCAAAGTTGCCGTACACTACCCACTCTAATTAAACAGTTTTCATTATCACTAGTAATAATAGTAATAATTAGCTATGGCTCCCATTAAGTAGTTTTAAATACTTGCCTTTATAAAACTAGGGGTGTTGCTTGTGCAGAACCCTAATTATTTTTTTCAAATAAAAGTAGCCTAAGTTACTCCTTATGATCTATTTGCCAGTAAAAGTCCCATGGAAATCAGTGCACCAGTTCCTGAGATTAGCCGGGACAACCACACAGACAGACAGACAAAAAATTATCTGGTAGCACCGTGTAAACATTCAGATAATTTTAGTAAGAACTTGTTATTATCCCTTTACAAACAGACCCTCCAATTTTATTTATTTCTATAGATATGTGTAGACTATTGACATAAACTAGTTATGGGTTATGATACTTTAGGTAATAGAAATAGCTTGAAAAGTCATTTTATCACAAATAATTGAAAGTTTTAGAAAATAGAGTGATAGTAACATAAAGAAAACATCCCTTAGTTCTAGAAGAGACTGAACTAAGAGAATAATTTTAAATAACTCTCCGTCCGGTCTCTTGATAGGGTGATAAAATAAAAGCACGTATGGGCCCGCTTGACCGAAAAGATACCACGGCCTGAGAGAAAACCAGCAGTGAAACATTGCTGGCGTTGTATTTCGCCGACTGAGTGAGGTTACCGGAGACCCAAACCCTACCTCCCTACTCCCACCCTTCCCCTACTCCCACCGTTCCCGTACTCCCACCTTAAAGGCCGGCATCACACTTGTGACTCTTGAGTTGCACTTGTAGTCACTTACCATCAAGTCACAAGTCTTCTCGTTTGCCCCAATTCTATTTAACATATCGCGTGTCATACGTTATAGCCGTTAATGCGAAAAGTTGTTTTAGTGCATGGCGAAGTTAAAAGATGATTTTACTATTCAATAAAATTAACTAAAGGAAGCAGCCCCTTTAGTGCTAGTAAAATATATTCTGTTAATTTGAAGGATTAATTACGTGTATAATATAACAGCAGAGCGTTAAATCGGATTATTTTAATTGGAATAGAGGATGTAGTTGTTTTTTATTAACTGGCTCCTTTACGTGCCTTTTTATAACACTACTTAATTACACTACTTCAGGTTTAGAGAAGTGTAACCTATTAATTAAAGTACTTCATTAAAAACTTATAGATTTTATCGATAAGTTTTAATAAGACGTGTAAATAGTTAGATACAGGCCGATTACAATGATATTTACCGAATCCCTACAACAACCTAACTAATACTATAAATGCGAAAGTGTGTTTGTTTATTTGTTTGGTACGCTTTCACACTTTAACTACTCGACCCATTATCACAAAATTGCACAAATGTTGTCAGAGATACAGAAAAGGACAGAGGGTATCTGTCATTCAGAATCTTTTATCTTTTTCCATAAGTAGTGTTTATTGAATATTGAATTGATTGACAAATCTACATTCACGCGAACGAAACCACGGGCGAAAGCTAATTTAAGTACAAATATACCATTTTCATCAAAATACTAGGAAGGCAAAATACTATAAGACACTCCAAACCATTTTTCAACATTTATTTGACATCATCTGAATACAATTTAGAAGATTACTATTGACAAAATTTGTTTTTGAGACACGTTTTGTCTCTGAGGTAATATCTAGCATAAATCATTTCTGTGAAAATAGTAATTATTATATCTACCCTGAGAAAGTACTATTTACTTTTCAATCTATAATACACTATATATTTATTATACATTCAATAACTATCATTTAAACAGTATGCTAGATTACTGTCAGACGGCGCTGTGGCAATTTGCTCTACTCTGAAGTAAAATTGCTGGACATGTCAGCGAGAAACATAGCGATAATTTTCTTAAGTGTTTTAAATTAAATAGTTTAATTACTGACAAGATAAACTTTATTTATGGTATGATTAAGGCCGCTGTCCCTTTTCCAAGATATTTTGTTGTGGTTATAAAAGATAATCTTATTTATCAAGGTAATAAGTAGGTAGCATAAAGTAGTAGCAAATTAAAAAAAGGAAGTAAAAAATAAAAGTTTTAAATATTAATCAAATAAATATATATGCTATATTATTTATTCTAAAACATCTTTTGTTTACTTTACATTTTTAATAGAATTGTCTTCAATGTGGTCTTGGGTACTAACTTTAAACTTTCGTGTTCCAAGACATATAATTATTTAACTATACGAATTAACGTTTGTGATCACATTATGTGGTCTTGAGTAGACTGATTAGCGTAAAAAAATGTGTATATGATTCCTCTGTGTTTTGAAAGAAAAACATTCTATCAATTGGTTTGTGGTTCGAGTTCTTTTGTAAGGTTGACAAATGTCATACTTAGAAATCTAACATTCTATCAATTCGTCATTTCAAAAAAAGAAATATATCAGTAATTTCTCAGAGTTTGCTAAATATTAAAAGAGTAAAAATACGACAACACACACAACGACAAATACGACACTCAAATTACTCACGTAACTCAAAAATCTATGACTGACGCAGAACTAAGCTAGATATGACTGACGTTTATCAGATGACGTATGGGTCCCAGGGCACAGCTTACCGAATCCCATATCTAATCGAGACTACAAGGTAGACCTCAAAAGAGATGGTAAGATGATTTGGATTACTTAGGTATAAAAGATTATTCGCAGATCTAAAATGAGCAAGATAAGTTAGAAAGCGTTGCCCTACAGTACCATAACAGGGCTTAAAATAACAGTAATAATTATACAGAAAAAGTAATCAGTAAGTAGGTACGACAATTGGGATTCTCACCCTACTTTTGCAGTATCGCCATAACGGGCTGTTATTATTCAATTGTTGTACATAATATGCCTCTCGGTGTATGAAACTACGTCTACACGGGCAGAGAGTCGATCATTTTTGTAATGATCGATTCTATTCAATTATGATATTTACTAGCAACTCACCCCGGCTTCGCACGGGTAGCAGAGACATCTTCAACAAACATCAAAATATTTCAATCAATTAACACAAAATCTTAACAAATTATACACCTTAACCTTCCTCATGAATCACTCTGTCTATTAGTGAAAACCGCATGACAATCCGTTCAGTTTTTCAGTTTATCGCGAACAGACAGACAGCCAGACAGACGCGGCGGAGGACTTTGTTTTATAATATGTCGTGATTACGTAGATGGCTGTATAGGTAACCACTGTCCAGTCTCAACAGACTAGATAGAACCATTACGGGACATTTGGCCCTGAATCGTCATCTATTCACCATTAGTGCGACAGACAGCCCAGAGGATGTCTCAACGCAGAGGAAACGGCTGCTCACGTTATCCTGGAGTGAGAGGGACAGACCATACAACGGGCAAGATTCCTCGCGGATGAGAGGTTGCTCCTAGAATCCTGTAAACGCCCCAGGAGACTTCTGTGCTTCTGGAAGGAGTTAGACTGACTCAACTAGCCAGGCTTATCTGGACGCATAATTGACCCTTTTTGAGTTTAAATGCGGAAACAGAGCCCTCTACCTATACAAATAGGTGACCACTTTGAAAGTTTGTGCCAAAAGAATACATTACGCCCACGGCAAGGAGAAATGATAGCTCACTGTGTTAATATACCGGATAATACGTTGTCGTAGTAAAGTATATTAAATTTAATACTAGCTGCGCGCAACTTCGTTTGCGTTTGTAAATTTTCCCCGTTTTTGCAACATTTTTCATTGATGCTCTGCTCCTATTTGTCGTAGCGTGATGTTATATAGCCCATAGCCTTCCTCGATAAATGGGCTTTCCAACACTAAAATAATTTTTCATTTCGAACCAGTAGTACCTGAGATTATCGCTTTCAATTAAACAAACTCTTCAGTTTTATAATATTATATAGTATAGATTTTGCATATGGATTTACAAAATGTCAGGGTGTGAAATAGGCTTTGACTGTATGTTACCTCGTAATGGAGGAATTACCTCCCATGGAGTCCAAACGGTAAAACAGTTTACTGATAGACGATACTAAAAGACAATAAAAATTATAGTCCGCAACACGTAACCTATTACACGTGCCATCAAGCCCAGATGATGGCTTACCATCAAGCCGTTATGCTTATTTGCCACCTAAAAGGTAAAAAAATAACTAATTAAAAATATAAAAGCATACAGACACTCATTTGACACTAAAGCGTTAAATACAAAAATAAATTTCAATCGATAAATCCTTTTTCTTGTCAAATAAAACCACATGGTCCATAATTCAATCACAGCATCAGTTATCTCATTCCGTGCCCCAATAGCAAGCAGAGTAGTGCTTAAACTGTTATCAGTCCATGAATGGATTCAGCAATGGTACCGCAGGGTCAACGACCCTTACGCGATAACCTGCCCCGTGCACTTGAATCGAGCTTCCTTAGATTGTGACTTCGGAGCACTTAATGTACGCGATTCACGATGCAACTAATATCAATACTTAATCCTCAATCATTTATTGCATCATATATGTCACATTAAAGATGTTAATTATTACATGTAGTATCACATATGGCCCTAATAGGGTATAGCAATATATAGGAGACCGACCCATTTCATAACTTCTTAATTATTAATTATTACATTGTCAAGTTAAATTAATTCAATCAATACATCGAACATTGAAGTGTCCGTTTGTAATGTCAAAAGATTATTTTTAAGCTCATACAGTTATTTGCATGATAACTATGCCTAAAAATCAATTTAAATTTTTTTTTGTCTGTCTGTCTGTCCGTCTGTTTGTTTCGGTCAATCTTATTTATTATAGAAAGAACACGCTTCGATTGTAATTTCGAATTAAATTCGCGCCAGTCATCGTGATTTAAACAGATCATTGGTTACGGAAACGTTTCTGATACCTAGTGCGTAGGCGAAACACGTGTCGAATTGTTACCCCGTAAATTTATGAACATTACATGTTTCATGGTACTTGTTACACTTAGTAAGCAGACATTTTTTGAGAGCAATTTGTTAGGTTTAGCTACCTTTATTTGATTATGGTTGACCAACCGCGGTTGAACAACGCGAAAAAATTTCAAAATTTAATTTATGTAAAAAAATCGTAAGTGTTCCTAAACAAATTGGTTGTTTTTTGAGTTAATGACAAAAGGTTATATAAACTATTCTCTCATAAATACTTATAATAATAATAATAATTTATTTTCAGACTTAGTCCATACTTTTGCATACATATTTATTACATTAGTTTTTATTTAAATTATTAGTAAACAATTCTAATTTAATTTAACAAGACTCGTATGAACTCCTTCATAATTTTGGAGTCATATTTGTCTGCAATAATCTTTAGAATGCTATTAGTGCTGTCTCGCACTCTTCTTCTCTCTTCTCTTCTTATAATAGATCAATAAGAATATGGAAGAAAGTGGAGTGTACAGTTTCTGCTTGAATTGAAGTACCCGACTGCAGTAGTATTTATACTCTACAAAAGGTAAGGCTAACTAATAAGTTTAGTATAGTTGATACAATTCCATGGGAGGTTAGATGTGTGATTACAAAATACAATATTTTTTTTGGTTACCGAATTGCACCGATCGTGGTCATGGGTGGGCGGGACGTATTGTAATTCCTATCGCAATTAAGTCCGGATTAATATGTTTAATCGCGATAGTTTAAAAACAATTATTCTATAGGAGGGTTGAAATGCAGAACGGCCCGGTAACTAGGGTTGCCAACTTCTTCAAAGTATAATAAAGTCGGATAATTACAAAAGAAAGAAAGAAAAATTGTTTATTTCATATTTAGAGAAATAAACAATAAAAATGAGAAAATTTTAGAAAAAAAATTAAATGCTTGTGAAGGTTTCACTAATGAATGACTCCATATTTTTGTTGTCTGATATTTTTTCATTAATAGTTAACTTGTATTAATCTATACTAATATTATAAAGCTGAAGAGTTTCTTTGTTTGGTTGAACGCGCTTACCTCAGAAACTACTAGTTCGAATTGAAAAAAATATTTTAGTGTTAATAGTCCATTTATCTAGAAAGGCTTTAGGCTATTTAATATCACGCTACGATCAATAGGAGCGGAGCATAAATAAAAAATATTGCGAAAACGGTCAAAATTTACAAACGCAAAAGAAGTTGTGCGGGACAGCTAGTTTTGGATATGTCATCCATATCAGTGTTTGATGGCTCCAGATACCGTCGATGAAACCAGTATTTTTAATACTTTAAAAAAAAAGTAAACAATTAATATTAAATGCGAAATAAAGTATAATACTGTTTTCAAGAGAAATGGTTGGCAACCCTAGCGGTACTTGTTTAAATTTTTGTAGTATAACAATATTTAAAACGTGGCTCTCCCACGATAAAATTTAGAGTTTTCGTAATAATGTTACGACGTCATTCTCTATTTTGAGAGTTGAATGATCAGTATTCATTTTACACACACTCACGAGCCATCTTAAGCGAATAATTATGTCTATCATAACCTAAGATCGACAAAACCTATTAAAAGATAAACGCGTGAGGTCAATGAAAGACAAACTTGTTTAAGAAGCAAAAAAATCGCACTCTTATGTATGTGTCCATCCGTTCGTTACATCATGAGTACTCATGACACATAATATACGGAATTAATATCCTTGTAGTTGGAATATTTTATTAGTACTAAATATTCAGTAATATACAATCAGCAAACAAACACACAGCCCAATTTATGGTAGAGGAGCTAAGGATAGATTGTACTATGGATTCTAGAACACAAATGATACATTTTTGTAGATGATAACTAATAATATTATGAATGCGAGAGTGAGTTTGTTTGTTTGTGTGTTACGCTTTAACATCTTAACTACTGAACCGATCATCATGAAGATCGGTTCAGTAGAGGTTAGAGGTCTGGATTTGTCCAGATTAAAAGTACTGTTCCCGGGGGATGGACTAAATAACTTTTGGCGAAAGGTAGAACATACATCTATAATCTATATAAATAAAAATGGATGGCCAAATGTGTTGCTAAGCGCAAAACTCGAGAACGGCTCGACCAATTCGGCATTTTTTTTTCATATTTTCGTTAGAGCATAAGGAAGGTTCTAATGGCGAGAAAAAACGTAAAAATTGCGAGGAAAATAGTAAAAACAACACTTTTGTTTTCCAAATCACAGAGTAAATAATAATTAAAACAGATGTCCCCAGCTGTCAAACATTTGACGTTAATCAATAGCTTTTAACAGAACAAAGTCTGTCGGGGCATCTAGTTATATATAAAAATGAATTCCAATTTCCCTTGATCACGGCATCACGCGTGAACGGATGGACCGATTTCGCCAATTCTTTGTTTTTTGTTTTTGTTATTGTCAGGAGAAGGTTTAAGGCATGACATGCGTTACGTGTTGGCAGTTGATTGATAATTTATTTTATTTTTATATTTATAAATTTATTTATTTACAAATCTGCCTTTGACAAAGACATTTCCATACCAGCGCAGAAGACTCCTTCATTGTAGTATCTATATCGACTGAATAAAATGATTATACCAAGCTAACTATCATGCTGCATGATAGACTCTCATTAGGTCCTTCATGCACCATGATGATTCAGCATGTCATGCCGCATGATCGTCTAGGGACCGTTTAAGAACCATTTGCTCATACATATCGGTCTTTCGGCGCCATAAATGTTTGTAATTTTATAACCTGACAAAATTGAAACATATTTGCATATCTTGAGGTAGAATATAGCTCCTCATAATTATAAACCTGTAACACGTTAATGTACATATACCAATATTCGCAAATAAATAAATTATTATGAAAATAATTTGCGATCCCTGACGTTTTAATTGAATGCTCTACCACAACATATACGATGTGTACATATGCTTATTACGTTGTTTAGCAGCAGCTCTTGCGTACGGTCATCGTGGTTTTGTAAGCAGAAATCTGTAGGGGCCTACTTCTATCACATAAGTATTTAAGCATGGTTTATTTTAGCATTGTGACCCAGAGGAACGAAGTCATAAGACGTCCATTAGACGCTCATGCAAACATCAATTATTATCAACAGTCATGATTAACGGATGTTCGTTGGTGATTGACATCAAAATCTCATCATGCAACCGTGAATCACTGCATTAGACGATAGGTTATTCGTCAATCACCGTTTTGATTGTGGCCTAAGAAATAAACGTGAATGCAATTTGATAAAGAATGGGCAAGAACGAGATTTTTAATTTCAAATTCAACGCAAATAGAATCAGGGGTTTTAACTAGTATATTATTTGGTAGGTACAGTACAGTAAAATAATAAATACATCAATACTTAACTGCTTATTACCGAAAGACAAGTCCAAACTGTCATAATAATTGCAATAAATAAAGACATTTTGAACGGAAGTCGTGGCCCGGTTGCTAAAGGTCGTATTGAACCAGTTCGAGTCCATAATGTGCAATTTGCATAAAATTGGTACTAACAAAATATAGCTGTCAGAAGGCGGAGAAACTCGCGAGTGAAGGGTTCACGGAAAACGAGGTTGGAATCTGCTCTATATGTATAATTACGACGGGTTTTGGCAGGCTTTGATTAGCGAAAGAAATGATAACTCGTCCTATCCATGGATGTTTGTTGCTCTTTCACGCAAAAACTACTAAACTGATTGCGATGAAACTTGGTATGTAGATAGCTGGAGTCCTGGATTAACATATATGCTACTTTTGTCCCGATATTGTTATGGCACCGGGACTTACGCGGGTCAAACCGCGGGGCGCAGCTAGTTATATTGTAAAACAAAGTCCCCGCCACATCTGTCTGTCTATCCGCGATAAACTCAATAACTACCGAATGGATTTTCATACGATTTTCACCAATAGACGAAGTGATTCATGAAGAAGGTTTAGGTGTACAATTTATTAAGGTTTTGTTTAAAATGGCTGAAATACGACGACGATTGTTGAAGAAGTCGAATAAAATCAGTATGTGTTTTGTTACCCGTGCGAATCCGGGGCGGGTTGCTAGTAAGTATTATTAGTTACAATAGTAATTGGCAATGGTATCAATTGCAATAATAGTATCGATTGATCGATATTCGATGTGTAAGTTAGAAATTATATGACACGATATCATTAGCGTAGTCCACCCGTAAACACGATCGGTGCATTTCGAGGCAACAAAAAGGTATCTAAAATTGATACGTCTTCTCTCGTCGTCTCTTAGTCTCTGCTAATATTAATTCGTGAAGATATTTAATTGTACGCATTTTGAAGCAAATGTGAGATTTGGAACAATTACTTAAAATTTGTAGGTATGTAGAAGAAGTGTAGAAAGTTATTTTTTTTTTGCAGCATCTATATTAATATCAATAAAGCTGAAGAGTTTATTAACCGACTTCAAAAAAGGAGGAGGTTCTCAATTCGACTGTATTTTTTTTATTTTTTGTTTGTTACCTCAGAACTTTCGACGTGGTAAGCCGATTTGAATGATTATTTTTTTATTTGAAAGCTGGTGCTTCCCGTGTGGTCCCATTTCAATTTGGTTCAGTTCTGAAGTCGGTTTTATTTTGAAAGAATTATTTCTTGGTTTGCTTAAACGCCCTAATCTCTGGAACTATTAATCAGATTTAAATAACTCTTTCTATATTGGATAGACTATTTATCGAGGAATATTATAGGATATATAACATCACGCCACAGTCCTAAGGAGCAGAGCAGTAACCATAAACGTAGGTGGAAAAGATTAAAAATAATACAAAAAAGGTTACGAGAAGTTACAGGCGTCCGGTTGACCTATCATAATATTGGAAGTGTATACAATGACAATTCAAGTCATACTGGTCAATGATGCAAAACAAAACAGTTAAACGCACTTATGACTCTTGAGTTGCAGGTGTCCGTGGGCAGCGATAGTCACTCACCAGCAGGTGACCCGTCTGCTCGTTTGACCCCTATAATAAAAAAAAAGCTAAAAATTAATGAATTATGGTCGACATTCGACTGCCAGGCAATCCCCAGTACATACTAATTCTCGCAAGAACTTCCATTGTGCGATGCAGAATCAGTAATCACGAAGCGGTCCCGCCCCATGGGTAACAACTATAACGATTGAGATGAGTAAATGATGATTTTAGAACTACTCAGTAGTCTAACTCAGTCAGTCCAGTGTTACAAGTTTACGTATACAGAAGTGCAACACCGACCTCGAAAGATTTCGGAAGAATGAACTGCTTAAATATGTCTTCGTTGATATCTTCGCAATGATCTCAAAGAGTCTGTTAATGAGACAGGAATCAAACTTAATAAGATCGGGTTCTATTAAAGAAAAACTTCAAAGCGTCGTTTCACAATCATTTGATATTTGTTGTATATACAAAGTGAATGAACAATAGTCCCATTCAGTAATAAGTAACAATATTATCGCTGACCTATAGCACCATATTAACTCGAGATAAAAGGTTTATTTAAAAATTTCGTATTAGTTTCCGTTGTAAAATAGGTTATCAGCACATAAGGTCAGGAGAACAATCATGTACGAGTATGTCTTCGTTCTGTAAATATAAAATGGTAAATGGCAACACCTAATATAGTCTGGTTCTCCTAACACAAACAATACCTCATACCACAGAATTTATCAGAATTTCCCGATTCCCGACGTATGTAAGGCACAATGCAAGTCTGCTGCAAGCTGCAATTGAAGCCGAGACAGTTTGCAAGATGGAGATGGATGGATGGATGGATGGATGTTTGTTAGTCTTTCACGCAAAAACGGCTGAACGGATCTGAATGATATTTGGCACCAAGATAGATGAGAATGTACGGTTCCCGTGATAGATATCAACAGAATTTACACGCGCACGAAGCAGCAGCAACAGCTAGTATTATAAATGTGAAAGTAACTCTGCCTGTCTGTTGGTTTCCACGCGTAAATCGCTGTACCAATTATGATAGGTTTAAGTATAGAGATAAAGTGCTGAAACGTTATTATGAGAGAGATTCGACACAGACAAAGTTACGGGTTACTAAACGTAGGAAACTAGACATGAACGCGAGTGAAGCCGGGGGTAATCCTAGTTATAAAAAGAAAAGTGTAATAAATTTTGATTATTACGTCTAGGAAATTGAGACACCCATTCGGTAGAAAGCTCATAAATAGTTGCTGGTTAAGCTAACATTCACAGCTGGCCTGTTGGTCTAGTGGTTAGTGACCCTGACTGCTAAGCCAGAGGTCGTGGGTTCGACTCCCACCCAGGACAAATAATTGTGTGATGAGCACAATAATTTGTTCTGTGTCTGGGTGTAATTTATCTATAATATGTATGTATTTAGAAATATATAAGTATGTTTATCAGCAGTCTGGTTACCATAGTACAGGCTCTGCCTAGTTTGGGATCAGACGGCCGTGTGTGAGATGTGTGGATTTATTATTATTATTAAATCTTGAAAGTCTTACCGCTTGGGAGCTATGAACTCAACAAAGCTACAGACAGACACACACACGTACAGACATAACATGTCTAGTTTTTCAAAGACGGAGTTAAATTCTTAAATTCTCTCTTAAATTCTAAAACATTAATACTCTTTTGTCATTCTTAAATTTAAATTTTAAGCAGTCTACGTTTCAAAAGAGGAAAAACCATTTAACTTAAAATACTAAGTTATTTTAAAACTTTGTAAAGCTGAATGTCTTCGTGCTATCGTTTTCCATGGAGGTACATAACACATGCAAAAAAGAGGAGATTGGATGTTATTTCTACAATTCTTATAAAGGCTAGATGTCTTCAAAGTGAACGACCAGCACGATATTATGGCTAAAACTTTTTAGAGACAATTTAACAGCTGACAATACACACATAGGTACACGGTGACGATACAAAAATACGATGAAATACTATTAATGGAATGAAATAAACGATATCATCATTGAAATTCATCAAAAAAGAATTAGGGTTCCGCGCGAAATATATAAATATGTAAACGCAAGCGATGCCGCGCGGGAACTGCTAGTTAATGGAGTAAACGCGATGGAACTGTCTGATGTATCGACTTATCGACTTGTGTGCAGTGGAATCCACGGAAGTCCTCTTCAGAGAACGACACTTTTATTCAAGAATACAATTAGTTAGTTAAGAAACCTAAACTTGAGCTGTTACGTGGAACTTACTGTTATAAAACATGGCACCTCGCTTTTTTACCAGATTTCAAAAAGTAAGAAAATCTTTTTCTTTTTATGCTATAGGGGGGCAAACGAGCAGACGGGTTACATGTTGGTAAATGACTACCGCCGCTGATGGGCACCTGCAACTCGAGAGTCACAACTGTCACAAGTACGTTGCCAGCCTTTAAGGTGGGAGTAGGTGAAGGGTAGAAGAGGGGGAGGGCCTCCGTAACTTCACTGACTCGGCGAAAAGTAATGCAAGCATTGCTTCACTGCCGGTTTTCGGTGAGGCCGTGGTATCACTCCGGTCGAGCCGGCCCATACGTGCCGAAGCATGGCTCTCCCACGATAATTCTGTGTATGTAACGAAATATTTTCGCCATTTGAGAACCGATTTTAATACACAATTCTTTTTTTAATCGAATTCGTTGTTCTCAAGGTTCTTGAATGGGGGATATTCCCCCAAAGGGACTGGGGGACAGATTTTCAAAAAAAATAAAAAAAACACGAAATCTACCTTTGCGGGCCTGCTGTGGACCCGGTTTTTTTTATTGTGAAATTGTTGCGTTCAGCTAGTGAGTAAAACGAAACTTGTTCGGCTATAGACAAAAAACATGGCAAGAAGTTCTGAGAAAGTATAAAAGCTTGCGTTTCTCTTAATTGACTTTTCATAAGTCCCATACAAGATGTGTTTTATTGCTTTTATTGACTGATGGATGAACGTGTCATTATTAGAACCCTGAAAATACTTTCCACTTTCCAATTTAGCTAACTCATTGTTTGAAATATCAATTCTCTAACTTTTCCTATGAAGTATGTTGTTTAATGATAATTTTGCTTAAAACAGACGGATAAGTATATTTATTATTTGTTACATATATGTAGGTATATAAGCTATATACATATATAAGTAGGTATAACACTATAAATAAAAATCAATGTAAGTATATTTGTCCTATGCACATTTAAACCGTAGATCAGATTGTGATGAAACTTTGGTAAGATCTTCTAAGAGGGTTTCTGGCCCATAAAATCCATACAAAAAAAGGCATGCAACACGTGCCCGGTACTGCTAAAAAAATAAAATTAAAATATTAATACTATTTTAATTAATTACGTGATGTTTTTTTAGCAACTTTACTTTTTTTTAGTTTTTATTTTTATTTTTTTAGCTATCAAAAAATTTTGAAGCATAAAATTACTCAAAACTTTTATACATGAGATAAAGCTAAATGTACTTGTGTTAGGACTTAGGCGTGACTTTACGTCGGGAGTGTACTAGGTGGAGTACAAACACGTAACTAATAAATAAATAAAGATATAAAGAATAAAAATATAAATTGATCGTAAGTCCGACATCTCAACGACTATGCTGCCTCCGCTTCATATATATTGTATATTTATTCTAAATAAACATATTTAAAACAATATAAAATTGGTAATGGTAGTATGGTAAAGATTGAGACATTAAACTGGCAATCAAGATATAAAGAAAGTATTCCGGAGTTTTACGGAGCTTCATCTTAAAGGAACTAGACTGTTTTGATCCCACTTCTGATACAAGCTTTCCAAAGTAATTAAGGAGGTAAAGATTAATGGCATTAAATTTTGAATCACTACATTAGTATTAGTATTTGACCAGAGGTTGCATTTCGACCGTGATTCATTAAATTGTCGATAACACAAAATCTACGCCGAAAGTACGGTAAAACTGTTAATTTTTTTTTTATACGGTAAATGTAAGTGGTATGTGGTTACCGTAGCTTATGGACGCTTGCAACTCCAGAGGACTTTTAAAAACCTGTACACTCCTTTGGGGTCGTCCATTAATTACGTGATGTTTTTTTTAGCAACTTTTTAATCCCTCTGGTGATACGTGGTGAAGCTTTAGACTAATCCCACCCCCCTTAGCCAAAACCATGTCTTTTTTTAGGTTAAAATATATTTTAATAATTCAGAACATTATCTTCTTACAGATATAATAGCGCGTCCTACAAAAAAATAAATGCACATGATATCTCACTACACCCCCCTCGAGCCTCACGTGATTAATGGACAATCCCTTTCTTGAAGAACTCCATACTGTAGTCCCTTTGGAAAAACATCAACAGTGAGCTTAATCCACAACCGGAGCGTTTGTAAGACCAGTTAGTTTCCAAGGTGAGAATTTTTTTTTGTGCTGACGAGTGTTTTCAGATTATAATTAAGGCTAGAGTAATCAAATTATAAAAACATAAATGGCCATTACATGTTTTATTGATCTTATTATTTTAGTATTTCGTGATTGATATATATATATATACATATAAATAGTGAATTTTATCCGTGCACAAATCGAGCAAAACTATTGATTTTCTGTCTATATTTTAATTAAAGAAGACTTTTGGATCAATTTACATATAGTTCTTAAATTGCAGCCATGTTCTACTACGATATTAAAAGAATGCAGAGTGTATGGCTATCACACAATTTATTTAAAAAATATAAAGAGCCTATATGCTCCCGAAAATGTTTATATTTAGGAATGGATCTAAAAGTCAATTCCGAACGACGATTAAAACCTTATATCTAAAAACATACCGTATTTCAATCCAAGCCACGTTTTATGAAAAGGCTGGTAACGTCTCGTAGTAGCCACTGGCCTGGGTCTACGGTAGGGAGTCCCACACGGCACTGAACAGCACAGGTGGAAGTATCTCTTATCCCGAATCTTTTCAGCCGCTTTCAACCGCTCCCGGGCCAGTCTCCCGGCACAACGTCGCGGGCTCGTAGCTGCTAATGCCGCACCCACAACGGCTATAGCCGTTAGTAGAAACCAGTAATGCATGATAATGATATCATCTATCACCCATGATCACGCATTTGACATACAGTTCTGTCATCACTCAGTACAAATTTGATGTCACTTACTCACAAATATGTTTACCACTGTAATCCTCAATAAAATTATATCTACTGTTTTTTAGAAAAAAAAAAATGTGTAGTTGAGATTTCAAAACGTATTAATTTACTAGAACATATTTTTAAACAACGAATAAACAAAGCACTATGTGATTTCATTCATGTCAAGTTATTTAAATAAACTCTTTTATAGCATGTGTCGGTAACAATGAATGAACGTAGTCGCGTATTATTGTTCGAAGTTGGCACGACGACACGACAGCACGCGAAGAAAGCACGTGCGTGCACGCCGGCTAAGACGCCGCGACTGCCAGCCTCTGAGGCACTGTGAGCCTCAGTTCACCGGGAGCTGTTCCGGAGGACTACGCATCATGCTATCCTGGGTACCTAAGATTGCGCTGCCGAAATTACGAAATCTAGGCATTGGTAGAGTAAAATAAATGGTACAGTGATTTCGTCATTCAGTTTTGAGAATTTATTTGGGGTAAGATGTTTCTAAAATTTTTGATTTTGGAAGTAAGTGCCAAATAATTAATTCTACTATTGTCTCTTATAATACATAAGGTCTTATCCAATTAGATTAGATGTTGTTGAATAGCAATTGAGGAGAAAAACTCACCATTCAACCTCGGTTTGTCTATCCCAAGGACTATGACTGTATGATAAGCGTAACGCCACTTGCTTTAAACCGAATTCCATCAATCACGTCACGCTGACACGATGCGATTTCGACACCTGTTTCGCCTCTACACGAGATAACCTCAGGAGCGAGATTGATTTTATTTAACCAAATGAATTTGCTTATTTTTTAGGCACTTTGGGCACTTTTGGTATGGGAAAAAAGCACTGAACTCGCGTGACCGTCACGCTCAGATGACAAAGATGTGTGTATATGATGTATATGTATATTTGTGTGTATGTGTTTTCACTTCTGACGTGCAATCCTACGACTAATAGTTTTTTTTAATTAACTTTGAAAAAGACAACTCCCGCATTAGGAATTACTCCTGTGTCACGGTGGACTTCACAAACATACAAAGAACGGACACAAATAATACCCAGACTCGAGTGGGAATCGAACCCACAACCTATGGCATACCAGTCAGGATCACTAACCACTAAGCCATTAGGCCAGTCAAACTCATTTGTTGCCGAATATTTTTTGATGATTCCTGGACTTAAATGAATTTGCTCATTTACGGCCAGGTTTATATCGACAATATAAACTTTAATATGTTCCCAAGACAGTTCAACACAATTTTATAGTTTAAAATTAATTTTGATTAATGCTTGTTACAGATGCTGTATCATGTATAGATATATCGATTCCCTATCTTCATTTAGAACTCGTTCTGCTAAATCCGCTAATCGGACATGACGCCAAGCGCCATCTTATCACCCCACAGCTGCGGCACGCGAGTCCACTAATTAGGCCGCGTCCAGATCTAGAGATTGCTGCGCTGATAAGCGGTGATAAAACGCGCGGGTGGTCGCTCTCCGCGCAGCATCCATCACACTGATAGGAGCGCTGACGCGGTATCTTTAGGTAGGTGGTTGAATCGGAGCTTAGAACGAAAGATTGAAAGTTCTATAATACAATACGTTTACTGTTAGAGATATAATGAATAATTGACTGCACGGGCGGCGCAACGGTTAAAGTGGTGACTTCACCATTACGCCGCGCCGAGTGTTGTGGGTTTGATTCCCACACGGGATAAAAATTTGTCTGATCGACAAATAGTTGTCCCGAGGATAGGTGTTCTTTGTGTCCGTTGTTTCAATGTTAGTTAAGTCCGCCGCGACACAGGCATCATTCATAGAACGGAAGTTGTATTAAAAAATCTACAATGTAAAATCGAACTATCAGCATAGGTATCGGGTATTTTGAATACCTACAAACAATTTGTTAGAGGGAGTGAGAGCAGATTTGCTCGAATTGGTGAAGCACTTCCGTTGTGCAGTTAGCTTAGTACTGTGTTTCTCAATATTTTAAATCATGAATGTATGAAAATAATTATTATGTAATTACTTTATACAGATATTAATCTTCAAGAATTTGCGATGGTCAGCTTGCACGGGGAGATACATTGACACCTGTGTTCAATCAAGCCATTCCCCGCAGTTTAATCTGCGTTTATGGTCACTGCTCTGTACCTATGGGTCGTAGCGTGATGTTACATAGCATATGACTTTCCTCAATGAGTACTCTGTCCACTACGATAATAATTATTCAAATCTGACCGATAATTACAGAGATTAGCGCGTTTAACGCCCACGGCCCACAAGCATTTAGATAAGTTCAAAGAATTAATTGCTAAACTAACCTAGGATTAAATTGTACTACTTATTTGTGGAAAGGATCCTAAACCAATTGCAATAAACTCAAAATTTATAATCATATTACGTATTTGGATCTATCTGCGAGACCTGATTAGGAACCTCCTTCATAAAGTAGTTTGATTTCCCTACAACATTCGACTGTCATCAGAGGTCCCTGGTTCGATTCCGCTCAATTATTTCAATGCATGATTGTGTATTTACATTGGTCAGGGTGTTTCTATGTATAATATATAGTATGCATTTACAAAACATTGTAAAACTATAAAAACACTCCTAGCTTCATCAGACTGTCGTTAGTAAGCCTAATTTGTTGAATTCGTAAAAACAAATTATATCAGCTTAACAGGGGTTTACAGTAGCCACTGAAGAGTTCCACTAACTTCTTACTGCCTCCATCCGATCAGCTCCAAGATGCCAAATTATAGTATTATTGTCCAAATTACATATATTACAAATATTCATTTCGATGCGACAGTTAGAAGTACTTATGTTAAGTCGACTTATAAGACTTATTTAAAGCGTGTTAAACAGTATTTATTTGTGAACCCATATACTGCTGGTTCTCTCTTATGAAATAAATTTGGTTTTTTTTTCCTTGTGTATCGCCACAGAATATTTATTACTAGCTGCGCCTCGCGGTGCAGTCGTTTTGTCGTGAAAGAGTAACAAACATCCTTACATCCAAACTTTCACATTTATAATATTAGTGGGATAGTGGGATTTATAATATTAGTGGGATTAGTAGGATTACAAGAAATTCAAAAATATTTTTAGACAATAGTGGACCTTGAGACAAACCATGTATAACTTAACGGTATTTTATTTATTTATATATACATAAAAAGGCTTTTAAAGTCTAACGGGCGCTTCGTGCCGCGGGAATGAATGAATGAATGTTAGATAGCCTATAACTATTATGTATGTAGGTTGCGTCGCCCTTCTCTTCAAGATCATGGGAATACTCTGCGCATTTTCTTGATACATGTATTGTATATTATATAAGGTATTCGTTGTGGTCGTAATGTGTCCAAGTGGGATAAACGTCTATGCCCCTTGCGAGGTGACCAAAAAAAGTGAGACAAAAACATGTTTATTTGTACCTCTTTGCGTTATTTAATAATAGTAAAAAAAGACGGTTCCTCAGCGAACCAAATTTAAAAGTAAAAAAAAGTTTCACTACCCCCATCATCAGACCATTGGCACTAAGTCTAATCTGTTGGACTTGTGTAAACAAATCATATGAGCCCAAACTCGAAGGGTTTAATAATAGCTATTGAAGGGTTCCACTGTCCACCTCCTGATCCTCCCTATCTACTAGTCACCCGGAGTAGATAGGTTCGCAGCCGGAACTACGGGTCCGGCGGTTAGATCAGGGTACCACGGGAACCGGATCCTGAGCCCTCTGATGGCGAAAGCTGTCAGATACCGGTTTTGGAGTTGGACTCGTGGGGGTTTTGTGGTTAGCTGCAGAGAACTGGCACGTTCGTCTGCTCCACTATTGTCGGTGGAGCGTCTGTTCTCGCGCGCAGCGAGCAGCGGAATTAACCAGTCTAAGGAGAAAGGCTCCTTGGTTTTCCGCTGTGGGGCTTGGAGCGTCCTTTAGCAGAGGTCCCGTCGGACCGATGCAGCTCGGGTACTTGCCTGCTTAGCAAGTAGAAAGGTGACTAGACACTGATCCGGACACCCGACCGTAGGGCAGGGTAGACCTACACTTGATTGTAGATCGGGATGTGAGCGTGCTGACAGCTCCGGTACTAGCTGGATACTGGTAGTCGGCTTCTCTGACGAACTAAGCCGTGTTACCGCGAGCATATGCAAATACGCGGGAAGTGAGCGTGCCTTACAGCTCCGGTACCTATCTGGACAATAGGGAGTGTGCCGGTTGCGAGTGGGGGGTCGCTGCGAGTGTGGTTTCACGAGTGGCGATCTTCTGTGACCGATAGGCATACGGGTAACTAGCCTTAATTAGTACCGGCGCCATGGCGTTGGAGGTAAGACCTGCCGTATAAAGGTCCCTGCGTCTCAGGACCTTGGTTTGGGGAACTTGATGCAGGTATACTGACCCCGCTCATATAACGTTTGCGTTGGGTGGGGTGGGGGCAGTATAAACAAATACGTAGTCGTGAGGAGGAGAGGGCCTGTCCACCTCCTGATTAGATCATCAGATCAGCTCCACGATGCCAAATTAGAGTATAGAGTATCCGAACTACATATACTTACATACAAAGTTCCATTGGATACTAGCAACGATCGGTTAAAATTTACTTCTAAGATTTGTAAACATTGTTAGTTAAGGTTACGTGAGATAACTGCCCCACCGAAAACCCCGGTGGGGTGACGGTTCGGAAGTTATCTAAAGAAAGACGATCGAACGACTGTGTGTCAATAAAAAGTAACTACAGAAAGTTCGAGGTTCCTTTCCACTCCTTAGATAGATAGATAGATAGAGTATGCTTTATTGTACACCAAAAATAGGATACATACAACATTCAATATTAAGTAGCATACAATGGGCGGTCTTATCGCAGTCTGCGATCTCTTACAGACAACCTTTGATGGACTATACTGTATAGTAATAGGTAACTTGTGGTGCACATTAGTCTTACTTACTAAAACAATAACATGTATACATACACACATACATACATACATACATACCCATATAAATATATATATACACATAAATACAGATAAACATATACATAGGCATAGGTTATTACAAAGATAGGTAGTGATCCTTGACGAGTTTTTGGAAAATAGTTAGTGACTTTGCCCGTCTGATAGCTTCTGGCAATGCATTCCATAGACGTGCAGCTTGCACTGTAAAAGATTTGTCAAAAAAAGCTGTGGAGTGGGTTGGAATTTCCAACGTCAGGTTTTCCGATGATCTTAAGTATCTGTTATGTGTGTCGTGAATGAATGCGAAACGTTTCTTAAGGTAAACAGGAGTAGTAGGGTTAAATAAGATATTATACAGTAAAGAGAGGATATGAGTATTCCTTACTCACTTCCGTAACAATTAACATACATTAATAAGACGATAATAGCCAGCATTGCTTTTCAGTGTGGCAAAGTACTACAGACCCTGCTTCTTACCAAATGTCGTAATTCTAGATCAATTAGAAGTATCCTAGAGGTTTTGATTTACTTTCCAGTGTTGAGTGTATTTATTGATAGCGTCGATGTAGAAGCGATATGTTTTTAAAGCTCCCAGGGAACGGTATGAGTACTTAATATTATCACTACAAATTATTAAACAAAGTCCCCCGCCGCGTCTGTCTGTTCGCGATAAACTCAAAAACTATCGAACGGATTCATGCGGTTTTCACCAGCAGATAGAGCGATTCATGAGGAAGGTTTAGGTATATAATTGGTTAAAGTTTTGTGTAAATATGATGATGATTGTTGAAGATGTCTCTGCTACCCGTGGGAAGCCGAGGCGGGTTGCTGGTTAATTATAAGTTAAACTTGTTACAGCTACACCTTTATGTATAAAAAGGATTTTGTGAGTCAAACGTACAGACAACATGGTGTAGCAGTATCCATAAGGGGTCTAAAGTACAGTTAAGTACCCAAATGAGTAAAATGTAGTTATTTAATTTCTAGTTAAAATGATACAATATACCGTAAATAATACCGTTAATAAATACATTACAATGCTACTGGCTAGATCTTTGTGCATAACGACTAAAAGTGACTTACAACTCGGAAATAAGTAATTGTAAACCTTTTCCTCGGCCATAAATCAACGAGGCAGGCCAATATTTATGAACCTAGAGTTAGCTTCCAGATAACGAGGCGCAGTATATGCAAGTTAGTGAAAGGAAACGCTAAAACAAACAGTAACCTATCACGATCGTGTTAAACGGCCCAGTAACAAGTGGAGCACGGCTCGTGTTTGCATACAAGCCATAATTATGGCAAGAAAAGCTTTAATAGATAGCGCAGGTGCTTTAAGTAGCGTGTGCATTAACGTCGCCTATTAAGAGAATCACCGAAAGAGTGTACCCACAACGCTAGGAGGGAGCCCTATGATGTGCTAACTACTATTCCCCGGCCCCCTCGTATGTAACCTGATAGTCAACTGAAACAATATGTGCTCCCACGTTTCCTGTTAAACAGATGAATAAGATAAGACTGCTAAATATTATTGGTGTAATTCGCTCCCCAAGCCTATGCCGTGACCATGGAGCCCTGAAGGCCTGAACCAAACAGCACAGAAACGTTGTACTAGTTGGTAACAATTTGAGCTGTACCTACCTCGTACGTACTTTCATACTTTGAACTCGTTGAAGTTGAGGGCGGCAGTTGGTGTTCGTGATAACGTTCTATGTACATATTAGCATTTCTGGAAACTATTCTGTGATTATTCTCTAGAAATATATAGTGATTCATTGAAGAGAATATGTTTAGGATGTTGTGAATGTCATTGTTTTATATTACTGTAAATTTCATGACGCAAAAAAGGGTGCTTCAAGTTTAATGTTTATGTCAGAGAGGTATTGACTTAGTTTCTTTTTGTTTGAGAGGTGACTAGATTGAGAGTGTTCTTAGAAGGAAATTCAAGAACATCTCTTCAACCGTATGAAGGTTATCAGCTCTTTTCTAATCGTTAAAGGGATTTTTGAGTCGGGGCTATTTTTAATTTTTACGTGATTATACAATTAAAAAAAAATGGCACTCAATCGCGGTATTATTTATAACTGGCAGCGCCCCGCAGTTTCACCCGCGTGAGTCCCGATTCTGTGGAAATATTGGTATAAAAAGTAGCCTATGCGTTAATCCAGGCCTCCAGCTTTCTACATACCAAGTTTCATCGCCATCGGTTCAGTAGTTTTGGCGTGAAAGAGTAACACACATCCATCCATCCAAACTTTCACATTTATAATATTAGTGGGATTAGTGGAATTTCCGAAAGTTGGCCCACAAAGAGAACGGATGAGAGACGCTTGCACGTAGCCGAAATGCGAATGTTGAGATGGATGTGTGGTGTGATTAGGATGGACAAGGTGAGAAATGAATATATTAGAGGGAGCCGGAGCTTTTTCTCCACTGGTGCTACTTGCACCAGTGGAGGAAAAGCTGAGGAGCCATCAAAAGCAGAGTTATCGTGGTATGGACATGTGATGCGGAGGGATGAGCAAAATGTGGTGAAAAGAGTTTTATGTTTGGATGTTGACGGGTACAAGAGAAGAGGACTACCAAAGAAAAGATGGATGGACTGTGTGAGAGAAGATGTGGCTAGAAATGGAGTAAGCAGTGAAATGACGAACGATAGAGCAGAATGGAATAATAAAACATATCGCACCGACCCCAAATAAAAATGGGACAAGGGTAGGCAGATGATGATGATGATTAGTGGAATTTCCGACTATTCCATTGAATTCCACTAATCGTGGTCACGGGTGGACTCACAACTTAAAGATATTGTCGCTATTAAGTAGAGCAGACGGGTCCTGGAGTGGAGACTGCAAATCGGTAAACAGAAGGTAGAATGTCTCCCATCCACATGGACCGACGACCTAAAGAAGGTAACAGGGATGGACGGGATGCGGAAGGCGGCGAGCAGTGGACTACGATAGGCTGATTGATTGATTAAGTGTACACATCTAATATAATCTAACAAATCGCGAAAGATTAATAACAGAATAATGTAAAGAGGAAAGCATCGTTGACATTAACTAGTCCGAGTAAACGATAAGCTTAACTTCTAATGAAAACCATTCGTTCCATGTTATCACCGCGCACAATGGTTCGGACTGAGAGCGCGCATGTAATCTAATCTGTGCGCATGAATCCTGCGTACTCGTTACTTTGTACACATGATATATTGTTCATTGTGAAATGTTTTGTTGATCTACCGTTTTAAATATTGTTTGTTGTTGTTGACTTACAACTTTTTTAGGGGGCCGTACGTCTGAATGAAAAAAGGGGACCCTTATATGATCACTCGCGCGTTTGTCGGTCTGTCACAGCCAACTGTGTACTCCGAATTTACCGAACCAATTAAATTGAAATTAGGTAAACATATCAATTCCTGTGACCCAAACACAGATCTACGAATCTTGTGAATTTTGAATTTGGGGATCACTGGTCTTTAGAACAAAAAATGCAAGTGTGACACATCAATTGAAAGGGTTTGTAGTAAGTCTCATTTTTTTTTATAATTCTAAGATTAATAGTTTTAGTGTGGTTTAAGAAAATAGATGTAAATTGACCTTTCCCCCTCCCACCTTATCTCCGAAAGTACTGAGCCTAAAAGTTTGAATAGAGAATATATATTCTTTGCTTATAGATTATAGGATAATGATCTTAAAAGAAAATGGTAAGTCTCGTAATATAGTGCGTACAAATCTGCATTAATTTGTAATTTATCGTACGAAACCCCCTCCACGTGAGTTCAAGTTGCACTAATATAAATGGCTAAATACGTCTAAGTCATATGGTTTAATAATCTGCAAACTATATACCTAACTGTATTAAGAAAACATTTTTTTTCAAATAAGTCTTTAAATTCGAAAACACTTCGGCTTCACTTATTTTTTTAATTATTTAAGGAATTGACATTAGTTTAAGAGAACAAGTTTATTTTTCGCTTTTCAGTTTGTTTCTTCTATCATCGGTTTAATTTTTTAATAAAAAGTTTTTATGAACTTCTTCAAATAAACAAATCGCCTATGTTTTGATTGGGGTCGTATCGGTAGTGTGCTACGTGGGGTACCCGCAACCACCTGATCACAAGTTCGACATCTTAACCATTACGCTACGATATCCTATCTAATATATCTCAGTGTTTGTAAACGCGAACATTTATAGAGCAAAGGAACATTACGCCGCGTCACTCCGTCTGTCTTGTCATCGCGTGCCAGACGCAGTGTGAATAGATTTGATTCTGCGAACCACTTGTGTATAAATATTTATGCAGTGACGATAGCTAGACCCAAACTAAGCACAGCTTTTACTATGGATTCTAGAACATGGATAAACATGCTCAGATAATTTTTTTTTTGGAAATTATACATATTCATGTATACAAATATTTTTACACTGAACGGAAATTGAAATCGAGACCTTTGGACGTTTACGCCTGGTACCCATGCTAAACCGCCGAGTATCCCACTATTATTATAAATGTGAAAGTTTGGATGGATGGATGGATGTTTGTTACTCTTTCACACAAAAACCACTGAACCGATTGCGATGAAACTTGGTATGTAGATAGCTAGAAACCTGGATTAATGCATAGGCTACTTTTTATCCCGATATTCCCATGGGATCGGGAGTTACGCGGGAGAAACCGCTGGGCGCGGCTAGTATTATAAATGTGAAAGTTTAGATGGATGGATGGATGTTTGTTACTCTTTCAAGCAAAAACCACTGAACCGATTGCGATGAAACTTAGTATGTAGATAGGTGGAGACCTGGATTAACACATAGGCTACTTTTTATCCCGATATTCCCACGGCATCGGGACTTACGCGGGTGAAACCGCGAGCCGCTGCTAGTATGTCACATATATAGGTCGTAGCTTCTACCATTCATAAGTGTTACTTTGTGACCTAAATGAATGAATACATATTTATATACACAACAATAAAAAAAAGTAAAATAATTGCCAAATTTCGAATTAGTAGATATATTTTGAATATAGAACTCGAAATCAGTAGCTGCATTCGATATATTTGAATAGAGAATTTCATAACATCAGAATCAACACTGCTATGCATTTTCACGTCCGTAGACAATAAGACGACAGGAGCTATTAATTGCGCAGGCGACCAACCCAACAGACAGGGTGACGGCGGCTGCATAGCTGCGAGACTGTGTGTGTCCAACGTTTGTATGACTAATGTAACGGAAATAGGGATGTAGTTGGTAGGGATTATTTTTTGTTAGGAAATAGATCCATGTGGGAATGTACGGAGAAGAAAATTAAACGTAACCAATAAAACATTTTGAGCTGCTCGGCTCCTGACGTGGGCTTCTGAACAAAAGTGACTGCGCTTCGATGAGAATACTGATAAAACATGCTTAAGGCTGCCTAAGCTAAAACAGTCTTAATTTCCATGACGGTAAAGAAACGCGTTCCTTTGTTCTTTTCTGAATTAGAAAGGGTAAATAATTCAGATTTTAAGGTTACGGCAAAATAACATAAAAGACATTAGCGAAAGATATTATAAAATGGTTTCTTTTCTTCGCAACTAAAAATGTAATTACGACCTAAAATAGAATACCAAGAAAGTCTGTGTGGCAAGAGATTAAAGGGAAGAGGTATGACCAAGCTGCCCTGAATCTTTCAGAATTGTTTACATTATAGTACTTGTGCGCGAACATATTGAAGATGTACCTGATAAAATGTGCTATACTTATGACATAAGTTGAGCAATTTCACCAGCTTGTGCCGCGAATGTTTATAATAAGCGTCATCAAAAGGAAGGTGTGTTAGAAGTGCATATGAAATATGCTTCACGGGAGAGCTTCATCCTCTTATGCAACTTATAAATATTAATGTATAAGATTAGGTCTGTCTCATTCCCTAATTACTGCACGTACGTTTTTGTTTTTGTTTACGACAATAGGTTCTAGCAACGATTCCTAAAGTATATTTCTAAAGTCTTTCGCGGGAAAGTCACTGCGGTTCCGCGAATCAGTTAAGTTTGTGGTGAAACGTTGGATTTTTACATATCCATCATAACTATGTTCGAAATATAAATTTGAATAGAATACTTTTTTTCTTAATTTAAAATTACTAAAAGAGGTACCCTTACAAAATACAAAAGAGGGTGGTACCCTTTGATTTTGTAGTTTAAAAAAATATAAGAACTGCTTTGTTAGCCTAATATTTACCAGTAACGTAACACGTAACATTGTAACCTGTGTACACTAAGCTAGATAGAACATACTTAAGATATGATAATAATAATAATAACTTCACACATCTCACACACGGCCGTCTGATCCCAAACTAGGCAGAGCCTGTACTATGGTAACCAGACTGCTGACAAACATACTTATTTATATATTTCTAAAAACATACTTATTATAGATAAATTACACCCAGACACAGAACAAATTGGACGCTGATAAGCAATACAGTATCTATTCACCATTTAGGTAGATTTTTTGGTATTTTTGAAACAAATTGACTAGGAATTGGTATGACATCTTAAAACGCCATTTTCTCTAAATAAAGTATGTGTAGCTTGACACTGTATTACTTATCAGCGTCCAATTATCGTGCTCATCACACAACTATTTGTCCTGGGTGGGAATCGAACCCACGACCCCTGGCTTAGCAGTCAGGGTCACTAACCACTAGACCAACAGACCAACTAGCTACAGAAGAATGTAATTAGGAGCTCCATACTATTCAATCTTATACGCGGCTTTCTTTTTAAAACGCTTAAATAGGTTCACTTCAGCTTTGGAAGCAAATCTTGGAAGTCAATTTTAACCTACTGCTAATTGTCGCATCGAAGTGAAACTTTCTATGTATATGTAGTTTGGATAACAATACTATAATTTGGTATCTTGGAGCTGTTCTGATGATGGAGCCTGACAGTGGATATTGGACTCTTCAGTGGCTGCTGGTACTAGTAGACCCTTTGAGTTTGCACTCATATGATTCGTTTTGGCGAGTCCAATAGATTAGACCTTGTAACGATGATCTGATGATAAATCCAGGAGATGAGTAGTGGAATCTTTTTAACCGACGAAAAAAAGGATCTCAATTCGACCGTATATATATATACATATTTTTTTTATGATGCGATCCTGATAAAATTGAGAGAAACCCTGGAAAATTGTAGGAACGAATACTGTTTCTGTTCACTTTTCATTACTTTATCAGGTATTTGCTTTTAAAAATCATCACTTCATGTAGCTGAGCTGATGATGAAAAAAAATCATGAAATAAAAATCTTTTTAACAAAAAATTAAACCGACGAAAAGAACTAAAAAGCAAAAAAAATAAATAAACTTTAAGTCTTAAGTATTGAGCTTACTTACATAACCTATCAAATTTTATATAAACTTATTTTGAGTCGGCGCCAAATAATAAAATGGTTAATTACCGACGTAGAGCCTACTTAGGTACATATAAAATTTTGATAATTAATATAACTCTTTATTGTACACCAGGAACATTAAAAAGCAAAATTTCTTAAAATTACGGTTAATACAATTGGCGGCCTTATCGCTCTATGGCAGGTTACCATAGGGCGATAAGGCCGCCGCTTACCCGAAGATGGTGCCCGCACTATTGCAGGCAGGCGCTATAAGGGAACCAGATGTCTAAATAAAAGCTGTACCCAAACCCCTGCTACTTTGGCACACCGGTTTGAGTTCAGAAAGAACCCCAAATTCAGCATCAGTCTAGCTTCCTCCAACGAATATTGCAACCGCATAATTTCGCGGGTTCGGAAATTATTAAATAGGACAAACCTATAAAAATAAAAGATGAAAGGAGAGTAAAATGTGTCTGGAAATAAGAAATTTAAAGAACTACATGATACCTGTCCAGCAATTGATTCCCACACACCACTCCACAGAAAACACCGCTAGTGCAGACAGTAAGTGGAGGTTTCCATGCCAAACGGATGATGGTCGTAAGTAGTTCCATTCTTTCCATTTCTTGATTTGATTTAATAATTAATTTATATTCAACTATTTCATGCCAGACTTTTGCCGGCAAAATATAAAAGACTGTCAACCAAAACCTAACACACAGTGACGACATCCAGATGCAGTATTTTACATATTACACAGCCCTATTTAGACCAAAATTAAGCATACTTGGACTATGGTTTCTAAAACACAGAAAAATATACTTAGATGGTTGTTTTTGTAACCAATATTAGGACTTTGCACTGACCGGGAATCGAACCCGCGACGTCTGATGTGGCAGTTCAATGCGCTACCGCCGTGCAATAGAAATCGTCGTAAAACATGGTGCATTTTATGTGGTCCTGAGTCCACCACAAGTAAAAGTTTTACTGATTGCAAGATCACAGAGACGATCAATGGCGGCTTGTACAGTGAATATTATATGGCAGTTGTTTATTTTGCACCAACTTGCACTTGCGGTTGATGCCGTCATAGAATAAGTTTGTGAAGAGCAGACAAGATAGATAGATGTACTCTTTATTGTACACAGAGCAGGTTACAATATTTTCTTATATCTAAATACTTACTAGCTAATACTATTTATTCTTTTGGTCAGGCTATATATACATAATCGATCAATATACACCTATGCATTTAAGTGCAGTGTATAAACAAAATGGTTATTGTTATTTATTGTTATATGTATGACTGCACGGATAGCGCAATTGTTTAAGTGGTCACCTCGCCACTACGCCGCGCCGAGTATTGTGGATAAAAATCCCACACGGGACAAAAATTTGTGGGATCCACAAATAGATGTCTCGAATCTGGGTGTTCTTTGTGTCCGTTGTTTGAATGTTTGTGAAGCCCAGACACAGGAATATTCCTAATGCAGGAGTTGTCTTTAAGAAAAAAAAACTTTTCTACTACATTAGTAAAGTGTAAGTAAATTACTACCATTTCTTTTTTTATTTTCCACTGTGGGCGACACTCCAGAATTGGTACTCTTGCCTAGTGTCTTGTCAGAGACTAATACAAATCTAATGCTAGATTGACAATATTTAGGTTCAATGTACTTATGCAACCTTTACAAAACCTGGAACCAGTGGCAAATAAAAGGTTTTGACGTAAAAGTACGTAATCATACTCCATATTATAGCGGAGGTTATATCATCAAATCATATTTCAGTTGGGTCATATTTCATATTTATAAACATACATTCTCCATAATGCGTCAATTACATATCAAATAGGGAAAAATATTACATTTGATTTCCTCCGTTTACTCCTCTCTCTACAAAATCTAAGATTTGTCTACCAAGAAATGCGAAGATTGATTCGATTCTCGATATCAATTTGCTTAGGACATGATGCTGAAATATACAATTGGCGACCTCATCGCAGTTTGCGATCTCTTCCAGGCAACCGTTGGATGGAAAGAGAAACAGACATGAAAAGAGGGCTGCAGTGTACATATCCATGTGCACTGCAGCCCTCTTTTCATAACAGACAGACATGAAAAGAGCCCTCTTTTCTTACTTTACTCTTTAGCCACAGAGCGGTAACCAAATCAACATCCTACGATGCAGTCGAGTGTTCAATAGGCGCGACACTAAAGTCCTCAAGTACTCAGCATATAATTATGTACTCTTTTATTGGAATTTAAATTTTAAATTCTTGCACGGGCTGACGGACGCTCTAAAAAGGACATATCTAATAGACATGGATACGCGAAATTGACAACTGCATACCCGCATACAAGCTTGAGCCTTTTGACTCTGTACAAAGGCAGGGTTTAGAGCCTTAAGAGATTCCTGTAGAAGACATTTTTTTCTCCTTTATGTTCTTCCTTTGTATTGTATAGTGTGTGTGGGTTATATTAAAGATCTCATGCTATTTCTGTTCTCCCTCTGTAATATGTAGTGGATTATTTTGAAGAAAATTTTGAGATGATACCTACGTTTACTCTATACAACCTCAACGCTTGGCCACCGACAGACGGTTCATCGTTACACTATATAACTGGAGCGGTCACGTATTACGCGGTTTGTTACAAGCAGCTGCCGCGGACGCCAGGCCATTTTTAAGAAAGATTTTGAACAGGTCGACAGCTACAAGAGTTGACAGGCCACGGTGGCCCTTACTGTCAAGCCGATAAGGTTAAGTGTCATCTCAGATATAGATAAAAATTGTTTTTAAACTTTTGCAAATGAAATGCGAGAGGAAAAAAAAGAGGTACATGAAGCAGTAGTGATTCTTCGTTATTTTTACTTCTGTTAAAATAAACTTGTCCTGTGTGGGATTTGAACCCATAACACTCGGCGAGGTGACCACGCAGTGTGCGTGCAGTACTTCATATGTCACGTCCTTCATTTAAATAATATAATATTTACCAACTATGAATTATGACGGTTCTGTTGGTCTGTGGTTGTGATCCTGACCGCTGCGCCAGAGGTCATGGGTTCGATTCCCACCCAGGACAAATAATTGTCTGATGGTGTAATTAATCTGTATGTTTTTAGTAATTTGAATGTACAAGAAGTCACCTCTCAAGTTCATGAAACCTAACTATCGCACATGGTCGAAAGTAAACATATGCACCCAATAATTTCGCTCAATCAAAACAAACCACCACTTTACATAGCATGTCGTCATAATTTACCGAGCCCTACATTTCTCAGAGTGCCTTACACATTGTGTTATATACATCGATGTTAGGTTATGGATACAAAGTCAAAACTGTAAGGAAAAGCTTCAATGTATGCGCGGTAATCAGTAAATAGCTTGAGGAGGTGTTGTCGACGCGGTAGGTCTTGAATGTGATTCTCAAACTTTTTCAGAACATTGTTGTTTTTCTAGAAAATTATAGTTTGGCTATTTCAACTTCGCCTTAGTGACTGTTGCTGTTTGTGCTAAGGCAGATTAAATTCGCCTTTTATAAAGACTATAATATCATAAATGTGCTATGTACTGTAAAACCGAAAGACTATATTTTTTAACGTGAAAACAAAACTTTATGTTTGCTGACACAACGTCAGGAGTAATGTAAATGAGATTAAAAACAGTATGTATAAATTATAAGAGTATGTATAAAGCGTGGCGCTAATAGAAACCAAAAAAAAAATCCTTATAGTGACTACCCCTAAAGATCAAGGAGTACCAACAACTACCGTTTACGATATTTACTCGTGAAACGAAACAGATAAAACAAAAATTAAACTTTATTTTGGTCTAACTGGTTTCCAAGAACTTAAAAGACTTTATATTATAATAACCTTTGAACAATGTTAAGAGCCACTGTTCTTAGGGCACGTATGGAGTTGTTTTCAAATTACGCAAATTGCAGTGCTCGGACGTGTACAAGTTTATAAAGTCTGTTTCTAGCCTTAGGTAACGGTCTAAGTGCGTGCCCGGCTCTCCGCTATGCGCTGTGTAAACATCCTTCACGTTCATGCTTTGATAAAGTTCATTGTGTATTGAAAAGTCGACACTTTTAAGCTCTGAAACGCACGAGAGTTCAAGGAGTTGTATTAATACCGGACGGTGTCGCTTGTGAAAAATTCCGCAAATCATATTTGAGTCAAGTTTGCCAAGGAATAATAAAATAAATAAAATAAAAGTGTATAATATACGTATGTACGACAGGATAATACTCCTTGCCTGACTACTCAAAGTAATTAGTAATGGATTATTTTTATAGCCGTTCGCCACAGTTTGAGCTACGTTCTTCAATGAACACTATCTAATACAAAAAAATATATTTAAATCAGACTGATGATTTCAGAGGTTAGTGCGTTTAAACAAACGAACAAAAAACTCTTTAGCTTTTTTTAGTATAGATAGATGTCGGTGCAGTTATTAGACAGACTTTTTTTGGTGTTTTGCTTTCTTCATTCGTCTTTCAGGTTTACCCAAATGTTCCAATTTCCTGGAAAACCTTACCAGCTGTTTTTTGTCAAAAACCTAGTTTGTACTATGACGGATAGTTGATTAATTTATTGGTAAATACCTTCGTTCATCATGTATGATCCATCGATCATGAATGTGTATTTGATCAAAGGTTAATTCATTATTACGTTTGTCTTGTTATGATTATACTAATTACATTTAGCATTAAGTCAGTGGTTCTAAAAGTATTTACATTTAGTAAAAAAAAAAGTACTTAACTTATTTGGATGTCAAAGGGCCTATGGTTGAAAATGAATTGGATTAAATATGACCTCTGTAGACGATGTTATTTTTAAGGACTTACAAACCTATTTTTTTACTATAATATTTAACTGTAGCAAAATATCTGAACAAATACTCGTATATGATTTTCAAAACTTAATTAACAAGGATGAAAAAAGAAGTATTCAATAATTTACTTTGTTAATAAACGAGACCAGTCAATTTAATACCAATATAAACACGAAACATTTTAATGAGTTTTGACCCTAGGGCTGTTAATTAGAGGCAGTAGGCGGTGCCGTACTAAATATATCACAGGAGAGTTATTTTATAATTAACGAACTGGTTTTACAGCTAAGAAGTAAGGATATTCACAGTGTTATCGTTTTCATTATAAATTGTTCTTTTTTAATAATTTCTTTTATAAATAAGATATGTTTGAAAAAACTTTTGAAATGATTTTCATATTTTAGCGTATAACTCTTTTTGAAACCGTGACACTGAAATAAGTCAAACCGGAAAGTAAAAAAACTAATAGTCAATATTGGAAAACCTTTTCAGAATGTATAGTAACGCCATCTATCAACAATAGGATGTACTACTAAAGGACTTACCTAAACAGCCGGTAGTGTTCAGCCCGTAATGCTCATCGAGACAAATGTCACAAGATGGCGGTGCTGCACCAGATGCGCACGAGCACTCGCCCGTAACTGAGTCACACGTATCATTGAGAGCTGCTGTACCGCAACGACATAATGGACACCCAGCTGACAAACCTGATAGTTAAAAGTTTTGTTATAATATATTATAATTAATTGCGATTATGAACTTGAATATAAATAGAAATGTGTAAGTGGGAACGTACCACCATGTCCAGTGGCACAAGAATCGCAAGCGCGGCCTGTCCATCCGGGGCGGCAGGCGCACTGGCCTGTACGCGCGTCGCACGCGGCCGACAGCGCGCCTGCGCCGCACGCACACGCCGAGCACGCTCCGTCCGCATCGACCCGACCAGACGGGCCGAGCCAGTAACCTTCCTGCGCGCAAACAATAGCTTAAGCCAACGATGATCTCTTTACGTAAACATAAGAGTCGAAATTTATTTACCATCCAGTACAATGCAAAAATATACAATCATCGGCGATCTATATATTATTATATTTACTCGTAAAAGAGAATTAAATTTTTGACACGAAAAACACAATTTAGGGAAAAACAAGTCAGATAGATATTACGCTCTCTCTCCCACTCCTACTCGTCTTGGTAGGATAAAGCTCTTTTTAACCGACTGAAATTCGATTACTCGAAAACGCCTGAACCAATTTGGAAAATTCTTTTTTGGTTTAAAGGGTATACTTCCCAGGTGGTCCCATTTAAACTTTATCGAAATCAGTCGAGCGGTTTTTAAAAAATCAAATATCTAAAAATTGTATACATCGATGATGTTTACGTTTGCTCCAAAACATCGCTGCCTCATTTGATTGCAGCAGTGCGTTTAGTTGGCCTAACCCTATTATATTTAAACAAAATACATCTATTTTCCACTAAAAAGCACATTGAAGTCGGTGATACTTTTTTTTTAAAGATAATTATGTTAATACAAAACAACGATTTTTTACTGAAAAATTACCAATTACTTTACACATATTCGCATAATGCTATTTATACAGATAATGTTAAATTTTGTTGAAACAATGTAATAAATAATAAAAATAAAATAATCACATTGTTTGCTAAATAAATCATAATATGTAATTAGCAATATAAAACTTGACATAAAAAGTTTTCTACGACATATTCAAGTTGTCTACAACTTCTCTTTTATTGATAGAGACTGCGCCTGCGTTGCATAACCGCAGAATATTTATCATTTTATGCAATACTAGCAGATCCCCGCGGTTTCACCCACGTAAGTCCCGATCCCGTGGGAATATCGGGATAAAAAGTAGCCTATATGTTAATCCAGGTCTCCAGCTATCTACATACCAAGTTCATTCAATATAAGCTTTTTAACCTTTCATTCCATTGATTCGAGAAATTTAACTAAAGTTTAAAATATGTATTTTTTTTTAATAAAGAAATACTATGTGACATTATAATTTATTGATTTTAAGAAAAGATTCTTCTTCGGTTATCTATCAATCTTTTATGAACATAACAGCTAACACTTGTAATTGCTTCAAGACAAGCTATGTTTCTATTGCAAAATATGATGCGGATTTTTTTTTAATGATTCCAAATTAAATATCATCATCATCATCAGCCTTTCATCATTACATCACTAAGCTCGATTATCGGCTCTTCTCATCCAGTTTTTCGCTGCCGCTTTGCGCAGATTGTCACTCTACCAAGCCACAGTGTGTCCTACAAACACTACTTTTATGTAGATTTGCCAGCGATTTACAATCGCAATCAGTTCAGTAGTTTTGGCGTGAAAGAGTAACAATTATATTATTCATCCAAACTTTCACATTTATTTTAGTGGGATATATTATGTAGGATTGGCAATGATTTTCAAGCTTTTTATAATAGAAGCTATAACGGGCGGTTTTATTAAAAAAAAACTGTTTTCTTCGGATTAGGCTTTCTTGGTGTAGGTGAACGATTCTTAACATCGTAGGTATATCGATTATCATGTAAATTTTATTGATTTTGTTTTTTTGTGCGGTCTCTTTCGGACAAATCTAGACATTGCATTAATATCCTTGGTATTAAATTTTTCAAATAGGTACCTGATTTCATCAAATTAATATAGCAATTATTATAATTTATATTAAAATGTTTCCTAAAATTGTTACCTATCGCTTACGTCATTTACGGGATCTGGGTTAGGATCCTAAAAATGAGCATACGTGTCTGTAACACAAATGTATCGGACATACCTTGCACAAGTCGCACCGCGCGCCCTCGGTGTGCGGCGGACACGTGAGGCACAGCCCCGACGTGGCGTGGCACGGCGAGCCGCCGCACGCGCACGCGCGGCACTCGCTGCCCAGCGACGTGGGAGCACCCCAATAGCCGAAGTCGCAACTGTTGGCACATAATCACGTATACTTACACTAGTAGATGTACCAAGCATGATGGTATATGTAGTAACAGCGTGATTAAGAAACTGCCTGACACCTAAGATGTTTTTATAGTAAAACATAGAGCTGTTACACAATCTGTCAGCCAATGACCATTGGCTGACAGATTGTGTAACAGCTCTATTTATAAAAAACGCTAATTTAAAGAGCTATTTGCATAATAATGATAAAAAATGTAAGTATTATATAAAAATAGTAAGGTATTAATACAAATAGGAAAACTATAGGTATTCAGAAAAAAAACCTTTACTAGTAACTACTTAGTAATCTGTGCCTTTACCGTTATAGGAAAAACAAATTTAGCGCCATCTAGCGAAACATTTTTAACTACGTGGTTAGTACTGGGCTTACATGGCGCAATGAAAAGTTCTTACACTGATTACAATATTAGTCAACATCCAAACTTCAAACATCAGCGAGCCGTATCACAGGATACTTAAGCTTATCACACACCGTCACGGCTCCACCCCAGCAATTAAGTTGTCATTCAAATCTGAGCCTTAAAACGTTATTTCATATTTCATAATGTCATTATGAAAACACATAATACACAATACATAATGACATTATGAAATATAGTATACGACCACGTTTTAATGCTCAGATTTGAATGACAACTTTATTGCTGGGTTGGAACCGTGCCGTTACCGTGACGGTATAGTGTGTGATGACCTTAACTCTCTTTGTATTCGAGGGACATCACATTCCTTTCTCCATAGATCCTCAATTATCATGCAGTTATTCAAGAGAGTTTACTAAAATCATCTTACGCTAACTACTCACTTCTCACAATGATCTCCGGTATACCCGTCAGGACACTGTGTGCACACGTACTCGTCTCCTTCGGCGCTGGCTAAGGCACAGTTTGGACTGAAATTGTTGCTTGCTTCGAAAAGCGGACACGCGCAAGGTTTGCATGCTCCCTAAAACATTAAACAACTTTTACATTACCATGAAAGAGTCTGCTAAATAATTTTAAACAGTTTATTATTCATACGACCAACCCCTTACTCCCACATAACCACATTCATTCTCATAGTTGGTTTACAAACAATTAAGATTTTATTTAAACTCTAGAACTTAATTGACAATGGCTCTTTATTAAGTAACAAAACGCAACAGGTCGCATACCCCGTTGATAAAGAACTCCTGCTAGGTCCTAAATCCAGACGTCAGTAGTGAGATTAGGTACCTCTTCTCGTGAATACTGTTTTTACTGTGTTATTGACGGTGTTGATTTAATCATAGACATATTACCTGAACTGGGTTCCCGTAGTGTCCAGGAAGACATCGCTCGCAGTGTGGTCCTGTAGTGTTGTGTTGACAAGGACCACAGGGTCCGTCCACTGTGGACAGAAATAATTTGAAAACGATTTTGAACTAAGATTATAGTTTAATGTTTTGGTGTAACAAAATGTGTTGTTGCAAAATACTATTTTTACTGTTCCAATCGTTCTATCGTTGAGTATGTATTTTTAAAAGTTGCTCAATACGTAACAAGTATAGAAAAATAAATATTTCATAATGAATTAAGTAGGCTGAAAAGTTTTTTTTTTTCGTTAAGCCTTCATTCACTACACAAGAATTGATTTCATTCTAGGAACGTTGACAGGATGAGTAAAATATATGCTTTAACTTTTACTGACTAGTATCGCATCGCGCGTGTCCATTGCATGCGCAGGGCACGCACTCGACGCGGGTGCGCTGAGCTCGCACGTGCGTCCAGGCGCAGCGCGAGCAGTGCGCGCCGGTGTAGCCGCGCGGGCACGCGCAGCGCTCGCCGACCGCCGCCGTGGGGCCGTGCACTGACGCGCCCTCTAGCCGCACCTTCAAATCATGCGTTCAATGTTAACGAGCCGTGAACTTTTCACATTTAAATATCTTGGATTTATGGACAAAACTATTGTTGTTTATAATTAATGTTTAGAAATTAAATGACTTTATTTTTTGTAGACTATTGTAAGCATAAGTGTAAGCAGTATTGTAATGGTCCACAGTAAAATTTATTCTATTTCATTTTATTATCCGTTCTCGAATCCATAGTAGGTACAAGCTATGCTTATTTGGGGTCTAGATAGTGATCTGTCATATGTCCCAGAATTATCTTTTTAAAAAAGTATCACCGACTTCAATGCGCCTCAAAATACCCAAATTGCTTCAAGTGTGCCCATAAAATTTGAAGAGTTCCCTCGATTTCTCAAGGATCCCATCATCAGATCCTGACCAGATGACCATGGGACCACCTGGGAAGTATACCCTTTCAAAGAAAAGAAGATATTTCTAAATCGGTCCAGGCGTCTTTGAGTAATCGGTGAACATACATAAAAAAATACATACAGCCGAACATAAAACCTCCTCATTTTTGAAATCGGTTAATTATGAATCAAATCACATCAATTCACATCACATCACATCACATATTATATGATTTCATAAACATTGATTACACAACTAGTAATTTGTTAAGCTGTGATTATTTTCTTTATCAATATAGTAAAGCATATAATTATGTACATAATATAAACTTGCAGTATAACGGCATATTTCTAATCTTAGCAGAGATTTACTTAACTACTTTACATTGAGAGTCACAAACAGCTCGCGAGATATCATTGTATAAATCACTTTATAATAAGAAAAAAAAAAAACTTAATACTAAATTAAAATAGTAACAGAATATTTCTAGAATTTATTTTGTTTCTTAGTTCCGCTATGAGTATAGTGGGACATATAAAATATCATTTAAAAATGCAGCCTCCGACAATATCAGGTAGAAATTGAATTTCCTAGATGTTTGCCGCATTTCGACTATACTTACAAGTACACAATTAAATTACACAAGTTCCATTATACAACGAATTACGAAAAAGTGTAGTATTATAAAATAGTAAGACATGTTTACGGAATATAAGAAGTAGTCTGGACATGTCCATATTAAAAAACAAACAAAATAATTGAAATGTATCAAATATTTGCAAAATAGTTTAAAACATTATCTGAACAAAACTGTTCAATTATCATTATGAGTTTTCTAGATCCAATCTGGATTAAGAAAACGGATAGGTAACCTAACTTACTATACTAAGATCCAAAAAAATACTACACTTTGTCTAAAACTACTACACTTTGTATAGGCGTGTTGTAACTACTTAACTATATTTCTATTGTAACAAAGGAAACAACAATAAGAAAAATGTCTAGCCTACCTCATCTTGATCAAAATGATAATGAGCCTTCAACATTATTCCCTTCACGTCTCTCAGGACGTCCATCAGTTGTATCCTACTGGCAAGCTCCGGTTCCTCACCCATGACAAACCAGCTACCTTCCACCAAGGGTACCGAGATCTGTAGTTGTCCAGGAGTCTCGTGGCTTGTGTTTGAGTAGGCGAGTTTTGTACCATCTGTAAACAAGAGAAAATTTTAATTTTTTATATAATTTTCACAACCGACGTTTGCGTTTGTGGTGACACGAAGCGGTCTCCCTCCTCCTTTTACCAGGTCATTCTACTTTCAAACCTAAGCATTTATAAAAAATCTATCATACTCACCACTTCCAATAAGTATAACATCAGGTCCGTAAGTGGGATTACCGCCTGTATCCCCCCTCACGATACCCCAGTAAAGTGACGCCTGGACTGCGCCCCCATATGCAGCCAGCTGTTCCCCAGTGAATGAGTTCGATATCCAATAGAAATACTCCCACCCTTCTACCTAGAACACACGGGGTTTAGTTGTAGCGGACATATATGTAGGTATATTAGCAAAAAATAATTAGGTAGGTACAATATTTTACACCAAACACCTAGTATTAAAGTATTAAACAGTGTACACCTACACGGAACTTAAACAGTCAAAGAAGATATATAGGGTCCTTTATTTCTTTCTTATGGCTTTTCGTTCAATAGCGATATTGACACTAATCACAAATTTATGTTACGTTGTAACTAAATGAATAATTCATTGTGATGTTTAAAAACCTTAAACTACATTTTTATAACAAAAAAAAACTATAATATATATTAAAATTGATTGAAAAGGCTAAAACAGTAATTATTATTACGTGATTGACGAAAACGCCAACTACATCTAATACGTCATTAACCGATGAACAAGCTGACAGCTGTCAGTTGTTATCATACATATAACTACATTTATACTTTTACTTCTGGACTTTAGAAAATATCTGTCAGTTAATTAGTTACGTTATCAAGTTGAGTGTTTTAGCGGGAAAGTAACTTTATGTTTTCGATTTTTTTCTCTTCAATAAAATATAATTTTTTGATTAAAACAAGGGCGAAGCTTTTAAATTTAATGAATTACGAAAAAATTGTAAAAAAAGCATTCCTATTGCGATTGGAGCCTTGTTCTTAATGCCGTTTCTCAATAAATATCTTATAATTACGCGATTTCTGAACATATTTGAGGTGTAATTAAGGACTTAATCGCGGAAATCGCGGAAAAGCTTACATTGCAATTCAAAACTTTGGGTTAACGAAATGATATGTACTTTATGAATATCGTTATCAGTATTAAGAGTTTACGTCATGAAAAATAATTATAACATTATTTTCTTGTCTTAATTTTCAGTTAGATTAGCATAAATTGGAAACGATCCCATTAAACAACTTTTTAACCCCCGACGAAAAAAGAGGGATGTTATAAGTTTGACGTGTCTGTGTGTCAGTCTGTGGCATCATAGCTCCCAAACGGATGATCCGATTTAGTGCGTTTTTTTTCGTTGGAAAGGTGACTTAAACTTTAAGGTGTGTTCTTAGATATAATTCAAGAATATCTGTTCAGCCGTGCGAAGATCATCAGCTCTTTTGTAATCGTTGAAGGGATTTTCAAGTTGGGGGTATTAAATTTTTTTTTTTTAAGATTATTGTTTGATTGTTTGTTTAAACGCGCTAATCTGGAACTCGGGAACTATTTAAATGATCACCTCGCCCTCGCCACTACGCCGTGCCGAGTGTTTGGGCTCCCAAAAAATTGTGCGATCCACAAATAGTTTTCCCGAGTCTGGGTGTGTCTATTTATTTGTATATTTGTAACGTCCGCCGCGACACAGAACATTATTCCTAGTGCGGGAATTGTCGGTATAAAAAAAAAAGATTTGAATATAATTTTTTATTTTATAATTTTATTTTTGTCTTTGATAAAGTATTCATTGAGGTTATAGGCTATGTAATGTCACGATACTAGGGCTAGTAATATTATATTTTGTGTAAGTCTTACCTCATAACTAATAACGAACGGTTGTCCTTGCTCATCAAAAGAGGGCTCCACTGTCTCATTCGCCTGAGAATCTGTGATCAGCCAAGATTCTCCTAACGGCAATATTATCTACAACACATAAATAAATTACAAGTAGGTATTTGTAGAACGTCTTGATGTTGCAAGTAATAAAAACCTAACTAACTATTGTATTGCCTACGTTATACATTATATCACAGCATTGAGAGGTAGAATGAATAATTTTAGTTTATAAAAACTGAAAAAAAGAACAGGATTGAATAGCGAACCAAAGAAAAAATAACTTCCACTATCCACCTCCTGGCTCCTTTATCAGACTATCGATACCTAAGCCCATTCTTTTGGACTCGTTAAATCGAATCATAAGAGCCCAAACTCGGGAGGTTTACTAGTAACCACTGCAGAGTGCCACTATCCATCTCTTGTCAAACCACCAAATCAGGTCCAAGATACCAAAATTACTTACACATATCTTCCAAACTATATACAAAATTCATTTCGACACGACAATATTATTAGAAGTAGATTAAAATTTACTTCCAAGATTTGTTTTTTTTTATGGTATAGGGGGCAAACGAGCAGACGGGTCACCTGATGGTAAATGACTACCGCCGCCCATGGGCACCTGTAACTCAAGAGTCACAAGTGCGTTGCCGCCCTTAAGGTGGGAGTAGGAGAAGAGGGGGACGGGGGAAAGAGTGGGAAGAGGAAGAGGGGGAGAGGGGAAGGACGGGAATAGGGGAGAGGGAAGGGTTAGGGACTCCGGTAACCTCACTCACGCGGCGAAATGCAATGAAAGTATTGCTTCACTACTGGTTTTCTGTGAGGCCGTGGCATCGAGCGGAGTCGAGCCGGCCCATACGTGCCGAAGCATGGCTCTCCCACGTCATACATTACACGTTTACATTACATATAAGTGAAGCTAATAAAAGTGGAGGTATTTGAGCGGCTAAGACATCGAACTTGCGATCGAGTGATTGTTGGTTTGATCTCCGCCACGTACGCTATCAACGTTAACCCAAGCATTACCAGTAATCTTAAAATATGAAGCAGTTTCGCTTTAGAAAGGTCATTAACATCTTTAAACCAACAAACAAGCAAAATATTAAAATCCAATATTTTTTTGCAGCGATACAGTCTGCTGTTTTTAACATTGTGAAGTTTTTTTACCTACGTACTTATGTAATAATAATAATAAGTAATAATAAAACTTTTATTTGGAACCAAAAACAATACAATACTAAAACAAAATGGAATCGAAGATAGCTGCAAAAGTATAAAACTGTGGCACAGCTACCAATATTTTCAATATAATACAAGAATAGTTGTAAAATGTATTTTTCAATATATCTTTGTGACACATATTGCAAGTGTTATCTACCTATCTATCTGTCTGTCTGCCTGCAGTTGAATGACCTTTTTATACTACTTTATCTGAGGTGTGATAATTAATCGGACCATAATTTCTTGTGTATTTATTTTTATGATGCAGTTATTTGTAAAATAGTACATAACTAACTTTTATAAAGGGGTGATTTATTTTGTGAATTTGAGCAGACTCGAAAAATTATCCTCTATGGAGTCACAAACTTTGATATTTGCAGCTTAGAAGTACGCATTAAACTACTATTCTCGGCCTGGCACAGAGTTGGCGTTCTGATGAACAAACATTTATGATTCCCGCCTAGGAGTACTTGTCATTAGTTCGTTTGACAAGCTTCAACTAAATCTCACAAGTAGTTTCTGTACAGGAATTTTTGTAGTAGACTTCTTGCGTGCTTTTTGTAGAAATGTAAAAACTAGATATCATGCGGTCAGCATTTTTTTCGTTTTAGATGGATTAAATGAGATGGATGGATAAGAAGTTAACAAAATTATAGATCAATTCTGGTCTTTTAATGTCGTTAAAAAGTGATTAGCACGCCCCTCGAAGATGACCCACGTGATAGCGGCTTAAAACAGCAACCACACCGGAAGAGATCACATCAAAAACAAAAAGACATACATCTCTAGGAGGTTCCTGTTCATCAGCAGTGGCGAGGCTGCAGGAGTCAGTGATGTGTGAGCAATAGCAGGGTCTGCAGCCGGCAGGTAGATGTTCACTCAGCCCGTAGTGACCAGGAGCGCACGCGTCACAACGTTCGCCCACTACGTTTGCCTGAAAAAAGAGACACATATACTGTGTTACTAGGAAATCACAAAAAGCATATGTACAAAGGGAATCCTTATCGCTAAAATCAGTTTTTTACAGGCAACCTTTGGATAGATAAAATGATAACGACGAATAGAAGAAGAGTGTCCTTTAAGTGACTACCGTCGCCCATGGACACCTACAACTCAAGAGTCACAAGTGCGTTGCCGGCCTTTGAGATGAGAGTACGCTCTTTTCTTGAAGGTTTGAATCGTATCGGTCTTTAAATACCGCAGGCGACAACGTGTTTCAGAGATTGTTTGTGCGAGGCAAAAAAAATCTGGAGAACCGCACATGGCTGGATTGCCAATTTTAGCAATTTCCTCACTAAGAATTATTATTCTTGTGTCGCGGTATCACTATAGCAGGCGTACAAATATCTGGTGGTTAAGCTGATTAATTTCTAGAAGCTAAGGAGATGATTCTTGACGCTGCTTTCCGACTCCTCCTAGTGGTCGCAGGAGTTTCCAGACCTGATCTCGGTCACGGTTTTCTACGGAGCTATGGATATATTGGCGTTGTGCATTCCTACACATCTTGTTGCATAAGTTACGTCTTTAAATACTTTTCTTTAGTGACATCAGTACGTCTAGATTTATATATTGACCTCGATGCTGCTTTACGAACGATATTTTTTTTTATTTCGTCTGTCGTCTGGGTGATGTTTTAATTTGGTGGCTCGAACCGGTGCATGTATGTCATCATGTGCGTGTATGTCCCGTGTAAATCAATTAAATATATAAAAGAAAAATAAGAACATGGTTGAAGGTTTATTGCTTGCGCGGAAAGTTAGCAAACATGAACATTATGAGTGTCTGCTGTTTTAGAATCAGCGGACTTCAGAAATTATTTAAGTATGTATTCGTGATCATCTGACATATTATAAAATCTTGTGACACCGTAAATTCAAAAGCAAGATACTATCCTACGAGACAGTGTTAATGCAAGAAAAAAGATTAGAATATTAAGATTTCTTTCAACGAAAAACTCGAGTCAAGTTTTAAAATACAGATCTTTAATATCCCAACCGCTGCTGACAAAAATTCTCCCTAAAACATGTTAAGCTATTTATAAATGTCTGGCACATTATATAAAAACATACGCAGTGACTTAAATCATTGACTAAAAAGGATTACACCTTCTTAAATTTAGGCTTCTAAATGATTTAGTCACACAGAAACCATCCTAACTTCTGAATTTGAGATGCTAACTTGCTAAATGCGATTTCACTTGACTAAATTTCGTAACAACTGAATTTAGGCGACTAAATTGAGTCAAGTTTAATAAGTACTTTAGAAGTATGATTTAGTTCTACCCTACATAAACTACGCGGGTGACTTTCCGCGTTCTGTTTCCATAAGTTTCGCAACTATCACAGATATTGGAAACAGATACATCACACCCATACAAAAGCAAAAAGAAAGCCTACAAAATCGAAAATAATACCTGGCGTTAGCTGCAACTAAAAATATATCTTGTGTACACTTATCGAAAGTTGAGAACGCTTTACCCACCGCGCAGTCGTGTGAGTACGCGTCTCGCGCAATAGCCGACGCTCTAGGGTTGTGCAAGATGATGTTTGTAAAGAAAAGACCCTAACAAAAATCTCTCAACATAAATGGAAAGAAATTTTCAATTTAAAAATAAAATAAAAACACAACTGCCCTGCAAGAACTAATTAAAAATGTTAATGGCACCATACAGACGCATTTATAGCCAATTTCGATCGGGATGATGTAAGGATTCTAATGATACATCCATATCTGACTTCTAAATGCTCAATGATGAATTAAAGAAACTTACATATGACATTACATAAATTAATCCTGTAACGTTACACACTTTTTTTGGGCAGTCAAATAAAAACAACACGGTGATTATATTAAGACGAAATTTTAATATTCTTCCTAAAATACTGACCTTGCATTCGCAAACTTCATTGCAGACCTTGCTAGGGTCTACTATCCCCCTAGGGTCACATTTGCAGGCAGGAGGGGTGACAATTTGGCAGTTTGGATACATAGCTTCCGGGTCCTCGCATACGTCACACAAGTGTCCAGTAAAGCCAGGGAAACAGGTGCAAACCGTCTGGTGGTACTTTTTGTTCCACACGCAAGACCCTGGAAAATCACCAAATGGTTTAATAATAATAATAAGATTCTGGGATGAAACACGCAGCGCTATCTAGATCCAAACTAAGCATTGCTTGTATATAACAAGAAGGTACTAGAAGAGGAATAAAAATATTTAGATAAAATATTTTTTGTAAAAATTAACATATTGTTACGGAAGCCTAAATTGGGCACTACTATTGACGAGAAGAGGAAGTCTTACATTACCTAAATTGAGACGCACGCCATCTTCTGTCTAATGACTGAACTAATCTTTCTATCAATACCAATGTTCTACTGAGTTCTAGAAGTTCGAGCAGCGGTCGAGTCAAGTAGATCGTACGAGACGTTTCAGGGAAGTTAAAGAACTTTCTATTAGATGTTTTCGATCTATATAAGAACGTTGTATGGCAGTATGGACATTCAGTTCTAGTTGAGCGATACTGCGAGTAACAAGTGCGAAGTACACCAAATAGTACAAATGAATAGTGAGAATTGTAACAGTGCCTTGTAATTGTGTTAATTGCTAATGATTTAAATAAATTGTGTCTACTTCGTTACAAATTGGTACCTACCTAATTCCGAACCTGGCTCGTAACAATATTACTTATAGGTATATATGAACAACCAGACAAATGCAAAAAGCATATTATGCATAAAAAATATTTACAAAGAGCTGGTAACAAACCCGCGACATTCAAATTTGCGGCAGTCAAATTCTAAAACTTCGAGTTCAGCTGACATAGTAATTTATACATAGCTGATAAAGAAAGACATAGTTGAATAGATTATTACTCGGAATAAAGATCCTCTATTGAGGAAGTCCTTTTTTTTATATTATAGGGGGCAAACGAGCAGATGGGTCACCTGATGGTAAGTGACTACCGTCGCCCATGGACACCTGCAACTCAAGAGTCACAAGTGCGTTGCCGGCCTTTGAGGTAGGAGTACGCTTTTTTCTTGAAGGTTTGAAGGTCGTATCGGTCCGGAAATACCGCAGGCGACAATATGTTCCAAAGATTGAGCAACAGAAGGCCAAAAGTCAATACTGTGTTTGCGTGAAGTTGTCAGAGTGGAGTGACAAGTATTTATAGACCAAAATAAACCCTTACTTTGGAGACTGGACTCGTATGTATTGGTACTTCAACATCCTAATGTGAGCACAGTGACATAACGAACAAGTGCTCTGCACATTCTCTGTAGATCCTTATCTATAAATATTACTTAAGTTGCTGTAAAACAGAGATATTTTGCATTCAAAAATCTTGTACTGTGGGATTTGTATATGATAATAATAATATAACTCAAAATTTGATGGCCGTTTGTGTAGCTATGATACCCCTCATTATAACGCATTTTTATAGATACCTAATATATAGAGAAATCTAAATAAAGCATAAGCTATTACACAACAGATGGTACTGTTCAAAAAATCAAAATCTCTCTTTTTCGTTTACATTTCTGTAATTTTAATAATATTATTCTCGGATGTATAAGTATTTTTAGGACATGGATACTTACCATCAGAGCCTTGAGGGTCGCAGTCACAAGGCAGACACGGTCCGTCAGGCAGACTGTTGTAGTATCCAAATAGACATTTGTCGCATAGAGGACCAGCTCGGTTCTCCTGCAAAACGAATAAAAACGTCATTAGTAAGTTCTAATAAATCACGGCTTCAAAGGAGGGTTCACTAATGTTGGACAAGAATTTGAATTTTAGAATAGAATTGGTTCTGGCACTCGCCGGCCGCGGCCGCGGCACGCTCGCATCGCTCGCTCGGCTCGTGGGTTGTGGTCGCAGTTCTAACCTAACTTAAACCTAGGCATTTCAGTTGACCTACCCTACTAACTTATTCTAAATCATATTACCGTCGCTCATAATGAAGATACACCAAGTCGTCGTGGTGTATGATAACATTCACTGGTGAATGACCGAAATCGTAACGAAAACAATAAATAACGGACATTCACCAGCTAGCTTGGTGGATGTTAACAGATACCAGTGTATCTTAACATACACTGCGCTTCGGACATTCTTTTATTCATTATTATGAAAACAGTGCACAAAGAAATATGTGCCTATTTTTCTAACATAGGCGGTAGCGTAATGTCTAAGGCGTCGGACTAGCGATCAAATGGTTGCGGGTTCAAACCCCAACCAGTCCGATACCGACGTGACCCACTCCTAACAAGCACTTAGCTTAGCTGGAGGGGTTAACAAGAACACTAGTAATGTGTGACCCATGTTACTAGATCATCATCATCATAATATTCCCTTTTCAAAATATTCATTGGGGTCAGCGCAATATATAACATTGCAAAGTGAAGTGAAGCTGACTAAATACTGCTAAATTAAGTAAATATAATACCGTGCAGTTAACACAAAGTATAGCGCCCGTGTCATCGTAGGAGCAAGCGCCCCGTGCCCCGCACTCGCAGTCGGGCCGCGCGTCGGCCGCGCAAGTGCGGTGCGGCGCCCACGACGCGCCTGAGCAGCAACGGTGACAATGGGACCCGCAAGTGCCGTGAACACATGAGCACTTTGCTCCCTGAAAATTTAATACTGAGCTGTTTAAATGTCTAAAAGACTTAAGGGAGAAATATAACAACACTGGCATATTAATGACCTATATGTGCATCTAGAGCAAAATTTAAAGCTATTTACAAATTCCTTTCTTAGAAATAACTTACGGTACACTGGTGTTTCTAGGAAATGGTATAGCAAATTTAGCAGGCAAACCACAAGAAGATGAAAACCGCCTTTTTGGTGTTCTCGGCTAATAAACGGTTTTACGCCTTTCAATTAGTCATTATCTAGTGTTTTAACTGCTAAATTAGTCATGCCCACTTCAAAGAGCTTGCGACATGTTCTTTCCCTAATGTACTCATAAAAATCCGCTATAATTTGACGCATTAATTGGGGTCGCTTATTAAGTAGTGTTTTCTTTAGGATAACTAATAAATTAAACATTCAAATTTAACTATTAATCCTCATATTTACTCATTTAATGCCAAATTACTTATCATAAACCACAGCGTACGATTTAGTTGGTGAACTAATTAGTACTTGTTACTTCAGTATAACATATAACAATTAAACAAGAGTCTCACCTGTGCATCAACATCGCAGCTTTCCGCATGTCCATGGCAAAGGCACCTGGCCGCAAGGGTGAGAGCTCGTACCGTGTAGTACTGCTGCCTTGGCGGGGCGGGGTGGGGGGCGCGGAAAGAGATGCGCACGCGCCTAGCAGACACTCCCTCACCTATGCCTACGTGCATCTGAAATTGTTAAACATTTCTAGTAATGTATCATCGTCATCATAGATTTTTACGCCTCAAACAGACGGTTTATTGAGTTCGAGCAGAGAGAGAGAGAAGTCACAAGTAGCTCAGTTGAGACAGCACTCTGATGGGATCGTCGCGTTACTATCCGAGTGTTGACTTTTTGGAAAGAATTTTCTTATAGCACGTTACACTTCAGACGCTCGGCGGATTGGGGATAGACGGAAAAAAGTGTTAGCGCAACAAAAAATGCTATCCACGATTTGATTTATTTTAATTACGCCATCAGTGGATTCTGTGCGATACTAATGTAATTTTATTCATATATATGTCACAGATGGCAGTAAAAAAAACCAGGTGGTAGATTATATTAGCCGATATTCTCTTTCGTCGTTGTTTTTCTGAAGTATAACTAATAGATCTGGTATGCTTTTAAGCTCATAGGTAGACTGATGCGTCAGTTTAGATTAATAAGCAATCGAAACTACATGCCAACACTTCGAGTGCTGTATTAAAAGGTTTTATTTTATTATGAGTCATTTGAGATACAGACTGATTGTACAATCGTGAGATATATTAGTCATTCGTGACTAACGTTTACAATAATATCTATGTATTATATCTAGATACACTATCAAAAACATGTCTTTAATTATATTATTAAATATAAAAAAGTACTTCATTTTACCACACCAAGGCGTTTATGAGGATGTCATTAACACGATTCTATAAAATTTGTTGTAAATTGTTTTCATATTAATTACTACTAAACCTGTTGTTTTTGTACTTGTTTTAAAATACAACACATTGGCAACGGTATTGAGAATATAAGCTATGAATTCCACAAATACACAGCCTAGACCTGTCTACAATATGTAGTCTGACCTTGTGGAATTCAAAATTAGTTTATTAAAAAAACATTTAAAAATTACCTCTCCATTTTCCAATGGTCTTGGACTAACAAACTGTGTAGAACAAGCAGGTTTATCAGCTCTGTTAGTCCTCTTTGCAGCCCTGGCCTTCCGTCTTCTCCTCTCAGGTCTCAAGTCCCAGAGCTTCCGGCAGTGGTCCCTGTCACCGAATGCTCTGATCATCCGCCAGTCTTCACTACTCTCTGACGCTGAGACTTCTAAAGACCATGCCAGAGGACGAGGTGATGGACCAGATTTAATGATCACGTGGAGTAGTTCCATTTTCTGTAACAAGACACAGTTTTGCTCAAGATAAGAAAAAAAAGGAATTTGAAAAATACCCAAATAATCCTACTAATATTATAAACGTGAAAGTTTGTGAGTATGGATGTATGGATGTTTGTTACTCTTTCACGCCAAAACTACTGAACCGATTGCGATGTAAATTGGTATGTAGCTGGAGACCTGAATTAACATATAGGATACTTTTTATCCCGATATTCCCACGGGATCGGGACTTACGCGGGTGAAACCGCGAGGCGCTGCTAGTAAGAAATAAGAAAATGAGTAATATGTTTCTTTTTCATAAAATAAATAAATATCAATTCTCTTGCACAGCTATTAACACATACAATAATAATAATATATACGAAAACCAAGACAGACCATAATACTAATGATACCTTTGATGATGGGTCAGAAAAAAAATCATTTGTTAATACATATGTATATTATTAGCATTATTCATCTATCATGCTCCAACAGCGAAATGAAACGATAATTGCACAAAAAAATATCAAAAACAGCTGACGCCTTTAAATAACACCCTGTATAGCAGCTCAGCAGCTATATACTTATCCGAACTATTTGCAATCTAGACGCCTCTTGACACATCCCACCAGAGGCAAGACATGATATCTTGACTCAGACAATATTACAAACAAAAGAAAGAAAGAAAGAAGAAATGGCCTGCTGGTCTAGTGGTTAGTGATCCTGACTGGTAAGCCATAGGTCGTAGGTTTGATTCCCACCCAGGACAAATAATTCTGTGATGAGAATGATCATTTGTTCTATGTCAGGGTGTAATTAGAAATATATAAGTATTTTTATCAGCAGGCTGGTTACCATAGTAGGTACAGGATCTGCCTAGTTTGGAATCAAACAACCGTTTGTGAGATGTGTCAAGTTATTCGACTTTTACGGCACGTATGGGATGGGCCGGCTCGACTCCGCTTGATACCACGGCCTCACAGAAAACCGGCAGTGAAACAATGGTTGAATTGCTTTTTTGAGGTTACCGGAGGCCCTAACCCTTCCCTCTCCAGTATTCCCATCCTTCCCCTCTCCTCCCCTCTAATCCCCCTCTCCTCCCCTCTTCCCCTATTCCTCCCCACCTTAAAAGGCGGCAACGCACTTGTGACTCTGTTTGATTTCATGAATCATCGTTGAGTGTGACCTTTACTAGCGTGTTTCATGGACGCGTAGATAGATAGATAACAGTTTATTCTACACCATTATTACAATCTAAGTACCTATCACACATTATATCTATCGAGTAGATAGAAGTATAAAATACAAAGGGCAGCTTTGTATTCAAATGCAATCGCTTCAAAGGCTTTCTCTCCGACCAAAGTGATTCGAAGAAAAAATGACAATTGATAATATATTTAATACTAACTGGTGTTAGCTGGTGTTCTTGTCTTAGTGGACATTCGGAACCGCGACCCCGGCTTTTGCGAGCTACTGCAGTCTCAGTCCCATTCGAGACTTCCGGCATTTCGGCATCCCTTACCCTATGTTCCTCTCCCTACCCATTTTTTTTTATACAAATTTACCTTATTCCTTTTTTCCCGTCTTAAAACAATTATATTTCCAAGAATGGGCAGTCCGTTTCTACGCAGTAAAGCAGTGGTTGTGAGTAGGGCTGTTCTAAACCTACTTCTAAGTGGTCGAAGTATTCTGTGGTGTAAATGCTGAAGCTATTGTGGTATACACGCAGCGTTCTTCGAGGTTAAGCAGGCCCCGCACGCCGTTGGTTCAGTGCCTTGACGTTGGCTCAATGCGGCGATCAGTTGGATCTAGCAATGTGGTTAAGGGCGGTAGTAAGCTCAAATCGTGAGGGAAAAAGGCCCGTCAGAGGTCAATCCAAGACAGACAAGACAAGACAGTTTCTCAGGCAAACTCGGTGTAATGGTATGGTGTTAGACAGGTGGTCGGCCATAAAAGAAACCATCTAAAACCCTTTTCAATGATACACATTGCGCCCACCAAGATGAAAATTGTCTGATGTGTCCATAAAGACTAATTGATCTTCGCAAGTCATGCGATTACTAATAGATATACCAGCACTATTAGTTATGTATTATGTTGATAATAAGTCTAAACAATTATGATATTGTTCATGACGCTATTATCACCAACTCTGTTTAGACATAATCCTATGATAAGATTAAACTATTACGTCATTTGTTTATTTGTAAAAAGCGACTCACTCTTCAACACTGTACGCTGGCTAATCATATCCAGCGCTGGAATCCTAAGACTGCGAATGTTATAAACTACAATAGAATCAAGTTAACGGTTGTAGGCACAAATGTCGTTTCAGACTCGAACCGTCCGAAATTCAGATCCCTAAATTTTGCTTGGAACAGAGCCTCATACAATGAATCGGAGTCTGGATTTTTTAGATTCCAGGGTTCATGTTTTTGGCCACCATTGAACAGTATCGCGGGGTCCTTATGAGATGTTTACATGACTCACTTATATATTTATTATTATTCACTTACGATTTACGACAATTTATACAAGTTTATGACAAAGGGTAGAGTTTCCTATGAGTGTGGGGGGTAACCATAATGATCGTCTGCCCCAGACGTGACGTGCAGTGCTGATTTAAGGTAAATTATATTTCCTCATTTCACGTCATATACAAATACATTCCATAAACAGTAAGTCTTTTTTTTTAGCAAATAAATGATATAATACTTCTCTGAACATAAAAACATCAAAATATAGATGCATTCTTCTTTTTTTCCTAGGTTAAACTCTTTAAAACTGTCTTGGACATTAGAATTGCTGTTGTGGGTAAGTGAATATGATTCTTCTTCCTTAAGAATGGAACAGAATATTTATTTATAAGCACAGAAAGTAGTTACATGAAAAGATAGTGTTACGGAGAAAGGTTTTTTTATCCCTCTTCAATTTATAATAAGTTAAGCATAGGTACAAACAAAGTCATGTCAAAGAACATAAATTAAAATTTATTTAAATACGTAGAAACCAATAAAAATAGGTATGACTTTATATAAAATGACAAAATTTTTAAATAAGAATGACTAAAATAAAATATTGTACACTCGACTAAACTAAAACCTGACTTAATTTCTTCATATGAAATCAACCTAGTGTTCTTCGTAATAAGGTCTATTTGTTACTAGCATCTATTTCTCAGCGCCGCTAAATTTCAATAAAACCTCAAGTAACAGATCGTTCAGTTTGTTATCAAAATATTTGAATTGTGTAATTTTTATTATGTCAGAAATTTTATTATATAGGTACTAGCTGCACCTTACGTTACAATGATTTTTTTTTATTTTCTATTTATTTATTTTTTGGACCAGGAACCCGTACCAAAGTTTCATAACAATCTGACCAATAGTTTCGGAACGCATAAAGGACAAACATACAAACATTGATTTTTATTAATATAGATCGATGATAGGGCCCATGCCAAAAACATTTTCCTAAGTAGGTAGTTTTAGAGATTAGCGCGTTCAATAAACAAAGACTTCCCCTTTATTAAATTAGTGTAGACATTCCTTTATATATTTCATTAACAGAAGCACTCATTCTCACAACTTAAATGCAAGATGTCTTAATATCAATAACCAAACAATTTCTTTTACACTGTTTGTTTACACTCGTGACTTTAGAATTAACAAGTGCGTAATAGAAAGGTCTATTAACACTAATTGGAAGCCCATGTAATGGAAGGGAGTGGGAATAGAAGTCAATAGCCTTTATTTATTTTATTACTTTAGTTATTCAGTAGAGGTATTAAAATATCATAGATTTTAGCTGTTTAGTTCATAGTTATGTAATAATATTTAGGTGATTCTTAATTGACGTTTAACTACCCAAGTACGGTTTTAAAATGCAAGCTCCGTCTAAAACCTAAGAATAACCTTTTTACGCGGTGACGGCCCAAAAAAGGAGTGCAATGTTTTCAGGGTTCGTGTATGTATGTGAGTTTCTTTATTCTACCATAACTTCTAAATGCCTGAACACATTTAGACGATGGAATCCTTAAATCGAAGCTAATGAAACTGAAAAAAAGGTGGCTGCAGGACGCCTTTTTAAATGTAAAAAAACGCCATGGCAGTCTTTTGTATTTTTTAAATTATTTCATTGAGATAATTATAGCCATAATGGTGTTTTCTTAATAAAAATAAAACACTTTTGCCAAAAATAAATATGTTCAAAACGATTTATTTTTAACCCCCACCGCAAAAGAGGGGTGTTATAAGTTTGACGTCGATGTCTGTGTGTGTGTCTGTCTGTGGCATCGCAGCTCTCAAACGGATGGATCGATTTCAATGCGGTTTTTTTCCATTTCAAAGCCAGTTTCTTTGCGGTGGTTCTTAGCTATGTTTGGTTAATATCGGCCCAGCAGTGTAAGAGTATCAGCTCTTTTCCAAAATGATGTAACGCATTTTTGGCGTATGATTAGGTGTTTAACGCGTGCCAGTATAATCGTAAAATAAGGCGTAGGGGGTTCATCATGCCTTTAGGATCGCACCTCAATGGTTGATGTCTGATATTGTAATGTACTAATCAGCGCAAGAACTTTGATGCGATGCAAGATCCGTTGACGTACAGATTAGGCTTAGCTATATAACTATACCTGTTCACAAATGGTGGCAGCTTTGAGCACTTACTCTAGTCGTTACATCAAATAGTTAATACAAAAAAGTAACGTAGCCAAAAAATGCTCTATCACCCTAACTTACACTATACCATTATTTCAAATGGTAATTACACCAAGGAAACGCAGTTATCCTCGATGATTTTCAAGAACTACCAACATAGCACCAATATTCCCATCACAAAAACGCTGAGCGCTTACGGTGCTCATTAGTGGCGCCTTACAAGGCTGCGCTTGCGCCAAGCACCGGTAATTAGTTACGACTGGTTACGTCACCGTACAATTAACAAGATCCTTCTCTAATTAGCTATTATGGTCCAGGTTTGTGTAATAAATCCTTGTTTTTTACACCCAAGGAAGGGTTAAGAATGTTGCAGTTTATGGAGTTGGTACTTAGTTTGCTAAGAAACAAAAACAGGAAATAAAGGCATAATTAAAACACTTACTGTTACTATAATAAATCAAACAAACTGTTGTTTCATATGTGCACATCGTTTTCGAATATGGAAATACCGATGAGTACCACTGAGGTCAAAAGTGCATGACCGCATCGGTGAGGTGAGAAGTGATGTGGTAACGAGAGAATTTTATTTCGCTCCTTCAGTGGACCTGAGTTGGCGATTATATGCGAGTTGAGAATTGGAATATTTGGTAACATATAATTGAACCGTATACTGTAAATTTAAACTCGATACTGTAAATTTAGATTATTCATTAACTTTTGAACCAAAAATTAAATCACGCCGTCTCGCAATGGTGTTTGCAAGACGCTGTAACTATACCAATTAGCTCCAAAATATATTGCGAGATAGATCTTTTCTGAGCCTGGGATCGGACCATACGGACATGTGATCTGCTAGCGTGAGCTAGCAGATTATAGATTATCTTGGCATCGGTAGGCTCAACAAAATCATTTCATTCACTACAAATTAACTACAAATTAGCTACAAATTACTAGTATGTTACGATGGTGGGATTGGTAATGTGATCTGCTAGCGTGATCTACATTATAATAGACCATATGCGTTATTTATAGAAAACCAGGCATTACCTAAAATACCCACGGATAATGTAATTTCACAGTACAGTAAAACACTTTTGCACCCTTTAGTACATCTAGGCAGGTCTAGGCTATGTGACTTGCTAATGAGCAAGTCACATAGCCTAGACCTGCTCGATCTATTGCTCCGATTCCTTCTATTGTATTACCTGATTATCTACCTTTCCCTTTCAATATATGTACTACCAATTTTCCCATCTTTAATTACCAAAGTAGTATAGTGTCAAAGTTAACGGCAATAGGGTTGCCCCATATGACGCGAGAGGGACCAAATAATTTTTAGCAACATGTGGGAGTGTAATACACCTCTGATAACCCTTTCGGGAATAAAGGCGTGATTGTATGTATGTATGAATAGCCCAGTTTCTGGTATCTTCCTCCTCCCTCCCTTGTGTCGCATGATTGCGATATTTAGACCCTGCTCAATTTGGCGCCTCATAGTGGACCTTTGCCGGCATGAGTACATACTACGTAGATACTTATGTATCCGCTCTTAGATAACCAACTGATAAACTGAATTATCTAAAGAATACTCTTAGATAATTCTGAAAAAAAAAATGCTTTGTTTTTCGGTAAAAATGTCGACATATCGCAATCAGCGTAAGTAAATAAGTACACTATAAAAACAGTCTTGGTTTGTTTTAAGTTTAGGTAGATGACTGGGCTTTGATACGGTAGTTGACTGTTAAATCAAACCTTTTTTTTTTTAAAAAGGAAAAAAGGACCCCTTATAGGATCACTTTGTTGTCCATTTGTCTGTCGGTCCGTCCGTCAAGGACCTTTTTATTTGGAATCCGTGGAAGATGAAATGAATCCCAAATGTTTATGTCCAAGGGGACTTCAAAAAATCAAACTTCTAAGTCAACGCAATCAAAAGACGGCTAAGACTGCAAGGATGGCAAGGACACACAAATAGTTGTCCCGAGTCTGGGTGTTCCTTGTGTCCGTTGTTTGAATGTTTGTTTGCGACGCAGGAATATTCCTAATGCGTGAGTTGTCCTTTTTAATAAGAAAATAAAAAGAAAATGACCTAGAATCATGAAATTTGGTATTAGGCAAGGTCTGCCTTCACAATTAAAGGAAAAAAACTGAAAGTCGTTAATTTATTATAATGTTTTCTTTTTTATTACAAACTTACATTTTGCGGTTGGCAAGTTGACTTTGTCGTAAATCGATGTATGGAAGACGATTTTTAGAGCTGCAGAGTTAAGTTGGTGTTTCTAAAAGACGGGCAAAAACCTTCGAGAATTAATAATAATAATAATAATAATAATAATGTATTGCATAAAGTTAACCATACAATAGGTAGAAAAACACATAGTTACTTCATTTAACAATAGTATTAGGTAGTATGGAAGTCAGTTATATGAGTCCCCTGATCCTCAAACTAGGATTTCCTGTTTTTCGAGAATCAGTGGTTCCGCATTGCACAGTACGTTAAAAATAATCTTCAGTAATTATTCCTTAGAAATTAAAATGGTTAGGTTGGGCAATGAAGTGGGTCATATGCGTGTTTGTGTGTTGAGTGTATTTTTGTGTGTGTGTGTGTGTGTGTGCGTGTGTGAGTGTGCGTGTGTGTGTGTGGGAGTGTGTGTTTGTTTGGGAGTGTACGTGTGTTTGTCTATAAGTATGTATCTCTACGCCTGTCTTGGCAAACTACAGTAGGTTCTCTGTGTCGTGGTAATCAAGACCGTGTAACCATTGTTTAATTTTAATTTTGACTTTCGGCCTTGTCTGGTGTTGTAGGTTTAGGATCTTATGTATAGGATCTTATGTTTTGAATTGATTCAGAAAGAATTCAGAAAACGGACGTACTAGCTACATACAAGTTTGTTTTCTTACGGAACCCTCGGTGCGCGAGTCAGACTCGCACTTGTCCGGATTTTTTTTATTAAACTTCAAAACGGTAGGTTCTGTTAGACACTTGTATGAAGTAATGACTGGTGACGTCAGACTTTGCTATCGCGAAATTATTTACTAACCCTCGACGCAAAAAGAAGAGGTATTATAAGCCTAACATGTGCATCTGTGTATCTAACTGTGGCACCATGTGTTCGATTTCGATTTTGTTTTTTTTTGTTTGAAAGGTGAGTCGTTCGAGGCTCAAGATCATCGGCTCTTTGTTAATCGTTGAAGGGACTTTAGAGTCGAGAGTATTTTAAATTTTTGAAGTAAAACTTCTTTAGAATCATTGTGATTTGAAATTCGATGAATCGGAAGCATCACGATAAAGTTCCTACGATAAAGTTCCTATAATCTTTGTCTTTGCGCCTGCGTACTATATGTCAATGTCAACGTGGTGTAATTTTTGTGCATTTTTTCTCCATATTTCACTTACGAGTATACCTGATTGATTCTTTACAAATTTTCATTTAAATCCAACCTTAACCTATATTGAAAACAAAGTATGGTTTGTTTTGAAAGTTGTGTACAGCTGTAACAGGACTTCAGGTTTGCTTGCTGTTTATTATTAAGGCAATTCTTTGTATATCTTGATATGTTTTTCTGAAGTTTCACTTCTGACGTGTGTGAATTGCACACATACACTTTTTTATTTACTTATACTTGTAACGTTTCTTGTTTAGTTATTTCCCTTATGGCTGTTAAATAATTTAGAAGTAGACAACTATCCTCCTCTGATTATCCTGATTGATGCGTTAGATTTAGGCACATAACATAGGTAGAGAGGGCGAATATCAAGAGAATTTATATATTTTTAAGTATTCATGTCCGGTTTATAAAAGTAACTGCTCGGTTGGCTAAAGGAACTTTCTAGACCTCATAAGGTACTCTCCCGCAATAGATTGGGAAACAATAAATCGAAGTGCAGTGTGAGAAACTCGTAAAACACAATTCATTCTAGATCTGTTTGCATCAAGCGGCGCTCGTGTAATAGTATCTGCGTCCTTTTTACTACTGGCTCATTGTTAGCATTACAAACATCTTCATAAAAAAAAACTCATTTAAAAATAACTGGAAATATTAAAATTCTTCGTCATGTAACGTCTTAAATGTTCTTGAGATAATTTAATGAACCAGATAAATCCTATTAATATCCTCCAATATCCTACTAATATTATAAACGTGAAAGTTTGTGAGGATGTATGTTACTACTGAACCGATTGAGTTGAAACTGGGTATGTAGAAAGCTGGACACCTGGATTAACGCAGCGTTAGGCTTTTTATCCCGTTAAAAATAAAAAACAATTGTTTGACTATTGTTCTAATCTTATTATTAACATGTTAATAATGTTAATAAGAACATTACAACCCGCTCACGTCGCGTCGCCGTCCCACCCCGCACGCTATCTGACCCGGTCTTAAAATGAAATTACCTTTTGTAGTAAGTAAACTAAAACGTTAATATTAAAAGCATCGGATGTTACAGGTCCGTTATGAAGGGAAACTATCTAATTTATGGCCTACAACGCTCAAGTGACAAGGCTGTTAGCACAGATCATGTTCAATCTATGATCATTAGCGTAAGGTGACCATTTAACATGACGGTTCGCTTACTCGTTTGTCCAACCAAGTTAAAAAGTAAAACAGAGGTCCTCTATCCACCACATAGTATCATACTGAAATGGGCAATCTCCTTTTTGTATTGTCATCCAAACTACATATACATACATAGTTTATTTTCGATACGCCGGTTAGAAGTAGTTTATAACTTATAACTGACTTCAAACATTTCTTTACATTCCTATAAAGAAAGAAAGAATATTTATTTTGCTAGCACACAAAGGTAATACACACTAATAAAAATAAATACTGATGAGGCTACCATACCTTATGTGTGATAAAAAAATGTGGTCCTTAACTCAGATTAGTGCTACAGTTAGTTGTTACAAGTTAAGGTAATTAAAGTGTGTTCATTAAAACAGTCCACAAATTTTGATAAGACTTTGGATTTTGCAACAAATAAAAGAAATACTTATAATAAAAACAGTAACTATATTATCCCATAAAATATCTGTACACCTGCTTGCGATATGCTATCACAGTAGATAACAACTTAACAAACAGTCGCTAGTGAAATGCCAAAGGAACAACACAGCTACATAACAAAATGGACAACCAGGTCAGTCTTCAGTCTGTGAAAGTGGAAAATCCACGAAGACACAACAAGGCTGTGAACCCTGAGAAGCGGAAAATTAAAAAACATGGATCAAATCCAAGAAGTGGTGAATTTGTGTACGTTAACAATGCCTATGTTGGTAGTTTGAGCAGTGTAAATGAAGTCAGGATGCAGGAGCCCCCCACCAGGTCTGTATCTCAGTTTTTAAAGTATATATAATTGTCGTTATACTATCTGAATTCCACTTAAAATTAAAACTTAGTGACAGATTAATCGTTAAGGTGCTGCGCACTCGAATGTTTTAATAATGTACCTACAAACACCGCTTACTCATAAATCAATGATTGGATAAGAGACTTGTCACAAAGTAAATTAATACTAATCTACATATTATATAAATAAAAAAAGCTTTTATTTGATAAGCGTAGGTATCACTTAAGGTGGGCTGGACGTATTTGACATTTTTAGCGGTTTTTGGGAAAGAACATTTTTAATATTTCACAGGAAAATTGTCCAATTGAAGGAAACTGAAAAGGTTTTTTCTATATTTTTAAACAATAACTAATTAACTAGTCTATAAAATACTAAACTAAACAATAAACTATGGTATATGAATAAAATATCTAGAAGTTAATTCAGCTCGGAAAATTGGTATATTATTTTAAGCAACACATTATAGAGCGTATATGATAAAGATGTGAAACTCTCACATTATACACGCCCTGTATGTAATTTTTCATTCTGTTACTAAGAAAATCCATAAAAAGTAACTTCGAAAATTTTAAGTTCATGCCCTTTCAGGTGTTTAAGTAGTGTAAGTGTTCCTTTTCCAAATACATCCTGTAGAGAGTGATGCGAAAGGCGGAGGACCGGGTGCTAAGGCTCACATTAGGAGACCTATGTCCAGCAATCCACTGATTGACTGATTATAGACTGTACAAAAGTAAATATAACTATGTACAGTTACATACATAGGAGTATGTCTCACTCACGTATTATGGGACAAGCCCATTGCCGCCAACCGGGCACTTTGGAGATGGGAAAATTGGGTGTATATTGAATGGGGAAATTGGGTGTATATTGAATGGGGAAATTGGGTGTATATTAAATGGGGAAATTGGGTGTATATTGAATGGGGAAATTGGGTGTATATTGAAAGGGAAAGATAGTGAGGGCAGTAAAAGGAACAGTATATTGCTAATACGAGTATATTGGTCAGCGTCGCATAACATCTTGACATAGGTCAAGTTTATAGTAACTTGAAAAATTTTAGCCCAAATTGTACATTACTGACTATAGATTATATCTATTAAGTTGTTAAGGTACTATATAACATAATATAAATATCAAGCTTCTTTTACGGAAGATGTCGGTGTATCGTAACCAGATTTCACCAGCTTAGAAGTATGTACCAATGCAATAGGTAGGAATAGGTAGGCCTTTTTCTTGTGCGTGTGGAAACCCTCTCTGGTCGTCATCCCGCAATACAATACACTTACCTATAATAAACTTAACAAACTTAATAATTTTGTTTAAAAACTTATGTGATTTGTTTTATTAGTTTCTTTTTATAATTAGTATAAACGAATTGCTCGATACTGATCAAAACCTGTGCCAAAACTGAGGTTTAAAAGTTGTACAAAATTAACGTCTGACATTCAGTTATCATGTTTCAAGAGAGGCTCGTGGTCGTGGCTAAGTGGTAACTGATAGGTTAGCACATTACAAAGTTAAGTAATACTAGCCAGGTCAGTCTAGGAAAGTGACCATTCTTAAGAAATTGAGACCCCTCTATACCTCGAAGAGGAACAGTCGCGGAGGATGATAATTCAATTATCATGTTTCGTTATCACTCACTATTTTTTGTTAATCCATTTATGGATGGAAATCAGGGATTTACACCCCTGCTTTAGTATAGTATGTGGGATCGCGTCGTGCCGACCCGGTAGCTTTTTTAATCCGATAAATTTAACCGTTGGATATAAATGTTGAATATTAATTGTACAATTACCTTTGGATAAAGGTAATTCTAATCACAACCACAAAACATCACCAAAAAGAGAATCCCTTTTCGAGCAGAAATCACAAATTTACTGGCTCTGACTTCCGCAGATTATTTAGTATTTTATAATCGAGTCTTCGTTCCTATCTGTTCATTCAGGCTATTTAATGCTTTTCTTTTCTGTTGCCCACGACTAGATCGTCCGAGACTCAGGGACGAGGCTCCAAATGTGTTGTTATGTAACTTTCTGCCATCACGCCCAGATGCTTCTAATCTGTAAGTGAATGTACATCTACTGCTAAATAAACAGCTTATATTACTGTCTAATACTGCATATTAGTACAGTAATTACATAAAACGCGTAAAGGCTTTATGCTACAACGGATGTTATTCAACATAAATCTACAATAATTTTATAAAGCTGAAGAGTTTGTTTCGTTGAACACGCTAATCTCAGGAACTATTGGTTCGAATTGAACATTTTTTTTAGTGTTATATAGCCCATTTATCGAGGAAGGCTATAGGCTATATAATATCACGATAAAACTAATAGGAGCGGAGCATAAATGAAAAATGTTGCAAAAACGGGGAAAATTTACAAACGCAGTAGTAGTATTGTAATATTTAGAAATTGCTAAAGCTACACACATTTTCACATGAACAGTCACCCTTAAAAAGGTGTACATCTAATATTAATCATATTATGTATCCTTATGCTTGCCTTTTAATTAACAAGTTAGAATTAATTACATTTTTAATTCACGACGTAATGTTCAAGTTCGTAACCCGATATTACTAATTAACACCTTCAACTGCGTTTATGGCCAGTGCTCTGCTCCTAACGGTCGTAGCGTGATATTACAGAGCATATAACCTTCCTCAATGAATACTCAATTAAATACAAAAATAATTATTCAGATCTGACTGATAATTTCAGAGATAAGCGCGCTTAAATAAACTTTCAAACAAAAAACTCAGCAGCTTTATTATATTAGGATAGATATCAGTTACTTTAACGGTTAATTGAAATGTCGTGATAAAACCTTTGTAACTGAGAAGTCTCCTGAAAGTTCTTAAACGGTTGTGAAATTCTTTCATAGGTAGAGGCTTATGCCCAGCAGGATACCCCTAAGACTTTATAAACAGGGCTCCAAAATTAGTCACAAAATTGTCAGTTCTAAAATCTTCCATCACTGTCATACGGTAGTTGTTAGAAAGAAATGTAGTATTAAATTTTATCTAGTTACCAACGAAATAAGCAGCCTATTTTCCAAGTGAATCGATTTAATTCCACGGTGCACGTAGGCGACCATCCATCAGTAGATAACACAGTTATCCATCAGATAAGAAAATTTTCAGAACACATGACACAAGCATACTGTACAATATATATTTTATGAGTGGTTACATGTTGTATAGGTCTACATTAACGTTATATTACGTTACGGTACGGTACGTTACGTTACGTTTCGTTAAGTTACGTTAAGTTATATTAAAATGTGCGACTTTCGGAAAATAATCTAGAAATTCATAAGAAGAGAAGTCATAAGACCCATGTCCATATTGGATCTGCCCACCTCATTTATAAACAACTACAAGATACAGTTCATCTATCTTTGCAAGTAATGTACTTACACCTAAAAACAGACTCTCATCTCGACTAGCTTCGGATCTGCCGGGGTATTTTAGCAAGGGGTCAAGCGACCTTCAGCGTCGATCTCAGATGTCACACATGTAAGGGATACCCGTTCAGTCCGAAACTAATCGAACATCCCCGACTAGTACACATGTTAGTAAAATTAACTTTTAAAAAAGTAGCACCTACTTTAATGCGTCAAAACATGATAAATTGTACCCTTTATTCGTTAATTTTACACCCTTAAAGATGGAATATTTTCTTCAAATTTAATAAAACAAAGATTTATTGAAATCGGTTCATAAATGGCGAAGATATAATAGATATAATATGTATGTGTAACGTAACACACACACAAAAAAAACCAGTCGAATTGAGAACAAAAGGAGGAGTCCTTTTGAAATATTACAGGACCTCGCACTTGTTGTTAGTTGTATTTAGAAACACGTCAAAGGAATTATAATTAGAGCACTTGTTTTTTGATATACATACAATTTTGTTAACATGCGACCTTATTGCTTTTCAATTCGTAAAAGTGCATGTGGCGGAGAACATTTGACTGGCTGTCAAGAGAAGCAAGAAGAAATGTATCTATATATGTTTATCCATGTTCTAAAAGCCATAGTAACTATAAGCTATGCTTACTTTAGGCATAGATTAATTAATAGGACTACATCTAGATAGCGCTGTCCTTTTCTGTACACCTCAATATGTGTATGCAAAATTGTATGTAAGAAATAATATTAGTCGGATAGGCAGATACGACTTTTTATGTAGGCTGATGAGCTGATGGTATAGAATCAACACAATCTTTTGTGTATATACCCTGTATATTACTAGTTTTTGCACCGTGGCTTCGCTAGCGTAAGAGTTATTTTGTTATGCTTCGGGAACATTACTTCCTTTCACCATGAAACACACGCTATCAGGGACGCCCTGACAATGTGTACACAACAAACAAACTCTCTTTTGCATTTATAATATTAATTAGGTTAGGATTAGTAAGGATTTACTTTCATAGTTCTTGGAGTGTAGATACGCTGCAATGACAATTCAAGCACCAATAAATTTGTTTGTCAACAGTCACTTGTTTATCATTCTCGACCTGAAACGAATATATGTACATACAATTGGCATCCTGATTTCAGGTCTCGACTATCAATTGTAATTCTATATTGAAACAATATCTTATCAGTGACAGATTAAATAGTTCACAGGCATTTATGTAACAATCCATATATTATGTACATTAATTAGTAGAGTATCAAGAGATAATTTTCTGATTATATCCTAGTGCAAGTGATTGATGAGTAAGACGGCATTAGAACTTGCAGAAGTATAAATGAAATCCCAATAAACAGTAGTAGTAATTAAATGTAATATCAGGCCAGTCCCACTCCGCACTTTAGGTATAAAGCTTCAAGTATGCGGTGGGCTCGACTAATCGTGCCAAAAATTTTGTGGGCTGCACGCATAGCTTTAATTTTTCAAAAATGTTTGGAACCGAAAAACCGCACACTGTAGCCACTTTGAAATACCATGCCAGCAATTTAACAAATGAGCAAGAGGTAAAGGCCTTAAAGATGTGAAAATTGGGAGTATATTGAAAGGGAACGTAGTTAAAAGAAGAGTAGGTAATGGAAGGTAAGGTATATTGCTCATATAGATGGATGCCGCGTTCCAATAACCCACGTGTGTGACCCACGTTACTAGTATTCTTTTAAAAAAACGAATCGTTTTGCTTACGGACAGTAAAATTTCGTTGAATTTTCAATGAAAATTATACCGTCCGTAAGCAAAACGAATCGTTATTTGTTTATTGGAACGCGGCAGGAGTGGAGAGTGTAAGCTATTGCTTGACATAACGAGCAAGAGAGCATCATATACTTGTAACTCGAACTGCCTTGGCCCTCTAATCTAAAACTCTCTTTTATTAAATTTATTTTTAATTTTAACATTTTACTTCTCTATGGGTATATATTTTCAAAAAGTTTTATTATTGGTAAAATCCAATAAAAACACGTTATGGCGGAGTATAAGTACTTGATAACGATTGATACGTTATACAATAGATAACTTATCACCAAGGAGCGGATTAAATGCAACTAAAGCTTGAAATATATGAAATATGCATGAAAATTTGTAAAATATGCAACACGTTTACGTGGGAGAGCCATGCTTCGGCACGTATGGGCCGGCTCGACTCCGCTCGATACCACGGCCTCACAGAAAGGCAGGCAGTGAAACAAATTTACTGCCGGTTCATTGCATTGCTTTTCGCCGCGATAGTGAGGTTACCGGAGGCCTTAACCCTTCCCTCTTCCCGTCTTGCCCCTCACCCCCTCTCCTCCCCTCTAATCCCCCTCTCCCGTCTTTCCGCTCTTCCCCTCTTCACCTATTCCCACCTTAAAGGGCGGCAACGCACTTGTGACTCTTGAGTTACAGGTGCCCATGGGCGGCGGTAGTCATTTACCATCAGGTGACCCGTCTGCTCGTTTGCCCCCTATACCATAAAATGGGTCCTATTTGAGATCTTTACGCCAGGGCTCTCGTAGTACAAACAGTACTTCACCACATAGTATAAAACAAAGTCGCTTTCTCTGTCCCTATAACCCTATGTATGCTTAAATCTTTACAACTACGCAACGTATTTTGATGCGGTTTTTTTTAATAGATAGAGTGATTGACGAGGAAGGTTTATATGTATAATAACATCCATTAAATAGTGGAGAAATACTGTTATTTTTGAGGTTTCTAATGTGATGTCGTAAATAATTATATAACTACTGGATCGATTTTAATCATTTTTTCAGTGAATGACATAGGCTATATATTTTATACCCGTGCGAAGCCGGAGCGGGCCGCTAGTATTTAATATAATAACTGGAACTTCAAACGGTCAACATCATAACTTGTAAGCAGATAGTTTTTTTTCAAACATTGTTATTGTTACTGCATGCTAAGTGATGCCCTTTCAGTGATTTTAGGTAAGGGTTCTTTTGTGAAATACACCCTGTATACAGTGATGGATTTTTTCTTCAAATCATTTATAATAAAATAAGTTTTACGTGTCATTTTCAACCGGTATTAAAGCACATTCATTAGCTTATCAAAGTTGTGACTTGTGATAAATTCGATGTTTGAAGTACAGTCGGTCAAATATATCGTCTACTACGGTAAGGCTGAGTTGCCCAATGGACAACAATTTGTGTGATCCACAAATAGTTGTCCGTGTCTGGAAGTTTTTTGACGTGATGACGTCTTAGAAATCGATGAACGCCGGCTGCACGCACGTAAAAGCATGACTCATTGTCACCTACCGCCTGAACCAAACGTGCAAGCGAGAGCGCGTAACAAGCGATACAGAGGCACGATCGGCCTAAGCGTTCGGCTTGTGACGCATCTATCTCTATCATTATGACGTCCGACTTTACAGACTACCAATTTTAGTGTCCGTTGGTTGAATGAAAAAATAAAAAAATTGTTGTATTTTCTTCAGGTTTACTCAGTGTCTTTTGTTTTAATTTCCACACTCTTATGAGACACAATATGAAATTAGTATACATAGGTAATAAGGTAATATTATTATGTATTTATATATGATTTTTTTACAGTGTTGTACGTGAGCAGTATTGCGTCTGTTCAAAATGGCCGCTCGCACAACGCATCTTGGCCGTGACAGTTGGAGTCCTGCTTGGTGCTGTAATAGGCCTCGCAGTAACTCTAATTATCCGAGCAGTGACACCTGATGGAAACATCTCAACCTTCTTCGGCTCGTCGGCACCTGATTAGATTGAACCCGGTATTCAAATGCGGCTGTATTCAAAGAATATGAAAACATGTATTATTGTATTATAGAAGGTGATAGACACTTCTTATTGTCTAGACTGTATAAGTGTGTGTCTTTTACACTATTGTGTTTGTGAGTTTATATGTGTGTCTAAGCATTATGCCTAAGCATTGATGTGCGGGTGTGATAAGCATTGAGGCGGTGTTGTACTTAGTTGTAAGTCAGTGTACTTCTACTTACAGCTTACGTGTGTGCATTAAAGCTATTCCGTACTTTTTTAAAGAAAAGTTTGAGAATTTTGTCTTGCATGTATAAATTAGTAAGCTTCCGTAAATGAGTATTTTGATAGATGAAACGGATATCCAGCCACTATCCGGGATTCGGTCTAAATTTACTATCCGCCCGGATAACGGATAGTGATCAAGTACCCGGCCGGATAAAGGATAGTAAACTTAAGTAGGTACATAATTTAAATCCCATTACGCATTCTAATAGCCATATTTTAATTTACGTTTAATTTTTCCCTACTTTTAAGGAAGCAACGTGACATTGGAATTCTTTAGAAATCAGTATAGGCAATTGACAATATTTAGCCAGGTCAGGTATCCGGCGGGCAGTCAAACAGCTATCCGTTTCATGTCTATTTTTGTTTAAATGTATGTGTATGTAGGTACACAACGATCATGACAGATTAAAAAAAAAACCGAACAACAGACAAATCTTGTTTAGTGCACCTTAAGTAGTTTAAAAACTATTGATGACATTGTATTTTGCATACGTACATATGTAAATATTGTTGTATACCTAATTTAAGATTCCATTGCATTTATGACTGCATTATAATAAACAAGATTCTACAACATAATTCAGCTTTTCACACCAATACATAGCTGAACTCAACTTATCCATGATCTGTTTAAATCTGCAAATTGTAATGTCATATCATAATTTAAAAAAAAAATCAATTATTTTTATAAATGAATTGAGTTTGCGGCCATAGTATAATTTGTAAAGTATGTAAATATTTGTCAAGTACATAAGAGTTTAATATTTTCTTATATATTATAGTCATTTTATAAATTATTCGACAACGAAATTAGACTTGTGAAATATAGGTTAATAGACGTAATCATAACTTATATTTAATTATACATATAATTAGAATATGAACCCAGGAAATGTGATTAAGTTTGTAAAATTAAATTCACTAATTTGTAAATATGCAATGATTGTCCTTTTTTTTCAAGTTGCCAGCAAAAGTGCGTCCTTCATTGTCCTTCATTTCCATATTTTAACCAAGTTAATACAAGAAGGTGTATTAACAAATAACATATTAAAACATAAAATGAATCGATGAATATTGAACTACTATTGTTTGTTTTTAGGGTTCCGTTCCTTAAAAGGAAAAATCTTTTTAACAAAAAATTAAACCGACGATAAGAACTAAAAAGCAAAAAATAAATAAACCGCTTATTTACATAAACTATCTAATTTTATATAAACTTATTTTGAGTCGGCGCCATATAACAAACTGATTTATTAAACAGGTACGATGTCACTCGGGACTGTGTATCTGTATCAAGGACTCGTCCATTAATCACGTGATGTTAGGCACCCCCCCCCCCCCCTACCTTAAAATCACGTACATTGCTATCGTACAAAGTATCTTAAAAAATTCAGGATATTATCTTTAAATACAGATATAATCTAATGCTGGAATATTAAGCACCGTCATAAAAAAGGACCAGACAGACATTAAAGTTGGAGGTTGATTCTGACTCTTAAAAATAATAAAGGAAGTGAAGATCACGCGCCGCTTTTCGGTTTAGAAACCGCGTGTTCAACGAAAAATAAATACAAGTGATATCTCACTATGCCCTCCCCCTTGTGATATTTCCGAAATTCCTGCCCCACTTTAAAGCCTCACGTGATAAATGGACGATCCCAAGGAGTGAAGCGTCCCGCCTCCTAAAGAACTAGTTAGCCCCCTCCCCCCCCCCCCCTCCAAATACACACGTGAGTAAAACAGTTTCTCTTTAATGAATAGTTCGATATTTACATTTAATCAATTAACAATACTATTTAAGTGTATCTCAGTATCATGCACTTTTCTAGGAAATTCTACCGACGTATTGTGCACTTATCTCCTGTTATCACGTATTTGAAGTACATGAATGACGTGTGCCTTCACTTTTATCTTAAGTCTTTATTTGGGCCATTCGCGACATGTGTTTATTATAAAATATGTATTTAAAAACTAGAACGAGCCCTTAAAATATTCAATTCAAAAGGCATAAAGGATTTTTTCTTGAAGTACACAGTGTACTTGTGTGAGTTTATCCTAAGGGTCAATTCAGATAGAGTGATGATGAGTGACGGATATCGTCGCAGTCGTAGAAAAACAGCGGATTTGATTTTTATGTTTGACATAAGCCTACTGAAAACATAATACTTTATCATAAAACAAAGATATGTTTTTTGTATAATTTTATTACAATGACACCATGATTCCTTTAAAAATATACAAGATTTCTAGTGCAACTGTTTTACACGAGAAACTACCCACAATTTCCAATATTTACTGTAGTCTTTATCCTTCCAAAGGTTGTCTGTAAGATATTGATTTTAACCAAGGCCACCCATTGTTCCTGTTGTTTCAGTGATTTCCGTGTAATTTAATTGTAATTGGTGAACAATTATGTTTATTTCTATTCGACTTTCGTGTCAAGTTAAACAAATTCGTGATGGTTAACAACGAATGTGTAGAATCTTCTCTACCGGGAACATCAGGTGCACTCATTTTTAATACTGCGGGTAGACGTGAGTTGGCGGGCAAGGAGAATAGAAACACAGTTCTTACACTGTAATTTTACTTCACTTACTAAAGTACAAAAATATACTCTAAATAATAATAAGGAAACTACAACCAATCTTTAAATTAAGACACTCCACCGAATACGTGGTGCGCGCACGAGATGCCACTCGATCAGGGGGGGGACACTTAGAGGAAAGGGCCCAATGACATTTTTGACAGTTTGCACGTCACCATCTCTTTGTTTGAACCATGGAGGAGTTAATAGATGTCGCTACAAACCATCTTAATAAATATGGAACTATTATATTTTGTTTTTTTCATAATGCTAATTATTTCAATTTTTATTATGTATCAATTCATGAAGGATAGTAAATTAATATTGGTTACAAAGATATGCATCCAACTGCCTCCAACTAGGCTTTACGTAGGTACATAGATATCCTAGACGATACAATTTGACAGTTACATATGAAATGGCCGCCAAAAACCTGCGCTAGCGCTTGATTTGTGCTTGTCCATTTTATGTGTAATTGTTGAAATTCTTAGTATTTTCTCTACATCAGACGTCGACCTGTAAAAAGCACGACGGTCCACTAAATAAGTATTTCATAGACGTCTCTCTTAACGTTATAATTTACAGTTGGTGCAGGTCAGTCAATCGTATTTTGACTGGGAAACTAACATATAACGGTGAGGATGAAATTAAGATTGCAGCCCAAAATTATTGTAATACTTAGACTTCTTAGTTTACACTAACCCAACCAACTCGTGTAAATTTCTTAATATTGCTATAAATTTGTAACCATTGGTAAATCTATAGAAAAAATGCAGTACAATATGTACGTAGGTAGTTATAGTTATGTTGATATACACTATCATATATAAATATATGATAGTGTATATCAACAAACTATATCTATAACATATATATATATATATATATATATATATATATATATATATATATATATATATATATATATACATATATACATATATATATATATATATATATATATATATATATATATATATATATATATATATATATATATGTTATATATAGCTATGGCAATGACACACAATTAGTTAAAGTTCAGAAATATAGATGGCGCTTCATATTAGAATGCAAAATTTTGCCAAGAGTGGGCTCTCTTTTCCCCTAGTATTACTTTACTCTTTGCACTCGATACTGCAACGGCCAATCCGAACTGTCACTTGCAACCGCCACGCGCCAGTGCTCGGTGTTGCGTCAGTGTCCTAACTTCTGACACTTTATTATTAATGTTGCCAACTAAAATAATCGATGCGCCGTCAAATGCGATTATTTCATGTTTATTTATTTAAATGTGAACGATTATGACAAATACGATAATTATGATAACTTACACTATGATACAATGTTGAAAGTGAATCCTGTTGAACGTTTTTGTGTACACAAACATTCAACTGATTGCATGCGATAACATGATAGCATGTGATATCTTTCTATGTTTTTATACAAGATAAAATATGCAGTCCGATCGAACGAGCTGAATAATATGCAGTATGGTTTGGACGCACTCAAACCGAGGAAAGAAATTGCAGGAAGTTGTATCGTAGTGGTATTGGCTATATTTAGTACTACAGGAGTATTCCTTGTAGCTAAAGAGATTGGGGGCAAACGAGCAGACGCATTACCTGATGGTAAGTGACTACCACCGCTCTTGGGCACCTGCAACTCAAGAGTCACAAGTGCGTCACTGCCGGTTTTCTGTGAGGCGGTTGTATCACTCCGGTCGAGCCGGCCCATACGTGCTGCAGCATGGCTCTCCCACGATGAGTACAAATAACAAATAGAAAACAAGCATACGGCTCACCTGATGGTAAGCGTTCACCATAGTCTTAGGAAGTTTGTAACACTGGGTTATCATGCTCAGGTCGTGGACACTCAACAGACATTCTAAAGCTCTTCATGACAATTTAAAATCTGCGAAGAGTTTTGTTTCAATACGCACAGTATACTTATTAAGAATGATGCAAAAGTAAAAGATAGCCATTGATATCATCTTAATCAGAACACTAACCTTAGTAGCATAGACAGACTAAAACAAAACAGATAAGAACCATTTTCCCCTATGATTGTCAAACAAATTGTACATAACATTAGCTAGTAAGTAGATATAAGTAAAATATTGTAATCTATTTGTTTGTATACAATAAAGAGTACATCCATCAATCCATCCAATTCTCTTCTTTTTTAACCGACTTCGAAAAAGGAGAAGGTTCTCAATTCGTCGGAATCTTTTTTTTATGTATGTTCACCGACTACTCGAATACGACTGAACCAATTTGGAAAATTCTTTTTTTGTTTCAAAGGGTATACTTCCCAGGTGGTCCCATTTAAATTTTATGGAAATCTGTCGAGCGGTTTTTTAAAAATCAACAAATACCTAAAAACTATATTGTCTCATTGGAGCAGTGCATTTAGTTGGCCTACCCATATTATTTTTAAACAAAAAATCTTTTTAACAAAAAATCAAACCAACGAAAAGAACTAAAAAGCAAAAAATAAATAAACCTTAAGTCTTAAGTATTGAGCTTATTTACATAAACTATCTAATTTTATATAAACATATTTTGAGTCGGCGCCAAATAAAAATTTTTTTTTTTTTAATTATTTTTTTTCATTATCTGCTCAGCTACATGATGTGATGATTTTTAAACGCAAATACCTGAAAAAGTAAAAAAGTGAACAGAAACACTATTCATTACTACAATTTTCGAGGGTTTCTCTCAATTTTATCAGGATCAGATCATCATATCTGGTCAGGCGTGTAAATAGCCCGACCAGGGTGTGATTGCTCAACAGTTAGCGTACGAGGTGTAGGGAAGTAAACCACTTCTATCGATCAAAACAATCATGCCAGCACTAACCTGCAACACCGACCAAGTCCCGATCCTCCAGAAGGCAGCGAGCAGCGGCGAGGTTTCTACGGTCTCTTGCAAGGTATTGACCGGCCGGTCACGATCGTAGACTGGAGCACTCCACATACACCTTGTAAAGGTTACAAGCGAGTCCAAACACTACACGGCTATAGGACTAACGGAAAATCAGCTTCTTTTCACGAGAAATATAACTGAAGTCCGTGGCGGAACAAAATTTTTATATTAAAGGCGTCTTCTTAGCGAAAAGCGATGAGAGCAGGGTATGTCCGTTTTTTCTTGCACCAATCAGGTGCAGCGCGTTTACATAATTTGAAGACTGCTAACGCCATCTCTTGAGATCGTCGAGTACATTGGCAATATTACAGCAGTACCAGCACTAATTGCATTCGACAAACAGAATGTGGTTTACATAAAGACTATGAAATTAATAATATAACGAAATATATTATGGTGCGATTATGTATGCATTTTATAAATATATTGGCGCTCCACCATGCACCCCGCCTTGGAACATCACAAGATGTTTCAAAACACGCGAATTTTCTAACTGACTGAGAGTAACACATGCATTATGCGATTAAATAATAAATATGATAAATATAGCGGCCTAAACTAAAAAATAAGGTTTAAACTAAGTTGAATTTATTGTGTAGGAATAGGATATAATTTAGTTACAGCGCGTTTGTAAATTCCAGTTTGCGTTTTAACTATCGCCACGCGTACAACGTTATCAGAGCCTCTGAACACATCCGTAATTACTCCTAACGGCCAATGCAACGGTGGAGAATTCTGCTGCTCAAGAAGAACAACAGTTCCGATTTCTACCGGTTTGTCGGGAGTAGCCCATTTTTGCCTAACTTGCAACGTGTGCAAATACTCTAAGTGCCATTTCTTCCAAAAGGATTGGACCATACTATCTAACAACTTTTTACGTTCTAACAGACTCAATCGTTGATCTGACAAATCAGCAGCGGGTAAATATTGCAACGGAGTAGACATCAAAAAATGCGCGGGAGTTAACACCTCAGGATAAGGGTCTGACGATAATACGCTCAATGGACGAGAGTTAAGAATACACTCTATCTGAGTAAGAACAGTTTGCAGTTCCTCGTATGTAAGTAACTGACTTCCTATTACTCTATATAAATGCGTTTTCATGCTCTTTATATTCCCTTCCCACATCCCACCAAAATTTGGTGATCTTGGGGGAATCATCTTCCACTCGATGCGTCGAGAGAGAAACTCATTCGACAGCGCGTTTTTGAAGCTAGAGTTCAATAAAAAACTATACAGCTCATTTAAATGTGCCTTCGCACCGATGAAAGTAGATCCATTATCGGAATAGAGACATGAAACTGGTCCCCGACGGGAAATAAAGCGTTTAAAGGCGGCTAGAAAGTTTTCAGTAGTTAAATCACTGGTCACTTCAATATGTAGACTACGTGTGACCATGCAAACAAAAAGAACGATGTACGCCTTTTGCGCATGTTGACCTCTGCGGCGAGAAAGGATTGTCCTTATCGGACCAGCGTAATCTACACCAGTGTGACAAAATGCCTTGGCCTCTGAAACACGGTAATCAGGAAGATCAGCCATTATAGGCGTTGGATGCGTTGGGTTGCATTTAAAGCAAGTGTTGCAGTTTCGCAACTTGGACCTGATAACAGTCCTGGCATCCAAGATCCAGTAGCGTTGTCGTATAATAGACATAAGAAGTCCAGGTCCGGTGTGACAATTGACAACATGAAAATGCTGTATTATTAAGTCAACGACATGATCGCGTTTAGGGAGAAGAACCGGATGTTTAGCTTCGAAAGGAAGCATTGATCCAGAAAGTCTTCCTCCAATGCGTAAAATCCCTTGTTTGTCTAAGAAGGCGAAGAGGCTTTGCAGCTTTTTTGAAGGTAATTTATCAGCCTTGATCAATTTGATATCTTCACAGAAGTGCACAGATTGAACGGCGAGAATTAACGCATTCTCAGCACTTGTCAACCCTGCTATAGAACGAGGTTCGACCTTAACTTTAGGTCTTGCGAATTTTAATACATATGCGGTGATACGTAGCAACTTTTCCCAAGAAGAAACACGTTGTGCTAACGTACACAGCAACGGCGGCTCTGTGTGAGTAATGGCAGCCAACACATTTGCCTTGAGTTCAGGCAAGACAGAGCAATTATTAAGCGAGAATGGCTTAATCGGCCACTTCTCAGATGAGCTGCGAATCCACGGAGGACCTTTCCACCACAAATCGTGGGTCAAAAGTTGCGATGGAAGCATACCACGCGAAAGACAATCACTTGGATTACTAGCTCCGGCAATATGATAAAAATGTTTAGAGTCCAAGTTTTCTTGGCACTGAGCGACGCGATTACCGACGAAAACTGACCAACGATGTGGTGAAGAATGAACCCATGATAAAGCAATAGTGGAATCAGAAAATGCGTATATCCCGGCAATGGTCATACGTGTTGCATATGTGTCTCGCACAGTTTTTATTAATTTTGACATAAGTAAAATAGCGCATAATTCTAAGCGAGCGAGCGTAGTGATTTTTGTTGGCGAAACCTTTGATTTAGCGCAAAGAATGCGAGTTTGAATGCCAGACGGGTAGGTACAATGGGCATAAATGACACATCCCAGACCATTCATGCTAGCATCACAAAAGGCAACAAGACGTAATTCACAACCAACTTCGACGCCTACATGACGTGGAATCCTTAAAGTGTCAAGCATTTGAAGTTCTTGCGCAAGAGCGAAAAAACGGGTGCGTATGTGCTCCGGTGCAGGATCGTCCCAATCACACTTGCTGAGCCACAGTTCCTTAATTAACAACTTGGCATAGAGAATCACAGGCGCGACCAATCCGAGCACGTCAAATAGTCGTGCAACCATCGAGAGTATGTTTCTCTTGGTGCACCTTTCATTAATTGCGGCGCATGTGAAATGAAAATTATCTTCACATGGTTCCCATGAGAGACCTAAGACCTTAGAGACATTATTGTCAACATCAAAATCAAGCGACTTGCGGTGCGTGTCGGGAAGCGAGTCAAGTAGCACTGGTGAATTGCTAGACCACTTCACTAAGTCCAAGTCACCCGATTTGAAAAACTTAATCAAGTTGTGAGCTAATTGCGTGGCAGTATCCTCATTTGCAATAGAAAGAACCAAATCGTCCATATACAGACAGGTCTCTGCCACTTTCGCGGCATCAGGATAGAGCGGACTCATGTCAGTAGCCAGCTGTCGCACAGTGCGCATAGCTATGTAAGGGCTTGACTTGAGACCGAAAGGTTGCCTATTAAAGGCATAAGTTCGAATTTTTTCCGATTCGTTGAATCTAAATAAAATGCGTAGGTATTTATGTTGGTCTACTGGTACACCAATCCGTAAATAATATTGTTTTATATCAGCGTTCATTGCAATAGGAAATAATCTAAAACCTAACAATAATAAAAACAGATCGGCCTGTAAATTGGGTCCAATATGTAATATATCGTTAAGCGAAAGTCCTGTATGCGTTTTAGCACTCGCGTCCAATACGATGCGCGGCATCGGTTTATCAGGTCGGACTACTGCGTGATGCGGTATATAATAACCATCAGAGGACAGCTCAGATTCTTTAACAGGACTGAGGTAATTGTTATCAATATAATCCTGAATAACCTTGTTATAATTTTCGCGCACTATCGGTGCCTGACGGAGCTTACGCTCGAGTGAAACGAAACGGCGATAAGCGGTAGCGTGCGAATTACCTAATTCCGAAGGGTCCCTACAGAACGGTAATGCAACTGTATAACGACCTACGTCGTCACGGGTCACTGTGAAAATATTTTCGCAATCTGTCTCCTCTGGTGACAACAAGCGTTTCATGGGTACTTCTTCAAGTTCCCAGAACTTTTGCACTATATCATTAAGCGCTAACGCAGAAAAAGACGCGGCAGTAGGTAAAATATGTTTACGCGGGTAATCTCCCATAAGTACGTAAACAAATGTTGTAGATAAAGCACACGGTGCGCGCGGCCCACACTCGACCATATTTCCTAAGTATATAAATGGGAATAGCTGGGCACCTAACAATAAATCAATCTTGCCCGGAATATTCCAGCTTAAGTCAGCGAGCGGAAGGTTACGAAAATCTAGGTCGCGATCACAATCGATAAATTTCGAAGGCAATTGATCCGTAATGCATTCTACAACAAGCGCATGTATAGTGTATTTCTGATCCGGATAAATACGGGATTCAATGTCTAAATGAACATAACCGATTATCGGACTTGAAGCGGAACCAACACCTTTAACATAGGAATTATTCAACGGTATTATCGGTAAATTTAATAAACTAGAACAAGCAGATGTTATTAGATTATTCTGCGAGCCATTATCTATCAAACACCTAACTACAGATTTGATACCAGCGCTACCCTTAGAGCGCGCGTATACCTGAGCGGTTGACAAAAGTATATCACCCTTATGACAAGAAGTGTAAGACTGTGTATGTGTAACTGGTTCTGTAGCAAGCGGGGGCGCTCGAATGCATGACGAAGTCGTGTGAGCGCGATGAGAAGGCGCGGGCGAAGTAACGGTCGCTCGATGAGCGGGCGGCGGCGAGTACGCGACGGCGGTATTTACCATAGCCGCATGCGATTGCGAATTATTACTATCAAAATGCAATAACCTATGGTGTCTTTTATTACAGAAACAGACTGACGTACTCTTACAATCCGGAAGTTTATGTAAAGTGCTTAAACAATTAACGCAACCGTACTTCGATTTAATAAACTCATATCTAGCCCTTGCGTCTCGCATATTTTTAAACTGAGCGCAAAGTCGATGGTTACCACTACACAAACAACAATTCGCGGTAACTGCTGCGTAAGATTTGGAGGTGTGATGAACGCGCCGGTCGCGTGAGGGCGACGTAACAACAGCAGCGGGTTTCGTATATGACCAATTTCGCGGGTTTGAGCGCTCCAAAATCTTAGCCTGATCTTGTATAAAAGCGATAAGCTGTTGTGTCGTAGGCACTTCCACATCCCGAATCGAAAGTTCAAAGGCTTGGATGGTTTGAGGATCCATCCTTCTCAAAGCGCATTGAAGAAAAATAAAATCAGTTAGATCTGTTATGCCCAATTCTTTTAGAGCTGAAATCGAAGCGGAGTATTTACTAACAAAGGTATCAAGAGCGTTCGCAGTGTGCGAGCAAGTTTTTAAGTCCAGTATATTATTGAGATAATATGTACCTAATGAGCGTTTGTCGTGGTATTTCTTAACCAAACTATCCCACAGTATTTTATATGTTTCACCTGACGGAATAATACCGGAAGTGAATTTTAGTGCGTCGTGGGTGAGTTTAGAAATTAGATACTGTACACGTTGCGAGTCAGAAAGCTGTTGATTCAAATGAATATTAGCTTTAAAAGACTGATAAAAGGTATTCCAGTTTTCAGGGCGTCCGTCAAAACTCGGAATTACTAAAGGTTCTAATTTCACTACGGACTTGATCGAGCTACTGGTCTCGAGTGAACGCACCTTAGAAGTGGTTAATATTTTCTTTCTAACGCGTTTAACTCTCGAGTATAAATCATCAAATGAATCGAGGCAAGAATACTCGGGATTGACCGTAATCTTTGATAACAAATTTATATTATTTATTTTATCAACAATGGACTCAAATTTATCGCGTAACTCATCTATCATCTCCGTTTCAGCCAGAAAATTCTCGTTAGCTCGCGTTGATGAATCGAAAGAAATTATACCTTTCGACGATGTGTACATACGATTAATACGTTGAAATAATAATTCTTTCTTTTGATTCAACATAACCAACATGACTTCGCGGCTTGATTCACTTTCCGTCATGTTTATAAAATAATATCACAATACAACTACAAAGTGATAGGTATATCTACCTAGTTAGTGTAAAAACACAAATTAAATTTAAATCTTAAAATGACTTAGCGTAAAGTACAGTGGTGGAGCGGTAAATAAGTGGGTAGGTATGAATAAGTTCAACTAAATTGAGTATAATGGATATTATTACCAATTAATACGTAATTCACCAAATCTAACAATTAATTATATTTAAGTACGAGTCTACCAATAATTACGTAGTTCTCGTGCGTTTTAAACACAGAATTTACCAATTTTACGTAAATCTGTGAGCGAGGAAAAATGGGGCGCAAGAATTCACTAAAATTACGTGAATCTTTTTTATGGTATGAATAGAAAAGTAAATTCACCAATATTTACGTGAATCACTGGCCTATCCGTACTCGTAAGGACCAAATTATATGGTCAGGCGTGTAAATAGCCCGACCAGGGTGTGATTGCTCAACAGTTAGCGTACGAGGTGTAGGGAAGTAAACCACTTCTATCGATCAAAACAATCATGCCAGCACTAACCTGCAACACCGACCAAGTCCCGATCCTCCAGAAGGCAGCGAGCAGCGGCGAGGTTTCTACGGTCTCTTGCAAGGTATTGACCGGCCGGTCACGATCGTAGACTGGAGCACTCCACATACACCTTGTAAAGGTTACAAGCGAGTCCAAACACTACACGGCTATAGGACTAACGGAAAATCAGCTTCTTTTCACGAGAAATATAACTGAAGTCCGTGGCGGAACAAAATTTTTATATTAAAGGCGTCTTCTTAGCGAAAAGCGATGAGAGCAGGGTATGTCCGTTTTTTCTTGCACCAATCAGGTGCAGCGCGTTTACATAATTTGAAGACTGCTAACGCCATCTCTTGAGATCGTCGAGTACATTGGCAATATTACAGCAGTACCAGCACTAATTGCATTCGACAAACAGAATGTGGTTTACATAAAGACTATGAAATTAATAATATAACGAAATATATTATGGTGCGATTATGTATGCATTTTATAAATATATTGGCGCTCCACCAATCTCCTCACTTCCTTGGCATGGGACCACCCTTGAGGTATACCCTATCTAACAAAAGAATAATCAAAATCGGTTCATAAATATCGGAGTGAGGGCTGAACTTACATAATATATATATATATACGGTCGAATTGAGAACCTCCTTTTTTTTCGTCGATGTTTTTTTAAAAGATAATTATTGCTTAGTAGCTTTTAACGAGCTTTAGTGACATCAATAAAAAAAAAAATTAAGTTTTTTTAAATAAAAATAAATTCGACCCGTCTTAAACCAGTTAAATCTCTCCTAGAACCGTGGCTTTAAGAGAGATGGTAGAGTAATGGTATGGAGAATCACATGTATAGAACCAGGTTCAATACCGGTTGATGCTCTTTTTTTTTCTGAGATCTTTGCACCTATTTAAAAACTTGGTATCCAAGTGATCCTGCTCATAAGTGACAGTCTATAATGTAAGTATACGACTTGCCTCCCGGTTTTTAGTGACTCCAATTGGATGACATTTTGTTTTAACCGACGTAAAAATGGAGGAGGTTCTCAAGTCAACCCTCTATCATCCCTTCTAAGTTTGGCGCCGCCTCATAATTAAAGGTATTTACATTAGTGTGAGAGATTTTTTTTTGTTTTTAGTTCTTTCTTCTTTCGCCGGTTGAATTTTTTTGTTGAAAAGTTTGTATTTGGCCAAGAAATACCCAATAGCAATCCTGAAGCGTAGAATTTTGCCCAACTGACTATACTATACTGACTAACATGATATTATCACTTTAGTCAGTTTGTTCATTGTCACGGTTGAAATAAGGATGGGCTATTTACTCGGTGAGTCGTCAAATGTCCCAGATATGAGATAAACCTATCAATCATTGTATTTAAACTTCTTTATCAGTCTACAAACGGCCTTCGGTGTGTTTTGATTGCAAGATCTATTTAAACCTTCTTCAAGGGATGCGGTATGACGCAGGTAAGGAAACCAATATACTAATTAGATATTGTTCCAAAAATGGAAGGCGTAACGCGACGTATCCAGGGTCTAGATAGCCGCGTCGTCGTCGTAAAGCGTCGTCTTTATTATGTGTGTGTAGTGTCAGGCAATTCACAGTGGCCTGTGAATTGCCTTACTAGTGTGGCAGATGGATTCTTCTTTTTGTTATAAAGACTTTTATAAATATTTTAAAGCGGTTCAACAATCTATATATAAATCTATTTATATAATATATACATAGAAGCACATATACTTTGGAAAGTTTCTTCTAGCAGGTAGAGCCCCTATCAGAACCTCGAAGGGGGAAAGTTAGGGGCTCTACCTGCTAGAAGAAACGTTCCGAAGTAACTTAATACCTTTTTGCTTCTATATATGTAATATATACCTCGAAGAGGGAAAGTAAAATAGAATTTACCAATGTCAAGTGATACCAATGGTGTTAAGAGTATTAATAGATAAGATATTAAGAGGTAAGACCATCAGGCAGACCAAACGCTTGTTTTAAAGGTTTTCTACAAACATTCAACCAATTGTGTGTGTGTGTGACCCTACTAGCAATACCAATTACCCTGTCTAGTGTTCGTTTCAACGCTTTGAACGAAGCGAATGCAAATTCTCACTCACTGATACCGTCTTGGTAGACTCGGTGGGACACTTCATTTGAATAATCGCGTTTGTCTACGCAGGCTTTCGAATAAAGGAAATAGTTCGTTAGATAATAGATTAAAGAAACACATTCTTAGCTTAGTTTAAAAGTATTCGGTATAGACATTTTTATCTTTTTGGTTACGGACCCAGAATCCTATGTACTAAGGGGCTTTTTGGTGGTTCAAAGGCATTGCCGGTTGATTCTAGAAAATCCGCTCCTTATATTAATTGATAATTACGCAGCCTTGTCTAAATTACCTAGACGAGACTGAAAATTATAAAAAATCAAAATTCTCGGCTAGAGCTATATCTTTGATCCCCAAGTTTGTCAGGCAAGAGTTGACTACGTAAACAAATTCGTCATTGGTAGAGCAAAAATTAGGGTGTCTATACATTAAAGAAATCTATGAAAATGTTAATAAACAATAACATGTTAATAGACACCTCTGATCCCAAACTAGGCAGAGTACTATGGTAACCAGGCTACTGAAAAACATGTAGTTATATATTAAAGATAATTACTCCCAGATACAGAACAAATGATCGTGCTTTTCATACAATTATTTTTCCTGGTGGGAATCGAACCCACGATCTCTGGCTCAGAGTCACTAACAACTAGACCGGCCGAGACCTGTCGTGAATAAGGTAAGGTAGAATAAAAGACTAGGAATAATGTTATAATAATAAGCTGCGCTTGCAAACGAAGAAAAATATATGTTGTGCAAGTTTTCATTTAATTATTTGCACTTAAAGAGCATTGAACCGCCTTTAAAACATTTTAAGTTCATTTTTAATTGAGCTTACTTTCACACATTCCCATTAAAAAACAATCTTAATAGCCTCGGTGTCAAACACGAAGCACGTATTCATTAACGTCAATTTGCGCATGCTCAACCTGGTGATCTGACAAAAATGGCGGTTGTTATTTGGCGCACTTTTTAAGGAGCTGCACGTGTGGGTTCATGTGAACTAATTGCGATAACTCCGGTCCTTAAATGAGCGTTTATTTTTGAAGACCCGTCATTAATTACGAATTCAAGCCTGGCAGCCGGAATGGAGTGAATGGATAGCGTAGAACTTTCTCTTAAAGACTTTAGAAATAATGTTAATTTTTGACATAAAAACAATAGGTATATTTTTCGTTAGTCAGATTCGCGATCGCGAGGTTAAAGAAACGTAATTAGATGAGTATACATGAATAAACAGAAGATATAGTTGAACAAGACTTTGAAACAAATAGAATATCTCACTCAAAATGAGTATAGTGCGTACAATATTGATTTTTATTGATCACCCACCAAAACGCTGTTAGAAGATAAATTTTTTTATAGGGATTATACGTACAATCAAATATGTGTAGGAGTGTCGCACGTCACATCGCCCGGTCTCATTTATTCTTTCAGATTTTAATACAACGAATAACAATGTTATATTGTTTAGATTTCTTCTGTTTTTATTAAGCACTAGCAGGGCCTCGCGGTTTCACCCGCATAAGTCCCGATCCCGTGAGAATGTCCGGATAAAAGTAGCCTATGCGTTACTTCAGGTCTCCAGCTATCTACATACCGAGTTTCATCGCAATCGGTCCAGTAGTTTTTGTGTGAAAACATTACAAACATACACACAAATGTTTCCTCTTTATAATATAAGTTTAGACTAGCTGATCCGATGGACGATGTCTGGCCCAAAGTACTAAAGCCCAATCAAAAAAGGGCATTCAGACTTCCCCAATTTTCAAAAAAAACTCTAGCAACTTTTCCAATTTCTTTTTACTTCGAATCTTTTTTGGGACTATTGCAAACAAAATAATAACTTCGCTTTATTAGGTTGAGCAGTATCTACTCGTATCTACCATGTAACGGAATCTTTCAACGTAGTTTTCACAGACTTACAAAACTCACCACATGATCACCAAGGACCGAGGACAATACAAGACTAAAAATTAAGAAAATAAAAAACTAAAAGACATGCTTTGATAGCAAACCGAACTAAAAAGAAGAAAATATAAAAATAAATAAAAAAATATTACAAACAATTAATCAATCTCATCAATCAACATCGATATCATAAAGCTTAAGGGTTTGTTTGTTTGAAAGCGAAAACCCCATGTTCTGCCACTCAGCTTCTTAAAGATTTTTTGTACGATAAATAGCTTGTTCATTGACAATGGTTGTAGTCTACCTATGATAGACAACGCTGACTCCTGAAACGAAACATCCAAAGTGTACGGGATTGGTCAGAAGGTTATTCAAAAGATTGAATGGTATTTTCCATAAGCCATAGTGCTCGTATTCAATCAAATGGTCGTATACGTGTGCATACCTTAAGTACTCGAAATAAATAACTTCTTAAAAAAGTATCTCCGATTTCAATACGCCTAAATAATACCTAATGATAATTTTATTTGGGACACCTTACACCCGGCCGTCCGGTCCCAAACTAGGCAGAGCCTGTACTATGATGATTAGACTACTGATAAACTTACTTATATATTTCTAAATACAAACATATCACTACATATTATAAAACAAAGTCCTTCGCCGCGTCTGTCTGTTTGTTCGCGATAAACTGAAAAACTACTGAACGGATTTTCATGCGGTTTTCACTAATAGACAGAGTGATTCATGAGGAATGTTTAGGTGAACAATTTGTGTAAATTTATTAAAAAATCGATTCAATTAAAATAAGAAACATTGAAATTGGTGCACAAATGGCGAAAAAAATCGTATTGAGAACATTGCCCCTTTTTGAAGTCGGTTAAAAACTGACAAAACTGGCAAACGACAAAATAGGTAGGGTAGTCACTAAATATAAAACATTACATTTAAAAAAAAAACCAGTTGTCTATCTCGTCCATGCGCATGCGTACATTCCCCAAATGATTTACCGGACACCCCACAGCTCCATTACGTCTACCGGCCACGCTCTATGGGTATAGATACAAATCTCTACTATTATAAGCGATTTGCGTCTTTTGTTCACCCCACCACCGTCTCTATTGTATACAGACAATGACTAGGAGTAGAAATATAGAGGATATGCCAAGAGTTGCATATAAAAAAAAACTCTTTTTTTGTGATTGTATGTATTTATGTAGTATCATAATTTTGACAGCAAACGCCAGGTGCGCCGTCGATATTGCAATGGCATAACTGATAAGTAGTAGTATGAATAAACGTCTTTGTGGTCACGAATGAATTGTTTAATTAAACCATCAACAGCATTTTAAAGTAAACGGTTGCCGCGCAAGCCGCGCGGGAACTAGTATATTATACAATACATATCTAAGCCTTCTAATCCATACTATGCTTTCGTCCAATTTTAACTCATACAGCACAATGTACGGAGGTAATTTATTACGATCCCCGTATCGAGTCTAACAAGTTATCGGGACGGTAAGTGGTTGAGCACTTTTTTTAATCTGCTTGGTCCATTTGTGTCACGCTGGGAAAGGATAACTTATCTAAATTAAAATTTTAAAGCTATGAATTATTTTCTATAAAATCATACCTTAACACAAACTTTGAACACAAATTTTTAGCGTTCAAGCGACTGATATTGTTGTTTATTTCTAACCTATGTATAGTTGTTACAGTCAAAATTCTTAATCGGTTAAAAGTACTTTTAACTAAAAAAAATATGCATAGACTCACGCCTGTATCTCCGAAGGACTAGGCAGAGGCGTATTAAACACCCACAATTTGCCGTCGACCGGGACCTTTGGGAATGCAAGATAGGAAAATTCGGAGTATATTAAAAGGGGAAGGTAAATAAAAAAGAAAAGCAAAGGAAAGGAAAGTTATATTGCTTATAGGATCAAGGATGGATTGGGGGGTGTAAGCTATAGCACGAGCAGGTCAGGGTCAGACACCTGTAACCCGAACTGACTATTGCTCGGAAGTCGGAGCCCTCTAACCTGAACTAAAAAAATAGTGAAGAAAATTTCTTTTGACTGAAACCCAAGTTAGGTTTCAGTTCAACGTTAAGCGTTTCGACTGTCACATACTCACAAATTGTCGGAGTAAAATACAAAAATTATAAAACACAAAAGCTTGTATAAAAAGTGAAAACAGTTTATTTTATTGTTCCACAACCTTCTCCCGTGAAGTTTTGCAATTTTCGACTCTAAGTACTCTAGACCTCATCAAAGATGTGTTGCGGTGGATGCTGTGGTGGTTGTTGTGGCGGCTGCTGTTGCCTATATAACCATCTACACCTGTTGCACCAAGATCTTTTAATGTCAAATTGCTCTGGCCGCAGGCTCACCGTCTTTGGTAAGCTGTAAGCTTCAAGTGTTTGAAGATGAGCTACCGGCCTCACTTTTCTGTATGGTCCTTTTCCGTTTGCCGTTTTGTGGAAATATAGTGACTGACACAAATTGAAATATTTTTTGTATCATTAAGGTAGAAAACAAGCATAAAATAGTTAAATGACAACAAAAGTAATAGGAATCAATATAATTACTTATTAAATTCTAATAGGAAGCATTACATTACGCTTTGACCCTTTTTTTTAATGATATAGGGGGCAAACGAGCAGACGGGTCACCTGATGGTAAATGGCTACCGCTACCCATGAGCACCTGTAACTCAAAGAGTCACAAGTGCGTTGCCGCCGTTTAAGGTGGGAGTAGGAGAAGAGGGAGAGGGGGGAAGAGGGGAGAACGGAAGGACGGGAATAGGGGAGAGGGAAGGGTTAGGGCCTCCGGTAACCTCACTCACGCGGCGAAATGCAATGCAAGCATTGCTTCACTACCGGTTTTCTGTGAGGCCGTGGTATCGAGCGGAGTCGAGCCGGCCTATACGTGCCGAAGCATGGCTCTCCCACGCAAGAATTTGGTCAGTCAGGCAGAGCAGCATACATCTAGCGAGCCTGTTGTTCTATTGGTTAGTGATCTTGACTGCTGAGGCCTGTCTCAGCAGTAAGATGGTTCTATTCCCACCGAGGACAAATAATTGTCTGATGAGCACGATCATTTGTTTTGTGTCTGGGATGTTTATCAGCAGTCTGGTTACTATAGTACTTGCTTTGCCTAGTTTGAGATCATACGGCCGTGTGTGAGGTGTTTCTGTCATTAATTTTGTTATTTTACATAAATGTTAACAGTTTTCTAGCACCCGAAACGAGATACTCGATACTCGTATGAGATAAAACAATTAACAAAAACAATATTAAGTAACTACATGAAAACCCGGCTTCGCTCGGGTGAAATGTGACTCATAATATGCAATCTTTTACAAAATGTAGGTAGATAGATATACGTGTGCGGCGCGACGTGTTCCGAGCGCGCTTCTTTAAATCAGAGAGGGGCAAGGCCCCCCGTACACCACGGTGTGGCCGCCTGTTCAATAGGCGACCTTCAGCAGGGGTTCCCGGAGGCTTCCTTCTTAGGGTATCCCGGGTCCCTTGCAATAGACCCACTTGTGACGGAACACCGTGTGGTTTTAGTCGGTTCGATTTCGACATACCACTTCACCGTTAGCTCCGGTGAGGTGATGATCCGTGGGGGTTTCCACACGATAAAAAAAAAAGTTTCAATCGAGTCTACCGTACCCCTTGGCCGAATTATTAATATAGACTTGGACGAAATTGATCGTACAAAAAAAAGAACTAATAAATACCGAATTCTACATATTTTCAAGAAAGTTTGAGTATAATTATAATACATACTCAAACCTTCCTGAAAATATGTAGAATAAGTTAGTGAAACAGTCATGAAAATAGGTGCATCACTTTTTATAAAAATCGCGGACATACAAACATACGCACGGGTGAAATACAGAACCTCCTTATTTAAAGTCTAGTGTCAGCTTCTTTACTTGTCATTATATACGTAAAATAAAATACTTCATAAAAATACATATATAAAAAACCCAATTGCCAAGATAATGTCTGTTCCGAATACCGGAGTCCTAGTTTACTAAAATGATAAGGTTTGCGATGTTCCTAGGCTTTGCCATTTAAACAGACAATATTTGTTATTCAGTGAGAAATCTAATATCTTATCTAAAATTACGATATTTATACGTAAGTATACCTTGATATTATGTTTAAGAATGACGAATTGACGACACAGTAAATGTGTGTACAAATACTACGAATTGGACTGAGGAAGTACTTGGTTTTGGACCTAGAATCATTTAACACCGCCATAAAACTTTTAAACTGAAACAGAGAGGAAGAAAAACACGAAGACTAATTGAGGGTAGTTTGGGGGGGGGGGGGTAACTACAACGACTTTAGATTGATGAATGAACAACACATGCATTGTACGTGTAGTTCTCATAGTTGTAATATATCTTGAGGTAAAAACTTAATTATTAATTTTCATTGGACTTTTTTTTATGGTATAGGGGACAAACGAGCGGACGGTTCACCTGATAAATGACTAGCGCCGCCCATTTGCACCTGCAACTTAAGTCAAAAATGCGTTGCCCGCCTTTAATGTGGGAGTGCGGGAAAAGGGGAACAGGTGGAGAGGGGGGGGGGAGCGAAGGGTTAGGGCCTCCGATAACCTCACTCACTCGGCGAAACTTTGCTTTTCGCCGAGTGAGTGAGGTTATCGGAGGCCGGCGGATGGCATTGCTTCACTGCCGGTTTTCTGTGAGGCCGTGGTATCACTCCGGTCAAGCCGGCCTATACGTGCCGAATCACGGCTCTTCCACGATGGAAACTTATTCATTATCCAATTTTTTGATGATCACAATTAATTATTTTTGGTGTTGGAACTCACAAACAATATTTTGTAATCCCATGACAATGTATTCCATATTTTATTCCGAAATACATATTTAAGGGTAAACATGTTAATTCAATAATCTGAATCTTCTCTTCTTCTACGTGAAGAGAATGCTTTGTACACAATTTCGCGAACGGATGCACGTGAAATTTGCAATACTATGATATATAACAGAAGTGCAGAAAGTTAAAACGTTTGAGCAATATGTGTTACAAAAAAAACAGAAAGTAAATTACCTGAAAACACGCATTAAGCTACACGCATCCAGTGTATATAATAATAATAACTCCACACATCTCACACACGGCCGTTTGATCCCAAACTAGGCAGAGCCTGTACTATAGTAACCAGACTGCTGATAAACATACTTGTTTATTTCTAAATACATTCATATTATAGATAAGATAGATAGATAAGAGGGGCTCGTGGCTAAGTGGTAACCGAGTAGGTTAACACATTACAAAGTTAAGTAATACTAGCCAGGTCAGTCTAGGATGGGTGACCATTCTTAACAAATTGAGACCCCTCCGTGCCTCGGAGAGCACGTTAAACCGTCGGTCCCGGGTGCCATACAAACATCTGTGGCATTCGTTACGGGTAGTTGGAGCCCTAAAAAAAGAAGTCCGACAACCTGGTCTAACTACAGAACTTCGATATCGCCTAGTACTTGGGTTGTGGAGGTCTGATGGCAGTCGCTTCACGTAAAATATCAAAGTTCGGCCGTATCGTAGTTAGATTGAAAGCCGACCCCAACTTAGTTGGGAAAAGGCGCGGAGGATGATGATTCATATTATAGATAAATTACACCCAGACAATTATTTGTCCTGGGTGGAAATCGAACCCACGACCTCTGGCTTAGCAAATAGGGTCACTAACCACTAGACCAACAGGCCAGCCAGTTGACTTCTCATTCTACTATATAATATTATAAATGTGAAAGTTTGAGTGGATGGATGGATGGATGGATGTTTGTTACTCTTTCACGCCAAAACTACTAAACCGATTGCGATGAAAATTGGTATGTAGATAGCTGGAGACCTAGATTAACATATATGCTACTTTTTATTCCGGTACTCGAACGGGATCAGGTCTTACGCGGGTGAAACCGCGGCTCTGCACAATGACATTGGCAGTATTGTCGAAATCGGCATAGTTACATACATAAAAAATTTAATTGGGTTCAAGTTACATTGGCTACCTTAAATTTATTGGATTATGGTCGAAATTCGACCACCAGGCGATGGTTCTTGATACACTTGTAATGTAAAGGAAAGGGAAGATATTCAGTACATGAAGATAAGATAGGTGATGATGATGATGATAAAACATTTAGATATGTTTTGTTATTTAATTGAATGTAATCTTGAGTTATAAAAATTCTGACCATTGGTTTTTCCCAGACTCAGGTGTTTTAAAATCGGTTTTAAAGTCGAACTTGCGATCAAGTGGTTGCGGGTTCGAATTCGAACCTCACCCAGTACACTACTGACGTGATCCCACTCCCAACACAAGCATTTAGATTAGCTGGACGGGGTTAACAAGCATACTAGTAATGTGTAGCCCACGTTGCGTTGCTAGTATTCTTTATTTAAAAAAAGTAAAAAAAAAAGTAAAAAGATTAAATAAAAAAAAAATCTCACATAAACATATTTCCTTTGAAACGAAACACACCAGTTACTAAAAGAAATTAAAAAAAATGTTTCCTAGTTAAACTATAGCATTTCCTCCGACCTATGTAAAGCATTCGACTATAACGTCACGAGTTCGATTCCCGCTTAATATTTGTATAGTATGTCTATTTGCAAGGTCTATGTGTTTCTATGTATAAGAAATTTGCATTTTAATTTAAAAAAATTAATTAAAAAATTCAATATTATGATATTATACGGTAGAACGTAGTAAATAAAAATAACTATTTAAGATACACCCTGCATTCTTCAAGCTCATGGGCATCCTACCTGCGCAGACGCATTGCAATTTATCGGCCACTAACAGATAAGCGCTCAATGAGAAGCGTGCGCTTTTGTGCTCCTTATCACGCACTAATAGCTCACCGAGATAAGGTTATTGATGACCCGTATAGCGTGAAGATCTCGAAAACCATTAAGATCGGTGGCGATTATTGTTGAGGTAATTTAAAAAAGATATGAGGAACATTACCGGCTTTTAAGTTTAGAATGTGATTTGAAAATGATTATTACTTTTATAAAGTTTAGATTATAAATTTAGTGTCTATGGCGTGTGCAGTTTATTTAGAATGATTATTTGAATTTAGTGTCATTCATGATTAATCATGATTGATGATGTAGTGTCTATGGGAGATCGAGATGTAAAGTATTAATCTACTGTGTGATACATGGTTTCCACGACTTTCTAACGGTTGGATAGATTCTATCTATTATATGAAAAAAAACATAAGTAAAAAAAAATTAAATAATGTATATTTAAAAAGCATTTGCCTTTTAGAACCGAAAAAAATAAGTGATTATAATTTCAAGATTATCAAGAGTAAATAGACAAGAAGTAGGAGAGGCATGCTTCGTCACGCATGGGCCGGCTCGACCGGAGCCACGGCCTCACAGAAAACCAGACCGGAAGTTAAGCAATTACTGAGTAAGGTTCCGGAGGCCCTTCCCTCCCTCCCTTTCTCTCCTCTATTACTTTCTCCCCTCTCCATTCTTCCCCCTTTCCCCTACTCCCACCTTAAAGGGTGCCCACGGAGGGCGGTAGTCACTTATCATCAGTTGAACCGTCTGCTCGTTTGGCCCTTATCCCATAAAATGAAAGATTAAAATACACTAACCCGTTCGCCATTTCGCTCACTTGTTGGCTCCTTACCATAAAACCTTTAAATCGTTTACATACCAATAAAAGTAATGTACTTATACCTTTCCCATAGTAATTAATTCGTTTTCATCATCAGTATACATTATAAAGTCGCTCCTAGGAGCCTGTGAACGCGCCAGGAGGCTGCTGTGCTTCTGGAAGGAGCTAGGCTGGCTCAACTAGTCAACCTTTATCTGAACGCATAATGGACCGTTGCATTGGTGAATCTATATATATGTGGAAACAGAGCCCTCTACCAATACATATTATAAAACAAAGTCCCATCCACCGCGTCTGTCTGAACGCGATAAACTCAATATCTACCAAACGGCTTTTCATCAATAGACAGAGTGATTCATGAGGAAGGTTTAGGTGTATAATTCATTAAGGTTTTCTGTAGCTTAACTATAACGATGGTTGTTGAAGATGTCGAAAAAAATCAATATAATATACTTTGCTATCCGTGCGAAGCCAGGGCGGGCTGCTAGTATCATAATAAACATCACGCTACCACCCTTAGGAGCACACCAGTGCCCATAAAATAACACTGCAGGGTACGTCTAGTCTGTAATAAAGGTTTCATGCGCGACACTTTTATCGTTTGGAAACCCCCGCGGGTTATCACCTCACCGGGGCTAGCGGTTAAGTGATATATCGGAATAGAACCGAATAAAACCACACGGTATTCCAACACGAATGGGTCTATTGCCAGGGACTCGGGGATATCCTTGGTAGGAAGTCCCCGAGAAAGTAACACATGCTACGCTATAAATGATTTGACAATAAAATATCAAAAGTAAGGTCTTGGCGAGCACATGACAAATATGTATAAATATCACAGAAATATAAATAAGGTAACCTATTTAGATTTCTGTGGTAAATATCAAGTTGTCTAAATATGTTAATATGCTTGAATTGTTAAACAAGCAAAAGTAAGACTGCGCTACGCTAACATACGAGTAGGTTTAATTTTTTCGAAGTTGCGTTACAGTTTTTTAAACAATTTTTTTTAATTCGTGGTCACAGAAATACAAACTACAGACATAGGACTTTAAAACGAAATTATCTGTAACGAATTATCTTTGTTGAGTTCATTATACTTAATTGATGAATCAACGTATGACATCATCTCAAATAATACAAGATAAGATTTTATTTAATATACAATTTATTTCAATTTCATTAATTTTAAGTCTGAAAGTTTGGTGATAGAGCCATCTAGCGTCGAGTAGCTACACTACAAGTTGTTTTTACAAAATGTTTGCTCACGGGAGTGCAAAGCACTTCATTACTATATTTATACGAACCCCTTCCAACCCTTTTCAGACCCCTCTAACTCAGGATCGAATAAACCTTGACATTTTGTAAACGACTTTATTTTTACAGGATAAATAGACTTTTCACGAGGATGCCTTTAAGTTCTATTGAAGGTTGACCACAAACGCTTTGTAGTCGCATTAGGGAAGCGTATTCACCGTACAAAATATTGTGGTCAACCAACACGACTAGCGTTATGCTACATTTCTGAGCTTTAGGGGTGGCAGTTAAACAAGCGTATTTATAGCCATTGGTGATTGTGTATTGTCGGAAAAACTGCGTGCGTTGCCAACAAAAAGTGACCTAAATTAACATCTTATCCTATCAAATTAAATCTTCTGTGGGTAATAAGGCCCTTATTGTTGCCAACCAAAACTTAAGAAAAAATGTGGCAAGATCTTGGTATCAGAAGCATCAGTTTGACTTTCTGCCATCTAACACATATTAAAGTTTAGAAAAAAGTCCTTTTGTTTTAACAAGTCCTTGTATAAAGAAGGAAGTTATATGAATAGGTGCAACACCAGTCAAAAGAGAGACGGTCAGAATGTCAACACTAAAGTCTCAACTTGTTTCTGTGCGTGTTGAAGGTAGATGGTAAACTGTGATGTTTGTAGTGGCACAGTCGAAAGTCTTACTCAGAAGATGGGCCTGGTAACAGCCTGTGAACACGTGCTAATGGTAATGACTGATCAACCTTGACCTGTTTTACAAAATTTAACGTGGTGGCCCGATTATACTGAGCAGGATTCGAAACCGCACCTCTTGATTATGTGCTGCAGTCGATTGTGTTTAAAATATTTCATTAAACCATTGTGGCGGTAACAAACATACAAAATACACCATTACTCATTAATTAATCATTATTCACTATGCGTGGGCGAGTCTGCTCTCGCGTTTCTCATATTAGTACACACATACATATGATGACTCAGTCAGTCAGCCAGCCTGTGACCACGGCCAGTGCAACCTGGTCCAGGCAATTCGATTCCAGATTACGGTCCCAGAATTAACGAATTTAATTGTGATAATCTACTCTTAAGTTTTCGCTAGCCTATAGAAGCTTCTATTTTTTTTTTATTTAACAAATAATTTATTTCAGCCAATTTTAATCATGAAACGTTGAAGAGTATAGTGAATAGGTTTCTCTTGGATAAGCGTATACAACCTATGTCTTCATGGTCACTTTTCATTAGGTGAGTTGGAACTGAAGACAAACGCCTATTACATAACTGAATTTTAAAAAATATAGCAATAATATCAATCACTTACATCAGGTAACGTGGCTTGAAGCTCCACATGTTGGAAGTCTCCAGCTGCCAGGCTAGGACTTTGCCACCAGGTGCTGGAGTCTCCATCCACCGTATGCGTCGCCGGATGTCTCCGTGAGGATGACCCGTCTAAGCCCTCGCAGACATCGCACACTATGCCGCGTCTGGTTTAAACAAAATTATAACGTGGAATATCAGTTTTCTGATAGATGTGTGAATTGGACTTAATCAAGAAAATATTTATAAGGTACGAAGCCTATTGGTTACCCGACGTTTCGACCGCATGGCGTTGATCGTGGTCACAGGTGGACTGATGAGAACTCGCCAAAACTCGACAAGCCACCAAATTTCAAACATGTTCATAGGAAGTTCGGCTTCGCTTTTGTGGGATCGCCAGTACTTGTGATGGATCCGGTCGAGTGTTTTTGACACAAATCAAAGGAAAAAGTCCTGTGGATATCCACCCGTTCCAGCGATTAGCCAGCATAAATATACAGACAGACAAAAAAAAACAAAATGATTTTTTGGTTTAAGTACAAGTAAACAATCCGTCATTTAATAAAAAGCTAATATTATGACATTACAAACAGACACTTTTATTTTATGTGATTTACACATATAAATACTTACTTCCCAGGCGTATCTCGACAATACTCCTCAGCGCCTGCATCTCCGCAACTGGCATTCGCCACTACCACAGAGTAGGGTGCTACGTCAAGTGGAGCGGGTAATAAACCGCTTATCGGTCCGCTCAACACTATAGCTTCACCCACATTAGTACTTGTGAGGCGATCTAATAGCGCTCGACCTGGAACAAAATAAGAAAATATTTAAAATTCTTTTTAATATGAAAAATAAGCCAAATGCATCACCAATCCCCACGGACCCCCACGGATCTTTGGTGACGTTACTTTTAATAGACACGTATTATTGGAAACACAATAACACGGCAGGCCACTGCAGTTACAAGCACTTGCAACACTTATGACGTCACTTCCAAGTTCACAACTCTGAATAACCGCTGGCGATTATTGTCAACGGTGGCTTCAACTGAAGCAGAAATCTGCTATACCCTACCTCATATACCCATCAGCAGATACATTACACTTTACCCACTACCAGTAGGTATTATTAAAATTTGTCTTTTAAGTTTTTATCGTGCATCATACATATTTTATCGAGCACAGTTAGCTATGTCCGACTCTTAGATATTCGAAGTGGTGGACAGTCTAGAACACGCGACTTTGGTGACGTCAGCACCATCTTAACCGAGTCCAGACACGGAACACTTAACTCAATACTTATCAAAAAGGGATGCGATAATTTCTTCCTTATGTAGCTTTGAGAACATTCACGCATATTGAGCTAATGCTTTAATTGTGTTTATTGCTGTTGGAGTGCTGTTGGAGTGCTGTTGGCGACGAATATAACATCCTAAATCTATTAAACTTAGATTATAATATATAGGTCCTATTAGAGTTCTAAGCAGATATGATGTTATAAATGAAGTGTCTGGAGAACAATCGGATAGTACAACTAACGCCATCTGCCATAAGCTTTATAAATAGTTCTGAACCCCGTATGCTACACAGTTTTGTTATAGGCAGAAGTCTTGTTGCTAACAATCTTATCTGTTTATTTCTACGTACGAAGAATAAGTTCAGCGCCCTCTAGCTAAGTTGAACTGAACTATTTAGAATTGAGTCGAAATTTTATTAGATATCTAAGGGCATCTCATGACATGTAATGACCCAATGACCAGCAGTAATACAGCTATAGGATAGTAATTTAAATAAACAAGTAGGACGGCATGAGGCGCGTCGTTACGCCTTTTATAGTTTATTTAATTGGCCACCCTTATGGGTGGAATGTTTTCTATAAACGTATATGGGACCAATTTTAAGTACAACCAATTTAATTAAAAAAAGAATGAATTGATGAATAAAATACTGCAACAAATGGCGACGTCATCGCATAAGATACACCCAAAAAGAAATACAATATTCAGTCGAATTAAGAACCTCCTTCTTTTTAATAACCAACGGCTCCATAGCCATTAAAAATCCTATGCGACTCCTGCTACGGAAACTTGGGTTAAGTCTTTCTTTCTTAACACAGAAAGAGAACAAAACATAATAGTTTATATTACTTTCTATTTTCCACCATATGCGAATACTGTACTTCCTTAATAACTGAAATGAAGCCCCCACTTCACCCAATGAAACACCGATAGCTCCAACTGGTCAATTAGATAAACGATCGTGAGAAATACAGTGATGCTGGCACTATTGCACGCTCAATTGAACGTCGAGTGTACGCCTGCACCCAAGGCGGTCGTTACTGCTCGTCAAACTGACGGCTAGCAGGTGTCAATTAAACAGACCACCTGGACGGGACGCTTGGGTATTTTGGAGGAGTTGATTGAGGCTTGAGTTGATTTCCTCACCGGGATTAATAAGGTTGCAGATAGAAGTTAATGATATGTAATTAAGGGGACTTGCTACAGAAACATACGACATTTGTCTTATACTCATTGATATTTTGAAACCTTAGATACAATCCCATCCAAAATTGCACTTAAAACTGTTCCAAATTATAGGTACATAATAGTTATGATATTATTATGGTTTCTATACATCAATCGGTGTACTACGTAAGTGAAATATTCGTGAGTACCAAATTTTTATTTTAGTTGGTATAATTACCTAAGGCAAAAGAAGTAGGCGCATTTCTAAAAGCCTTACACAATAGTGTAGTAGGTATTATTAACTACCGCTTAATACTAATATTTGAGCTTGTTAGAGGTCTCGGTCCTCGCAGCAACAGCCAGTATGAGTTAAAGGTATGAGAAAGAATGAAATTATAGTTTGTAAAATGTGGGTGTATAATACACCTCTGCCTACCCCTTTGGGGATACAGGTTTCAGTGTATGTATACATATATCCCACTAATATTATAAATGTGAAAGTTTCGACGGATGGATGTTTGTTACTCTTTCACGCCAAAACTACTGAACTGATTAACATATAGGCTACTTTTTATCTTGATATTCCCACATATAACTAACAGTTCCAGTTCCAGTAGCCTATGTGCTATCCCAGACTATAATCTATATCTGTGCTAAATTTCATCCAGATCCGTTCAGACGTTTTTGCGTGAAAGAGAAATAAACATAGATCCCTCCATCCTCACAAACTTTCGCCTTGATTCGTATATAAAAATATTAAATTGTTATTAAGGAATTTGAGACGACAAAATATTTCATAGCCCTCAAAAACTTTACCATCTAAAATCATCTATTTATATGTAGGTATTATTTTGCATAAAATGTGTACGTTAAAAAAAGAAATGATTTCACTTTGTTAGAAAAAAAAAAGTATTTTCTAATATAAATTTCACTTTAAAAAATATCATTTTAATACCATGAGTGTATTTAAACATTACCGTCAGTTCTAAACACTTTCTTCGGAATAGTTGACTGAACTATTCAAATGAACTCAATAAATCTTTGCCTGTCAAACTTTGATTACCAATCAATGAGCTTGCGTCTCCGCACTGATTGTTTATTGACGTAAAGGCCCCACTGATTAAAGCCGAAGCAATTACTCTCATAAATCTAAATATTACTACTACTTTATGTCGTGGGTTCGATTCCCACCCAGAACAAATAACTGTGTTATGAGCACGATTATTTGTGCTTTGTCTGGGTGTAATTTATGTAAAATATGTATGTGTTTAGTAATATATAAGTATGTTTATCAGTAGCCACGTTACCATAGTACAGGCTCTGCCTATTATGGGATCAGGCGGGCCGTGTGTGAGGTGTGACAAGTTATCATTATTATTATTTACTCGATCATAAGTTAGATAATATGGTTGGTTGGTTAAATTATTTTTTAAGTAAATTGCTGATTCCTCAAGCGTGTGTATGAAAGATCATGGAAATAAACAGTAGATACATAATTATCTTTGAATGGTACTTGCAACTTTCGTTAGCTATTTTGCTACCCTTGGCATTTGCTTTTTGGATCTCCAAGGTCATTCTGTCTGTAAGTCTGGACTCCTAATGGACAATGGTACAGCACTGTAGACCTTGCTGACCAAGGGAGCTTAAATCTGAACCTGTACCTTGTTAACTGTTTTTTATAATGCCATAGTGGAAAACGTGCAACGCGCTTGTGACTCTTGAGTTGCAGGTGTCCATGGGCGACGGTAGTCACTTAATATCAGGTGACCCGTCTGCTCGTTTGCCCCCTATAATATAAAAAAAAAAAAACAAGAGTACTGTGTACGAAAATGGAGCACAGCAGACTTCAGAATTGGAGACGAAGAACTCGTTCAGTGTCTCTACTTTAGAAAAGACCGCCAGCGCTAATGGTAAAGGTGTGTTTATTCTTCTGGTGAGTAGGACGAATAAGGTACCATGGAAGAAGAGCACGGGTTAGAGGTAATCGCTTTCAATGAGGCGGAATGCGATTGTTTGAAATCTATGTTGTATAAGAGAAGCAGGGACTGGGTAATTATTAATCTAGTACTTTTTCACCACCGTCTTCTACAGTGTAAAGATATTCACCCAGTCAGGCCTGACTCGAACAGTTATTAATGTGCTTTTTACCTTCCCACTTGAAAAGATTCCTTATATTCAACTCCTCTTAAAGTTGGCCATCCTACTCATGGCATGTATGCTCTAAGTTATGAGTTATTCATAAGTTAGTCAAATATATATGATTTACACTTCTGCTTAACCTTTGCTTGAAGTACAGTCGTGATATTTATAAATTCCCAAGATCAGCTAATTCTCGGGATTCTAAAGATAACAGGAAACAGTTGCCGGTGTATTGCGTAAGCAGTTAGAACACATCCAACTTGAATGTCACATCCGGTTTGTAATGGCCGCCACAGAATAAGGTGTTAATCATCATATTTGTATTGGGACTGTGAGAATGTTACATGAAATTTACCATGAGGTATAGTTATAGTTTCCTTTATAGTAGTTCAATTCAGGTTGTCGGTCGACACAGGAAACATGAACGTAAAGAAAACTAAAAAAACACGCTTTAGTTGCGAACAAATTAAAAAGTAAAAGAAAAATCCACTATTCACCTCCTGGCTCCATCATTACCAAGCCCAATCTGTTGGCCTCGTCAAAACCAATCATATGAGCCCAAACTCGAGGGGTTTTCTAGTAACCACTGAAGAGTGCCACTATCCGCCTCTTGACTCTATCAGCAGATCAGCTCCAAGATGCAAAATTATAGCTTATTGTCTAATATCAGTACTTTAATCTGGATGAATGGTAGGTCCTTTTCTATGCCGCTGATACCATGACACGAACGTATCCTAGATAAACGAACCTAGCTTCTCAACCTAACCCCTAATGTTAGTCTCATAATATTATTTAATGGCATGATGTCCGTACCTATATCTCTTGGCCTTAGCAGAATACCAGCGCTTCTTCCCTAATCGTGCAAAGTAGCATAATAATAGTAATAACTCCACACATCTCACACACGGCCGTCTGATCCCAAACTAGGCAGAGCCTGTACTATAGTAACCAGACTGCTGATAAACATACTTATATATTTCTAAATACATACATATTATAGATAAATTACACCCAGACACAGAACAAATTATCGTGCTCATCACACAATTATTTGTTGTTTGTCCTGGGTGGAATCGAACCCACGACCTGTGGCTTAGCAGTCAGGGTCACTAACCACTAGACCAACAGGCCAGTCATATGCATAATGCTGAGCTAAGGACCATTTTTGTCTCATGCAGGGGTATTTAATTTATTTTATTTTTTCCTACGTTGTTAAAAACCATGTACCTACCTATCCTGTATGAATCGGAATAAAAATATTTCTTTCTTTTCTTTCTTTCTAACGACTCATAAATATTTCTCCACACATGCAGCATAGCGCAGCGCATGCGCAAGTTCTTTTGTCAAGTCTATAATTGAGTTCGTGAAAGCATGGTTAGGCACTTTGATTTGATCATCGGATCAGTTAAAAGAGTTGTAAAATTTTACTGTTAAATGCCATTCGAAGCTTAATTGAAATTGATGATTTGATCAACGTTTTAGAAACTCGAATTGATTTGACACCACTGTTAACTTGATAGCTTTTGATTAGCCTTTTAGAAACTAGGTGTAAGTATAACTACAGAAGACGTAGGGGTACAGAAAATGTACTGTTCCGAGGAATGGACACAATATCATTACAGGAAGCTAGGTAATTAGAAACAAGACACATTACTACTGTACTATGTTTGTAACACTGAATAGTTACCGAAGAGTCAGGGTGGGCTGAAATACAAGTTATAAACCTAGTTCTGCAACAGATGCTAATATTAGACACGACGAATATTGTGAAGTAAACTCACTATTATTATTTAACTAGCGAATAAGAAAAGTTGTGTAAACCTTACTGTATTTTGTTGACGAAATTCCATATCGAGGCTGGATGGAAAAAGTGTTAGCGCGCAACGAAAAATGCTGACCGCGAGTTATTTGATAGTAGTAATTTGATGTTGATTGTATACTAATTTCCCATATGTTAGTTCGGGCAACTTTCAAAGATATTTCGATTTTTTACAATATTTTATTTTATATTATATTTTGATACAGTTTATTCAATCCATTAAATATATCTATTTATAGTCCCAAATACACCTCACCCGTTTTTTAACTTAATAAGTTATTACACAATCTTATTATTAATAGATAATAAATTAATAATAGATGTCTAAAGGACCAAAGGTTGAACATACCTCTTTGATACTCCTAAGTACAAATGCTCGAAGCAATTGATCGATCGAAAGTTTGCGCTGCACTTGTAACGCCATATGGACCATCCATTAATTACGTGAGCTCACAATAGGGCGAAAAGAAGTGGTCCAATAAAATATCACTTTAACTTTTAACAATATCAGTACATCTTAAAGATACATTTTTCAGCTTTATGAAAATAAAACAACAACTCTGGCGTAAATCATTTGTAAGGGGAGCGCGCGGAGTCAAACCGAATCTCACAAATCTCACAAAGGAAAACAGCTCACGTAATTAACGGATGCTCCCGTCCACCGTGCACGCAACATGAAGTTTATATTACGTACTTAGTATAACAATACTTCTACAGACACGTACATACTTCAGGCCACTGTATTCGTATAAGTATCTACTTGCACCATAACGTACGCAGTCTCAACAAACATAAACACTACACACTTAGCCACTTCTAAACTTAAAACATCATGGCTGTTTATACGGTGAGTGTTTCCGTCATGATCTTGTATCCTGGAAACCATTTTTTAATTCCTGTTTATGTTGTAGTTTGTAGTGACGAGTGAGATAGCACTGGGTTGAGTGCGCTACCCTGCTGTTCTCTATACTTTAGTGCAGGGATCACCAATTATTTTAATTTGGAATCCGTTTTTTTAATATTTTGGCCGTCGCGGTCCGTTTCTTCTTTTTTTACAGATGAGTTCTAAGCCACCTCCCTACCCTTCCACCTCCCCAGCCTTTACATCGTCATGTATATTTACTTTGCTATAAATTATTCATGTGAAAATTGTCATTTTTTGCCTTGATTTGTCTGAAGTTTGGAGTAAAGTTGGTGCACACACAAATTTTATCTAAAGTTCACAACAAAAGTACACAAAACTACGGTAGTTAATACAATTTAATTTATAATAATAGAAACTTTATCAAAGAAGATTAAGTTTCTATTAGATATTGTAATGTGGTAAACATAAGGTCCGCACAAAATTAGTCGGCGGTCCGGAACCGGACCGCGGTCCGTCATTTGATGACCACTGCTTTAGTGCTTGGCTAGTAGAAGTGTTTTAATTTACGCTTTACTTTTCATCAACTGTGTGTTGATAATAAAAGTGTCCTTCTTGAAAGTTTGTAGTTAGCATAGTGCGATTTCCTAGATTTTTTTTATGATATTAAGGAGGCAAACGAGCACACGGGTCACCTGATGGTAAATGACTACCCCCGCAATGGGCACCTGCAACTCAAGAGTCACAAGTCAAGAGTCACAGTAAGGTGGGAGTAGGGGAACGGAGGAAGAGGGGGAGAGGGAAGGGTTACGGGCTTTCGGTAACCTCACTCACAACGTTGACTGTCGGTTTTCTGTGAGGCCGTGATAACACTCCCACTATTTATTGTACATTTGTTTTATTTCTTTGTGAATTTATTTAGCGTCTAGCGTCGAGTAGTGGTAATATTTTTAAATCTGTTTTATTGGTCGGTAGCTATTGAGACAAAGAGTTCTATCGTGTGACTAACTCAACATTTAAAATTTTTGAGTTAGCTCCCTTTAGATCTAGGTATGCAATATCAGGATCGCGTCAAATGGCGCTCTATCGTCTCTGCCTACCCCAGACGGGACAAGGTGTGAAAATATGTATGTGTGTTATTAGACTTACGTCAAGGTTTTTATTACTATTCCGCAAATAAAAATAACAATCGTCAACTATAATGCGAAACCAAACACTCGGCCCTTCATAAAATCCTCTTCAAAAGGCTTCCCAGGTTCAAAACCCTTCGTAAATAAGTTTCGCATGACCGCGGTCGTGTTGCGGTTTGGTTTGAGCTGGGGACCACACACAGCATGTGGCGACTGTACTTACATTAATATGTAAATATTTATTTTAAACTATAAATACAAGTACTCTATTATTTTTTATGTCACTAAGGAGGTACAACAATACAGTTTTCAGGATCGTTAAGTATTTTTATTATACTTCTTGCAAAATGGGACACATATACGCGTGTAAGTATCACCGTCGCGAAGAACTTACAAAAACGGCTTTCTTTGGATACTTATCACAATGCAAAAGTCAGTTCATCATAAAAATGCGAGATTAAGGATTTACAGTAAACTTGATTTTGCGCTACGCAATTTACACGCAACATTCGTAGGTATTATTTTTGTGCGGTACGGTGAATGACCTGAAACGTTCGGCGCCGTCGAAGTAGCTGATTGCATAAATGTTGTTTAATTGATTACATTGTAGTTTTTGGCTGCATGGTGTGTTTATTGTATTTTTTTTTAGGTAAAATGCTCTGTTTACTAGTTGTGATATCACTATTAAGCAAAAAAATGTAAAAAAAAAATATATGGATGTTCGGGCAGAAAACTCCAACGATTTTTCCACTCAGAATAATGCGTCTGAATCCAGATTCAGCAGGCCCGTTCCTTACAACATTCTTGTAAACCGCCCCAATCAAGTTAAGAATACTTTTTTGCCACTTTGGCATAAAAAAATCACTGTTTAAAGTCGGATCAGTTTATGAAAATTTTATCTATAAGCAAGTATTTTAACTGTTGTGAGTCGGCGTGCGAGCCTGGGACATTGAAGATCAGTAGATAAAATTCAATACCCAACAATATATCCTTAAAAAAAACAAATTAAAACCAACACAGCGTTAATGTAAACACATCGGGAGTCGATGAACAAGATAATGAACAGGTTCCGTGTGGTCCTAATGAGATCCTGTGGCCCCTTCCGACATTTACAAGCTGTTATTAGCAGAACCAGTGTTTACGGGACCTCTTCTTGGTATAATTTACGTTAGAATGTATAGCATTAGAGACTATACTTGAGGTTGTAAAATGTTGTACGATTACGACTTGAGTTAATGTGTATAGTTAGAACGTCGAACTGATGTGGAGCGATTTGTAGCAAAGAGACGGGCTGGGCCTAGGCCTGCATCACTTAAATTGCCGACGCCGGACAAAAACTTAAAAAAAAATCCGGACACATGGTTGAAATCGAGATTCTTTCCCGGACACCTTAAAAAAAACGGCGATTATATTAAAATTTTTAGCTGGTTAACGATTCATCTAACAATTATAATTCCCCCTTGGCACAGAGTGTCCGGGTTTTAGCCGGACACTTTTTGGAAATACCGCCCGGAGACTCCCCGGACGCCCTCTAAACTAGGACAAATCCGGGGAAATCCGGACGGATGGCAGCCCTAGGCCTACCTCAAGTGCTCAAGCGGATCCTTTTATAAGAAACCATATGAGGAGCGGTTGTATATAATTGAAATGACCAGTCTTTGTAATCGTAGACGCATATTTGACCTTCTTTTTCTCCATAAATTGATAAGCAATAAGATTTAGTGCAGTTGTCTTTAGGATAGGTATCATTGGCTATTCCCCGCACTTATCCTAGACATACACTTACTTGAACGTTTCATGTACCATTCTGTAGAACTAATTTGGGCATGCAATCGACTATAAATAGAGTTCTCAATTAGTGCAATATTATTCAAACACGCAATCCAGACATTGACATCTTTGATGATTCATTTATGCCGCGGTCCAATAAACAAGAAACGATTCGTTTTGCTTACGGACGGTAAAAATTCTTAGAATTTTCAAAGAATTTTTTTAATAAACTGCGAAAAATATTTTATAGTAGTTCAAATAACTAATATTTGTTCAAATAGTGTAATTTCTTTAGCATGTTTTATTTGTTTACTCATTGTCACTTTTATTTTGTTCTTTGGCACTCCACTGTAACTAGCCAATGTTGTGTACACCGTCAGTGTCAAACATATCAGAATATAATTTGTGAATGTTGTTGCACTATTAATAAATAAATAATAATAAAAAAAGTGCTGAGGTAAGACTAGGTCTAAAAAAAAGTTAGAGGTTTTCACCTGACTGCGGCGAAGCCCAAAAGGAGGTTTCTAACATTGACTTGTATATGTATGTTTGTGCGTTCTTATGTTCCCTCATAACTAGTACACGCCTGAATTTGATGATTGATATATTGTTAGACTAGCAGCGTCCTGCAGTTTCACCCGCGTAAGTCCCAATCCCGTGGGAGTATCGGGATAAGAGTAGCCTATCCAGGTCTCCAGCTATCTACATACCAAGTTTCATGGCAATCGGTTTTGGCGTAAAAGAGTAACAAACATCCATACATCCATACATCCTCACAAACTTTCACGTTTATAATATTAGTAGGATTCGTCTTTATGGTGCAAGTGTTAATGGGTATAAAAATATAAAATAATGCGGATTTTTAACCTTGTTTATATTGAACGAAACGGGTTTAAAAGATGCTTATAACAATATATTCATCAATTTGTCGGGTCTTTTTTATTTATACTTGTTATTCTAACTTTGGCTAGGTTAGTCAGCGTTCAAATTAAATGGTACTTGCCCGTTCGGGCGATTGTAATCCAAAGATAACCTTCTAGAATGTACCAAAATCTCGGAGAATAATTTAAATTTATGTGTTTCTAAAGCGTATCGTAGCTTTATCTAGGAACTGAGTAAGAAACTGTACTAATTTGATTGGCCGTGTAGACAGACACGTTTATTCAAATGAAGTGTCTCAACGAGACGGTATCAGTGAGTGAGAATTTGCATTCGATTCATTCCTTAAAAGCGTTGAAACGAACACTAGACAGACTAATTGGTACTGCGAACAGGGATACCACAAGTTTAGACTTTGTAGGACTATTTAATATATGTATTTTTATCGTATTGAAAACTTTAAGCTCCACTGTAGAAAATTTTGAATAATCTGTTACAAAGAGTTACTCCCTTCTGTATCTATGTCAGCATTATACATGTAGTGTTTGTAAGTAATCCGTACTAATATTATAGAGTCTGTGCGGAAAGAGAACCGTCGTAGGATTAGAGGTCGCAGCAGCGCTACATTACCTTTTTTGTTATGTTGACAATACTATTACGTCATTATAGTTCGACAGTAAACAATAATGACATTACAGTGTAAAAGGTAATTTAGCACTGCTGCGACTTCAAATCCTATGACGGTTCTCTTTCCGCACGATTCTAAATGCTAAAGTAACTCTGTTTGTTTTTTACCTTTTCACGACTAAACTAGATTATATCTTGGGCAAGAATTTTTTCATAAGAAAAATGTACGGTTCCCGTGGGATAAATTTGAATTTTTACACGAACGAAATCGCGGAAAACAGCTAGTTGCGTTTAAGTAAGCAATTGGAGAAGAGTGGCCATGTATGTCATTATGACCAAGAGTTTAGTTTAAATCCTGTGTGGATCAGTGGCAGCGGCGTAGTCCAACAGTGAGACAGGGTTGTGCTATTGATATTTCGAGTGTTTACAGGCATAAAAAAAATACTAATCCATTACTGGGACAAACCGGGTAAAACCACCTCGACATTTTCGTGGGTCACTGTTACTTAACTGGCGGACAGTTTGTTTTAATGACCTTATCTGGTCTAGGTGATAGTTTTAACAAATATGAATTGAAAATTAAAATACGCCCGATTCAAAAAATTCATCAATGATTAGAAGAAAGCTGATGATTTTTGAACGGCTGAATACAATTACATAATTATATTAAAGCTAAGAACACTGTCGATCACGTCATCTTGCGAACTTAAACTGAATCAAAATCGGTCTATCAGTTTAGGAGCTGTGGTGCACAGACAGACACCTTTCTCCTTTGCGTCAGGGTTCAAAAATGTTTGTCCTGGAATTTATTAGTTTCTGGTTGGTCGCATTTACGGCGAGTGTGGCGGAGATATGCGCTCGCGCCTCGGACGTCACGCGTCGTGACGTTTCATGTAGACGTTTTGTATTAAGTTACAGTAGTTTATTTTATTGCAAGTGTTGAATTATAGTACAACTTTGTTAGAGATGTTTTGCGCCATTGTGAATGATTCTTAGTGCTTAACGCAAAGCTGCACTTGCTTGCGACTTTTTGAGATGTATTTATAATTTACAACATTTGTAGCTTTTTTGACAAACATTTAAATGGCTCTCCCACGATAAAAATAACATAATTTAACATTTTAAATACTCAGAAATTCAGAAAAAGCTGATAATCTTCGAAGGGCTGAACAGATTTTTCTTGACTTATAGCTAAGAAAACTCTCGATTAAGTCACCTTTCAAAGAGAAAAATTAAATCTAATTCGGTCCATCCCTTTAGGAGCTATGACGCCACAAGCAGACACACAGATACGTGTTAAACTTATCTAGGTAGTACCTAGATAAGTTTAACACGTATCTAGGTAAGTGTAAACCCTCCTTTTTGCGTACATCATAATAACTACAAGAACTAATACATATTACCTTGCTAATACGAGACACATTCTTTAGCCACTTAGGACTTGCTTACACTTTGATTAGTGCAAGTGTCAAGTAGAAGTACATGTCTTTTCTTCGAATATATGGTTACCGAGTTTGTTTTCGTTATAAACAAAAGAGGTATATTTTATACACGATAATTAAAGCGGGCCAAGGACTTATGACTGATTTATATTGATTATTTAAAGGGTTTTTTTATTATATATGTAGGAAAACTAGTGAACGGCTCGGCTAATGATAAGCGGTTACCATTTCCTATAAATGCAGTACCAGACTACTTCGAAGAAGAAGTGCAGAATGCTGAAAATTTTAAACAACATGTGTTACAAATTCAAGAACTACGTATACATGGTTACATCAAGCTACACACCTCCAGTGTATGTTGTCCTGTCGTACGTAATGGTACGTATGTCTACATATAAAACACTTAAAAAAAAGTTAAACCGACTTCAAAAGCACTAAGAAAAGGCACTGAAAAGTAAAAAATAATCTATTTCAAACTTAATTGAAAATACTACATAAATGTGACACTTTTAAAATAATAGGTAACATTATAAAGGCACCAGGTACTGTTCTGTTTGAAGTCGAACCTAGAACCTTTAGTATTATAATAATAAAATGATGTCCTGCAATAAAAATTGAATTTTTTGTTACCTTTGTCTTGAACTCCTTACCGATTCAAAACCGTGTGTTATCCTAAACAATAATAAATTATTTAAAACAATTTTACGACTATCCGTGCGTATAAATGCTAAGTAAAAGTATAAACAATTTGAAATAAATTTCTGTGACAACGGATAGGTACTAAAGTGGGGTATTGTATGCGAGCGCGTGCGCTCAAGCGCCGAACGCGACCGTGTGAACTCGGCAAACGTTTCTACGCATCTATCTTTCATACACATAAGTTTTCTTGTTCATGTTGAATTAATTTAATATACACTAGCAGCGCCCCGCGGTTTTATCAGGTCCGCATATCGGAATAAAAAGTAGCCTGTATGTTAATCCAGGTCTCCAGCTATCTACATACCAAGTTTCACCGCAATCGGCTCAGTAATTTTTGGCGTGAAAGAGTAACAAACATCCATACATCCTCACAAAGTTTCACGTTTATAATATTAGTAGGATGTTCATGCTAGGTTATGTCTGTGGCTTCGCCTGTGGTTATATCATTATTTTCTTCTAAACTTTATATATCTCTTCCATGGGCGTACCCAGCTTTTACTCCAAGTGGAGGGGACAATTTTTTTTTGTCGGTCCTTGACCACAATATTTGTTTTTGTCAATCCAGGCAAAAAAACTTGACTTAAAATTACATTAGTACTATGTAAGCTTACAAAAGCCAGGAAGGGAGCAACTGGCATCCCCTGCCTTCTCCGCTCGGTACGCCCATCTGATAGCAGGATGTGTGCAAATAAGCGAGAATTGTAAACCTTGGGGTTCGTGACCAGATTACCAGCTATATATCCAAGTTCTAAATCCCTCCGGGTAAGCATTGCTATCATTTTAATTTATGAGCAATTTGCCCAGGGCAAGTACCCAAGTCCATGACAAGAAATAAGTAATTTAAAACCGCGTAGGTACGCGAGTCCGACCGGCAGTTGTACGCTTTTTTTTTAATTTTCTGTTTGGGTGCATCTGAACATTGAACTTGATGACGGTTCTAAGTATCAAGGTGACAACGGGCACAAACTAAATTGTTTCTAAGAACCAATTGTAATTAGAGACAGACGACTATGTGGCGCGGTGGTAGAGCATTCAACTGAAACGCCAGAGGTGGCAGGTTCGATTACCGCTCAGTACAAATATTTGTAGGCATGAGTATGTCTATGTTCATCCTTGGAGTTTTCTTGCCTTTTCTTCTCCACTAGATCTACGAATTGGAACAGGCAACTAGCTTCACGACTGACTTAGTCTGACTGACTACTGCTCCTGACAATTCAAAAATACCCATAGTGGTTTAATTGAAATAAATGATTTTGATTTTGATACATCTGGGTGTTTCTATGTATTTATTTTAATACAGTAATAGTAGTTAGAGGGCACGTATTTCCCGACAGAAGCCAATTCGAGTTACAGGTGCAACCCTGACCTCACTATTGTTCATGGGAGAGCCACGCATCGGCACGTATAGGCCGGCTCGACCGGAGTGATACCACGGCAAGCAATACTTGCATTGTTTTTCACCGAGTGAGTGAGATTACCGGAGGCTCTAATCCTTTCCTCTAACCCTCTTCCACCCTCTCCCCCTCTTCCCACCTTAAAGGCTGGCAATGTACTTGTGGCTCTTGAGTTGCAGGTGCCCATGGGCGGCGGTAGTCATTTACCATCAGGTGATCCGTCTGCTCGTTTGCCCCCTATCCAATAAAAAAATCTTCTAACTTGCCTTCTGTTCTTTCCCTTTCAATCTACTACCAGTGAGTGTAACTAAATTATAGATGGCAAAATGTGGGTTCTTAATTATCTATGCCTACCATTTCGGCGATGCAGGCGTGTGTGTAGGTATTTTAATATGTTACTATTGATCTTGTTAGCTAAATGGTTGTTTAGGAGGGGATTCACTTCGGTAGTTCACTGGGTGGGGTTCGAACCTGCAACGACTAAATTGCAAGAAAAAATGAGTATGTTTGTCTGTGTTCTAGTCTAGAACTCATAGTACAAGCTTTGCTTCTGGTCTAGAGTATTCCTGATAGAATTATTCCTGTGTCGCAGGGGACTTTACATACATTGGACCAACGGACGCAAAGAACACACAGACTATGGTCTAACTTTAATGGATTACACAAGTTTTTGTCCTCTATGGGAATCCAACCCACAACACTGTGACGAGTGTTGCAGCGCTATATAAATATGTATTTGAAAATATTCCAGGATTCTTATATATAATCCTACTAATATTATAAACGTGAAAGTTTTTGAGGATGTGTGGATGTTTGTTGCTCTTTCACGCAAAAACTACTGAACCGACTGAGATGAAACTTCATATGTAGATAGCTGGACTCCTGGATTAACACATATTCTACTTTTTATCCCGTTATTCCCACGGCATTGTGACTTACGCGGGTGCAACCGCGGGCGCATCTAGTATTATATAAATATCTACTTAAGTCAAGTCACAACTACCAACATTTAAATCCATTTAAATGCCATGACACACGAGTCCACAATATGTAAGCATTACTCCAAAAAAATATCATAATATATCCGTTATAAATATGTCTATCCTCTACAAGGCAAGTTATTCTCCAAAAAGGAGTTGCATCGGTAAAAAAACCTCGTTGCCGTGGGAGCGCGATGTCCTCGGTCCTCTCTGAGGTCCATTAGGCTCATTAGACCCCACCAAATATGGCCAACAGTCGCGTTTTTGTGGAGACTCTCCAGACGGACCGATCCAGGCATACGATATTAGAACGTTACGATTGAAATGCGTGTTTGTCATTGTTTGGTGTGTCAACTTGTAGTACGGACAATGCATTTGTTTTACCAATTAAAAAAATTACACACACACTTCGTAGTAATTTTAGTCGTATTTAATAGAATCTTACAACTAAATTTCTCTTATTTCGAATGTATTATAAATTATTGTGTGTATTTGTATGTTTTTCATAACAATAAGGACAAAACAATGATGTTATACTTATATATTCTACAACCGATGAAAACAGGCAATGAAAAATGCCCGTAAAGGAGCGTGGTGTTCTCGATTTATGTATAATTTTGTGCCGGTGTGTATAAGGAACCCTTCTATTTTATAATTTAGTCAAGGTTCTATTATTTATGTAAGAAGGCTTGGAACGCCCGTCAAGAGAAATAAGTCCAATATAAAATTTAATTTATGCATATAACTCCAGTGTATTCTATAGCACGATTACTTAAATCGGTTATCTCTTCCACAATCTAGCTCTAATCTTATGGGGGTGTAGGTGGCGCTGACACTGCAGCTCAATTTCGGGGGAACTTACGCCTTCTCTAGTTTACGGCTTTACGTTGGCGATTATGCTGTCCATGAAATCTCCAAACTTGGCTATAGTCCATAAGAGGATATGGTCTTTACCGTAGCGGTGAGATTCTGACTTAATAAAAGACATCGTACCTTATATACACATATTACCGCGATTAAATATAGATTTACGCCTCTCATATTAATAACTCTTTATCCTAAATATTTTCAAAACCATTTGTAGTCGTTCCTTGACATAGGCATGCAGTAGTATCCTACAACACAACACATACATTGCATGGTGAGTTCCGTATCGGGGGAATGGAATAACCGGCCACCTCGGGAATGCGCCAATGGTCTACTGCTAGGGCTTTCGCTCATTAGTATACTCGTGTGTATAAGGTACTCAATTAAGAAAACCAGACGGAAAGTTCAAAGGACAAACGCTCACTCGGTTTTAATAACTATCTTGTGTAATTAAGACAACGTTAACTAAGCCTGAGATTGTATGAAATGACATCATTATGTGTAATTTGGCATTTTCTTCGTATATTTGGCCATCCCTATAGTTGTTTTTTTTTTTCAATTACTGCTCTGTAGTACCTTGGTAGTCTATTCCATGAGAAAAAAAAACCGCCCAAGTGCGAGTCGGATTCGCGCACCGAGGGTTCCGTAAAAAATATTTTTATTATATGATGTAACTAAAAATTTACGGTTTTCGCAATTTTTCCTTTATCTGTCCTATAAGACGTTGCTTCGTACCAAATTGCAAGATTCTGAGTTCACGGGAGTGCGAGTGTCGAAAATTTGCGGCATAAACGACCTGAGTATTTGATATAAATTTCAGCTTGATACCTCCACGCGTTCTTGAGAAAAAGGGTCTTGACAGACAGACAGACGGACGGACAACAAAGTGATCCTATAAGGGTTACGTTTTTTCCTTTCCAGGTACGGAACCCTAAAAATCAATAAAAACCGTTAATATTTCTCAAAGATTTTGCATAACATACATTTAAAAAAGAGAACCTCCTCCATTTTGTGAACCTCGTAAAAGGTTTATTAATATTATTTGAGTATCTTCAGAGTTACTAAGAAGCCATGGTCATTATCTAAACATATTTCATAGAAGCCGGCCGGCTTCCAATACAAATTAGTGGTCTGAGAATAGATCAGGGTCTCAACCTACTATTTAAATGTTTCGTGGGAGTCAAAACTGATACCTACTGTTCCATGGCAAGAGCAAATTTAAAAAATATACTACTTGCATGTTTGTGTTTCGTCACTTGCATTAATACGTCCATGAGAGTAAGCCATCTTATCTTTTAAGCACGACTACTCATAATTTTTTTGTAAAATTTTCTTAACAGCTGCGTGTTTTGGGAAATCCTGGCTGATCCAACAAGGATCATTAAAGAAGCAACGCTACCTGTCGCGCTGACGTCACATGCACACACACACAAATTAAAAGTACCCTATTTCCATTTCAGTACTCCGTTATATTGTAATAGGTATTAGTTATTATTAAGATAATAAAGCTGAAAAGTTTGATTTTTAGTAGTTAGGTAAATTATTAGAATTGGAAATTATTAGTCTAATTTGAACAATTCTTCTTGCATTTGATAGCCCAATTCTTGAAGAAGGTTATAGGATACTTATCATCAGGCTACAGCCCTTAGGAGCGGAGCAGTATCCATTAACGTGGATGGATCTGCAGAGAACGGCTAGTCATATTACATTTAGTTTACATATTTATTTACGTAGACATTAATTTACATTCGCGATAGGTAAGTTCTCATATAAATCACTAAACCTCGAATTATACGCTTAACAAGCCTAAAAAGGCAAGCCTGAGGCTCTGACTCATCTCATTACTGACTAAACAAAACAGTGAATCAGCCCAGATAATTGGCATTGAATACTTGAACAGCCTAAAGATCGCGACAGAGCGTAACAAGTGTGCTGGAGGCCCACTTCGTGATCATTTTGTCGGGTTTACCGTTGCAATGTAAAACAAAGGTCTATTAAAGAGGTTTATTCCAGGAAAACAGGTGGATTCGTAACCAATTGAGCCTATTTGTAATTGAGTAGATGTTCAAAATAAAATACTTCACATGAGCCATGTAACTGCCTGCCTAAACTTCCTCCTTTTTTGAAGACGGTTGAAAATTTGATCCGTTTTAACTTATTTTAATTGTCAACGATGTGAATTGAACGATTTGACAATAGTTAGGTGTGACTTCATGTCTTATTATTTCAAACAAAAATGTACCGAACCTAGCGTTTAGTAACAAATTACCCTAACACTTGCCCTGTTAAAAAAGTATAAAAAAAAATTTTAATAATAAAATATGTGCAGCATTTTTCTCACTACAACTACTAACTATAAACTGGGTAATTCGCACATATATCACGAAGTAGACACGTGTTCTTACCAAAAAATCGTGTACTCCCAGTGCGTGTCTGACCTTTCCTGCGCGTACGCATTGTACGAGTAGATCGCCACGGGCGCCGGCGCCGGCGGCTGTGACGAGGGTGAGAACGGACAAAGGGATGTACTATTACTGTATGTAGTTTGTTTATAGAGCTTTCTAGAAGATTGAGGTCTGATTCGTCATGTTCTTAATACAAGTGGAAAGAATTGTGCAACAATCTCCTTTGACGTAAAGAATGTCAATTACAATTGAGTTCGGAGATATTTGGGTTTAATTCTAAGATTTTTTTGTATTATTATGTATATTTACGTTTTTAATGTGTTTAGATTGATGTGGGTGACATAATATTTTTATGTGGCGCAGTGACGATGACTAGATCGACTTTACATTCTGGTTTTACAAATTTGATAAATTTAAGTACGCCTTCTTTTAAGAATAAGTTTTTTGCTGTCTGGATATGCTAAGGGCCGTCACCTCACCGTGTCTAATGGTCAGGTGGTATTTCGGACTGAAACTGACTAAAACCCGGTGCCATTATGGGGCCCTACTGTCAAAGACCAAGTAACTTGGTAGTCTGACCACCTGAAAACAAGTGACCTCACCGTGAAGAAGGTTGGGGGCCTTCTCCACTTCTATTTTAGGAATTTATACCTATTACTTAGCTAGAGCGATTGATAACCTTTCCAACAGCCAGTTCTAACGCCCGCTGGAGATGGTCTGGCGCGTGCTCTGCGGAGGGACTACTCTTCTCCAGTTCCTTTCCCGCCTCATTCACAAAACACTGCTGAACTGTCTTCATATACAGCTCCATCGCTCTATCGAATAGAGGTTTTAAGACTTCAGCTGGTATCAAACACTGTGGAACCGCCGGACAAGTATCTCTTTTGATTCGATTGAGAATTCAATTGAAACCTACCACGTACCTTTGGTTTTAAAACCTAAACAATGACAACAGCCAAGAATGTCATAGACAGGGATACGCTTACTAGGCATGTTGGGTACCTCCAAAACCATTTTCTGGAAAGATAATTCGATATCTGTTTCGCCTGTACATTAAGAACTTCGGTAATGATTGGCTGTCGAATCGTTGTTAAAGAATTAAAATGCAGTGACATAAATTGTCTTTGACAATAACGCGGCCATCCCTCTCATAAAAGCCTTCATTCTCCACAATGCTTGCACAAAGGCTACCCCGCTGACTTCAGCTATAAAGTTTCTTAAAAGATACTTCATTAGCTGTTTACGAGCGGGGTTCTTTGTACCGAGCGGTGCCGTGACAAATGCCCTTAAACGTATCTTTAATGGTGTATTCTGTGGTATTTTAAGGGCCTCAGTAAATGTGTAGGAAATGGTGAGTATGTGGATATCGCGTTAGTTTTGAATGTGAGTTTAAATAAAAGTTCATTTTGAATCCTATTTGATGAAGAAATGAAATGCGAAGAACTTCAACCGTGATGTATTTAGCAGACTACGGATTAATATAAGGAATATTCGTGAAACAAGTAACTACCAAAGTAAGATACTACGGCCTCACAGAAAAACGGCAGTGAAGCAATGCTTGCATTGCATTTCGCCGCGTGAGTGAGATTACCGGAGGCCCTAACCCTTCCCTCTCTCCTATTCCCATCCTTCCCCTCTCCCCGCTTCCCTCTTCCCCCCCTCCCCGCATCCCTCTTCCCCCTCTCCCCCTCTTCTCCTAGTCCCACCTTAAAGGGCGGCAACGCACTTGTGACTCTTGAGTTACAGGTCATATTTTACGTACATCATTTTGGATTAAAACGACGAATACGTACTGTGTGTTAGGCAGCAACAAATTTTTACCTCGACTAAGTGTATAACTCAATTCAATTCAAGATAGATAGACACACTTTATTGCACACCAAAGATTACATCACATGAAACATTACATTAGCAATAAATAGGATACACTAATAATAATAACTTGAGGAACCTCACACACGACCCAAACTAGGCAGAGTCTGTAACTATGGTAACCAGACTACTGATAAACATTTTTATACATTACTCAAAACATACATATTATAGATAAATTACATCCAGACACAGGACAAATGATCATGCTCATCACACAATTATTTGTCCTGGGTGGGAATCACACCCTGGCTCAGCGCTCAGGATCACTAACCATTAGACAAACAGGCCCGTTAAAAATAATAAACCGCAATCATAAATTTAGAGAACCAGTTGTTTATAAACTAAGCTATAAACACTTGATTACCTTTATAAGTAATAAAAATAAAAGAAAAGAAGATACACCACCGTCTTTTCTCATTCTCACGCATGGATATAATACGCCATCTGATGAAATATTTGAGAGATGTATGAGCATTATAAAACTAAATGATAATTTTATTGTTAACTTAGATGTGTTTATGTTCTTTATGGCCATTTTATGGAGTATGAATGCAGATGATGGTAATATTTTCATTTTCATAGTCGAAATTCATGAGTGGGTGAGACCGGCTTACCGTGAACTACAGACTGTTACATACATCATCATCTTCCGCGCCATTTCCCAACTAAGTTAGGGTCGGCTTTCAGTCTAACTACGATACGGCCGAACTTTGATATTTTACGTAAAGCGACTGCCATCAGACCTCCACAACCCAAGTAATAGACGATATCGAAGTTCTGTAGTTAGACCAGGTTGTCGGGCTTTTAAGGGGTCCAACTACCCGTAACCAATGCCACAGATGTTTGTATGGCACCCGGGACCGACGGTTTAACGTGCTCTCCGAGGCACAGAGGGGTCTCAATGTGTTAATGGTCACCCATCCTAGGCTGATAGACTTTTACATACATGCATACAAATATATACATTTGCCTATATATCCGAAGGGGTAGGCTAACTATAATTTAGTCCTACTTACGTAATAGGGAATTAGATGCGAAACGTTGGGAGTGTATTGAAAGAGAACGGAAAGTAAACCGGCAGTGAAGCACAATGCCTGCATTGCTTTTCGCCGAGTGAGTGAGGTTACAGAAAGCCCTAACCCTTCCCTCCCCCCTCTTCTGCCCCTCTTCTCCTCTTCCACCTTTCCCCTACACCTACTATAAAGGCCGGCAACGCACTTGTGATTCTTGAGTTGCAGGTGCCCATGGGCGGCGGTAATCATTTACTATCAGATGACCCGTCTGCTTCCCCTATGCCATACAAAAAAGTAAGATGGGAAGACAATGGTAGGAAAAGGATGTTGTTTATACGGATAGATTGGGGAGTGTATACAATAGGCCAGGGTCGCATATCTGTGACTAGAACTTGCTGTTGCCTTCGAGTCCGACCCCTCTAACCGAACAGAATGTTAGTTCATCTATCTATATTCTACAGTCAGTCGGTATCTTCAGTACAGTCTAAATTGACTGATCGAGCTGATCGTGTCTGACTTCAATTAACTCTTTATAGGTCAGTTGGTTTGATAATGCTAATTTTAAAGATTGAGGAGAAGTCTAAGAGTCTTTCGTCTCAATGTTTAGAGTAAGTAAGTCTATGTCTGTCTTTCGTAAGTTAAGAAATATGTACATTATTGTTATAGGTAATAACAAACATACTCCTTTTTTTTTTAAAGAAAATTACTAAATTTGATACTTTTACTGAAAAAATACTATATCCGACGAATTCTGACAACCCTGGGTACGAACGTTTCCCCGCAGAGTAACGTCATAACTCCGTCACTTAATGCATGCATAAAGCTTTGTTAGGTGAATTAACAAGGATACTTATGTAATAAAGTAATAAGTGAATTGATGCGATGAATTATTTAATCGTTTGAGACTAAAACGCAAGCGTGTGAAGTTGAACAACAGTAAATTTTTAAAAGGACCAAAGTTTTACGTTTTTGTAAGAAATGGGACTTTAATTAAAATAAGAAAGTATTTTTATCAACAGGCTTTCGAAAAAATACTACGTAAAGAGGCCAAAGTGTCCAGAATAATGAGCTAATATTTCATTAAAAACTTACTTTGGCTATTTTAGAACCAGGCACAGAAACATAGTCGTAAGTTAAAATAAAAAATAACAAGCTAAAAGGCAGCTTTGGCGCTGGAACGATGGCTTCATACAAACGACGGGTCAATTTGTATGGGGCCATCGCCCGAGGCGGGTTTCTTCCCGCTCCCGTCGAGGACACAGCTTAATTTGTATAAATTACGAGTTATTTACCAGTCTTTTGAATAACATAAAGTAATTTTCAACACAAAATACGACTTTGTCGACAAAGACGGACCTTTTAAGAACGGGATCAAGTCCAGACACACATCTGGTGTGCAAACAAGTCGCGAAAGTTTAAAAATCAAAATCAAAATGAATTTATTCCAAGTAAATCAATTATAAGCTTTTTTGTATTGTCAGGAGCACGAGTCAGTCAGACTAAGTCAATCGTGAAGCTAGTTGCCTGTTCCAATACGTAGATCCTAACGAGAAGAACAGGCAAAAAACTCCAAGGACACTCTTTTTCAATATGATTGTTTTTTACTTTTTTGGATATCTTGCTTATAAGCGTAAATGAAATGTAAGGACATATTGTTATAAAATATAAACACAATTATACAGTTTTCCTCTCAAAGATTAAAGTAATATTGTAAATGTAGATGGTAAATAAAACCTAATATCTTAAAGTACCCAAAATATAGCTCCATTAACATAACTACATTTAAAATTATAAACAGTCTTCATTAAAGTTAACAGCATGAACTTACTAATATTTTAACATGCTCACGTGCATCTGGGCGGGCTAGTAATCAACGCCTAGCACTTGAGGTCTCATAAAATTATTTCTCGTGAGAGAAAGTTGGGGATACAATTTTATTGATGGCCGATAACTAAAACGCGTGTTTGTAAAATGTACGAGTACATTATGGTATTATCAAACAGATGTTACTTTGTGATAGGAAGGTGCCGCTAATAGCTCAATTCTACATGATGGAGGCTAATGAATGGCTGTTGAGCTTCGAATTATATTTTTAAAAACATTATTGGAATTAAAAAAGAATCACAATCCGGAAAAATTGCATATTTGTATATTTCGTGGAGGGAAGACTAGATTCAGACCCGGGACCTTTTCTTCAGTAAACTATTTAATATTAATGATTGAAAATCATCAATCGATCATATATTAAAGGGGTCAATTTCATCTAAATGAAATTAAGTGTCAAATATAATTGATATGGTTGACAATATGATTATGATAAAATATGAATCAAAAGTAACTTTAACAGTTTCTACAGAATGTACCATTGTGATGATTAATAATAAGAAATAAAAAGTTATAAACGGACTTCAAAAAAATCGATTAAAAGGTCTAATAAATATCTAATGTGATTATATACTCAAACCTTTCTGAAAATATATGGAATACGTTACTGAAACAATCATGAAAATTGGTCCAGTATTTTTTAAGGAAATCGCAAACATACCTACGGAGGCTACCGATCAAATACATAATCTCCTGGTTTGAAGTCAGTTAATAAATATAAACTGGTTGGACTTACAGTTAACTCCCGTTATTCTAATAGCACACATACAATATTACAAGAGGCGAAAAACAATACGCGATAACAATATGTTCGGTAAATAATTACCGGACAAACTTGTAGTGTTAATTTGTGTCAACATTTGTCAGAAATACATGCATTCACAACACTAGCTACCCACCAGGGTTGCCAGACTGCTATTAAATTGAATAATTACTTCCGTGAATGGTTTGTCATTGTTAAATTTACAGTATACTCATATTCAGGTAAATTATGTAGGACAGACAGTCAGTATTATTATACGTTTCTACATCTATCGTGTACTATTGTGTTTAATGCAAATCTATCAGATTCAAATGTAACAAAGTTGAAGAGTTTTTTGAACCAAGTTCCTTATCGCACGTTACACTTCAGACACTCGGCGGTTGGGGCTAGACGGAAAAAAGTGTTAGCGCAACGAAAAATGCTGACCGCGAGTTGATTTATTTTATTTACGCCATCTGTGGTTTCTGCGCGTTGCTACTGAAATTTGATGTTGGTTGTTTACTAATTATCAATATATTAGTTCTGGCAACTTTCACAGATAGCACAATTTTAATTTGGAATTTTTACAATATTTACTATATTTTGATACATTTCATTCAACCCATTAAATCTATACTAATATTATAAAGCAGAAGAGTTTGTTTGGTTGAACGCGCTCATCTGAGGAACTACTGGTTTGAATTGAAAAATTCTTTTAGTGTTGGATAGCTCATTTATCGAGGAAGGCAATAGGCTATATAGCATCACGCTACGACCAATAGAAGCCGAGCATCAATGAAAAATGTTGCAAAAACGGGGGAAATTTACAAACGCAGACGAAGTTGGGTGGGTCACTTATTCGTTCCAACCAGGTAACTCAAAGACACTTCAAGCGTTTTTTTGTTCGTTTTTTTATGGGTAATAGTTGTCACAGACCGCCTAATCGATCTCTGGAACAGTCGGATTCGAAAAAACTTTTTGTCTATGATAGCCAGATTCACGCTACGACCCCTAGGAGTAAGGCAGTTACCATAAACGCAGACGAAACTGCAGGGATCGGTATTATTATTTTTATACTACTACTAGCAACCCACCCCGGCTTCGCATTTGTACAAATTATACACATAAACCTTCCTCATAAATCCCTCTCTCTATTAGTGAAAACCGCAGGAAAATCCGTTCAGTAGTTTTTCAGTTTACTCGCCCGGCTTGGCTCGGGTAGCAAAGTATACATTGATTTTTTCCGACCTCTTCAACAATCATCGTCATATTTCACAATTTACACAAAACCATAATGAATTAAACACCTAAACCTTTCTCATGAATCACTCTGCATGTTGGTGAAAACCGTATGAAAACCGTTCAGTAGCTATTGAGTTTATCGCGAACAGACAGACAGACAGACGCGGCGGGAGACTTTGTTTTATAATATGTAGTGATGTAGTGATTATTTATTACATCATTATAGACTAGTATACATTTTAAGTACAAAGTATCAAATTTATTATAGTCATTGGGAACAGACCATATGTGAGTTATATAATAAGCATTATATTCTCACATTTCCCAATACGAAGTACATATTTCACCCGTAACAATAAGTTCATTTCAGGGTCTGTATAAGGAGGTACACGCACTCAGACCTCTGAGGGCTCATTATTATCGCCAAACTGGTGCTGATCAATGTGCGGTAATGTGGAGAGGTTAGACACGGTGTGTATACGTTGTAAAGGTACGTTTACATTACACGATGTATAACAGTTACGTGTCGTAATCGTGTCTGTACGTGTGATTTCAAATACTACCTTTAAAAACTATTTTGGCGTTAAGATAGGAAGGCCATTTATAAAGGAAGTTATAAAGTTATTACTTTAGAATAAAAACTTTCGTGAGTGCTATTCATATTTCATTACTATTACATACACACATATTTTGCTTACGGACGGTAAAATTTCGATGGATTTTCAATGAAAATTTTACCGTCCGTAAGCAACACGCGTGAAAGATAGAAAAAATAACATTTTATTTGGTACAGTCAGGGACACTTAATTATTATATACCCATCCATTAAAACTAACAGCACTATAAACATGTACCTTATTTATAAAAGTGAACGGCGCGAGCTCATAAAAATAAAAAAAAATAAGAAAAGAAGGCTTTTACTAGTTAGTAACTAGTGAGGCCTCCCTGAAACATACGTTAGCAGGAACCGTTCTCTTTAATAAACAAATAGTGGACATTACTCACTGTAGTTATTATACATACCAATAATTTATTTATTTATTTACCTACTTAGGATGCTAACAATTTTCTAGATAACTTATTCTGTGTCTCACTATTGTACCAAATGGGCGTCCAGTTCAGCATGTGCCAAGCGAAGGCCCGGGCGGCGCTGGTTTTCGACTGGAACCCATGGTGACTCACGGACGTAACATGCAGCGTCTATATACTTAAAACATATACTGTTGCGTTTAGAGTAAATTATACTTGAATATTAAACGATGTGCTTAATATATTTATTATATTATTAGTGTGCAGGATGCACATGATACCTACCTTTATAATTTAATAAATAACAATAACAGACAATAGATTATATTATTTGTGAGGGGCTCGTGGCTAACACAGTACAAAGTTAAGTAATACTAGCCAGGTCAGTCTAGGATGGGTGACTATTCTTAACAAATTGAGACCCATCCGTGCCTCGGAGAGCACGTTAAACCGTCGGTCCCGGGTGCCATACAAACATCTGTGGCATTCGTTACGGGTAGTTGGATCCCTAAAAAAAAAAAAAAAGTCCGACAACCTGGTCTAACTACAGAACTTCGATATCGCCTAGTACTTGGGTTGTGGAGGTCTGATGGCAGTCGCTTCACGTAAAAATATCAAAGTTCGGCCGTATCGTAGTTAGATTGAAAGCTGACCCCAACTTAGTTGGGAAAAGGATGAGGATGATGAGATTATATTATTTGTATTTTTCAATTTTCCCTACATAACTCGTAACAGTGCATTATTTTGATAAAGTTTCACATTGTGACCGTCTCACTCCAGATTGAACTAAAATTAAATTATAGAAATATTTTGATTAAAGCTCTCCAGCTTTCGTTGTTCTTCCAAAAGGTATTGCCGTAAATGCTTTTTAAATGTGGTAACCTACTTAAGCAATCGTAAGGGTGGTGGTAAATTGTTCCAAATTTTGGAAGCCGCATATCGAAAGCTACCCTTGAATGCAGCCGATCTGAGCACTTGAATCGAGAGCTGCTGTGAGCACTGTCTTCTGGCACATTCCTGTCTACTAGCAACCCAACCGAGCTTAGTGTATAAATATTGCGGCTCTGCGTATTTAGTGATACCGAATCGTTTTTTGTTTATTGGAACGCGGCATCAATCAATCAGCCTACCACAGGCCACAGCTCTACCAATGCCACAGATCCCGGTCTTGCGCCTTCCACATCCACCCATCCAGAAGGCAGCAGGGATCTGCTACCTTCTCCAGGTCGTCGGTCCATACGGCTGGGGGCGTACTACCTTCCTACCTATATTTATTAAAGGATATACCTAATCTTAACAAATTATATACCTAAACCTTCGTCATGAATCGCTCTATCTATTGGTGAAAACCGCATGAAAATCCGGTTAGTGGTTTCTGAGTTTTTCGCGAACAGACAGACAGACATACGCGGCCGGGGTTTGTTTTATAATATGATATGTAGTGATAAAGCTGAAGAGTTTGGGTGAACGCGCTAATCTCAGGAACTACTGGTTCGAATTAAAAATTCTTTTAGTATTGGATAACCCATTTACCGAGGAAGGCTATATAACATCATGGTGCGACCAATAAGAGCGGAGCATCAATGCAAAATGTTGCAAAAACGGGGGAAAATTACAAACGCAAACGAAGTTGCGCGGATCAGCTAGTAAATCATAAATACATTGCGCAGTAACTTCACAAAATTACACGTTTGAACAATCTTCAGTCGCAGTACTTAATGGAAATATTAAAAACTTCACGTAATACTTCACGACCAACTAACTGCTTCATAACAAAAACTAAGAAATGCCGCGGCGCGCAGTGTAAACGGCCCCTGCGCTTGCGCCGCGCCACCAAATATGGCGGCGGTAACGAGCGATCCAAACACGGCTACCTACCGTTGTCGTTTTATACGACGAATCTGGATAGTTTCAATAGAATTTCTTCCTGGCCATTATTGTATAAAAAGTTAGGAATATTTTATAAAGAAAACAAAAATGATAATTTGTTAGTCGTGTTTTTTTCCAACGTGCGTTAGTCTACGGCTTCTACGAATATAATTTCCAAATCTGATAGACTTACCATATAATAAATATTACAGAATAAGGATGAAATTCAAATACTTACCTATTGCTTTATTTATTCTTCTTTCGTTGGTTTAATCCCACTAATATTATAAATGTGAAAGTTTGGATGGATGGATGTTTGTTACTCTTTCACGCAAAAACTTAGTATATAGATAGCTGGAGACTTGGATTAACGCATGGGCTACTTTTTATCCCGATATTCCCACGGGACCGGGACTTACGTGGGTGAAACCGCGTGGCGCTGCTAGTTTTTTCTAAAAAGTATTTATCTTTTAGTTAAAATATAAAAAAGATATTCAACAATCTTTTATTAGGTTTAAAGTTCTCATTAAAATTAATTAATAAGAACAAACACGAAATAGATGCTGTAAACCATTGAGGAATTCCCTCGACTGGATTCCGCATCCATCATCAAATTAACTACAGGTCTCCGTAATGTTGTAGTGTCATTAGAACTTCATAATTATTATATGCCTATAAATCTAAATATACGGGTTGACTTTAGAACCTCCTCGGTTTTTTCGTCGGTTAAAAAGAACAGGTCGATAAGACGATCATCAGGCCTGAAGTTGGCCCATAAAGAGAACGGATGAGAATTGCCTGCACATAACATAGTGGTAATGCGAATGTTGAGATGCAACTAGAATTGACAAGATGAGGAACATCTTTCGTAAAGGGAGTCTGAAAGTAGCGCCAGTGGATGAAAAGTTGAAGAGTAGTAAATTATCTGTCCTAGCTTTTTGGTGTACATTTGTTCAACTGTTTTAAATATATAATAACAGCTGTATTTACACATCGGAAAGTGTTTTATAATAATGTTTTCCCCCATACAATTAAGGCTATAATCAAGAAGTGGACGACGCGTTTACCAGAAAATATCTTAGTTTTTAAAATACAGAGTGACTACAAATTACAGGCTGTATACGAGCGACGTGATTTATTTTTTATAAGAACGAACAAATTATTCCATCATAATTTACTATTCCCATAATCAAACCATTAAAAACTACTACACTTTATACCAAAAGCATTCTATCCCACGGCCTAAAAAATAAAAGACCTCCTTACATTAAAGGGACGCTTCATAAAGCGCGGTGTTGAGTGACGGCCCTCCCTAATGGATCCCTGGACCATTCATCTCACATAAAACACAATATTCCATACAAATATATTAATATACCATTTGTTAATTGAAGTAGGAGTGAGAGTTTTAGGTTCCACGATATGGGTACGATACGATTTTTAAAAATGTTCTCAGTTAAAATTAGAACAGTTAGTGAATAATGGATTTTTAGATCAACGTCGTTGTCGTCATGTCTATGACAGGAATACATATGTTAATCCTTCATCACATTTTTTTATTGAAAAAACAATACTTTTTGGAAGGAATGAAAAAATGTGGGGAAGAGAGTTATACGTATGGGAACTAACGGATACAAGCGTAGAGCAGATGCGTGAAAGAGGATATGGTTAGAGAGCAATCAACTGACGAATAATAAAGGAGAATGGAAGAATAAAAAACATTGCGCCGTCCCCAAGTAAACTTGGAAAAAGGGCAAGAAGATGATGTTGATAATGATGAATGAATTAATTTTTCTTTTTATTTCTTTTTTTATTAAAACTTTATGCACAAAAATGTACAATGGCGGACTTAATGCCATAGGCATTCTCTACCAGTCTACCCTAGGGTGGTGTAGAAATGGGTGAAGTAGGTGCACTAAATTTCGATTATACACTTTAAAATAAATGAAACACAAATAAATACCAAAACAGAAAAAAAAACGACGGAGTAACATATGGGAATATATAAATATATACACATATACATATACACATACATAAAAAGATACATACATGCATATTTACATACACTTTATTAGCGCTACAAAAGACCAGAAATGGTCGAGGTAGCACTAGGCACTATTTCGATATATAATATACAATAGACTTGGTTGACATGTAACAAAGATCGTACCAATGTCGTACATTGTAAAACTGGCGAATATAAAGCGGCGTCGATAACTGAAAGGAGAAATGTTTTTTGTACAAACAAAACACTTAGTATTGAGTATAAAATAAGTTGTTATGTAGTGATTAAAGCCCCAGGGTTACTTCGAACCGATGGTATTAATATAATTTGAGGGTCGCACCGAAAGCCAGTCGTGGGCCCGCAGGGAACGGAGTGAGACGGTGATACTGCCGGGTCTTTGTGCGGAAAAATGTTATGAACTTCTTAACGTATGATAAGATTTAAATTCTTCACATTATAACTAAAGTTCCTTACGCTATATATATTTAATGGATTAAATAAATTGTATCAAAATACATTAAATATTGTAAAAATCCGAATTTAAATAACGCCATCTGTGAAAGTTTCCTTACTTATATGCGGATAATTAGTATACAACCAACATCAAATTACAGTAGTATCGTATCTGAAGTGTAACGTGCGTAAGGAACTTCGTGCAAAAAATATATAACGGCTAAAACTCATGCTGTCTCTTGAGAAAACAATAACGACAATGTCATTGTTTTCTGTGGCTACTTATAACTGGGGTTGGCTATAAGCTTGTCTGTCACCTGTGTCATTAAAAACGAAGATAAAATCATTTCCAGTTGACAATACTTGTTTAATTGCAGGGTTTGGTTAGAAAATCGCGTGCTGTCGAATTGCATGTTCCCAATGACGTTAAAATGCATGAATATTACCGTCATTGAGTCCCAAATTACACATCTACTATGCATAAATACGAGTCGCGCAAGTTTAAAACAATTAAATTTTCCTCATGTCCTACTCATGAATAGATTAAAGATAATACCACGTACTTACTACAGAATTACAGTAAATTATGTCCCTTGCGTTAACACCGCGGTGTAAGACATCGGCTCCTGCATGTTATCAGATCGCAATCTTGCTGCACCTACAACCTGTTCTCCGTTGAAACTTGAAATCACTGATTTCGTCAAAGATCATCAGGATATTTATCATATTATATCTACATACATATTTCAAGACTCCTGTAAAGTTGGCGTTATATGAAAATAGATGACAATGGCAAGACAAACAGTTTTCTATCTATACAAATAAATAAAATTAAAGTGTCTGTTTGTAATGTCATAATAACAACTTTTGACAAAATTAATCCTAATGTTTACACGGCACTTATACAAAAAAAAATAGGCAATCATGGGACTTCATCATCATCATCATCATCAGCCTATCGCCGTCCACTGCTGGACAAAGGCCTCCCCCAAGGAGCGCCAACCATCCCGGTCTTGGGATCATGGGACTGCCGACAGAAAATAAATACTTATAATAAATATTGTAAAAAGTCGAAATAAAAATTGCGCCATCTGTGAAATTTGCCTTAACTAATATATAGATAATCAGTATATATCAAACCACAGTAGTATCGCGCGGAATCCACAGATGGCGTAATTTTTTTTTTTTTATATATGAAAGTCAGACACATTTTCGATCACGGTCACGTCTCCTAACGCGAGTTTAACATTTTTTACCCATTCCAAAAAGTGCACAACGCCGCTAAAGAAGTTTTCACTTCAAAAAATTACTGTCTATCGGTCTGTCTGTCTATTTGTTCCGGGTAATCTCCAATCTCCAGAAGGGGTGGGGTGTTATATGAAGTAACTTAGGCTACTATAATTTTTTTAAAGAATTAGTGTACACGCGAGTGAAGCCGGTGCACAGCTAGTTAAGAAATATATTTAGACACAGGATAAAGTCACGCTTTACATGTCAATATTAAGAGATTGTAATGCTAATAGTACCTATAGTTCGGTTAACCCAATATAAAATATATATTTTTTTTATGTAGTAGGTATCTTTATGGTCATTGCCGTCGTGGTCGTTCGTCAGAGGTTCTTTTAGAAACTGTCTACGATATTGAACCGAATCGTTTTATTACAGATGTAAGTCTAAAAGACGCGGTTGTCTTCATACACGAATCACAACAAACAAACATCTTCACAATCTACCATGCCAGCTATTTCATATATTTAACGATAGTTTTAACGACATATCCGAATAGCTTGTTTCGGTCGCATGCTAATGATGCCTCTGTGATGCTTACATCAAGTTTAAGGGTCGTAAATAAACACATTAAGTTGATGAAAAGATGTCTTGGCTGGTGGAGGGGTCCACAGTCGAAGGAAGACTATAGATAAATCATGTGGAGAGATTTACTGGTCAAGTATACGAAATGGGGTGGCCATGAAAGGCTGTCGTTGTAATGGTGAGTGTAGTTATTAGGCATGTGATTTCCATTCCGTTAATAAGTATTTGAATATTAAGAATTGAAAAAAGTAATTTGTAGTTTTAAGGGACCCCGGAAAAAGATAAGGGGTTATTAAAATATATGTATGTATAACACCCGCTTCCCTATTTAGCTAGGACAAAGGCGGACCAAAAGCCAAATGCGCCAGAACGCTGCCTAACAGGACATTTGGGCGCTTTATCAGTTCCCCTATTCCCGTCCTTCCCCTCTTCCCTCTTCCCGTTCTTCTCCCCTCTTCTTCTACTCCCACCTTAAAGGGCGGCAACGCACTTATGACTCTTGAGTTACAGGTGCCCATGGGCGGCGGTAGTCATTATTATCAGGTGACCCAGCTGCTCGTTTGCCCCTTATACCATAATAAAAAAAAAAGTACCCAGATTTCATACTATACCCAATACCAACACATATAAACCCATCCTCTTTCTCATTAAGTGATCCAGGGGCCCAACAAAAGACAAAAAGCACTATAGTTCTCGAATAAACATGGAAATAAAATTCCTTCCACAAACGAGTCGGCTTCTCACAAAGTTGACAACACACAAATTAGTAGACTCTCCATTTTTGTCATTAAAATGTCTCTCGTGACATTATTGTCTGACAGAATCCTTGTAGTGGATAATGAGAGAAATGCTTTTAGGTTAGTCAAGCGATTTTAAACTTAATTCTAGAGGATAATACGATACATTGAATGATTACGTTAATATTCGTATTATAAATACTATAAATCTAATGGTAACTTTTCAAAATCCCGACGTCATAAGATAAGTGTCTTAAAAAAGAAATCTTTCCTTTCTTGTTGTCACGCACGTTGTCGCTGCACGATATACGAGTCGAAGTATATCTTTAAGCCAGCACATCTTTGACGGGGATGTAATCTCGTGAGGAGCAGCGTGGAAATGAAAATACGTTCTTAGATGGAAAAGACGTTGTATGGTTCTGAATCCCAACTTAGGACTAGGAGTGCTACCAACAAAAGTACATAATTCCCACTTTTTTATAATTAACTTAGCTATCAGTTTACTTATATTACTGATATAATGGAGAACACGACATTTTCCACTATTTAAATGGCTATGTATATTAGAAATAGCAATTGTTAGGAAAAAAGTGTTTTGACGTTTTGTATAGTTAATTGTATAATCTACAATTTTTGCCTTACCTATTTTATGATAAACCTCACCGTTTGGCTGAAAAATGCAAAAAAAAAACATATTTGGGACGATGGGGACTTTTCTCATTTCATTTCTAATGATGTTAGTAAAAAAATTCAGTTGTAAATGCGAATTATTGCAAGGTTTACTACTATTAGTCGAGCTAACTTGACCGGACTATTACTATACTACAGGAATTTAGAAGGCTAGGGATTTCAGTTGGCCTTCCCTGATTATGCCAATTCATTGAGGTTTATCTGTTGTCGTTGTGATCGTTAGATTTTACAACCCAAGGACATCAATGACGAAATGATGAAGACAAGACAATAGAAGTAGGATTACATCGTCCAATGGTTATCACGTAGTCAGCATATTACATCCCACAATGTTATGAACAACAAACTATAACTATTAATATAAAAAGGTCTAAAATGTGCAATTCATTATAAGACTTTTTTAAATTTAACATTATTAATAAAGGTCAACTCTAGTTATGATTATGACGTTTGGGGATAGTGAATTATTGAGAAGTTTGAATTATGATTCGGGATTTAAATTAATACCAAAATCACATGTATTTTGTAATTTATTGAATTGCTTTGTGATAAAGTGTCGTAAAATTAGAATTAGTTAGGGTGTGGTCTCGGGGTACTAAAAATAAAGAACTTAGTTCATTTTATTTGGCTGTCGGTGAAGTAACATCAAACCGTACGGTGTTAACACTCAATGGAGAACAGTAGCACATGTTGGAGAGCCCTAGGGCAGAATACTAAAGTAACCTCAAAAGGCAGTCAAGGGATTTTTTGGGATTGACTTCTTAGCTAAAGAATATCTCTTGTAACCGCTAGAACGTCCGCTTTGACAGTTCGAAACCAGACACCACGTCCACCAATTTGGGGGGGGGGGATTTCGCGAAATCGCGCGGAAATCGCGCGGACCACTGTGCGGAATTGGTAACAAAAACCTCTCCTATCAGCTATCTATAACAGCTACAGCCAAGATAAAAATACTGGCAACTAGCTAGACGTTTATAGATGAAAGTTATCTATTTCTAAATTCAAATAAATACTTATAAGATTCTTATAAGAAGGTTTATTGTGAGGTCTCGAAAAAAAAAAAACAAAAAATTCTATAAAATGGTTTCGTAAGCCTAAAATATCATATTTTTTACCAATAAAGCATTTAAAAACAAAACTAGACTCATTTCCCTAAATTATGATACTAATATCTTGATATATAATTATTTCTCAGTAGCTTTAAAAAATACATCTTTATAGGTCGACTATTCGCGGCCCTGAATAGCGCGGAAATGTGCCGGCAACTTGGTAACAAAAACCTTTTTATAGCTAAAATAATAATATCTAGAGAGTAGATAAAAATACTGAAAAATAGCTAGACGTTTATAGAAAGAAGTTATCTATTTCAAAATTCGATAGTGATAATTTAAAATACTTCAAAGGAGGTTTGTTATGAATTCCTACTAAAAAAAAACAAACTTTCACTTAATTTGTTTTATAGGCATAAAATATCATACTTTTTAAAAACAAAACACTATAAAAACAAAACTAGATTCATTTCCCTTTAATATGATGCTAATTTAGACATATATAATTATAATCTAATTGGAATTTATTCTAATTAGAAAATTCTGAATTTCGAATTTTGCCTATTTCTAGACCATCGTAATCGTTATAGGGGGCTGTAGTCAAATTACAAGAACGTAAAATCCTAATTAATGTTTATTTAAAATATTAATACTAACCACTCATCCTAATTACCAGATAAAATATATTAAAATATATGATATAACATACAAAAACATTACGATAAACCGGCGAACAAAGGCGAAGTTTTAATTGAAATAATATACCAAAAAAGTTTTATCACATCTAAACACATCATAACAAACTTTGGATTCATAAAAAGTTTACATATACTAAAAGAATGATTCATAAGGATAATTTTGATATATAATACTAATACAGAAGAACAATAAATACATTATTACTTACATTTTAAAAGCAGAGCTCACACACAAAAATAACACAAAAAACCAACAAAACTTTGACCACTTTCACCGCAATTCACTGACTTTTGAAAAATTTCTGAGAATTTAATGGCGTCTCTTACCATAGATTAAAAGGAACCAAACGACGCGGTATTTCATAGAGAAGAGATTAGTATAACATTGTTAAAAGAGGCGCAATGGATATGTTGACTAAAAATCGATTATATCGTGCGAGTCGCTTCGCGCCAAAAATTTTTCGGGCCTCATTTGTTTGGGCGTATATATACGCCCGGACGTTTGACGGTTTGACAATTCGGGCGTATAAGTACGCCCGGACGTTTGAGCGGGTAATAGACCCACTTGTGACGGAACACAAAAATTGTTAGCTCCGGTGAGGTGAGGTGAGGCAATACCTGCTAGAGAATGAACATAGTTTCACCCAGCATTTACTAAGGCCATACAGAAGGGCAGAACCCCAAAATAAGGTACACAAACCGAAATGAAGAAATTTTAAATTATTGTACAATATAACGCAGATATACATTTTCAGCTGATACAGCAACTGTGTATAAGATACAACAATAAAATGTACAGTCAACAACTAAATTACCTTAATACATTCAAATTGACAGATCACCATCAGTCTTAGAAAGGGTTACTCTCAAGTGAACTCGATCATGGAGTACACAGAAACCACACCTTAAACACCTCGGACCCCGTTTGTCATTTTAAATGACATACGAGTCTCCTACGGAGCTGCACCTTCATTATTTATATGTAAATTGTAAATCACGCTGCTGTGCTAACACTACACTGCACACGTGTAACGTGAACAATTCTGCAACTGTTTATACATTTTAAGGTTAAAATTCTCATTGAAATCAAAAGCAGCATTGTTACGATTAATCTTTGAAATCAAAATTGCCCTCCGTCGGCAGTTGCGTGCCGATGAAAAATGCGTGAAGTTTATTTTGTTACTCGCCTTTAATCCTAATTAATGATTCTATGCTAATGAAAGCTACTGTCTACCTGGTCTAATATTTGTGAACATTTCACCACGTTTATTTTAAAGTAAAAAAATTAATTGTGAATTTTCTTTATTAAACAACACGAATAACCTTTGTTTGTTTCCTAACTATATGGATAAAAAACGAGTTACCGCCAAGGCTGACCAATCAGGAGCGCGGTTTATAATTTTACGGGTGATAAAACTGGACAGGATTCGTTCACAATTTGACATTGATAGACTAGCGAGAGAGATAGAACTATCGAGAAATAATAGGTTAAATTGTAAACTGTAGGTTCACTTCATAATATTTTGTCAGTTTATAACATCGCTAAATTGTTTATGAACTGACGATGTTCACAATCTCACGGCGACGGAATATATATCTACGTGTACTTTAGACCCCTTTTTAAGAAAATTTCGCGAATAAATACAGTATATAGAAGAAATGCAGAAAGCTAAATAATTTAAACAGTATGTCTTACCACTTTAAAAATTACATTGAAAGAGCTTAATGAAATTACAAGCGTCCTGTATATGTGATTACCTGGCGTGGTAAGTTAGTCTATACAATGACAGCTCAAGTTATGGCAACGAAATAACCCATGGTCGAAATTCGACCACCACGCGATCTCTAGTTAACCTTTTACCGCCCTAACACATATAATTATATCTGTGCAATTCTCGTTATGTCTAAAAACGCCTATCTGACACCGGAAATTTTTTAAAACAACCCAGTTCTCACGAATATACCGAATGTTGGGTAATCTAAAGGAAACGCTTCTTCCCTATTGTCGAACATGGTGCGGCTTACTGCATACCACGTATATGGAGAGGTTCGAGGTGTAAGCGAAAGCGAGTTTGTTATTGGGTTTGCTACTGAAGATTGAACTTTTTGTTTATTCTGAATGAACTAAACAAGGGCCCCAAGTGGTTACTTATGCCTATAAATACTCTCAAGAATAGCGGTGTCAATTTTAGGTTGACAACCCAAGCCTTTACTCTATAGCAGAAAAGTAGTTCTACCTAAATGCGGGGTAATTCTCCGGTAGTTTTAATTTGAGCAGAACTCTGCTGTAAGCTACCTCTTTCCTGGCTACAAATTTCATATTTTTGAGCGTTGTGAGTTCGACCTCCACGTGGGATAATTGCTTGTGTCCCACGTGTCACAATCTCGGTCTGAGTGTACTTCCGTCTGTCTGAACGTATGTAAAATTTCCCGCGACAGAGCACTAGCCTTCCCTAGTCCGTAAGTTGTTTTTCTTATTTTGTAAAAAAGAACAAACCCTCGTTTCACTCTTGTTCTGTACCAAACACTGGAAGGTCCAAAACCGGCCCGTATTTGTTTAGCAAACAGAGGTCTGATGCTCTTCGAGGCATCGACTCGCTTGCCCAATTAACGATGCGTGTGGTCATCCACGTACAGGAACCTACAATTATTAGTTTACGTTAATTATTAGAAATTCTTAGACTTTCTCAGACATGTAGACAGACAGAAATTTTCGTTCGTGTCATAGCTTACATGCCTATTTATATCATAAATGTTTAAAAAGGCCCGTGTAAGGTTTTCTAGTGTCAGCAACGGGTGTATGATAGCTCTGGTGCTGCTAACGTCTATTATATTAGGTACCACTTGCCATTTTGGGTTTTATGTTTGTTAAAACTATAGTTGTTTAAAAAAGTGAAATTTTATGTTGACGGCAATAGGCTTTCCCCTATCACATTTATGGGACCAGATTATATTTGGCAAAATGTGGGTTTTTTATATGTCTCCGCCTACCCCTTCGGGGATACAGAAAGGTGGCACTATATAAACTATCTATATCGATACTAAAAGAGAGGGCTACTCCAAATGAAAATGAAATCCTTTTTTGTTTATGGTATAGGGGGCAAACGAGCAGACGCGTCACCTGATGGTAAACGACTACCGCCGCCCATGGGCACCTGTAACTCAAGAGTCACAAGTACGTTGCCGCCCTTTAAGGTGGGAAGAAGGGGAGAGGGGAAGGACGGGAATAAGGGAGAGCGAAGGGTTAGGGCCTCCGGTAACCTCACTCACTCGGCGAAAAGCAATGCAAGCATTGCTTCACTGCCCGTTTTCTGTGAGGCCGTGGTATAGAGCGGAGTCAAGCCGGTCCATACGTGCCGAAGCATGGCTCTCCCACGTTAAACTCTATGTAATTAATACAATAAAATTATTAATAAGAGATTACCTTCTATGTATATTAATACGTAAAGATAATGTTTTGTACGCATTTTTGTAAGTGAAAACTTCTTTACGCACGTTTGTGCACTTTTCCTATGGGCAAAAAGCACTGACCTCGTGACCATCACGCTAATAGTACATATATAGATCCACTAGAGGGCGTTAATCTAAACATTGAGTTCTGTCAGTTCCTTATTAATTAATGTCATCAACCTGCTAATATGACGTTTTAAGTTCGTCGTTTCGTTTAAGTTTTCACTTCTGTCGGCTGTCCCATGACTGCCTATTTTTAATTTTGCGACCGTAGGAACGTGAAATTTGGAATATGTAAATATGTGAAAGAAGTGCAGAACGCTAAAATTTTTAAACAATATGTGTTACTTCTATAAAAATTACGTGAAAACTGCTACGTACAGGAGTCCAGTATTATATACATATTATGGGATACAGCTATTTAGTAATCTGTGGTACTGCCAAGGTACGAAAGGCTCAAAATTCGAACACCAGGCGATCTCTAGCACAGATAAGATAATAGTTACTGTCTCTAGTATATACTGTGGGAGAGCCATGCTTCGGCACGTATGGACCGGCTCGACCGGAGTGATACCACAGCCTCACAGAAAACCGGCAGTTCAGCAATGCTTGCATTGTATTTCGCCGAGTGAGTGAGGTTACCGGAGGCCCTAACCCTTCCCTTTCCCCCTCTTACCCCCTTCACCTACTCCCACCATAAAAGCCGGCGACTTACTCGTGACTCTTCACTTGGAGGTGCCCATGGGCGGCGGTAGTCACTTACCATCAGGTGATCCGTCTGCACGTTTACTCCCTATTCTGTTTTCTTTCTCTCCAACGCGTGCAATTGTTTTTTTTTTTCAGGGTGACTGATGAATTCATTGATACATAGCCATCCTAAAAGAAAAAAATGTGACTTCAGTACTTAACACTGAGTCCAGTTGGAAAACAGTGTACTCACAGTGGCAGTCCAATTAGTATATGGAGACGTAATTGGGGTAGAACCGGTTCTACGTTTACTCGACGTTCTGGTCCAGTCAGTTGTACTCGCTCGAAAGGAATCTACGTATAATTGTGTGTTAAGTTTCGTAATTTCGGGGCGTGTATGCGTTCACCTTGAGATGAAATATGAACCTGTGCCATAATATACGGGTTTCCGCTTCGATTCATGATTTATTTTGGTTTGGAAACACCTGTTCTGTATACTGCGAGACCTGCTGACTTTGGGCTACAGGAATCATTGTGCAATTTAATGAAAATTTTATAAAAATTTAAACAAAAAATTTACCAACTTCAAATTGTGAAAAAAAAATAACTGATAAAAACCTAATCCTACTAATATTATAAACGTGTAAGTTTGTGAGGATGTATGGATGTATGAATGTATAGATGTTTGTTACTCTTTCACGCCAAAACTATTGAACCTTGGTATGTAGATAGCTGGAGACCTGGATTAACAGAGTGGCTACTTTTATCCCGATATTCCCACGGGATCGGGACTTACGGGTGGGCGCTGCTAGTGTATCATATATTAGAATCTTCCTGAAAATATGTTTAATACGTTAGTGAAAATATCACGAAAATTGGACCATTACTTTTTAAGAAAATCGTCGACATACACACACATTTACTAGCCTGTTGATCTAGTGGTTAGTGAACCTGACTGCTGAGCCAGAGGTGGTGGGTTCGATTCCCACCCACCACAAATAATTGTGTGATGAGCATGATCATTTCTTTTGTGTCTGGGTGAAATTTATCTATAATATGCATGTATTTAAAAATATATAACTTTATATAAGTACCATCTACGTAACATTACGCTATGACCCTTAAGGGCGGAGCAGTGACCATAAACCGGTTTGAAACGTTCCTCTCAGTTTCAAACCCGTTTGTGGTCACGGCTAGTTTCGTTTCCGACAACGATGTACTGAAACGATACACATATCTTTAACAATAGGAATACTACTCATAGAAGTTAAATAAATATTCTAAGATTGTACAAAATCTTAGCAAATCTAAAATGTTGGCTAAGTCAACAGTCAACTTAACAACATAGACAGGAAATGGTAGTTTTCTGAGTCCGTATTACGACCGCTGTAAAGCGTGGTTGAGCAGTTTCATTTCAAGCGCCGACAGCCCGTCTGTATTGTATTCTATATATACGAAACATGACTGAGTCTCCAAATAGCATGTAAAGGGGACATCTGATTCACTGCCATTATGACTAAGTGCTTGCGTTGTCAATATTAGCGTCTTTTAGACGGATTCAAGACCGATTGTCCTAGTCATGGCGACAGGTGGAAAATAGCTCAATTTGATGACTTAAATAGATTGGGCAAAAGCTAGAATAAAATAGGACTACAAATTTTGCATTAAGTTAGTTTAATTTATTTCATCATGTATATAGAATCAATCAAAATCATTTACCTATTTCAATTAAACCAATTATAGGTACTAACTTTAAACATTTTCGTTCCATGATATAATTAAGTATTTGTATATGTCAGCCAGATGGACCGACGACCTGAAGAAGGTAGCAGGGATGGACTGGATGCGGAAGGCGGAGGACCGGGTGCTGTGGCGCACATTGGGAGAGGCCTATGTCCAGCAGTGGACTATGATAGGCTGATTGATTGATTGATTGATTGATAAATGCGATCACGAAATAAGTATTACATACCTTTGAATTGCATGACCTATCGACCAGGTTGCACCGGCCGTGGTCACAGCATTATACTTAGGTATTTTTGGATTGTCAGGAGTATATTATACTAATAAAAGTGAGCATTGACAAAACAATATATTATTTTTTCTTGTTAACAAATATGTAGTGAATTTATTTATTAAGAATATTAAATTAAAAAAAAATAATAAATAGGTGACCAATTCAAAAGGTAACAAGTCGGTATCAGAGATAACCGATAAAAAGACCTCGGAAAATAGAAATAGTTAAACTAAAAATGAAACTTCTGTATCCGTTTCAAGTAACTAAGATTCATGCATTCACAACATCCTGTTCAACTTACAAACATCCCGTCCCAACGATGACAGCTTCCTCGGGCATATACATATGTCTATATATATATATATATATATATATATATATATATATAAATGTATGTAACTAAGCTCATCTGCTCTCTGAATTATGATTTCCACGCAAATTTACTCAATGAACCGCTAAAAGTACAGTCGCAGGATAAATAGTACTAGACGACAAAGTGAGGGGGGGTCTCGCTACTAATATAGACTGCATTTAACACTGCAGAAACGTCACAGCTCCACAGCAAACTAAACGATTATCAACTTTATACGTATGGTGATAAATTTGTATTCTACTGTGGTGATCTCTGCCACATAAAGTGGGTTTCCTAAATATAAGAAATGAATCAGCGTGAGCGGTCACTTACCCCCGTGTAGTTAGAAAATAAATTTTCTAGATAAAACTGTTTTATTTAAAGTGACATTATTGTTTATGTTTCCGATTGGGGAGATTTATGACGTATGGGATTATTGTGCTGGCCGATGGTGGTCCCTTGGAGAATTAGATGTTACCAGGTGTAAGAATGACCTAATTTTTGGGACGATGACGTAATAGTAATAAAAGTTTTTTTATGATGTTTTGTTTATGTTCAAGTATTCACTAAAGATGTTAGCATTTACGTTTGAGATGTGGGCGATTCTAATTCATTACATTGTAACTTAAGGGTGTGCTAGACTTACCATTCCTAAAGTGGATTCCGTGGAAAATTCACCAGGGTTCCGCGAAATTATTTATTATAATAGTTAGGTAGAAACATTATTTTAAAATAGAACAAAACATGTACCTATGTGTTGAGAAAAGCCATTACTTTTACGTGGTAGGCGAGAATTACACACCCCGGACTACCCCATGCTTATAGAACTGTTGGACATAAGAAGGCAGCTGCCCCCAACACCTAAGCTTTGTTTTCTTTTACCAACTTCAAAAAAAGAGAAGGTTGGTCGAACTGAGAATCTCGTCCTTTTTATTATGTATAGTACCCGACTACTCAAAGATGGCTGGACCGGTTTGGAAAATTGTTTTTTATTTTAAAGGGTACACTTCCTAATTGGCCTAATTGTGATCAGATCAGAACTCGAGAGAAGTCTTCCAAAAGTATAGGCACTCAAAAGATAGAAATAAAAATTAAATAAAATGTTTAGATAATACTTAAAATCGACTTAAAGGTGGCGAGGAGGTTTTTAATTGTTTTTTTTTTGTGTGCACGTTACTTGATATCTTTGTGATCCGATTTTATTAATTCTCTTTTTATTAAATTGGTTATACTCAAAGTTGGCCCCATTAATATTTGAAGAAAATATTCTACCTTTAAGGGTGGAAAATACAGCTTATTAGAATTTATCATGATTTATGCACATTGAAGACAGTGATACTTTTTTAGTAGGTAATTATTTTATTTTAATAAACATAATCCATAACGTTATTGCTGTTAAGCCATTTTTTCATAAAGTAAATATAGTACAGTAAGTGAATAATAATAATAATAATAACTCCACACATCTCACACACGGCTGTCTAATCCCAAACTAGGCAGAGCCTGTACTATGGTAAGCAGACCAGGCTGATAAACATACTTATTATATTTCTAAATACATACATATTATAGATAAATTACACCCAGACACAGAACAAATAATCGTGCTCATCACACAATTATTTGTCCTGGGTGGGAATCGAACCCACGACCTCTGGCTTAGCAGTCAGGGTCACTAACCTCTAGACCAACAGGCCAGTCTGCACTAATAATAACTATTGATACTAAAAGTCTGATTTAGTTTTTTTGTTTTGGATCTGATACAATGACGAACTACAAGGAACGGCTTATTCAAAATAAAATTATTTAATACTCGTACAGTTGAATAATTAAATTGAATGTGTCGGATTTTATTTTTGAGACTTTGATGAATCTTTTCTTGGGTAGTTACACCTGTGGTAATAAATATGTGTGTGAAATAAATTTGTGTATATGCAGTACGTAAAGTTGATTTAAATAATGACTTACAAGCCAAACCAGTTGGCATGGTAACTGGGGAAACTAATGACTGTCATCTATGGTAACTTTCATAGGTCAGTCATTTTCTAAAAAAAAAATATATAAGTTTTAAAGTTTATAGTGCGACATTGGTATTGAATAATAACAACATAATTGTACACATAATTTCAACGCAATGACATGTGTCAAAATGCGTTCATTTGACGTAAGCCTTAGAGCTGTCAACTGCCAAACTGACAAGATCGGTTCGTGACAACGCGTATTTGTTACGGTTTATGTCAGCTTATTGATTTAAACGCCGAACGATCATTATGTAAGATTATTATCCCGTAAAATATGATAGGTGATTGAGCAAAGCTATTTATTAAGTGTTATTAATTTTATTTTCGCTATATGCAATACTAAAACTAATCTATGCTGATGAGTCGATACTATATTATGAGGGTATTTAAGCGTTCGTCATTGAGTCTGAATTGTCTGATTTTATATACGGTGGGACTAGGATAATATAGTATACTAGCAGCGCCCCGCGGTTTCATATGTTAAGCCAGGTCTCCAGCTATCTACATACCAAGTTTCATCGCAATCGGTTCAGTAGTTTTGGCGTGAAATAGTAACAAACATCCATACATACATACATCCATACATCCTCAAAAACTTTCACGTTTATAATATTAGTAGGATATAGGATACAATAGTATAAGATAGAAATACCGATGTGCAGGCGATTCCTCAAGCAGTTTCAAGTTTGTTAGTGACTGGCAAGCGACATTTAAGAATTCTCCCAGTGTTTGAATAGATGACGATATCTAAGAAACACGGATGTCACTTAAAAAGTAATGAAAAAAAGATGACAATAATTCAGTCTTCAATGGGGTAAGCTTCACTTGAGAACAGTAGAGTAGTGTAAGGCACATACCTGTAACTATCTTTCTTAGTCCACTCGTGACCACGATCGGTGCAATTCGATCGAAACGTCGGGTAACCAAAAGGTATTGTACCTTATAAATATTATCGCGATTAAGTCCCGAATTACACATCTAATATGTATCTTTCTTAGCAGTGGGTTCATGGCAATAGTTACCACTATTGAATCTTTAAATGAATAAATACATACATACATTCATACCCGTATTCCCAGTCCCCAAAGGAATAGGCAGAGGCGTACTAAGCAGCTACATTTTGCCAACTTAAATTTGGTCCCACTTTTGGGCAAGCTTATTGCCGCCAAGTAGTTTGGGAATCTAAGATGGAAAAATTGGGAGTATATTGGGGAGGGTAAGCAATAGCTCGAGTAGGTCAGGGTCGCATATTTTTAACTAGAATAGGCTATTGCCGGGCAGTTCGAGCCTTGTAACTATATCTTTAAATGTTAAATGTTTAATTTTTTGATATCTCAAAGATTAACTACGTGAAAAAGGAAGGGGAGCAAGCAGTGACATTTCACTACTTGCTTACTTCACAAATGATTAGAAGCGCCTCGCGGTTTCACCCGCGTAAGTCCCGATACCGTATGAATGTCGGGATAAAAAGTAGCCTATGCGTTAACCCAGGTCTCCAGCTATCTACATACCAAGTTTCATCGCAATCGGTCTAGTAGTTTTTGTGTGAAAACATTACAAACATACACACAAATGTTTCCTCTTTACATATATAATATTAGTTTAGATAGAGGATGAAAACACATTGTGCCGATCCCAAATAACATTTGAAAAAGAGCATGAAGATGATGATGGTATCTCAAAGATCAAGATTTTGAAACAAATAAATTTTTAGTTTTGACAGCAGAGGCTTTTCAATGAAACAAGGATAATCAAACCACGGGATCGTATGTATTACGTATTCATATCTTGATAAAAAGATTCCAAAATCAATTCCCAATATATACATTCCAAAGATCAGTTTGTCTTCAATAAGATAGTACACGTATCGAGTAACTTAGCAGCCACTTAGCCTACAACATCCAGAAAAAGAGTAACAGTAATAATATAAAATCAGTTAAGAGACGTATTGTTCTTTAAACAATTAAGTAAGATCTCTTTCAGTTATCGCTATCCAAGGCTGCACTGTCCCTGTTCGCAGTGAGGATGGTAACCACCACTCTTGGATTCTGCTTGTGCTTTCCATCAGGCGGGGCAGAGTCATTTTGGCAGGTTCTTTGTTCGTATCGAATCCACATAATATATAATCGCTTGATTTTCAAGGCTTAGCTTACTTTAGCTCTCGTGGAAAGGTATTCAACGAAGACTAGTATTTTAAGTATCCGTTCACTCGAAACAAGCTAAGATTTGCGTTCCAGGCATTCAAGGTAGATGTAGAAGTTTTGTGGCTCTCTGTAGTAGAAGCAAAGCTGGTGGAAAACATCCTAATGGTGCAGTTAGCTCTACCGTCGCGCGTCGCAGTACCAATGTAGACCACGTGTTTAATGCAGTCTTTGTTTTTTTTTGTTAAGGTTTATCCTTGGCTGTTGCCATTTTGGGCAAACCAAAGGTGAGTAAACAGTGATCTTGACAACAGATAATTATATCATCAAATAGCGTAAGTACGGAGACTAAAAGTTTGCCCAAGGCTTACATTTCTCTTCAAAAATGTTACACCACTAGTAGAAGACACAATCTTCGTTCTCCTCTCATGGTAACTACAACCGGTCTACGCCCAACACTGACAACTCATGCAATGCACTATAAAGTATCATGGACACTTGATCACTCAACAACAATCCGATGCTTTTACAAGGTGCACGCTCAATTGCCAGTGTCACTCGTTTTATTTGACAGGTTTGAAAACCTCTTGAATTCTCGACTCGTTTAGCTGGCCCTTATCGGGTATAAATCGTGAGCAGTCCCGTTATTACATTTGCGAGTCAATAATTTGACAGGTTCGATTTTTAACTAGTCTTTGTCCGCGGATATCCTTGAGTATTGTCTCTTGTTTTTTTTTAATACTTTTTAAATAAAGAACTGTGATTTTAGAGCACTGTAGGCAGCAAACACAGGCCGTGTATCTAGCCGCCTCTTTGGATTGGATTATTAAAAAAAAAATGTCTCTGTGTTTTATCAACTAGTAAAAAGCAGCAGTATACTTATTTTTACACGACTGCCCAAAAAGGGAGTGTAATGTTTTCAGGGTTCAAATATGTATATATGAACGTGAATTTATTTAGTTCAATATAACTTCTAAATGCCTAAACAGATTTGGATGTATAAGGTATTTTTAGAATTCTTAACCACCCCTGAACACCCCTGTGCTTCTGGAAGGCTGGATTAACTAGCTTTATTTTCCTCTGTTCCTGAAGAAGCCTTATCTGACCGCATAATGGGCCGATAATTGGTCCAAATGATAAAACAGACCCCCTATGACATTACAATTGCTCTCTAACCGTATTCATTTATCAGGTTAAGGTACTTCCGCATTCGGATGCCACCAATCGGAACAAAAACCTCGTACAAATTATATCTTTAAGACCGCAAAAAGACCAGCGTCTAATCCACTACATAAACGTCGTCTCTAGGTGTTATATTTGTTTACCACATAAACAAAGGGAGCTTACACCTTGCTCTTCAATAAACCGTAACGGCATTTCACACTCGTATTAACAGAGTGACTAGTCAAACGCATTGTGGGGTGGGCAGGTACCCCGGACGTTCGGAGAACTGCCTTTGTTCTCTTAATAAGTAACACTCGAATTTGGGCCGTAATTGTTTACAAGGACGTTTTGAAAGAGATTGTATTATTATTTAAGTGATGTTCTTTTATATCACTGGCTCTTCCCGATTGAATATAAACTGCCAACGTGTAAATTTAAATCGTGCGTATGGGTGCAATATGGTCGTGGCCCAAAAAAATGCCTATAGCAATCTGCGGTAATATAGCTGCCTATTTCTACTCACAAGGCTCAACCATTTGCAAACTGGCGGTTATAGATCGACACAGGCAAATATATGATATAGAAGCGATGCCCCGCGGTTTCACACGCGTAAGTCCCGGTGCCGTGGGAATATCCAGGTCTCCAGCTGAACCAGAGGTCGTGGATTCGATTCCCGTCCATGGTGAGGAGCACGATCATTTCTTGATCACTACACGTCTGGGTGTAATTTATCTTTATTATGTCCAATTTTCACTACATCACCCGAAGGTTGACTGGCAGAGAATGCCTATGGCATTAAGTCCGCCTCTGTACTCTATGTGCATAAAGTTTTAAATAAATAAATAATTAGTAATATATAAGTATGTTTATCAGCTAGTAACTATAGTGCAGGCTCTGCCTCTTTCTCTGGAGTCTAGATAGATGTGGTCGAGATGAGATCGTTGTGTAATTTATCTTAAACTACTGGAGCCTGTTACAAGACTACTACTATTTTATTTGTAAATAAATACGTATTGTACATAGAAACAGTACCATAGAAATAGCAATAGCAGTGCATGCAGTCCACGATCTCCAACGGTAAAAGTCGTATGCGCTGCCTCCGCGCCATATATTTTGATCGCCAAACTTTAGTTCATAACATTTTAAAACTAAAGCTATCGTCCAAATTTATTATCATCCGGCTTTGCATTAATATTGTAAATAGCTAACATTTATGGCCTTAAGCTAAAAGCTTAAGGCTTCCTGCTTGAGAGGAGTAGGTACTAATATGGGGCGAATCGTATCACTTTATGACTGTCGTAATTTAACTAAAACTAGCAGCACCCCGCGGTTTCACCCGCGGAAGACCCGATTCCGAGGGCATATCGGGATAAAAAGTAGCCTATCTGTTAATCCAGGTCGCTCATGTATGAGGGACATCATACATATTCCTCTACAGAGAGGTAAGCAAAAACTATGGCATTTTAATTATTTATCTTTATTGTACACCAGGTAAATAATACAATAGATAACTTACAACTAAGTGATTTGTGCAATTGGCGGCCTTGTCGCACACGACAATCTCTTACAGGCCACCATAGGATGGAGATAAAACGTTATTGGTTCTGGTGTATTGGAATAGAAAGAGATTGGATGATAATATTGTGATAGATACAAGTGAGAAAGGAAGGATCCTCCACTCTGTTATCATAATTATACTAATCGGAGCGAGAAATTTCATTGCGCCAAGCTGAATTAGTAGTTTACACGACCGTCTGATCCCAAACTGTCGTACTATCGTAACCAGATTGCTGATGAACATACTTATAGTATATTACTAAATACATATCCGCCTAATATTATAAATGTGAAAGTTTGGATGGATGGATGGATGTTTGTTACTCTTTCATGCAAAAACCACTGAACCGATTGCGATGAAACTTGGTATGTAGATAGCTGGAGAACTGGATTAACGCAAAGGCTACATTTTATCCCGGTATTCCAATGGGATCGGGACTTACGCGGTGAAACCTAGTTATAGATAAATTACATTCAGACACAGCACAAATGATCGTGCTCGGCACACAATTATTTGTACTGGGTGAGATTCGAACCCACAACCTCTGACTCAGTAGTCAGGATCACTAACCACTAGACCAACAGGCCCGTCTAGTTACTATCTAGTAACTCTGAAGCACATATATTCGCTTTTGTATGTATATGTCGCCACATATCTATTATTAACAATAAGTTACTAATAAAGCATTGATTCCCGCGAAGCATCCCATCAATAAAGAGTGCCAATCACTCAGTACCATTGAGTGTGTCACTATCTCCCGGCGCGGGCGTCTCGTGCCGCTATAAATATGCACAGGCACCGCTGTCACTGCGCATATGTGAAACGCCACCTATTTATGACAGCATTGATTATTATAATACTACCTATTGCCCGCGGCTAGCGTTAATTTTTAATTTTTATCCCTTGGGAACAGTACCATTTTTCTGGATAAAATTTCCTTTTCTGTGCTCCTGAAAATGTAAGTCTGGTAGGTGTTTAAGATAAGATTTAGAATTAATTATATGTCCCTTGCGATAGACTCACTTGTGACGGAACACCGTGTGGTTTTAGTCGGTTTGGTTCCGACATACCACTTCACCAATAGCCATGGTGAGGTGATGAATGTGGGGGTTTCCACACAAAAAAGTCTGGTAGGAGATAAGAATTAGGATTAATTAGGTATATTGTCCAAGTCTGGTGTATAATATAAGATTTAGGATAAATTATACTATACAAGTCTGGTAGGTGTACAAGATATGATTTATTATTAAGTATACTGTCCAAATCTCGTAGCCGCGTAGGTGTGTACGATAAGATTGAGGATAATTTATATTACAAGTATGGCTCCGCAACAAACAGCAAAGATTTCAAATAATTGATGTTGATGACCATCAAACCGAAGTTCAGGGTTTCAGAGTTTTTTCTTTCTTTTGACACTCGCATAGCCTCGTCCTCGGCCTCGTCGTCAGAGTCCCTTGTGTGTAGCCCCGATTATAAAACATTTACTATCGTAGTCACCAGAAAAAAAACAATGTTTTTTAATTAATTAACCGGGGTCTTCGGTAGGATGGTTACAGCGATTGGGCGGACCCAATTCAAACAGAAATCCGCTGTGCACTACATCATATCAACATTTGTTATTAAACCTTATCAAGAGCGAAATGAATGAACATAAGTATGTAGATATTGGCGCCATTTGCTATCATCACCGCAGGATGTGACATTTTAATATCTTAGTTTTAGTACTTGAAACATTATTGCATACATTAATACCCCTGAATCAGGCATAAGGGTACTATGTACCACAGTTACAATTTTGGGTCTTCTTATTACCTTCTTTCTTCTTCTTTCTTAAATATAAAGAAGTGGCAAGAAATTACGAATTAAACAATGGAAACCTATCTCATAATTAATTGCTACAGACGAAAGTAACTATTATCTTATCTGTGACGAAACTGCTTTAAAGAAAACTCTTGTGGGCTTTTAATAGGCAGAAAAATCCATCACTACTAACTGCTAATGTATAGATATTGACAGTAACGGTTACGGTTTACGTTTTGAAGATTTTGTAGTTATGATTACAACTTAAGAACATGGTTGTTTGATCGTTGAACAGTTGACATAGTTAATAGAAATACTTAATCATCTTAATATTAGATCAATATTTTTAATAGGTATTTTTATTTATGTTGCGGTAACATTGTGTCGATCTATAATTTTTAGTATACACAAAGACGATTTAAACCAATTTTTAGGGCTAATTAAAATATTTATATTATATATATATATACAGGCTATTTACATGCATGCGTCATAAAATTCCTTCGCATCATCGCCTACTTAATATTTTTTTATTTTTTTAATAATTATAATAGGCATACATACCAGGTGCTTTTTATCAACCTACGAAAAAACGATGGGGGTTCTCAAGTCACCCCGAATATTCTTTTTTCTAGCATAACTTTTTAAAGGGTAGTCCGATTCGACAATGGTATTTACATTAGTGTAGTTAAATTGTTTGTTAAAAAGTTTTTATTGACACTTACCACAATAGGAGTGCAATGTGCAATATATGTATCAATAAAGTATCTGAATTTGAAACGGCCGTCATGAGAGTTCCTAAATAATTCTAAAACCCATATCGTCTTTCCTTCTTAAAAGAGAACCTAGTATTTAACATTGTTTGTACAAAAGCTTTAATAAAATATAGTTCTTAGAATAATTATTTATGTTTTATTAATTTTACATAAAATTCACAGGCACATGCACTCAGACACATTCCAAGTTGTTTATCAAAGTAACGCTTCTTTGTCTCGTATATAAATCATTTTGAATAGTTGCTATTCCAATAAATACCTAATTTCAAATTGTCATTTATTTGCACTATCTTAGTAATATTATAAAAGATGTTTGTGAGAGTGGATGGATGTTTGTTAGCGGATGTTCCTTACGCAAAAACGGCTGAACGGATCTGGATGAAATTTGGCACAGACATAGATTATAGTCTGGAATGGCACGTAGGTTATTTTTGGTGCGAACAACAGCTAGTTATACATACATACATACTACATACAGACATTTGTCTGCCACCCCTAAAAACATTACTCGGACATTAAAAAATAATTCAACTTCAGCTTGTTTACGTACTCGTATGTAACTTAAACTCTTTATTCATGGTATAACCAAAGCAAAATTTCTTAAAATATAAAGTTAATGTCTATCTCCACACACTTGTTATCAACGAAAGATCGCCTCAGGCTTCTAAGCAGGAACCATAGACTACCTAAAACTTGTTTAGCTAGTCCTGATGCTGCACTTAGGGTTCACGAAAGTAGAAGGCACTCTTTTATTACAATTTTATAACGCTATTAACTTTTTATGCTACTTATAGGTAGAAAGAGGTCACCATGGGTTTTAAACATGCGCAACACAAAGCATATCCTTTTCTTTTTTTTCCCATGAGACCCCACCGGAAACGGAATCGCACCGACAAAAACCACACGATATTCCATTACAAGTGGGTTTATTGCAAGGGACCCGGGTATAGAAGGAAGCCTTCGGGAACCCCTGCAGACCTTGGCCTCCTCTTGGTCAGTAGGCGGCTAACCGTGAGAGTACGGGGCGGAGTACCTTGCCCTCCTCCGCTTTAGAGAGGCGCACGCGGAAAACGTTGCGAAGGGTATCCTACGCGTTTAAAACCTTAAAATAAACGCAGAAAGAAGTAGGTTTGTTGTATGCGTGAAGTCTATATGTCATCTATTACGTGGGAGATGCCATGTGCCATGCTATGCTTCGGCACGTATGGGCCGGCTCGACCGGAGTGATACCATGACCTCACAGAAAACCGGCAGTGAAGCAATGCTTGCATTGCGTTGAGTGAGTGAGGTTACCGGAAGCCCTAACCCTTCCCTCCGTCCCTCGCCCACTCTTTCCCTACTCCCATTTTAAAGGCCGGCAAAGCACTTGGGCGGCTTTAGTCATTTACCAGCAGGTGACCCGTCTGCTCGTTTGCTCCCTATACCATAAAAAAAACGGTTTTGCAGACATATGTCTAGGATTTTTTTCTTACTGTGTATTTTTTATTACTTCTCTTACTGTCCCGGGTACACGACTCTGACAAGCTCGAGTTATTACTATTCCCCAATCTATTCGTAGAAGTAATGTCCATTTCTTTCTTTAATTCCTATTCAGTGGCACCAAATTGTGGTAATCGAAATGTGAGTGTTAAATTTGTATGTATGTACACACTTTGACTTGATATGAAAGGGTATTGCAGATTTTTTGTTATTTTGTAAAATTCATTTATTATCTACTGTTTTCGATGTAACCTTGTTAAAATATAGTTCTTTTTTACTTTTTCGTTGTTGGGTACAGAATTCGCGCGTCGTTGTACATAACTAATATAACTGTCATTGTTAGAATTTCCGTACCGTGACAGGTTAACATACATAGCATTTCAAAATTACTTGGAAACCTGTAGCCGTTTTCAAGTAGTTTTGATATTTGTAACACCAATTGCTCAGAATTGTTAGCTTTCCGCACATCTTCCATGTCGTCATCATCATTATCAGCCTATCTCCGTCCACTGCTGGACGAAGTCCTCCCCCATGGAGAGCCAACTATCATCGGTGGGGGAGAAGTAAATAAACTAAGTAGTAGGAAATTAAAAATGCTTTTTATTTACTGCACTACACCTTATTTCAATAATAACCCACAAGAGTTCTGGCTCAATCTAGCTGAAATTTCGTTAACAATTTTAACTTTAAAAACTCTTTACGAAGAAGCATTAAGAAAAGATCTTCCTCAAAGAGTCGAATATCAATGGAAAGGTGCTCAAAGTTGAATGTATTTTAAAAATTCAAGTTTTTGAGACGATGTCATGTTTAGAGATCGGATAATCGCATGCATATTTACCTAAAGTAATTTTTTGGATAACAAATTATGGAAGCGGCTTCTAAGTATATTTTTATTTACGAATGCAGTTGCATTGTCGCGTCGCTACTTGCGCGCAAGCAAATATAATTTGCCGTCTCACTCGCACTCATACAAAATGCTTACATTTCCTGAGGTTTAATAGGCCGTTTTGACACTTGTTACATCGTAATCAGGTTGTTTTTGCTTCGTCAAAAATCACTGACAATAAAAGTGGGGAAAAGCAACCATTATACGTTGTAACAGTGTACAAGTGTCATTTGTGTCAAACTGGGGTTTATTACATCTCACGGAGTATAGGTACACTTAAATTTGAATTTCCTGGAATCGCGGGATTCTTTCGATAAAAAAGTGCTTTCCATAGTAGCCAACATCTCAGCTTTAGGTAAATATGCATCCGAATATCCGATCTCTAGTCATATTATACGAACGATCTAGCCATTGGCCGAGGTCATTAGGACAATAGTTTTGATCCTGTGCTCCAGAACTAAGTAGAACTCCACTTAACACTGTTGCAGTCGAAGGAGGTACTTATGGCTATTACTGGCGCCAGCGGCGCTAACGACTGCTATGTTCTTCTGCGTGGAGTCTTCTCCGCCGCTATCACTTTCACCACTACTTTTATCTGAAAGCTTCCTCTTCTAGCTCGTTATTACGCGGATTACCCAAGACCGGGATAGTTGGCAACTATTCCGGTCTTGGGTAATCCGCATCCATTTTAACATCTTCCATAATTATATAAACTTTACGTCGCTTCGTTCGCGAAAATTTCATCAAAATGCATACAAAGACACGTAGAAGTAACCATATAGAATATTTAACCATCATGTGGCAGCCCTACTCGAGTGCATGGTAAAAGCTTGCCGATACTTATACTAGATTAATTTCAACCTGTCTGTAACCACTTTTAGTTATGTCTTGAAGTTATCATTACGCACGTCAAATCTTGCCTTAGTTGCCAAGTTAAACAGATTTGGAATTTACTAGATATTTATGTGTTGTAGTAAGTCATTGGTGTCGAAAACTGTTAAGTTTATAACCGAGTTTTTAACCTCTGACGTAAAAACGTGGGGTGTAATAAGTTTGTCTGCTAGCTCCTAAACGGATGAACCGATATTAATTTCGTTTTTTTTGTATGAAAGGTGACTCGATCGAAAGTGTTCTTAGCCATAACTCAAAAAAATCTGTTCAACCGTTTGAAGATTCGAAACCACGCCACCTTCAAACGTTTTTACCTAGTTACTAAAAATCTGATAATTTTCATAATCAGCATTATTTTTTCCGAACCATGCTACGACATGCTATGAAAGTTGTTATATTATCTAGGGAAGAAAAAACAATTTTAATGTGTTTTTAGCACTTGTAGTAACATTTTTTTCAAAAGCCCGATTAAATTGTAGTTAACTGTTTAGCCACAAAAACCTCAAAACTTTTTAACAAAAAATAAAACCGACAAAAGAAGAAAGAAACTGAAAAGAAAATAAATAAACTCGTTAACTAAACTTCTACAGTAATGTAAATATCTAAACAATTTTGAATCCGCGCCAAAACTATAAACAAAAAATTAAATTCGAAAATAGACGCGTCACCGCCGCGCCGCCGCCATCATTTTACTTAATAATTAATTTGCTTGTTTGTATGTTTGGCGCCGACTCAAAAGTTATTTAGGTATTTACATTACTGCTGAAGTTTAGTTAGGTTAACGAGTTTATTTTTTACTTTTCAGTTTCTTTCTTCTTTTGTCGGTTTTATTATTTGTTAAAAAGTTTTTATTTATGAGTCTTAGATAGAAGTTTAATAGAACTATGCTTGCTATTATAACTGACAAACTCAACAGCGGGCACAGCAGTTTAATTTCGCGAGTCATAGAGGTTCCTCTATTTGTTGATACAATAAAAAAAATTACAACTGCCTCTTATCAAGATAAATCTTTGGCTGAATTACGTGAGTTATCAGTTAAGCAATAAACAAGTAATGATTGTAGGTGGTGCTGGAGACACGACTGAGAGGAGAGCTTGCTAGTAAGTGCCAATTTTACACTTTATGACGTGCGCTTGACGAGACTTCCACGACGTCTTTGGACCTAGCCTTTTAATTATCAACTAAACAGTATTGATGCAAATTAGAAATAGTTGTCGATATTGCTATTTGGAGATGACGATATTGTTATTTGGTTAGAAGAATCTGTAATTTTTTTGTGGTATCTCTTATTTACGACGACGACGACGATATTTAGCATTACTGCTTTTATAAATTATAGATTCTTCGAGCCAAAATCAAATTCTATTTCAATTTCTTTATCCACGAGCACATTTTAATAATAAAATAGGATGTTTTAATTTACCAAGTGAAACTTATTCATAGTGGTGGGAGGGAAAAGGGGGAGAAGGGAGGGGGAGAAGGGGGGAAGAGAGGGAGAGGGAAGGGTTAGGGCCGAAGTCTACTAGTAGAAGTATTGCTTCACTGCCGGTTTTCTGTGAAGCCGTGGTATCACTCCGGTCGAGCCGGCCCATACGTGCCGAAGCATGGCTCTCCCACGAAAGATAACCTGCTTTCCCTTTCAATACACTCCTAGTTTTCTTATCTTTCCTAAGTACCTGGTTAACTAACAGCAATAGGCTTGCCCTTTACTACGTGAGTCGGATCAAATTATAGTTTTCAAAATATGGGTGTTTAATATACCAATGCCTACCCTAGTGTATGTATGTATGTGTAGACCACAAAAAGATCAAAGAAAATAATACTGAAGCATCCTTAGTAATCCCATTAACTCTAAGACACGTCATTCGCTGTACGTGCTTAGGGGCCATCCATAAATTACGTCACACTTAAGGGGGTAAGTCTATATTTATCCTGTTACAACCTTAGAGTGAAAAGAGAGAGAATATACGTCATCACATTGTTAACGCGAGAAGTAATACCAGTGTAATGAAATTTATCAAGCAAAATGAGACGAAGCAGTCGCTTTTCTGCTTCAGTCAACGTGTCGGTTTTTAACTGGCTACTGACCACAGTTGCCAAACACACATCTTCTTTTATTATCTGTGATCACTATGCTTACACTTGTATGCAAAGAGATGTAAAGATTTAATCAGCTGAATGATTTACTGACTTGTTTTATCATTCACAGGTTGCAGTTTTTTAGGTTAATTACTGTTTTGTGACCCGTCACGCTGTGCCCTTTTTAATTAGATACTCTTAGGGGCAATACCGAAGCTTTAGTAAGACGCAAGAACCGCTTAAAATTGGTTGAAATGAACAATCAACCAGAGTATTATCACTGTGTAATAACAGTATGTTATTTATTGGAGAACTCTGTTTAAGCGTCGATTCATTATTTCGTAAATTACTTCGAGTATTATATTGTCAATCTCTACTCAAGCCTTTTTCCTCTTGATTGAACTTTGAGTAAAGTTCTGCCATAAATTAAATGCTTAAGTAGACATTCTGTACTTAACCAGTAATTAGTTGAACAAAATTTATGCGTGACTTGAGTCAGGTTCTGTAATACGACACTGAGCTTACAACACAGCCCACTGCATCTATCGCTATTGGCTTAAAAGTGTCTGCGTAACTCCCGCGATATTGAACCCTTAAGCCTTAGGAGAGACTTGACTCCTTGTGCGTGTTCTACTGTTTTTATAATTAGTTGTGCTCCGAGGAGCTGTTTGATATGATCGCACCGCTCGCCGCCAGCAGGGCGTTCATCCTCACAACCTTGGACCCAACACGGTCTCGCACGGTACGGTTCCAGAGGAATTTCCTCCCGCGAACGCTCTGCCTGTGGAACCACCTCCCTGTCGAGGTTTCCGCAAGGGACTACAGTATGGGGTTCTCCAAGAAAGGAGTGTCCTCTGGAATTGCAAGCGTCCATTAGCTACGCGGTATCCGCTTACCATTAGGCGAGTAGTATACTTGTTTGCCACCAACGTGGTATAAAGGAAAAAATAAAAGAGTCAATTTGTACCTACAATGTAGACATTGACAGCTACCATATAGCAAGTATATATACTACCCCAGTTTCACCCGCGTTTACGGTCAAAGCTCCATATCTAAGGGTCTTGGCGTGATGTTAAACAGCCCAAACCCTTCTTCAATAATTAGGCTGTCAAGTGCCAAAAGAATTTTTCTAATCCGACTGGTGTTGCCAAGGATAATTAAAACGCCTAAACCAAATTGATAGGCTATGAACAACAATGCAAAAGATGCTACGTATTTCTTACATGGTAACCAAACTGCTGATAAACATACTTACTTATACAATGACAGAACAAATTATCCTCTGGGACTCTTCTATCCGGGACATGAACCCACGACCTCAGACTCAGCAGTCAAGATCATTAACCACTAGAACAACAGGCCAATCGAATATAGGAGAAACATCTATGAACTGAGCTCCGTCGAAAAGTGAAGGTTTTGACGCTTAGTTAATCTGTGCCCTCGGCCTCGTGATAACACTCGACTCTCAATCTGGACTGGTGAGACCCGCTTGTGGGAGGCCAGCCAAACCGATTCCCTATCACACTTTATACGACACAGAGATCACTCAGCATCCAGCTAGAAGGACCATTTAATGTACAGTGTAGTGAACTGTACACTACTGTTGGTTTGTAAGTAATATAGTTGTGAGTGTGCTTGTGAGAGGAAACTCTTCTCGTAGTATTGCAAAGTTTATTAGTCAGTAGTCACGTAAACACAGTATAATATAATATAAAGTGATTCTTGCGTAGGTACTTCAGTTAGTAAGTTAAAGTGCACACTGAGTCAAATAAATTATTACGACGGAAAAGAATCGACCGATTTGCGTAATCAGCTTAACAATATTATACCTAAGTGTACGTAAACCGTACAAACTTATTTGGTTTTATAGGATTAAATTGGATGAGTGGCGAAAGCTCTAGTCGAATTAATTGAACCCTATGCTTTCATCGGACTACTAAACGCAGCCTTTCAATGTTGACAACCAAAAGTCGAACTAAACACTTTGACAGCTCTTTTTTGCCGCCAGAGACTGGAATGAACTGCCTGCGGTTATTTTATCAGACAAATATAGACTTGCTAAATTTAGGAGTACAGTAAATACGTTTCTTTTGGATATGCGTGGACCATCTCCGTCTTCATCACTCTCCATCTCACCTGATTCAAAGTGATGATGAAGATGAGCGGCAAACTTTAATAGAGAGATGGGATTTGATATTGATATTATGTTCACTACTGACATCACTTGAAGACTGTTATGATGAAAATGATTGCTAATAAAATAATTATAATTATAAAATGCTTATAATATTAGACTTGCATTCGTTCACGTATTATTTCGAAGCAAACGCATATATATACTTATTTATTTAGGAGCGGGACAGTATTAAGTGTATTTGGTGTATATTTCATCGTGTCGGTTAAATTTAAGCTGTTTGCTGTCGAATTTCTCACGTATTTAAGAACGTGACCCCATGAGTTTGAAAAAAAAAAAATCACTTTTTGTTTAACCATTACTGAGGTAAAAGTGGTAAAGTACTCGAATTTAAAGAAGTATGACCGGTATATTCATAGTAGATAACTAAAAATTTATAATTTAATAAAATCCATCGACTCGAAAATGCCTTCAACGATTAGAAAAGGGCTGATGACCTTCGAACGGCTGAACAGATTTTCTTGAATTATATTTAAGAACACTCTCGATCAAGTCACCTTTAAAACATAATAATAAGATTATAATATTAATGTTTATTTTTAACCGAGGAAAAAAAAAGGAGGTTCTCAATTCGACCGTATAATTTTTTTTTTTTTTTATGTCTGTTCAGCCCTCACTCCGTTATTTATGAACCGATTTTGATTATTTTTTTGTTAGATAGGGTATACCTCAAGGGTGGTCCCATGTCAAGGAAGTCAGGATCTGATGATGGGATCCTGACAAAATTGAGAGGAACCCTCGAAAATTGTACGAATAGTGTTTCTGTTTACTTTTCATTACTTTATCAGGCATTTGCGTTTAGAAATCATCACCTCATGTAGCTGAGCTGATGATGAAAAAAAATCATATAATAAAAATCTTTTTAACCAAAAATTAAACCGACGAAAATAACTAAAAAGCAAAAAATTCATAAATCTTAAGTCTTCAGTATTGAGCTTATTTATATAAACTATCAAATTTTATATAAACTTATTTTGAGTCGGCGCCAAATAATAAAATGATTAATTACCTACGTAGAGCCAAGTCCATTTCTACGTAGGTACATATAAAATTTTGATAATTAAACAGTTTTCTCTGCCACAAATTTACCCTAAATCTAACAAAATACATATTGCAAAATAAAAGTTGATCCTTTGTGGGAGACTGGTATCTGTACTAGGAAACCCTGTCACACAGATTACCAGGCCCCCTATTTAAATAGTTATGTATGATAACACATTAGGTAATTACAAAGCCTTTATTGAGAGAACAAAAATATGTTGCTTAAAAATGTGTGTGTGTGTGTATGTGAGTGTGTGTGTGTGTCTGTGTGTGATACAAAAAAAACCCACTTAAATCGGTGCATTTGTTTACATTCGTACACAGACACGTCAAACTTATGACACCCCTGATTTTGCGTCGGGGCGGGGGTTAAAATAGGAAGGAATAGCAGAAGAAAACAGAATTTCAGAAATTGAGTTGGGTATTTTTCAATCCTTGGGTGGTATTTTTACTCAATTCATATTCAAATCCCTTTAGCCATCTGCATTATAACGAAACAATTATTAAAATCGGATAAAATTCTAAAGAATTATCGCTGAACATCGCCGCTTTCTTGGAAGTCGGTTAAAAACTAAATAAGCTATTATTTAGGTATTTGTATTCCACTATAGCAGTATTCAATATCCTACTAATATTATAAACGTGAAAATTTGTTAGGATGTACTTATGTTGGTTGCTCTTTCACGCAAAAACTACTGAACCGATTGCGATGAATCTTGGTATGTAGATAGCTGAATAACGCTACTTTTTATTCCCACAGCATCGGGACTTACGCTTGTGAAACCGCAGGACACAGCTAGTTATTAATAATTCCGTGCTTATCTTAAACTCTGTTCATAAATAAAGCTTAGGGAGGATGTGGAGTCGAAATAATTCCAAACATTACCTATAAAAAAAACTCAACCGTAAAATTCAAAACAAATAAATTCAACTATTTAGTGGCGTGGTTTTGTTTAATTAGTGCCCTTTGCCAAGCCCGCTGACATTCCACCGAACGTTTCCAAGAAGGACCCCGTCTTCAGATGTATATCTTGCCACGTGACAATGCCAAGCATTACGCTCAATCTGTACCACAGATAATAGTTACTTGACTCTACTCAAATCATGCTAAAAAGTTTGTTTTCTTTGTTGAATTTTCTAATCTCTGGAATTATTTATCGGATTAAAAAAATAATCTTGCATTTAATTCTTGAGGAAGGTATATACTCAATAATAATCTATAACGTTAATAATGTCTTATGAGAACATAATTATTTGTTAATAATAAATAATGTATTTGTATTTAGGAACATGAAATTTGGATTAGAGTCCCTGAAAGCTAAATTTTTAAACAGTAGGTGTATGTATTTATTACAAATTTTAAAATTACGTGAAATCGGCTACATCAAGCTACACACTTCCAGTATATGTGTTGTGCTGCCATGGTACGTGAGTCTATACAATGGCAGTTCAAGTTATACTGGCCATTGAAATTAACCAAAATATGAAATATGGTCGAAACCAAACGACAACCAAGCGATTTCTAGTAATATTACTTCACACATCTCACACACGGCCGTCTGATCGCAAACTAGACAGAGCCTGTACTATGGTAACCTGACCGCAGATAAACATACTAATATACTACTTAATACATACATACTATAGATAAATTACACCCAGGCGCGGAACATATGCTAACTTTTAAACTTTTGCATTCCATGATATAGTTATATTGGATACAGCAGTCAGCCAGTGACCACGGCCAGTCGAAACGTCAGGCAATTCAGAGATATTTAATACCTATTTCGTGATCGCGTTAATTCCCGTATAAACATACATAATAACAGAACAAATGATTTTACTCATAACATAATTATTTGTCCTGGGTGGGATACAAACCTACGACCTCTGGCTCAACAATTAGGATCACTAACCACTAGACCAATAGGCTACCTCTAGGTGCAGAACAGTGACTATAAACGCGTGTGAAAAACATGAAACTGGATAATGTGAGGGAACTAAATATATCAGCGATGGATGGACGTCTGTTGTTATTGTTAGGTTCGATTACGGGCGGAGAAAGGTGTAATTGAGAAGTTGGTTTAATGGAATAGTTTTGATTACATTGATGTAATTGATTAATGTATTAAGCCAACGACGTTGTCGACCTGACGTTGACGACCTGTGTATGTATATGTGTACAGTACATACTGTGCGACGTACGTAGCGCGCCGCTGGAGCTATTCACTGTCACGTCAGGCCTCAGGGGTCTGGGATTCAATCCGAATGTTCCTACGTATATATATATATAAAGCTATGTCCAAAATTGAGTTTTTTTTTCTTGTTTTACAATTAGCCTTTTTTACCTATTCTCTTTCAGAGGTAGTGTAGATACGGTCATCTGGCAATTTCTAAGGGTATATCCTACTAATATTATAAACGTGAAAGTTTGTGAGGATGTATGAATGTATGTATGGATGTTTGTTACTCTTTCACGCCAAAACTACTGAACCGATTGCGATGCCACTTGGTATGTAGATAGCTGGAGACCTGGATTAACATATATACTTTTTGTCTCGATATTCGCACGGGATCGGGACTAACGCGGGTGAAACCGCGGGGCGCTCCTAGTTTAATATAAAAAAGTAACCGTTAAAGGATAATTTCGTTGTCGATGGTGTATCGTTTATTCAGGAACGCGTGAAGGTGTCGCATTGAAATTAACATCAAATACGTCTGCGGACAGCTGAAGCTGTAAAAAATTCAAGCTTCTAAGTCAACGAAATCAAAAGATACGGCCACTTAAGCCTTATATTTTAACATTTCACAGGTAAATCAAACTTATATGGTACTTCCCATTGACCTAGAATCATGAATTCTGGCGAGAAGTAAGGTCTCAAAGCACAAATAAAGAGATGTGTGATAAGCGTAACACATCATTAATGTGTCATTAAATGTAAGGAACGGTTATTTGTTTTTACAAACAGAAAATCAAGTTATTGTGTAAACAAGAATGCCTCGGCCCATTGCCTCTGCTGATGTGGATAATATCTGAACTCGTAAAAGTTCGGAATTTTTATCCACTCTTATTATGGCTACGATTGTTTATTGTTCTGATTTGTTGAAATTGCCTTTTCAGGTCGGTTTAGTTCCCAGGCCTTGCGAGTTAACTTTTGCAGAGGGTATTAACTCATTTACAGGTGATTTGATCTTATCATTATAGTAGTGGTATTAAGACAATATTAATATGATCGGACAACAAATGTACGGGCCGAAAACGTCTTTACAGAGAATCACCACCAACATTGTTGAGAATAATCCTACTAATATTATAAACTAGCAGTTTATAATATTAGTAGGATTACCAGCGTTCAAGTGGGAATATCGGGATAAAAAGTAGCTTATATGTTAATCCAGGTTCACGTTTATAATATTATTAGGACGTGAAAGTTTGTGAGGATGTTTGGATGTGTGTTACTCTTTCACGCCAAAACGATTGAACCGATTACGATGAAACTTGGTATGTAGATAGCTGGAGACCTGGATTAACACATAGGCTACATTTTTATCCCGATATTCCCATGGCATCGGGACTCACGCGGGTGAAACCGCGGGGCGCAGCAGTACGCATTTTTTGAGCAAACGCACACAGACAGGAATGTAAAATTTGGAACACTGAAAGTTAATATGTATTTTAAACAATATTGTGTGATATAAAGTAAAAAAATATCTATAAACGGCTACATAACACTATAGGGGTCCAGCATATATTTCGGACGTTCATAATAAAAAAAGTCCATACAATGACAGTTCACGGGTCACCTGATGGTAAGTGACTACCGCCACCCATGGACAACTGCGACTATAGAGTCACAAGTGCGTTGCCGGTCTTTAAGGTGGGAGTATTGGAAGGAGGGTTAGGACCTCCGGTAACTCATTCGGCAAAACAACAAACATTGCTTCACGTCGGTTTTCTGTGAGGCCCTGGTATTACTCCGGTCGAGCCGGCCCATACGTGCCGAAGCAAGGCTCTACCACAATTAAACTCACTCTTAATGCATACTAGGTCAAAAAGGTACTCTAAAGTTTTAAGTTACATTCAGTTCACTTAGCACTAATCTATACTAACTTGGAGTTAATTTCTAGCATTAAAATTCGGATTGGTAAAAAGATGTTTCATGATTCTAAAGGAAGCTTCATAAGAATAATAATAACTCGACACATCTCACGGCCGTCTGATCCCAAACTAGGCAGAGCCTATACTATGGTAACCTGACAGCTAATAAATATACTTATATACGTACATATCATAGATAAATTACACCCAGACAGAACAAATGATCGTGCATATCACACAATTATTTCTCTTAGGTGAGAATCGAAACCACGACCTCTGGCTCAGCAGTCAGGATGCCTAACCACTAGACCCACAGGCCAATCCATCGGCCCGTATAGGTTAATTATCATTAGTCTACGACTTTTAGGGGCGGAGTAGATATGAAACTGTAGGTAACGGGTAGTGGAGCTATAAAAGGCAACTAACGGATCAGCTAACAGAATGGAACCACGTCCAGGTCTGGTGAGCACTTAACACATTACCTAGTGGTACTTAAATACCTAAATGGTGGTTAACGGTGTGTGGTTAATCAGTGATCATTTGTAGTATAGTTGTAACTGTTTACTGGTAAGCATCCACGCTAGTTGTGGCTTTGCGTTGATACATTATTTTGTCGTATGGGTTTCTTAAAATACATGTTTTAGTTGATCATTTTAAAGATAAACTAATTAATTAATTTGCAAAAAATGATCTTGTCAAAGTTACTTTACGATCGTATTTCTCGACATAAATATGTAGCGTGGTAGTGATACGATTCGATTCCCGTTAGTGCAAATATGTATGTATAATATGATTAGCAGTTGACGTTGATCTATGTATAATGGACCGGAAAGCGCAGCGTAGGACGTCCACTATCGCGGTGGACAGACGACCTGGTCAAGATCGCAGGACGTCCGTGGATGCAGGCCGCTTCCAACCGGTCTTCTTGGAGGTCATTAAGGGAGGCCTATGTCCAACAGTGGACGTCCTATGGCTGAAATGATGATGATGATGATGTATAATATTTATTTTTGTTTTTACAGAAAAAAAATTCATACCCAAAGTACCCGAATGGTGGCAATAGACTTACCCCTATTACAATATCAAAAATTTATCTCAAAACTATTATATTTTTTCACTTTGGTACAGTTTCGTATTACGGTTTCCGTGCGTTTCATTGAATTGTTTACTTTAATGTTATCCAAACCAAACATATTACATATTTTACTACTCACCTTTTAATGGAAGTTAAAGAAAAAGTGTGGGACTTAAGCCGCGTACAAGCTTTAAAATCACGCATCTGTATATATATTTTAAAAATTCCTGTAAGCATATCTGTCAATTTGCCCAAGACAAATAACCCTTCTCTACCACACCACTTTCGACCTATCTTTATTCTTCCTTTTCTATCTAAAGTGCTCGAGGCTTGTGTACATAAGCAGCTTTCGCAGTTTGTATACCGAAACAATCTCCTGAGTCCACTGCAATCTGGCTTCAGGCCCGGCCATAGCACTATTTCCGCTCTCCTCAAAGTGACTGGCGATATTAGGGAGGCCATGGAAAACACTAAAGTTACTGTGTTAGTTCTGGTTGACTTTTCGAATGCCTTCAATACCGTCAGTCACGAAGTTCCTACTATCTATCCTTTCATATCTTATGATCTCCTCAGAAGCACTGGAATGGTACTCCACTAATCTTCAGGGACGTCAGCAGTGCGTTCGTGTTGATGACTAGTCATCGAGTTGGAGTGATCTCTGCACCGGCGTCCCTCAAGGCGGTATATTATCTCCTTTATTATTTTGGGTTATTTTTACATTTACATTATTTATTAATCTGATAACCCACGACCTTCAGTGTACGTATCACCTATATGCCGATGACTTGCAGCTTTATACACAGGCCAGGGTTGAAGATATATCGCAAGCCATTAATAAGGTCAATAAGGATTTAGAATACATAAGATCCTGGTCGACAAGATTCGGCTTATCAGTAAATCCTAATAAATGTCAGGCGATTGCCATAAGGAGCAAACAAATGATGAGCACGTTAGACACTACTTCATCCACACCGATTGTCTTTGACGGATCAAATATATCTATAAGTTCAGTAGTTAAAGACCTGGGCTTATACATTGACTCCACACTTGATTGGCGGGCCCAAGTTACTCACGTGAGTCAGCGAGTCACTGGAGCTCTCCGAACTTTATACCGCCTGAAGAATTTCCTCCCCACTAAGACAAAAACTTCCTTAATGCAGTCCCTAATCGTTCCTATAATTGACTATGTTGATGTTTGTTATTTCGACCTGAATGCAGACCTCCTCAACAAACTAGATCGCCTTCTCAATAACTGCATTCGATTCATTTTCAATCTTCGCAAATATGACCATGTGTCTGCTTTACGTTCACAATTAAAATGGCTTCCTATTCGCCAACGTCGCAATTTGCGGGCTCTAACTTCTCTGTTCTCCTTTTTAAACTCCCCATCGCCACCATCTTACTTAGTTCCCCACTTGAAATACTTGTACTCTACTCATGACAGGAATCTTCGTTCCACCAATAATTTGCTTATTTTATGTCCCTCTCACAGCTCCGACTTCATCAACTCTTCTTTCTATGTACAAACAGTCCTTCTCTGGAATGCGCTCCTTCTAGAAGTCAGGATGTCCACAAACCGCTTCACGTTTAAAAAGAAAGTACGAGAACTCCTGCACAATGAGTTAGCAGAATAGCCTCAACGCTAGTACACGACTTTATAGTGGTATTTGTAGTGTATTTACTTATATATATGTTATGTATATATATGATATGTGTGAATATATATGTACTCTGTATAGGCATAATATAATATAAGTATATGAAGCTGTGTATATTATGTAGTAATGATATTTAGAAAATTGTACATGTAAGTAATATAAATGTTAGTTGGTTTTATAAATAATTTCAAATGTATCTTTGCACCTACCTTATAGCAGTTCTATACCACCCTAAGGTTGACTGGTAGAGAATGCCCTAGGCATTAAGTCCGCCTTTGTACAAATGTGCATGAAGTTTTAAATGAAATAAAAATAAAATTTCCCATGGTGCCGTCTCCCCTTTTAGTGGCTACTAGTCTGCCCCGCTGCTCTCGGATCTATACTCATCATTGGTATAAAATAATGTCTACGTTACCTGTGGATAGTAGCTTCCTAATGGTAAAAGAACCATTTAAATCGGTTTGAAAGGTGACTGGATCGAGAGTGCTTTTAGCTATAACTCAAGAAAATCTGTACAGCCGTTCAGCATCGTCAGCTCTTTTAAAACTCTTTAGTGCACCGTTTTGCTAAGAAGGAGGCGTATATTTTATTTTATTAACTCCTCTGATTAAATTCGTAGCTGGTTCCATGACAGTTTTAACTTTCCCCGGGACTTTTAAAGTCGTGCTTTGTGTTTTCGTGTGCCACCGTCGTTTATCCGGCGTACAAGTGTCACAACAATAGAAGTGTGGGTGGTAGTGATTCCCATCTTGTATACATATACAAACCAATGCACGGCTTCGCTCGCGTGAAAGTAATTTTCCCATCTCTCGGGAACAGCTGAACCTTTTTCTGGATGAAAAGTTCCCTTTGTCATTCTCTGGATCACTGGCAAACTGTCTGCACAATTTTATGATGATCGGGTGAACGGTACGGCAGTGCATAAAATATGAACAAAAAAACATTGATTTTAACTCCCGACACAAAAAGATGGGTGTTATAAGCTTGAAGTGTCTGTCTGTCTATGGCATCATAGCTCCCGAATCATGAACCGATTTGAATGCGGTTTTTTTTTGTTTGAAAGATGACATGATCGAGAGTGTTCTTAGATATAATTCAAGAAAATCTGTTCAGCCGTTCGAAGATCATCAGCTCTTTTGGAATCGTTGAAGAGAGAGAGAAGTCGGGGTTATTTAAATTTTAATGTATTATTACGTATTTTCTAAACTGTTATTATGTGATTACAAACAGACATTTCAATTTTGTTTATTTGTATAGATGTATAGATAATTAGATTAGATGTACCTAGTAAATGTCGCCAGTCATTCGTTCTATGAAAGTTATAAAATGTCGAATGACCTTCGTAGTTACATATTTTTGAATGAATAAAACCCAGGTGAAGTATTCCAACTTACTTATATAAATCCGAATGCGTGTTAATTTGTTACGCTTTTCGCTTCAACTACTCAACTTAATTATTTTTTTTATTTTATAGGGGCAAACGAGCAGACGGGTCACCTGATGGTAAATGACTACCGCCGCCCATGAGCACCTGCAACTCCAAAGTCACAAGTGCGTTGCCGGCCTTTCAGGTGGGAGTAGAGGAAGGGGGAAATAGGGGGCGAGTAAGGGAGAGAGGGAGAGGGGAAGGTTAGGGCCTTCGGTAAACTCAGTCACTCGGCGAAAAGCAATGTAATCATTGCTACACTGCCGGTTTTCTGTGAGGTCGTGGTATCACTCCCGTCGAGCCGGCCTAGACGTGCCGAAGCATGGCTCTCCCACAACAATTGTCAAAATCTTCAAAAGGTCGCAGGTAATAAAATTTAAAAGTCTGGTCTTACTTACCTGGTTTGTTATGCCGATGCTTCTTCCCCTTAGCAGTGACTGCTGTTAGCAGAAGAGCCGCCAAAAGCCACCGCCACCGCATCCTAAACCATCACACAACTAGACACAATAGAAAAACACAATCACGCACTGAAAATAAAACACCGTTATTTACAAATCATTATTTACGAAATACGGCACAAAATTCACTATAACTTCTAAATGACTACGTAATAATACACTATAATAAATGATATGCACTATATTTTATGATAGTATGAAGCACTTTTTACACAAAAACTCAATAGCAAAGTGTAATTTACACGACGAAACCAACGAAAAAGTTTACGAAATTATAAGCGCGCGAGTAACGGAACTCACACACAATACGGAACGCGACTTGTGAACGACTGAGTGTGACTGACGGACGGGCGGCGTCGGAAACTCTTTGAATATTGAGAACCGGTTACAGAACTTAACAAAACATTATCTCTGTAAAAAGCTCTTTTAGAATAATTAATTTCTTGGAAACAAAAATAATAGAAATAATTTAACTCAACTACATTAAATTTTACATACATTTAGAAAATTTTCATTCAAAAACTGAATTGTTATAAATGTTTGAGCTTTCAAACTTCACTCAAAGCTCTGTTTACTCCGTTTACTCGCATCCGATGTTTAATTGTTGTCGTGTATCGTGTCGAAACTGGTTTTAGTAGTTTTGCTATTCGACACTAGGCTGCGCTAAATAATGAGTCTTAATGGTATATGGCGATAAAAGATACAAATACCTACAATAACATACAGAACTTTTAGATTTAATAAATATTTATTACTAAATTACCAATTATCTAGCTTAAGAATTGGTAAGTCAATACAAAAATGTTTTCGAATAAAAACCTGCTTACGTTTTTATTACCAATAATTTCCCGTAACAAAACCAAATTATAATGTAATATGTTTACTTTTTTTAATTTTAATCTTTAGTTTTTTTACATTTTTGTTAGTAAAGTATTACTAAAATAATGTATGCTACAGTTCTAATACGGAATATTTTACAGAGACACCTGTTACAGAATGTTGTAACTACTATCACTTACAAGTACTACAAAGTATCCTGATGTTGCTACTAGATGGCACATCTTTAAAAATTAATATTTACTAGCTATTTTATCTAACAACAGTAACTAACAACCCGAATATTTCAAAGTAAATTATTTTTAGGGTTCCGTACCCAAAGGGTCCCAACCGAACCGTATTACTGAGCCACCGCTGTCTACTTATTAAAATTTTGTTAATGTCAAGATATTGAGCAAAGCATACCGACCTATTACGCTTACCAGGCTCGCAGTTGTCGGCAACAGCCAGTGCGATTTTCCTTCCTCCTTTTTCTCTTTCAGTATACTCAAATTTCTAATTCCCAAAATGCCCGGTTGGTGGCAATAGGCTTGGCCTCTCTTCCTACTTCGGGAATATTGCCGTGAGTGGATGTATGTATGATGTATTTTGGTCTTTTAAATTTTAATGGATATATCCACAGAATATACTTATTTAGTAACTAGCTGTAACCGCGGCTTTCGAAATAATCAATTTCGAATTCGACCCAAAATATTTTTTCAATCCTTATTATACTAGGTGCTATTTTTAACCGACGAAAAAAAAGGAGGAGGTTCTAAATTATATTTTAACGTATGTTCAGCTCTCACTCCGTTATATATGAACTGATTTGATGATTCTTTTTTCGTTAGATAGTTCTCATGGGTGGTCCCATATCAAGGAAGTCAGGACCTGATGTTAGGATCCTGATAAAATTGAGAGAAACCCTCGAAAATTGTGGGCACGAATAGTGCTTCTGTTTACTTTTCAAAACTTAAAAAGGTATTTGCGTTTAGGAATCATGACATCATGAAGCTGAGCTGATGATTGAAACCATACCTTTCCTACACAATTAGAAGTTACATTTAGAACCTGTGGTTTTAGTGACAGAAACCACGTAATCCATTTGATAGCGTTTTAAAGTATTTAGTTTTAAATGTATTAAAAAATAGTTGTTGTCAGAGTATTAAATACTCTTTCCCCCGTCCCCCTCTTCTCCTACTCCCACCTTAAGGGCGGCAACGCACTTGTGACTCTTGAGTCCATGGGCGGCGGTAGTCATTTACCATCAGGTGACCCGTCTGTTCGTTTGCCCCCCTATACCATAAAAAAAAAAACTTAAAATGACGGAGCCACCAAAAAAGTCATAAAATAAAAACTTTTTCACAAAAAAATGAAAAAACCAACGAAAAATAACTAAAAAGCAAGAAATAAATAAACCTTTTAAGTCTTGAGTATTAAGCTTATTTACATAAACTATAAAATTTTATATAAACTAATTTTGAGTCGGCGCCATACATATAATAAAAATCATAATTACATCCGTAGAGACTTCTCCATTTCTACGTATATATAAAATTTTGATAATTAAACAGTTTGTTTTTTGGGCGTGGACTTATTTTTTTTTTTTTTCTAAGCCCCGTACCATGTTGTACTTAGAAAAAGAAATAAATGGAAAACCTTAAATAAAATCTACAATTTTTTTTTTTTTGTTTTTTTTTAAGACAACTCCCGCATTAGGAATTACTCCTGTGTCGCGGGGGACTTTACAAACATACAACCAACGGACACACAGAACACCCAGACTCGGGAATCGAACCCACGACCTATGGCATAGCAGTCAGGGTCACTAACCACTAGGCCAACAGTTTTTATCATGTAAATAGCTAGCCAGCCAGAGCGAGTTGAGTGGTATTAGACCGGCAGTGATAATAGTCTGTTCTCTATTTGCTTCTTTTAGAGATACGCCACCAGTGTCCAGACGTGGTCCGTCTTCTTTGATGAGACCGTATATATATATTATGTAAAGAGCAAAGTGACCCCCGTTTGACTTTGCTTACCCCCTATCATTCTTCTGTCAGAGAATACGGAGTACGTAATTGACAAGCAGCTCCTTAAAAATATCCTTGGTACTTTGAAAGACAAAAGATATTGAGCACGAGATAGTATTCATATCGTAAGATCTACTATCGATGTTTACATCTTGCAAACAAGCCGATGGTTGATGTAAATAGTTGCAATTCTTAGTTAACAAGTTTTTGTATGTGATGGGGGGCTGGAATTTCCACAGCCAGTTCGAGTTACAGGTATGCGACTGTGACCCCCAATCCATCCGTATAATCCCCCAATCAATTCCTTTGCTTCCATTGCCTTCTCTTCTTACCTACCTTTAACATCTCTAAGTCCATTTACATAACCAATGTTAACATCTCCAAGTCCTTAAACATCCAGTTAACGGCAATAACTTGCTCCCTATCACGTGCATTGGTCTAAATTATATTTGTTTCATACGCTTCTGTCTACCCCTTCGAGGATTAACTTTTAAGTACCGCTTGCTATGAAAATTTATTGGTTACAATTGGTTAATAGAATTTCGTAACACGTCCAAGATCACACTTCATTAATTAACTTCCAAAACCCAAACGTGTATTTTTAAAAGCTTTAAAATTGTCCTTTTAATGTAGACCAGTCCTGTCGCATGTTGTCGGGTTCGTAGAATATCCTGTTACCTACGTCATGTACCATTTTAAATTGTAATGAAGGGCCCTTGTTTCGAAGGTACCTTTATCTAATATTCACACGAGGGTTGCGTTGGTTTGATGATGGCGGATCTCATGTTGTATTAGAAGAAACTTGTTCTACTAAAATACTGCCAAGATAATTGTCAGCTATTTGAGCAGTATTTTTGTAGTTTATTTGTAGTTACTATTAATAGCATCGGTGTGGCGGTGTTAGTGTATTATTGTGGTCATAAATCTATGCAAATAGTTGCACTCTTTTTGTGAAGTAGGTGGTAGTCGCTTTAAGCCATTGATCTTGAACAGCACGGAGTCCTGTAGTCGTTTTGTGACCACAGATGTAAAATAACTAAATATGGAATTAGCTAAAAAATTCAGGAGACTTGGCCGCCTGTTGAGCAGGCGAGCTAACAAATCGCGTTGTGGGTTGAGTTCACTTGTGGGTTGACTTGATTTTATCAACCCACAAGTGACACAATTGACATTGTGAGAGTCTGTTAAGCTTAAGTAACCCACATGGCGGCATGGTATAAAAAAATCATCAATCAATCAATTCGGTAGATTTCACCTGACAAACATTAATATTTTATGTAGTAGACTTTCTTGCGAGCTATTTATTTAACACTTTAGTGCTTTATTGCTAAAGTCACTTTTTGTTTGTGGTCAATAAGTAAGCTTTCTGTACGTAATAATTTTTATCTATTCTATGATAGAACCAATTATGAGGATTTTTACTCCGATTAACAGTAACACGCAGTTACTGAAGGAGTATTTTACAAGCTACATGTTTCTTAGTATGGGAATCAGTTTACAGTACTCCTCTTATCATGTATGCAAATTTTAAATGTGACTAACAATTTTTTTTGACTTTTAGTGCGTTAGGGAAAAATGATGAAAGTAAATTTTTACGATGCGCGCGCACACCGTCACGAAAAACCGACACCCTGAAGTTAGCTAATCAACATTTTAGTTTTTTAGAAAAATTATCAACTTCACGATTAGGACATATTTATTCAAGTGTTTCTGAACCTACAACACGTGTTTTGTATCAGTCCGAATAAAATATACATAAATGTATATTTTTTCAAATAATATATTTTGGTGACTGATATTTATTAAAAATTTATTGACTTAAAGATAATTTACTGTGGTTATAAGTGATAAAAATGGTTTTTACATATTGCTTACGTTTGTAGAATTTGAGGTATGTATTATTTGTTATGATATTTCAATAAACTTTATTTAACTAGCGCCAAATAAGTATAACTTCTTACGTGCGTACATAAGTACTTGTACACTTTTTTTATTTTATGGTGATCTTGTAACTGGCTTGTATATTTGTTTATGGGGCATGGGGTTTATGTTGCTTAGGGCACACAGAAAGTTCTGCGCTCCTGGCCGCTCATAAATGTTTGAATTTCTAATGTTTTATTTTTTTAAACATTAGAAACTACAAGTTCAGAGATCTGTCATCGTCTTTTGCTGCTTGTCTTATAGCGTCTATAAGACACGAGTCAATGTCTTAATCCGAAGAAGTTTACTTACTACTGATTCAGATCATTTGGGGGCTGCTCGTGAAGACGGTTCTGTTCATTGGGAAATGGAACCTAAGAAAGAGGATAAAGGAATAAATATCAATTTTCAAAACTCATACGAAAAAGTTATTTATTTTGATGATTACAATTATTCTCTATAATATCTATAGTCGCTGAAATTACAACCTGTTTACACATGTTTACAAAACCAAGGATGGGAGTGGTGGGCGTCCGAAGAGTTCGAAATGACAACCCAATAACATACGAACAATAAGCCAAAAATGTTTAATGTCATATCGATAAATTTACATTGCGTAACACCGAATAGTGCGCCGGCGTCTCGGGCGGTACTGGTGTGTGCCGCTCGGGACGCGGGCTGCGGGGGCGGGCGGGCCCCCCCCTGCGGGCCCCGGGCCGCTAGACGAACCACTCGTCCTTGTGCGGCGCGGCGCTCAGGCCGCTCGCCGCAGGCGGCCCGCCCGCGCCGCCCCGCACGGGCCCGCAGGGAGCGGCGGGTTTCCCGGCAGCCGCGTCGCGCCCTCGCCGCCCGCGCTCCCGCTGCCACCGCCGCCGTTACTGCTCGCCATCTCTTGCACTGCTGGCGGACATGCACCGTTAATACCTTCACATCATGATTAGGACATATCTAGTTACGGGAAACTAACTAAGGTCTTTCTTTTTTCAAATGTCAACGTCATAAAATTGAAAACAAACGAAAACCATAATATTATAATTTAAGGATTTGTCTAAGATAGGAAAAACGTCAATTACAGGCTTTAGTTCGACTAGTTGCAATTTTATGCCGAAAAATGCATCAGTAGAGAGCAATCAAACTGGATCGCTGTAGATGTGCACTTCGTAAGTAAAAAAAAATAAAGAGTACGACTTGGGGCTCATCCTCCTTGGTGTATTTCTTTTCAGTTAAGACGATTGTATATGATGAAGTACGTGACTATACACTATATAATATTATGTAACTCTTATACACATACCTAAGCAATTTAATAACAGCGAAGTATGCCGCCACAGCCTGCAATTTCACCAACCCAACCATTTCGACGTTTAATAAAGACACTAATTTAACTTGCCAGTCAACTACCGTACCGTCACGCTAGTGTTGGTGAGCGTACTTACAATGTAAACGCGTGCGCTGATTGTTGGCACGGTGGCGGCACGCGCAGCAGGCGGCGACGACGGCCACAATGGCCGCCAACACCGCCCCCCCCGTGCCTATCGCCACCCAAGTGCTGTTCGCGCCGCTACCGCCGCTGTCTGGAATATTGTATCACCATGTTTATATCACACCAGCTTAAAAACACTTCTATACTGAGCTTACATTTTTTCAACACAATTTTATAAGCTTCACTTGTCTCTAAGTATGTAAACAAACCTTGGAAGTCAATTTTAGTCAATGTGTGTGTGGTGAAGGTAGATAATGGAACTCTTCAGTGGCTACCAGTAGACCCTTCGAGTTTGGGTTCATATGATTCGTTTTGACGAGTCCAATAGATTAGGCTTAGTAACGATGGTCTGATGATGAAGCTGGACAGAAGGGGGTGGACAGTTCATTTTTTTTACTGTTTATTTCAGTTTGCCATTAAAGCACGTTTTTTTTTGTTTTACTAAACTATAGTAATTTACTTTTAATGAAAATAAACTGCCTGGGGGCGGAGAGAAGGATTAATGTTACAACCTCTCAACTTTAGTAAACAAATAGTTACACGATACATACGATACGATATATGAAACTAACTGAAAGGGAAGCCGCAATATCTACGGAGTTGGAATAGTTATAGGAACCAACTGACAAACTGAACAGCTCTTGCTTTCATTAAAATGGCAGCAGGCTGTTAAAAATAGTTTTTTTTTCTAAAAATAAAATTTAAAATATATGCCAAAGACAATAACAAAGACAACAAGAAATAAACAGTGAGTGTTTTAGAAAGTTCACAAGAAAGATCACACGGTCAACAAAAGACTTTTGACATCGGATATTAAGGGATTCCGTATTTTGTTGCATGTAACTGGTATTCTAAAATAAATGTTTTCTGCACCACGAAAGTATATTAGCCACTTCCCAAAACAAGGATTGCAAACATAAAATGTTTAATGTTTTGAATTTCTTCTAACATCCCTGGCAGACAGACAAAAAATAAAATCAGACACGATGACACAAGTTACAAAAAGTTTATTAACTAAAAGATAATATGACGACACAAAAAATAAAAAGATTAATTAGATCTCATATTAAAAAAAACTTGGGTGTCTGAATAAACAGCAGAATTGTCCGTTGCTATCTTATGTTGACTGTTGGCAGCATTCAGGAGAATCTTTAGCAGGATCTTTTGCAGCAACACATGCCACAGCTAGTCGTTACTAGCAGTGATACTTGTTGCTGCAGTGGTATTTATTGCTGCAGTGTTTGCTTCTGCAGTGGTATTTGTTGCTGCCGTATTTGCTTCTGCAGTGGTATTTATTGCTGCCGTGTTTGCTTCTCCAGTGGTATTTGTTGCTGCCGTGTTTGCTTCTGGAGTGGTATTTGTTTCTGCCGTGTTTGCTTCTGCAGTGGTATTTGTTGCTGCCGTGTTTGCTTCTGCAGTGGTATTTGTTTCTGCCGTGTTTGCTTCTGCAGTGGTATTTGTTGCTGCCGTGTTTGCTTCTGCAGTGGTATTTGTTTCTGCCGTGTTTGCTTCTGCAGTGGTATTTGTTTCCGTAATGTTGTTCAGTGCCGCAGCGGTATTTATTTCTGCAGTGGTGTTCAGTGCCGCAGTGGTTATCTCTGAAATCATGGCACCGAGTTTTAAACAATGCTGCTTATATAGTTTGACTGCGCCATCTTTTGTTCATAAACTTGTGAATGTGCATGGAATAGAAATCAGTGATGAGGCAGTCAAGCGAACTAAAGACAGTTACAAAATGTACGTAGTAAGTGCATAAGCTATTTAAAACTAAACAGGTAAGCTGTACCAAACAAAAAATCTATGCAAGAAATACAAATAAAAGGGAGCTTGAGAACTAATATCTTGACACATCTCACATATGGCCGTCTGATCCCAAACTAGGCAGATCCTGTACTATAAGAATCAGACTGCTGATAAACATACTTATATATTAATAAATGCATACATATTGTAGATAAATTACACCCAGACATAAAACTAATTATCGTGCTCATCACACCACTATTTGTTAATTGGGTGGGAATCGAACCAACGACCTCTGGCTCAGTAGACAGGATCACTAACCACTAGACCAACGGGTCAGTCATTAATTAGTTAATAACAATATTCGTCATGTATTCTGAGCAAAAAAACTAGTACAAAACGAACTTCAGCTTCTCTGCTGCTAGATGCTCAGTTTAAGTGGGAATGGACCTCGTTTAGTTACTTTGTTTCGCAGTGAATTCTCATGAAATGCAACAGAGAAACCGCGAAGCATGAACCATTTGCCATTTTTAGATATTGGTTTCTGGATAAGCATTTTTTGATACAGTAATATATGGAGTGCTTATCAAAAGGAACGGAGAGTTAACAAATTCAAATTCAATATCTTCATTTAATAAAATTGGTCATCAATGATTAAAAATCGTCAATTTAAAAAAAAATGTTATAAATAAATATACATCAACACACACAGAGTCACTGCAACAATTTTAATTTTTTTTTTGTTTTTTGGGTTTTTTTTTTTTAAAGACAACTCCCGCATTAGGAATTACTCCTGTGTCGCGGGGGACTTTACAAACATACAAACGACGGACACAAAGAACACCCAGACTCAGGTTGGAATCGAACCCACGACCTGTAGCATAGCAGTCAGGGTCACTAACCACTAAGCCAACAAGCCAGTCAACAACCAACAATAGGTTGGTACCCTTCTTTGAGTTGAAGTCCGAAATAAGCAGACAGGTTTATTCAGGACAAGGTACACAATTATTCTTGCCGCAAACCGTCTATAGTTTTTGATATTGACATCTGATTTTACTCGCTTCGAGTAGTAGTTTTCGGAAGGAAGCAATAAAAAAATTAAAGATAAAAACTCTAATGGCTAAGACAACTGCTTCTACATAAGCCTTCTACATAATAATTATTTTGTATGACTCACCCACATCGGGATTTTTTAATACTATAAATGTAAAAATATGTTTGTTGGTTTGCTGCTTTTAACGTAGGAACAAATCAACGCAATCTTTTGAAAGTAGGAACAAATCAACGCAATCTTTTGGAAGTAGGAACAAATCAACGCAATCTTTTGAAAGTAGGAACAAATCAACGCAATCTTTTGGAAGTAGGAACAAATCAACGCAATCTTTTGGAAGTAGGAACAAATCAACGCAATCTTTTGGAAGTAGGAATAGTTTATGAGCAGTAGAGTACACATAGTACTTTGTACACACAAAAGACACAGATCCTGAGGCAGCCATTTAGTTGAACATACAATAATTGTGCGAAATACCTATACAAAAAGATCATTTTTCATTCTATAGAGTTTGAAATAATTTCCAGAATAGATAATAATAATAATAATAATAATAACTCCACACATCTCACACACGGCCGTCTGATCCCAAACTAAGCAAAGCCTGTACTATGGTAACCAGACTGCTGATACACATAATTATATATTTTTAAATACATACATATTATAGATAAATTACACCCAGACACAGAACAAATTTTCGTGCTCATCACACAATTATTTGTCCTGAGTGGGAATCGAACCCACGACCTCTGGCTTAGTGGTCAGGGTCACTAACCACTAGACCAACAGGCCAGTCAGATGGAATAGTCTTGAATTTTGCGACTATTCTTATACAAGGTGTGTTTATACTGAGCTTGCTACAGTTTGCAGTTAAGAAATAGGTCTATTTTTCGACATTATTAATCTTTTGTGCTAGTATGTGAGAGGATCTGTAATTGTTCCTATATAACGTCATAAATCCTGACCTGGGCAAAGTACGGCGGTATCTTCATCGGAGCCATCGGCGCAGTGGTCTACACCATCGCAGGTGAGGTCTGCACTCACGCAGAACTCACGCTGCTTACACCGGAACTCCTTGCACCCATGTTCTGGAACAATAAGAAAATCTAAGATACATTTACAGAATAATTCTTTGCCAATCAACCGTATGTAAATATCGTTGAACACTTTTAGACTGACAGAAAAAACAAACAAATAAATTATTAATATCTCTTTATTCCAGTTCTATCTTCGTAAAAACCGAGGCAATATATTTCAAGCTGCATGTTTTTTCTTGCGTTGCTTGCGTTAGCACTGTCTCAGCTGAAATGCATATGTACATTTATATAAACTATTGATTCGATCTCCGATAATGTTACCTAACAAGATACGCACTTGTGACTCTTGAGTTGCAGGTGTTCATGGGTGACGGTAGTCACTTACCATCAGGTGACGCGTCTGCTCGTTTGCCCCCTATAATATAAAAAAAAAATATATTATACACATCTAAAGGTGAGGTCTCGGTAAGGGTGCATTTTTTAAAATTGGATTTTTTTTTTATGCAAGTAGCAACTCTGGAATTTGACAGCTGTCACCTCTGTTTATTCCGATTATTAAAAATGGAGCGCTTTTCGAAAAAACAACGCGTTATAATTGTGAAAACTTATTAAAAAAATTGGGAAAGTTACGCTGAAACCGCTCGCAAACTTCGCCAAATTTTCAGCCGAGAAAGTGCACCTAATGTGTCAACCATTCAAAGAGTGGTCAAAATTTAAAAAAACTGGGTCGATTATGAATAAGAATCCTTTGCGTCAACGTACCGGTTGGTCTCTTGAAGACATTGCTGCTGTAAACGAGAGTGTCGCCAAAAAACCCGAAAACATCAATTCGGCATCGTTCTCAACAACTTCAAATTTCACGAAGCACTACGCAGCGAATTTTGACTAAAGACCTTCATGCGTACAAAGTTCAGCTAACTCAGGAGCTCAAAGCAACAGACCACGGAAAGAGCCGGCAATCCGTTCAATGGGTAATGGAGCAAAGTGAAGTCGATGCCAATTTTTCGAAAAAAGTAATTTTCTCTGATGAAGCGCATTTCCATATGAATGGCTTCGTGAATACACAAAATTTTCGAATTTGGGACTCAGAAAATCCTCATGCAATCCATGAGAAATAAATGCACCCACAACGTGGCGTGTCAGGCGGCGTGATTGGACCTTACTCTTTTGAAAATGAGGCCGAAATTGCAGTGACTGAACGGCATTCGTTACAGGATTATGATAACGGACTTCTTGTGGCCTCAACTGGACGGCATGAATCTGGACAACATGTGGTTTCAGCAGGACAGCGCAACCTGCCACACCGCGCATGAAACTATCGACTTATTGCAGCAATGATTTCCAGAACACATTATCTCACGAAATTCTGATGTCAACTGGCCACCAAGATCGTGCGATTTAACGCCGTGCTATTTTTTTCTTTAGGGTTTTGTAAAATCTCGGGTTAATGCGAATAAACCCGAAACAATTCCTGAGCTCAAATCGGAAATCCAACGCGTCATCGGTGAGATACAGCCACATCTCTGTGCAAGAGTCATGGAAAATTTCATGAAAAGAGTAATGGCCTGTCATCGGAGCCGTGGGGGTCATTTGCTGGATATTTTATTCCATACTTAATCGGAACATGTCTTCTTTACAATAGAATAAAAATATCACAACTCTGTCATAAAATACTTGTTTTTATTTTAAAATGAAAAAGTGCACTCTTACTGAGACACCCGATATATAGTAGCCACTTGAAGGTATTTAGATAGGAGTTCTACAACAGAAAAGATCTAATAAAAATCACGCATTTCATTTTAAAAATATACTACTAAAGTATTTCGTATGAAAGGAACATGTTGAGTTCCGATAGTGTATCGCAGGCACATTGGCATCGAAGCGAACTGACCCGAATGTCTGTTGGTGATCGGTACACAAATTGTCATACGCTTACAGGAAGTTCTACGACACATTGGTTTTCTAAAGCACGTGGGGGCTGCTAAACGAGAGAAGACTAAATCGAAAACATAATCTACGAATGCATGAGATTTTGAATTAGAGCCTTGGCAACATTCATGGAGCTCTCACTAGTATTAAAATACTATACCAGGTCTGCTATCGGGCGGTTTAAATGAAGACATCCCTACCCTGCCTGCTTAATTTAAGTTATTATTTATAGGGCACAGAACCACCTTTGGCTTACGACTTAAAGCGCACCATATAAAACAATCAAGATCATGACATAATCCTAAATAAAATAAGCCGAGATTTTCTCTTGAATGACAATACGCAATTTTCGAGTAAAATTTTATAACATATCAAATTTGGCCCCATTACATTAAAAGAATTAGAAAGCCCCACCTAAAAGTTTAAGAATTACATTTGATAGAACACCTTTTCGAAGTTTTGATGCTGTTTTAATAAAGATTAGATATTAATTATTATTACAACAGTATAACAACTTCGCCACCACACCTACCATCCTATTAAAAATATTATTCAAAGATACAATTCATCGGAATCTTTATTCACAAATATAAGGAATAATATACTTGTTGATCAGGAAATGAAGGGAAAATACGACTTCCTATCTTTGCGGAATTATTAACAATGGTTGGGAAAACTGGAAATTATATAGACGGTGATCAAGCACTTACTGTTTTTTGTACTGATAAAAATTCATGTTATTGATTTCTATGTTTGTAACAAAGAGAGTAATGGGGCGAGGTAAGACGTCAGATCATTTAAAACAAACTTTTATCATCATTTAAAACAATAATGAATAAAACAAACAACATTTTAGCGGACAGCGGCAAACTGATCGTTGAAAAAAAAAGTAATAGCAAACTAAACAAAAACAAGAGCAAACTGTTAATCGCTCAAAATATATCTGAATATTTAAAACTCGTCACTTACAACCGGACAATCAAATTGCTGACGCAGTGTTGGCGACAAAATTGGGTATTCATCGGCGGGGAAAAATTCTACCAAAAGACTCGGAACAATGGCGACTGCGTAACGAGCCCCAACCAAATACCCGGCGATACGGTTAATGTTAATCGCCCGCCCACCACCAACCTTTAATTGTGTCCTGCAAAATTTCTAAAAGCTATAAAACTTCGGTAAGGAAAACAGTCAGTGGAGATGTTCACGAAGGAGCTTTTGATCTCTAAAGGGAGATTGTTCCTCCCTAGCGTATACATTAGTGTGCAGGTAGGCGATAAGGGTGGTGTTTGCGTTCACCGTGGCATGTATGAAATGCATTGTTTAAAATTTTATTCCGTCGTCTCTGGCGGTGTCGCATCCCGTGTTTTTGTTGCATAATTCAATGGCATGTGAGCGCTTAACATATTGTACTTTGTGAGCAAGCCTGGAGCGTTGAGCGGAATTTTAAAACTGCCAGCATGAGTATAATTTTAAACGCATTGTTACGAAGTTGAAGATTATGTTTAATGAAGAATTTGTGTTGGATCAGTGGAATTTGCAGGTACAAAGGAAAAACCTGAGGAGTACTATGTTTTGTTTTTGGTTTAAATTATACGTGAGCTGAGAAATATTCACTCTAGTTCTTTGCTTGTATTGGAACATGTGTAATGTCCCACCCGATCCATTGAGAATATAAAGGTGTGTCCTTTATATCCTCAATGTCACTGACTTTTTTAAGTTCCTTAGTCACTGCTTAAAATCCACAGACCAAGTACATTTAAACCACAATGTGTCAACAAACAAATAACAGCACTACATTGGCAGCAGATTCATTAAAACAAATGTCATAAGTGGACAAATACGGAAATCTTCACACGTATCTTAAATGTCTGAGTGAATGGCAACGTATCTTAAGAAATATGCAACCGATCTCCGAGAAGGTGCAAAATTGTCCATTGGCTAGCAAGTTCTCGAGGGGTCGCTTACGAAGTATTTCTTAATGGTTGAAGTTGGGAATACACTTCATTATCGAGAGCTATATGGACTAAGTTGCAGTCGACACATGCACGACAAGTTTCCATGTATCGCGCGAACGTTTGATTTGTTTAGTTTTGTTCGAACGGGGTTACCAGGATAAGTTATTACACTAGTTGTTTAACTCAAAAATGAATTGTTAAACTTAGTAATTTGGTGCTAACATTCACATGTAACCTAGAACATAAATAAAATTAGAGAATTTTTTAATTCAACTCTATTTTTGCTCTTTGATTGATACGTTCTTTGGGATATTATTGATATTGTTAAATTTATCTTTGACATTTAAGAGTCCAGATTATAACGTTTAGGATTCTACACAAAAGGTTAGAAAAAAACGTTAAAAAAATAGTTGAAAACGTAATCAAACATAAGATTCTACTGGAACAAAGTATAATACAATTTAACTTAAACTGTTAGTCTCTCAACGATCTATTTAATTTGATCAGTTTCAATTCCAATACAATGATAAATGAAATTAAACTTTATTCAATGTTCTCATAGATAGAGGCTCAAATTTACGTTCGCAACATAAAAATGATACGAGGTCTTATCCAGGCCAGATCGGTTTAATGTGGCTGCTTTATTGCCTCGATAACTGCCATTCGATACACACATTGTTTTTAATGTCGTTGGTGGTTGATACATTCAGCACCATCCGTGCAAAAAGATTGTTTAAAATTCAATATCAGTGATAGGTTCGCCACTTCTATACGTTGGAAATTTAATATTGTAAACATTACTGCTTGTTTACTTCTTTTCTAACGTACTATATAGTTACCCATGACATCCCTCTTACTTTTAGGAAGTACCTTCATTATATTAAACTATTTTAATACTACTATTGTAGATACTTCACGTATTCCTAACCACCCCATTCTTACCTCTCAGATAATATCATTCGCTTTACCTAGATACTATATTTATTATTTCATTGTTCCCGTTCTAAATATTTTTGGTACACCACCAGCTACCGATTACTTTCCTCTGTTGTTTCCATACAAAGGTTGTCTGGAAGACATCGCTATTAGCGATAAGACCGCCCATTGTACTTGCCGCTTAGTATAAACTAACTAATTATGTTTAATTTCTGTTCAACTATGGTTTACAATAAAGAATGTTCTATCTATCTGCTTTTAATCGTTGCGGAAGTTTGATCACGTTTCTTAGCGATGCTTGGTGCAATTTGAAAATTTTTAGTAGTTATTTGTTTTTTGAATATGATTCGATCTTTCATCATCAATGGTTTAGACACATTATTAAATACAATTTTTAAGGTTTGTCGCTTTTCAGTTTCGTGATACCATTCCCCTGTAGCATTGTACTTTCTTTTATGGTCGACTGAGCTTCAGATATTTTTATTCAATCTGAAATATCGCGAAGACGAAGATTCGGACAAAGGCAGTTATTTCTTCGAAGGGCTTTGATAAGGTGTGTATTGAGTTTTGGGCGAATTTGCGAAAGTACTTAATGTTTTGGTATTAAATGTTCCTATTTTTTATTAATTCGTAGTAATAGGTAGTGTTGTGTTTCTTTTAATCTTGGTTTTGTCTGAACACGAAAACTAAACCAAGTCCTGAGTCCAGTCAAATTTTGTTTAAATTCTTTTGGTTAACATATACACCTACATAAATGTATAATTTTACTTTTTAGCAGACCATAAACATAAATTAATTATCGGTTCACCTACGTTAAAAGAACACCACACATGCGGACTTCTAAAATTTAAATGATGTCATCATGTAGAAAAATAACTATGAGAAAATAATGCCTTTTAGTGATACAATACATAATATTGAAACGCCACAAAGTGGTTGACTGAATCCAACTATACCCATTGCCCTAGTTTAAGTAGCGTAGAGAAGTAGTGGCTTTACTTATACGACCTTTGTTTTAGTACACTATAAAGCTCAAATGCCCTAAAATGATCTTAAAAACGCTGCACGAACAAGAGGTTCTTACTCACCTTATTTTATACTCAACAAAATCGGCTACACGCTATAAATCAGCTCACGAAATTCAACTTGGAATAAAAATATCTATTAAAGTCTATCTTATATCCCCGATTCATGTTTTCAATCGTGTTCGTCTTCCTTTCTGATCCTACTAAGGTCTTCACATGTTCTAAATCCTTTGGAGTATGTTTTTCTACTCGGCGAAGTGGAAAATCAAATTGGTGTTGTTTGCTCAAAGGTGTAGACGAAACAGTTCTGCTTCAATGTTTTAGACAACTTAATTGCTTCCTTTGTCTCTCGTATTCATATGCATACTTGAGCGAAAGAGATGTGTCTTTGGATGTAATTAAATTTCTGGGATATCTTCGTGCCTTTGCCTTTGAAATATTTAAGATAATAATGTTAGTGTTCTTTGAAATAGATGCCTATGTGCAAATTAAAATCTTATAGATTGCTCCGTAGATATACGTAATTGCATACATATAAGAGTGTCTCTGTATTTAGTACTGTTAGAGATCGGATAATCGGATGCATATTTACCTAAAGTTATTTTTTGCATAACAAATTATGGAAGCGGCTTCTAAGTATATTTTTATTTACGAATGCAGTTGTACGCACTCTTACAAAATGCTTACATTTCCTGGGGTTTAATAGGCCCGATTTGACACTTGTTAGAAACGTAATAAGGTTGTTTTTGCTTCGTCAAAAATCACTGACAATAAAAGTAGGGAAAAGCAACCATTATACGTTGTAACAGAGCAAGTGTCATTTGTGTCAAGCTGGGGTTTATTACATCTCACGGAGTATAGGTTAAATAAATACATACAAAAATAAACACTTAAATTTGAATTTCCTGGAATCGCGGGATTCTTTCGATAAAAAAGTGCTTTCCATAATAGCCAACATCTCAACTTTAGGTAAATATGCATCCGAATATCCGATCTCTAGTACTGATGTATGATGAAACCGTATTGCCGAATAAGCGTTTTTACTTTGCTTTGCCGAGCTAGAGGTCATGGGCTCGATTACCACCCAGGACAAATTATTGTGTGATGAGCACGATCATTTTGTTCTGTCTCTGGCTATAATTTATCTATAATATATAAGTTATTTAGAAATATATAAGTATGTTTATCAGTTGTCTGGTTACCATAGTACAGGCTCTGCCTAGTTTGAGATCAGACGGCCGTTTGTGAGATGTGTCAAGTTGTTATTATTATTTTATAACTGTTAGAAAAAGCCGATTAATTGCCATCGCGTGTGCTCTCTCGCTCGTTTGTTTTATAATTCCTTGGTCCCACCAATAAAATTTTAATTGTCTATCAGCCGTATTCTTTGACCGACTTCCCAACTTCTGCTTCTGATGAATGAAAATCAGGCTGAAAAATTACCTATTAAAATCCTACTGAAGAATATGTAATATATAACTTAATTGTAGGTACTAGAACATAGTCAATGTCCCTAGACTTTGGGTGAATAACCAATAATTATCACAAATAAATTAAGGATTTTTTTTGTTTTTTATAAAAAGACAACTCCCGCGTTAGGAATTACTCCAGTGTCGCGGGGGATGTTACAAACATACAAACAACGGTCACAAAGAACACCCAGACTCGGGTGGGAATCGAACCCACGACCTATGGCATAGCAGTCAGGGTCGCTAACCACTAGACCAACAGGCCAGGAATTGTTTAAGAAATTGTAAACAGATCAGCATTTTTTAAGGTCAAATGGGAGTAGATTAGCCCTACAGAAGATTGCGGCTAGTACTAGCGTACTGATCTTATAATCTGCTGTTTAGTACAGTGACATGACATGGCAAGAGGAGAATAGGTTGGCAGTGAACAAGTGACACCTGTGGTCACTGTCATATGGTGATGCCCACAGATCAAGGGAGATTTGTTAAGTAGGCGTGGCGCGTGTGCCCGTCTTGAATCGAGTGTCAACCAGGGATCGCGTCATTTCTCTAACATTTTGTCTATACTACGAAATGCTGCGTTGTTCAATGTTCTACGTAACTACAATAATATAAAAATAATGTGCACGGATGGTTGTGGGTTCGAATCCCACACGGGACAAAAATTTGTGTGATCCACAAATAGCCGTCCCGAGTCTGGGTGTTCTTTGTGTCCGTTGTTTGAATGTTTGTGAAGCCCCCTGCGACACAGGAACATTCCTAATACGCGAGTTGTCTTTAAAAAAAAAAAAAATTAAACTATATTTGTCCATAATAATCGATAAGCAAATATGGTACACTGATATTTATGATGATGAAATATTAAATTTGCCATATTATTAAAACAAAAACCATTGCTGGCCTGGTACGGCTTACATAATAAATCATACTGTTAGCGACGCAATGTATGAGTTCCTTTCCCGATTCTCTCACTAGCACATTATGCTCGTAATGCAGCCGCAGCTGGCTCCCGTAAACTAGGGATGAGCACATGATACGTCGCTTTTGTTTCTTACGATTTTTTTATTATGCCTGAAAGTCGAGTCAAGTACACATTTTAGCTTATGTTTATCTAATGAACTTTAAAATATATGAATATCAACGTATAGTGTCAAATTATGCAGATATACTTTTAGTGTTGTGTTATTTTTATTTTAGATTTCCAAAAGATCTAGAAGATCAAAAAAAAAAGGGAAAGTTCCCAACAAAAAAGCAATGTCTAGTGAAGACCCTGCTGTAATGAAAAAATATATTGAATGCATTATTTATCAAAAACCAATTTCAAGCGGCATATGTTAAACAAGTATTAGCATTTTACTGGTCATTAAAATCATTTGCTTACTAGTAGGTTTCCCTAAACGGTAATAGCGCTGGTTTATCTCAAACATATTTTTTTTACACTAAATGTGCCGTTTTATTTAATCGTATTTCATCTTAACTAACAAAAAAAAAAACAACAAACAAACAAAAACTAAAAGTTTCACATTTAAAAAAAGAACCCAGTAAGTTCCATAGACCTTTCCTAAGATAGAATTTCGATAATTTTATACTTAATTTTTGTAATTGAAATCACTAGCGTATATGAAATATAAATTGCTTTTGCACAGCACAACGATAATTATTGATATCTATGTGAGTGTAAGGCGGACGGTTACTCTAAATAAATGCTATTTCTTACACGCTAATCTGTTTATTCGATTGTCAAGCACTCATTGACTAGTTGATATCGTATACACTTAAGTGCGTGTGAGTCTACGCATCTATTGGTTTTGTTGAACTGCATATTTATATAGTTGTAAGCTAATGGAAGGGACAATTTGGAGACAGCGGTTTTCTTTTATTTCGATCTAAAAGGCAAATCTCTTCTGTTTATCTGTGGAGATGCCCAACATCGTGTGTGTTTATTTGCGTGACTGTAAATGATTGGACGGGAAATGAATCCAAAGAATCACAAAATAAATGTTCCAATAAGAAGTAGAATAAAATTCTTCTTTTCTTTCTCCAAAGCTGGATTGGTAGAGAATGCCTAAGCATTAAGTCCGCATTTGTACCAAAGGTGCTTAAATTTAAATAAATAAAAGAATAAGCTTTATTCCATCAGCTTAATTAAGTTGAGGAAAAATTTAAAAGCAATATCAATTAGAACCATTACGATCATTAGGATCATCAATATAATGAACATTTCGAATTTGGCTAACGCAAATCATTAATTATTAAAAGCTTTATGATGACTTTAATAGCCTTTTGTTTTATAAACAGGGGAAATAAATGAAAACCAACGAGTTGAAACAGAGAAAAACGTGAGCTCAATATTAAACTCGGTGAAGGAACTGAATTGACTGTTAACGGATGTCGTTTCCATCAGATTAGGTTGGTTTGTTAGGTGTTAAGTTACTGAGATATTTGCAGATAACACTTTTTCTTACTTGATTTTTTTTTTAATAGTTGACGTTTATAATACTGTAAGGTTGTAATTTTATGAAATTTATCGAAGAAACTAGCAACCAACCCCGGTTTCGCACGGTATGCAATTTACACGAAGTGCAATAAATAGTGAGTTATGCAATTTGTTGACGCGTTCTTTAGTTTTTTTAAATAACCTTTAGCACGCGTCGTAGATATAGCTTCCTAAAGATTACCCTCTTGCAAATTTTACCTCTTAATAATATTAGTATAGATATTGGTGCCGATTCCATTGCACACTTACTAAACTAAAACCGAACTTAATTTCTTCATATGAAATCAACCTTGTCTTCTTCGTAAAAAGGTCTATTTGTTACTGGCATCTATTTCTCAGCGCCACTAAATTTCACTAAAACCTGTCAACGTATACGCATCTTTATTTTCACGAAGCGAGAGTCCCTATTTAATCAAATGCCGTATAATTGCCACGCAGTGATAGTCTCCAATTATTCCAATGCTGTATAAAAGCTTGTTGAAAACGAACTAAGATTACGTTATTTTAATCGACACCTAAGAAGACGCTTACTAAAAACACAGAGCAAAGGAGAGAGCATTCAACGGATAGCGGCTCTCGCTACGTGGTATTAAAGTTAATTTATGCATGTCAGACCATAGTCGACTAATAAATTGCTTATTTCGATAGCAACATATGTTACCTACTTGTTTAAATTTGAAATAAGACCTTGTTTCGAAGTGATAAGGCGAAGAAAATTCAGTCAGAATATAGTTTAGAGAGTGATGTAACAGAATCGGCACCATTAGTGATGTTTCGTTAGCTGACAATCGAAGTCAGTGGCGTACATGTGAGGCCTGTGTCAAGCAGTGGACGATGAAAGGCTGATGATGATGATGAGATAATAGTATAGAGAGACAAGTGGCTCTAATGTCCCATAGAGAAAAGCATGGTGACATTAGACACTGCAGCGGCCGTTATAAACACCTCATTTGAAAACAAAATATTTTGACACCAATGGTCTAAAAACGTATTAAAAGGAGTGTTAAAGCTTTTGACATTGTATTATCCTTACCAGGTCAGTAAATAGGTAAACAATTTTGATTACATAGCTGACAAATGAAAATATAAAATTTTTCATGTAATTAAATGGTCGAAATCGATATCGTGTCATGGCAACAAATAGAAGATTTACCGAAAAAAGTTTCTAACAAAAACGTATAAAAGGGGATGGAATGTGTTACGAACTGTCCTGTCGGCTGTTTGTTCGAATAAATAAACATTTGGCGAAATTAAAGAGGGAACCGATCCGGGGGCGTTCGCCGCGTTCATATAGAATTCTCGTTATTTTCACATTTATTGGGACAAATAAATGGCTATCGGATATTGCTTCATCTTTAGTCTAGTAGACTGTAGTGTTTTTTTTATCTTTTTAAGTACGTAATATAACGTATTAGTTGATCATTTCGAAAATTAATGTTACTCCTAATGATATGCTGATCTGGCCAAGTGATCATGCATGGCGGGCTGCAGCCCAATCTTCAAGGCAGCCGTCTAAATAAAAAGAGAAAACTATAATAACAATTACTGGTAACATAATTAAAAGCCTAGTCAGCAAACAGATGCGTCTCACAATGACGCGGCAGGCGGCTTTACCCCTTGATAAAGCGCCCCTGTCAGACTCGAACCATTCGGGCATTCCCCGAAATACACACATGAATACAATCTTTAATAAATTAGGCATGGTATCAAAGAAGTCTTAGGTATTGATAGAGTTATATAGGTCATCTGAGAGCACTATGTAATCAAAAAAAGGATTAAACTCAGTGCAACTTGTAGCAACATTGCAAATTCTAACAAATTTTATTCATTCCGTCTCACATCTGTTTTTCTTTCATCTGCACAGTGGAAATTGGAAGTGCACGAGTGATTAAACAATTTAAGGAACCCTGAGAGGGAACGGGAGGAAATTGAAGTAATTTAGTTGAGTTGTCTGTGCTTAGTTGCGTTGGCTCGCTTCCTGTTATTGTGATCTGCACTGTAATAATATTCGACTCAGTTTCGTGTGAAAGATGTTCCGCAATTAAGTCTTTAGTTTCTGTTTTACTCGTAGTTCTTTGAATAACGATCGCTGTTTCGAGTTGCCTTGTTTTAAACTAGGCTTTGTAATTTCAGTCAAATAAATATGTTTTATGTTTTCTGATGAAAATTAAAGGTAGAACTTAATTTTGAATAAACTACATTAATTCATATTAATCCATATCTTATTTCAATTAAATATTACTAAGTTTATGATTATAAGATCTAGGCATTATTTTAGATAGTAAGCTCACTTTCAATTCACATATGGAACGAGTAAACGCGCATCAAATATGCTAGTATTTATAATCAGGAACGGTAAGATTTTTCGTAAGGCGGAAACTAAGATGTTGCTTTATAACAGCCTTGTTAGAAGCATTCTAAAATACGGTACCGTAGTTTGGCGTCCACATTACGCAGTCCATGTTTTGCGATTAGAACGCATTCAAAAACGGTTTCTATGGCACTTAACTTATTCGATTGGAAAAGTTAAAACAGTTTTTTCCTATCGTGAGAGGCTCTCGCTTTTCAAAATAGATAAACTTGAAACTCGTAGGGAAATCCTTGACCTCATTTTCTTTTATAAATTAATCAATAATAATATACAGTGCCCCGAATTACTGAAAACGATTAATATTAGAGTCCCAGCTCGTTATCCCCGTTCCCAAATTACTCCCTTTTACCCTCCGCTACGTAACACCGTACTTGGATGTAATTCTCCTATCCCACGTATGTGCAAATTAGCGAACGAAAGTAGTAGATGTACTGATATATTTTCAAGTTCTATAAGCAAATTTCGCAGGGACATAAAATTGTACCTTTCTGATAAACCAGCTTTATGTTATTAGTTTACCAACAACCTTCTGTTGTTTTGTTTTATTTAAACAGCTAACTAGCTATATGTAAAAAAAAAAGGAAATATTAGAGCATGCGGTGTTTGCTCATAAATGGTTGTACATTTAGAATAAGTATGTGTATAATAGTTTAAGTCCATGAAAATAATAAATGTAACAACTGTCAGCAAACCAAATAAATAAATAACGGTATCAAAATTTGAAATCAAATTAGTTCTATCTATTTATCTTTTACAAAAAAAACATTTAAGAAGGCAAGTGCGGAATCTCATAACTTAAAAGTGGTTAAAGCATATTATTATATAGCAATTTTAGACTTTTTTATTTTCAAAGCCCGAAAATAATGTTTTTTTAAATCGTTGATACTGAGACTATATAATTAATTACATCATAAAACATTATATAAAACATATATATCATAAAACATTTGAATTTTACTTTATGCTTGAATTTCATGTAATAAGTTATTGAACACTTTGAATGATGGTTCCCTGCTAAGGCTATAACTGTGATTTAGTATATTGCATTCTCCTATTGCATGGATAAATATATTTATTAAATTTTCTTCCGTTCATATTGTTTTCCTCTAATACAAAGAAATCACATCAATTTTAACTGTGGGAGAACCATGCTTCGGCATGTATGGGCCGGCTCGACCTCAGGGATAGAAAACCGGCATTTAAGCAATGTTGCATTGTGTTTCGCCGAGTGAGTGAGGTTACCGGAGGCCCTAACCCTTCCCTCTCCCCCTTGTCTCCTCCTTCCTGCACTCCCTCCACCTTAAAGTAGTCACTTACCATCAGGTGACCCGTCTACTCATTTGCCCCCTATCCCATAAAAAATCATACCTGCATTAAACTGAGTATCGACTAACCGCATGAAATTAATATTAGGACCGGTTATCGCATAGTTGGGCATTAGTTCACAGTACCTAATTAAGATTATTTTTGTGTTTCCTCTAATGATATCACTTGCAAATTTATCTGGTTTAAAGGTTATTATGTTTTATTAATATATGTTATACCTACTATAAACTATACAGAGATGCTATAGGTGAAAGTTATAGACATACATACTTGCAGCTTTTCGGGTAAAGAATTGTAGAATTACGTATGCGGCGGACGCTGTGTCTACTCCACGAAACGTATTGCAAAGCCTTTAACGACAGTGAGTCCTAAGAGTATTTGCGTATATCTCCCATGGAGATATCCTCAAACAGTCCCTCATAGCGACACAAAAACAACATTTATTTTCAACAAAGTTTATATACTCACTGGGGTCCTTGACGGCGGTGATGACTAGCCGGAACCCGTTGGCGTCTGTCCCCCAGTTGTCAGTGACGTACTTGAGTGTCACGAAGTTACTGCGCGTGAATAGCGCACCGACCTGCTGCTTGGTGTTGCGGCACGACAGATCAGCCTGGAGGAAAAAAATCGCTGTTGAATATCAAACTTTACAGTCTTTATCAAGGAGCATTTGCTGTTAAAGAAAACGGAGTTAGATTAGAACGAGTAGTGTTTGTTATTTCAGAAACGTGAACAAATTTTTGTAGTATTTCTTAATACATAGGTCCAATTTGAAAAAAAAAGGCGTAATATCACATAACGGAGGCTATATGACTTCGTATGAATAATGTCGTAATGTTAAATGTAGACATATAACTAGCAACCCGCCCCGGCTTCGCACGAGTAGCAGAGACATCTTCAACAATCACCAACATATTTCAACCAATTTACATAAAATCTTAACAAATTATACACCTAAACCATCCTCATGAATCACTCTGTCTATTGGTGAAAAAATTGTGTCTATTAGGGAAAACCGCATGAAAATCCGTTTAATAGTTTTTGAGTTTATCGCGAATAGACCGAGAGACAGATGCGGCGGGAGACTTTGTTTTATAATATGTAGTGATTGTGATGTAGTGAAGATTACGCTATGGTTCATACAAGGTAACACATCAAGCAATTTGGTAAAGCAGCTTAACGCGAGAAATATATTGGACTGACATTATTTAAATTCATCTTCTCGAATGTACCGTTTGCCCAACATGATTTCAATCACAAATTCATTATGAGAAGTAAGCTATAAAATGTCAAGCTATTATCCATAATAATCTAAGAGTAATCTGGATATTTTTATATCTTCATCTGTTGATAATAACGTAGGTATATAAAAACCTATGAACCCATATTCCCTTTAACGTTGTGATGTTAAAGTACCCCCTTATTACCTAATATTACTATCATAAATTATATAATTAGCTGTTTAACGTCATACTTTTGTCACACAGTGTATGTACTTTTATACCAATATTTTATCACCTATATTATACGCCCCAGGGCTTATTTCCATCTGCTTTTCTTGGCTTTATAACGCTTCTAAGAATATCGTAACAAAAAATCCCAAAATAATTTATCTACTATATACTCGTACTACTATCGAACACGAGAGATTCCACCTCGGGGCTAATGGGGCTAACATTTGTATGTATGTCTCTCTATTGTAATTATAACCCTGTTCAAATCTACTACAAACAAACAAACGGACAATTCCATTTGTCACCCAAGATGTATTGGCATGAGTACACACTGGGGAGTGCTAATGTTGCAAACGTTCCTATTGACACATTACAATGTTCTGTTGATCTGTGGTGTCTCACAATGGCTAGATTAAACACTGTGCACTTCTGGGTAGACCGTCTTGAATTACAATGTGATGGTTTATACATTGGTTGAAATCAATCAAACTAGTTCATCATCTTTGAAACTGAGAATATTTCATATCACTGGATGCAAATTCTTACTCGAACGGCGCGGGCGTCAACCACTTATGTTAACTGCCTACAAAAAATGTAAATTGAATTTAAGGACGTCTTACAAATATTGTCATATTTAATTAACTAATTAAATTACTGTTTAATAAGTTGGTATACGTTTTTGGAGACAGGTTAACCCGAAACACACGTGAATATGTACAAGCTTTTATCGTTTAAAAACACAATTTTATTAACTCTACTTGCAACTACATAATAATATGTATATATATTATGTAAACAAATCTTGGAAGTGAAAGATTGTATGTAAGCAGTTCAGATGACTGTTATAGTTTGGCATCTTGGAGCTGATCTGCTGACGGAGCCTCGAGGTGGATAATGGAGCTCTTCAGCAGCCACTAGTAACTTCCTCGAGTTTTGGGCTCACATGAATCGTTTCGAGGAGTCAAATAGATGATGGAGCGAGGTGGTGGATATTGGAACTCTTTTAGTGTCCTATACTTTTTCTATGAATTCCATTTACGCAACTTACTATTCTTAAATATAACTCTGTAGAATATGCTATGCGTAGATAAAAGTGACATTTTAATCAGTTCTATGAAGAAACCACCGGTTCAGAAACTTTTGTCATATTCGAATACAATTATCTCATAAAACTGGTTAATATACCTGTGAGTCAATTTTATTGTTGCATAGACATTATAATACAGAGAGCATTACTTTCCTCTATACAGTTAGTATTTACAAATAACTAGATTTTACTGTATTAGAATACAATTATTTGCCGTATTGTATTGATTGGTAGTCAAATAATAACCTGCAGTAATAGTAGGTATTCAAAGTCAGTAAAAAATAACCACTGAAATAAAAACTAAACCGAAAAGAATCATATTAAACAATCGCTAGTCAAAAATCACGTGTTTTGTTTCTGCGAGTTTCATCTACTATTGCAATAATTAAAACAATTAGTTGTTTGTATGAAAGCAGCAAGCCACCAGAATTGTTTCAATCGGAAACAGTAAAATGAAATGTTGAATCTTTTTTTTTTTCTTTTTAAAAAAAAAGACAACTCCCGCATTAGGATTTACTCCTGTGTCGCGGGGGACTTTACAAACATACAAACAACGGACACAAAGAACACCCAGACTCAGAATATCAATATATCGGCAATACGGAAGCAATTAGTAAATCATTACGGCGTACAAATCTAAAAAGGATAATACTTATGTATGGTATTAATATATTTGTTTTTGTTAATATAATAACAGTTTTAAATTACAATAAAATTTGATTAATGAATGTAAACAACTACAGGTAATTATGTAATTATTGTCACGCGAATTCAATGTCGTATTTAGTTATCAAACCTAACCTAAATATCGTATTTTCTTAAAAATAAATGATTAATATATACACAATTTTATGGCTTAGTGTATGTGAATGACAGTGTTGCCATATGTGTGTGTATATAGCAATGGTACAAAACAGTTTTGAAATGGTGTTAAAAAAAATGCATGTAATGAATATTGATATTCTGCAATAAATATATTATCCTAATATCCGTATAAGTATCAAATATCTAAATATATATCACGTTCAATTTACGGCATTATTAAATGTATGTTTATCGCATCTACATTAAAAAAATAATTTCACATTGTTACACCCGGACTATGGAAGGCGTTGATGAAATATATTGTTTAAATAACGTAATGGCGTTCGATCAGTTATTGGTAGCAACTATATTAAGGGGATTACCTGGCTCAAACCATCTCGTTTGGACTCATTTGAAAGGTCTCATGGAGACCTCGGTGACTGATAATGTCGCCTACCTGATGGTGGACTTCGAAGGTGGGTATAGGATCTCAGTGACAGCCCTGCGTAGAACCATCGAGTTTGGACTCATTTGAAAAGTCCCATGGAGACCTTAGTGACTGATGTTGTCGCCTACCTGATGGCGGACTCCGAAGGTGGGTATAGGATCTCAGTGACAGCACTACGTAGAATCATCGTGTTTGGACTCATTTGAAAAGTCTTACGGAGACCTTGGTGACTGATGATGTCACCTACGTGATGGCGGACTCCGAAGGTGGGTATAGGATCTCAGTGATGGCATTACGTAGAACCATCGTGTTTGGACTCATTTGTAAAGTCTCATGGAGATCTTGGTGACTCATGGTGTCACCTACTTGATGGTGGACTCCGAAGGTGGGTATAGGATCTCAGTGACGGCACTACGTAGAACCATCGTGTTTGGTCTCATTTGAAAGGTCTCATGGAGACCTCGGTGACTGATGATGTTGCCTACCTGATGGTGGACTCCGAAGGTGGGTATAGGATCTCAGTGACAGCACTGCGTAGAACCATCGTGTTTGGACTCATTTGAAAAGTCTCATGGAGACCTTAGTGACTGATGTTGTCGCCTACCTGATGGCGGACTCCGAAGGTGGGTATAGGATCTCAGTGACAGCACTACGTAGAATCATCGTGTTTGGACTCATTTGAAAAGTCTCACGGAGACCTTGGTGACTGGTGATGTCGCCTACCTGATGGCGGACTCCGAAGGTGGGTATAGGATCTCAGTGATGGCACTACGTAGAACCATTGTGTTTGGACTCATTTGTAAAGTCTCATGGAGATCTTGGTGACTCATGGTGTCACCTACTTGATGGTGGACTCCGAAGGTGGGTATAGGATCTCAGTGACGGCACTACGTAGAACCATCGTGTTTGGTTTCATTTGAAAGGTCTCATGGAGACCTAGGTGACTGATGATGTTGCCTACCTGATGGTGGACTCCGAAGGTGGGTATAGGATCTCAGTGACGACACTACGTAGAACCATCGTGTTTGGTCTCATTTGAAAGGTCTCATGGAGATTAGGTTGACTGTGAAAATGACAGTCTTGATTTTGAGAAAAAATAACTAGTTACAGAGAAACTAAAGTATCACTTTTGTTTTTCTGTGGTGTGTTGTTTATTACCAGACTGTAATAGCAAAAATAGTACCTTAGCATACTAAAGTTAGTATTTTTAAGGTAATTAAGAAACCCGAATTACGAAATCAGGAACTTCAGGAGTCAACAGAAACATGATCTGTCTAGTATGATTGTTGATGAGGGGGCAGAGCAAATTATGACAGTAATTTATTCTTTATGCTTCCACTGCGGAATATTTTAGATAAATTATTTTTCAGATATACTATAAATTATTACGTTTGTTATAGATATCTATACACGATAAAACAAAAAAAATATTTAATCATTGTCTTTTGATTGGTACTCCAATCAAAAAACAATGTTTAAAAAATTTGAAAAGAAAATCAATATTAAAATTTTGTAAGCAGTTACTACGCTAACTTTTTCTATAAATTTAAATCGGAAAAAGTTAACAACCAAGACGGGACAGTCTAGTTGGCAGAGTATTCCCCTTTAGATTTTAGCACTCAGAAACTTTTTGAGGACATCAAGCTGTACATTTACATTTCTTTGGTAACCATACCAAATGTAAAAACCATTTCTGTAACAGTCCACAAAAGTTGAGATTCTACCGCAAGCATTTTTCACAAGTTTTTTATGGCAGAAAATATGTTTTTTTTTGTTAATATTATTGCAGGGCATTCCAGAAACCTCGTCGACAGTAACATCGTGGAAAATTTTCATAGAGTGGTTGCTAAATTTGTGGGTAGTAAAAGAGTGAATTACTCGTGCCGGCGTGGATACCAAACTCGTCTGCAGTTAACTTTGACACTAAAAGGTTTCTATAATATATAAAACAATTGTTGGGCAAAGTCCTAAAGGCAAAAGCACCCGTGCACAATTAGTTAAATGTTGAAAACTAGGTCATCCTAACAATTTCCGTTACTGAAAAACGATAAGCACTTACTTGGTAATCATCAGACCTTCAGAATGTAACATGTAGTAGCACCCGTGCACAATTAGGTAAATGTTGAAAGCTATCTCATCCTATTTTTATTGCTGAGAACTGATACGCACTTACCTGGTTATCATCAGACCTTCAGAATGTGTCATGTAGTAGCACCCGTGCATAATTATGTAAATGTTGAAAGCTAGGTTATCTTAATAATTTCCGTTACTGTGAACCGATAAGCACTTATCTGGTCATCATAAGACCTTCAGAATGTGTCATGTAGTAGCACCCGTGCATAATTATGTAAATGTTGAAAGCTAGGTTATCTTAATAATTTCCGTTACTGTGAACCGATAAGCACTTATCTGGTCATCATAAGACCTTCAGAATGTGTCATGTAGTAGCACCCGTGCATAATTATGTAAATGTTGAAAGCTAGGTTATCTTAATAATTTCCGTTACTGTGAACCGATAAGCACTTATCTGGTCATCATAAGACCTTCAGAATGTATCATGCAGTAGCACCCGTGCTCAATTAGATATATTTTAAAAGCTAAGTCATCCTAACTATTTCCGTTACTGAGAACCGATAAGCAGTTATCTGGTCATCATAAGACCTTCAGAATGTGTCATGCAGTAGCACCCGTGCTCAATTAGAGAGAGTATACGAGTAAGACTTCAAAAACTAGAGGTACAAAATGTTAATTAATTCTCTCAGAGAGCGAATGAAATATGCAAAAACGATAACAACTCTGCGACATATCTGTGTTCTTGCTTAATCTTTGGCCCTTAAATTTTTAGTAGGGTCGTTTGTCGGTAGGCGGCGCCAAAGTAACAAATACTAGTACAGAGATCAAACCTTCAAGGTCATTGAGCAGGGTAATAGCCTTAAGTAAATAAAACTTTAAATAAATTGAACAAAACTTTTGTCAAGTCAAACTATGAAATCATCTGTGTAGCTAGAAAATTAAACAACCGAACATAATGTAAACGAGTACATATTTATGGATTACCTTACCAGTGTCCACACTACAAAACTCTTTTCAACATAATACTACTTAATATTACGTTAAAAAGGGTTTTACCCGACACTAAATTTATTTTTAAGCTTATATTACAATCTGATCATAGCCCGACGCGTGTTCCAATCAAGTAACTTATCCTACAATTTCTGCCTATAATACCCATATTCGTGCCGTTCCCACGATGTTCAATCAAGCCTAACGGAGCAAACTATATAAATTGGTGGCACTCGCTTGATCGCTCATGCGCCAGCAATATTTTCTTCATCGAGCCGGGCTTACTGACGATGTCCGGACTATATCGCTGTCATATTTCAGCAAAAACGATAGCGAAGACGTGACGACCCCCGGATTTGAGACCCTCTTCATACATCACGTCTAGCCGGACACCCCTAGCACTCCCACCCCTTTGCATTTCAAAGAATGGACTTGCACTTATTCTTATATACTGCGTTTAATAAAGCTCTCGTTGATATTAAAAATTCTTCCTTAGCTTCAGATTACGGGGAAGAATGAATTAAGAACGGTTTTGTTATGCAAACTATGCCTCGAGCGCCTGTATAAAAGGTTTTAATAGCTATCGCTCGCCTAAAACACGATTTAATTAGTCAGTAAGCAGAATCAGTTTTAACACTTGGAAGTTTGCACAAAATGAGTTAACGAGTTCTCTTTCTGCAACTGCGAAGTTTCCGAGTTCTTGTTTGCCTCTGTCTTGTTAGTTTTACACTTTAGTATTAAAAGGGACTTTTTAGTATTCTACAAAGCCTTCGCGCATTTCCATATTTATTAGCGCGAGGACAATTAGGTGCAATAACTTTTTATTTACGTTGTTTGGTAAATTACCTACATTAAGTAAATTCAAATCCATTTGGAATTGTAAAAATAAGAGTTTTAGGTGCACACCTATATACAAAAAGGCATAAAGATAAAATTGACGACCATGTGCGTATTATGATGGTGAAAATTATTTTTTAAAAAATACACGTTACTTAGCCTATGCTTAGTCTATGCTATACTTAGTCTTCGATTTTAAAACTTATTATAAAATTGCCTTATATTACATTGTCCAATAGGCCTATTTATGAAGGGATGCTTAAGAAAATATGTTTCAATGTTAACTTTTTTCTACAAGTAGTTCATTGCATTAATGCTAATAAAATTGTAACTGCTTATAAAATAATCAGTAGTTGTGTGCGCCGTCACGTGGGTAAAACTATTATTTTCTCTGGTTAACCAAAAGGCCAAAATAAATAAAACGGCAGACATATTTGGATGGGTTTAGGAACAATGTTACTGTTCAAAGTTCAGAAACCTAAACATAATAACGGAGTGAGGGCTGAACAGACATAAAAAAAAAAAAAATATTATACGGTCGAATTGAGAACCTCCTTTTTTTTCGTCGGTTAACAAAAAAGGAATAAAATGAAGCTTAAATTACACCCGATTATGGTTTATAGAAGATAATATTAAATAAATGTTGTATTATATAAATAATGATGACAGAAACCAAGCATACAAACCATGTGATAAATGATAAATTATGATAAATTGTAATAAGCTGTATTCTTCATCCCTTAATTTTCCACCCTTGGAGGTGGAAGTAACATACACACAAAGAAAAAAAAATATCGAATTGAGAACCTCCTCCTTTTTTGAAGTCGGTTAACTAATGTGTCATAAACAACACAACATCCAAAGAAGCTTTCTTTTTGTTTGGTACTTTAATCCCGATTACCATAAACTTGTAATAAAAAGAATTTTTTAAGCAAAGTCAACGTCAGAACATTATTAAGAAGCCCTACTTTGCTAACAAAAGCTCGCCAAGACTAGTACTTGCGCACAATGCAAGTGAAGATTGCACCTACTTGCTATTCAGAATTCATGACCGACTCTATTTACAAGAGACGCTAACTTTGAAACGTGATGCTGCGTACGAACGTACGAGCTAAATAAGCTCTTGCAAATATTGCGGTCAGCGGACTTGCTGCTGGCGGCAGTATTGATCTAAGTGTACCGCTAATATCATATAACTAGCAACTCGCACGGGTAGAAAAGAATATAATGATTTTATCCGACATCTTCAACACACGCACGCACGCACGAACGCACGCACGCAACGCACGCACGCACTCACGCACGCACGCACGTACACACACACACACACACACACACACACACACACACACACACTCTCTCTCACACACACACACACATACATTCTTACATGATTACTATAATCATTTTTATTCAAACTTTTGTTCTCTATTATATGTACATAACTAATATAGCACTTAATCCACATTTTTGAATTGTAATGTAAATTCAACACGGGTGGCACTGACTTCTAAGATACAGGTTAATACCTAGTTTAGAAGTCAGAGTGATTTATATATAAGCCCAGATTATCGGAATTATAACTATTATGTAAACTGCGTACATTTTCAGAATAATAAAAAAAATTATTATTATAAAATTATTATTATATATTTCAGCTATTTAGCACAAAACCATAATTAATTACAAACCTAAACCTTCCTCATGAATCACTCCGTCTATTGTTGAAAACTGTATGAAAATCCGTTCAGTAGTTTTTCAGTTTATCGCTTTGTTTGATGAAATGTAGTGATATATGTATATTGTACAATCACGTTTAAAGCGCGACTAGTGAAGGCTTAACATTGCGTTAATTTCCGTTAATATCATCATATATTATTTATTGATATTATGTTTTAACTACTCCACAAACGGTGCGATTGGATGAAAACCTCTTACAAATTTTTTTCCGTTTCGACATTAAAATATAACAAAGATTTTTATGAGCCATTATAAAAAAATAATGTGTTAAAAGCTAGATACCGATTACGTATTGATGGATTGCCAGCCTTTAACCCCCTAGTATCATAGTAATTTATTTCACTAAATCGTTCCATTCTACGTGACCTGGAAAATAAAGAAGCCCGCTATATATTTCTGACACTTTCCACGGAGACTAGTAAAGCGTTTTAATTCCCTGAAAGGTCCGATAAAATGGTGTTATTTTTTTTTCCTACACACAATTTAGAAATCACTCGTGTGATAAAAGGAAAATATGAACGTTATCTGATAAGCTTTCAGTCAAGGGTACATCAAGGATATTTAATAATATTAAGTGAATATATTTTGGGTATAAATAAAACTAATACACGGCTGGTGGTCTGGTGGAACTTATCGGCGCATATATATATATTACTCACAACACCTTACATACTAAACGTATTACACATACTAACGTTGCCAACACTATCCTCTCCCTCTTTTTCCCTCCTCGCCCGCTTCTCATGGAATTCTGGCCACCCCACTCTACCGAAGAAGAAAAGCAGCCTATGCTAGTATCTGCCTGAATCTTGTCTTTTTAGGGTTTCGTTCCTCAAAATGAAAAAAGGAATCTTGAAAGGATCACATTGTTGTCCATCTGTCTGTCTGTCAATACTTTTTTTTAGGAACGCGTAGAAGTTTCAAGTTGAAATTACTTTTTGAAATTTTTTATTTTATTTCATTACTTGTCAGCGGTTCCATGACGTTGTAAAAATTAACGCCTTTAAGCTTCGCTTAGCTCGTCTTGGCGGGGTCACTACCGTGCCCCCAGATGCCTCTGTATTTTGTTTCTGTTTAATTGTTCAGTAGTGGTCAATATTGTGACTTAATTTTATTAAGGATCCTACTTACCACGTCTCATTTGACAAGTTTACCCTCATAGTTTCAAAACCTTTCAAAGCGTGAATGCTGACCATCAGTTCACTAATTATTTGTCGGTTCTGTCGCCGGAAAGTTCACAACTTTGCACAGGTGGTTTCACTGGATAGTTCCGGCCTTTGTGCGTAACGAATCCTCCAAATAGTTACTTTGAGGTTACAAATTTATTCCATTTAAGTTTTACTGTTGTGCTCCGTGTTTCCGGGAAAAAATTTGGCGGCTGGATTTTTAGAATGGAATGTCAAAGTTTGAACGTTCGGAATACGAAATGCGGTTTTATTCTTTATTGAAATGGTGCTGTATTAATGCTAACATGATAATTTCTGTATAAGTAAATACAAAACCATTCAGTGCCTTCTTCTTTTCTGTTGGTCTGTTGTTTCATTTTTTTTTTAGTTACTGTCAAGCATTAGTGTCACAATTATTGTCGCCACATTAAAAACTCTTATTTATTTTATTAAAAATAGGGACAAACTATAATAGATGATAACACAGTTCACTATTTAATAAAAACAAGTTAATAGACATTATTTTGACTGGTTAAGCCGGTAACGCAATACTATTGGTCGATCGATAAATATTAACGAATAGTGGGTTTATAAAAGGTTACAAATAAGATGAGAACTTCACTTAAGTGCGAACAGAGGTACGAACAACTTGGCAGTTGCTGTTAGTTAGTGATTTTCATAGTTTATATCAGTGGTTTCGAGACTGTTTCTTACACAATTAAAAAAAGAAATAGTTGTATACTACCTTCGACGGATAATAATGATTACGATAATGATCGAATTGCGGCCAGTATTCTATAAACAGCTAAATAGGCTGCTGTATACTACTGGCATTAACGAAATAAACGCTCGAATCAATAAGTAATAAGTAAGCAATTTTTTGATTAAGCGATAGGTAAATAATGATAATCATAATCGATTGATTAGATAATAATCGATTAATTAGATAATAATCGTTTATTTGTCGTTTCATTGTGCTGCGGTACACTATTATACTGGAACTTAAATTTTTACATCAGACCGCTCAGAGCAAATAGGATAGTATTGTATTTCTGGTGTCGAGATCGAAGGAAAGAGGAGGTAGGACGGGGGAAAGGGGTTTAAAGGGGTGGCAAAGAGCAAGTGACAATGCCGGTGTGAGTGTTTACAGGCATAGGTAACGGTATAGCATCCGTTTTATTACCTCTTGACGGGAATGGTCGAATTCAAGAGTATTTCTTTGGGAAAGTTGTAATATATTGTGGTACACGATAGTTAAGGACATTGAACAACTTAGGATGGTTGAGGAAGGAAAAGGTTTTTGGGAAGTTTATTATACAGCGTGTACCTAAGTATGACCGTCGAGAATAACTTACAAAAACGTCCTTCTTTGCATACTCGTACTTATAACAATGTAATAGTCGGTCCGTCATAAAAATGCGAGATTAAGAATTTAGGCATTAATTTGATTTTGCGCTACGCAATGTAAAAGCAACCCGCGTAGGTATCATTTTTGTGCGGTACGGTGAATTAACTTAAACGTTCGGCGCGTTGAAGCAGCTGATTGCATAAATGTTGTTTAATTGATTACATTTCAGTTTTTGTCCGTATGGAGTATTAATTGTTTTTTTTTTTCGGTAAAATGTTCTGTTTACTCATTGTGATATTACTTTTAACCAAAAAAAAATTCCAATGATTTTCCAATCAGAATGATGATCTAAACCTATTATTTCAAGATTCGGCAGGCCGTAGTCTGCAGGGGTTCTCAGAAGCTTCCTTCCTAGGGTATCCCGGGTCCACTGCAATAGACTTAATTGTGACGGAACACCGTGTGGTTTTAGTTGGTTCGAGTCCGACATACCCTTCCTTCGCCTTCGCCTTCGGTGAGGTGATGACCCGTGGGGGTTTCCACACGATACGATCATCGATGTTAGTGACATTCGTATAATTATATCATTTTTAATATTAATATTTATTAATTTTACTTTTAATAGTTACAATGTAAACAAATATTGGAAATAATTTTTAACATATTTGGAATTGTCGCATCGAAATAAAACGTTGTACTTATATGATGATCGGATGACAATACTATAATTTGGGATCTTGGAGCTGATCCAGGAGCCTGGAGGTGGATAGTGGAACTCTTCAGATGCTGCTGGTATACTCCTTGTGTTTGGGCTCATATGATTCGTGTAGATAAGTCCAACAGATTGAGTTTAGTAACGATGGTCTGACGATGGAGCCAGAAGGTGGAAGTGAACCTCTTTTTTACTTTTTAATTTGGTTTGCTATTAAAGCGTGTTTTTTTATTAACTATTATTTATTTACAGCCAGACCCTGCATGGACCCAGAAGAGACGGTCGCATACATCCTTCTGGAGTCACACACACCGGGCCAAACACCTGGGGTCACCGAGAACTCTCCCCGAGGTCATTGGTGATGTTTGATAAATTATTTTGAGGAGTTGGGGTGGCAAAAGTAGCCGCCACGGAAAAAGGCACAACAGACGTCGAGTTGCGGAAGACAGTCCGTGAATACCATACCATAGCATCCCAAGGGGTACGAATTCCAATCAAGTAGTGGTGGGCTCGAACCCCATTCATACTGTGTGGTGTGAACCAACTAACAGCGTGAACCAATTCCTAATTCAACTAATTATCGTAATTGGAGGGGTTTACAGAAATACCAGTAGGTGTTGATTCGCGTTATTAGTATTTTAAAAAAATGTACTCCATTGATTTTGTGTTATATAAGCTTCATTGATTCCTTTTATACTATTCGCTATAGTGTGACTAAAAATAAGTCTATTGAAAGCCGTTACAATGCAAAAATGTATCCGATACCTCATTAAAAGTTCAATTTCAATATAACTGTCTAAGTTTGTGATGTCATACCACTAAGAATAGCACTAGCCGGTACTTTACTGGCAAGTTGGAGCCGGATAATTCAAGTTGGTAATAACTTCGGCTTTTGTCAAACGACTCTGTGACTGCGCTCATATATATTTCATATGAAAGTTTTGATTCACTTCGTGTTTGAATACTGAAGTGATTGGATATGTTTATTTTCTAAGCTCTTTCGCCTAAGTTCGTTCAAGTTGGTGTCTTTAGTGTCTTAGTCTTCGTTTGGTTTAATTTCCGCTAGTAAAACTTTAGTTCGATTAAATAATGTATACTTAACCCATTATAAAACTCCTGTTCACAACTTGAGCGTCAAGATCATTTCTAATGAATTCCATAAGTCTATTTTCAATTTCTGATTCTAGTATCGACCTGTAAAAGTTTTCCAAATTCTAAGTTTCTAAGTTCTAAATTCATTTAACATTTGAAACTTGGTTAAATGAAGGAGGAAAAAAAGGTATTCAAGTAGAATTACATGTCTTTGTATTGTATGTTTCACGTAACAAACATTTATTAACAAACCAAAACATAAAAAGCATTATCATTGAGAGGCAACAGCCTGTATATTGAGGGTCTTACCTTATTTATCAATGCTACGACTTTCGCCAAACACAATATTTGTAGATGATATTAATTCACGATCTTCTACGTAAAATAAATATTTTGGCGAAGTTGTGCAAAGTTCAAAGAGCCGAAACTTAGGCGCTTTTGTTCAAAGGTAAGTTAGGAACTTAACAAAATCTGAATTTAAAATCAGTAGAACTTGCATCGCAGTCTGTTCGTTAATTATTTGCGATCACCTGGCTTTGTTTTTTTTTTAAGTTGATGTAAATTTATTCTTTGTTAGGACTTCATTTGTTTTGGGAGACTTAAGATAGGCTAGAGAAATGACTGGGAGGGTTCCGGATGTCTTTCTTTGTGCGCAATACGTCACACCGTGTGATTTTAGTCGGTTTGATTCCGACACACCACCTCACCGAAAACCCCGGTGGGGTGAAGGACCGCGGGTTCGAAGTTAACGATATTCTCACTTATGGTAAAAATAAAGAACAGTCGCATGTATAAAAAGGTCGGACCCTATCTGTCGTGTAAGATGCTTAAAACAGTAAACTAAAATGGGTTTCCACACGTAAAAAATAAATTGTATATATAAATAATAAAACCTATTACAAACTGAAAAAATAAAACCATATCTCTTATACAGAGTATGCCGTAAATAAAATCGATATGGTATGCAAGAACTTCTTTGCAAAATGGCGTCCTATTTAATCTCCCTCGGCGGGACATAGCATGAATCTATAATGACCTCTGGGGACTCTGAAATTATACTAATTAGTTTAATCGTAACTTGGAAAGATGTGAGAGATATAGATGGAATATACTCCGAAGTTAGAAACTCTAAGATAATTTATGTTTTATGCGCAGTGAGTTTGGAAGATGCACGAAAGATTTATGTAGTAAAGTAATTCTTTATTTCTGTTTTTAATTAAGATTTACTTACTAGCAGCGCTCCGCGGTTTCACGCGTAAGTTTGAGCGAATATCGGGATAAAAAGTAGCCTATATGTTAATCCAGGTCTCCAGCTGTCTACATACCAAGTTTCATCACAATCGGTTCAGTAGTTTTGTCATGAAAGAGTAACAAACATCCATCCATCTATCCATCCATCCATCTATCCAAACTTTCACATTTATAATATTAGTGGGATAGCTGACACACTTGTGGGTGACTCTTTTGGCGAAGATTATAATGACAATGATGAATTTTGTTTATAACTATTAGTCAGCCTGAAACATGAACTGGCATTGTCATAGTACCACCAGGACGCTCGGAATACATGAATACATATACTCATGCTAGTATCCCTGAAGTAGTAGGCAGAGACGTATAAAACACCCACATTTTGGCAACAATATATTTGGTCACACTTACGTAATACAATTCAAACAAAAACTAGATCCAAGTCAGTCCATCCGCTTAGGAGTTAAAATGCCACAGACAAACACAGATATACCTACACGATAAACTTATAACACCCCTCCTTTTTGCGTCGGGGGTTAAAAAAGTAAATGAAACATTCGCAGACAAACCAATTCCATGCCATAAATCTTCAAAGAGTTTTATTACAACTAATTTCAAGAAAATCCAAGACGGTAATTATATTCCAATTCACAACGTATTTGATCCCGTCTCGTTGCTCTATCGCCTCCTTACCGCCTCCTCCTCGTCTCGTGAACCCATCGCCGATTCACTAAAGACGGGTCTACGGTATGCTAATGGGAAATACTAGACAGTGGGCCTTAGCCGTTGATACAATTTGCTCTTAATCTGGCCATACCTAACTTAATAGAACCTTCTTCATAGACAATACTGAAAAAAAAAACTATTATCTTAAAAAAAAAAATTGTTGTACAAGTTCTAATTGTAGTCTATGTTTAAATTTCGAATAAGCTACGGCGGTGTTGACTTGTCTTTGCTCGACTGAATTACTTTGTAGAGTGTTGGAGGGAAGTATTTACAACATTATTGTCTCTGTGTTTCTTTTTTTTAAGGAATAGTGAGGGACTACATAAATAGTGGTGCTTCTAGCTTCGTAGTCTATATTTAAATCTTTAAAAATACTCGATTTGTATTCTTTTTATTTGATAAAAGAAAGTTATTTCAATAAAAGAAGAGGATAGAATGTCCTAACTTTTAAACTGTAAAACTTGTCATTTGACATGTAAGCTCTGTTTACTGATCCGATGATCAAATCAAAGTGCCTTTTGACAAAGGATTAGGGTCGTATAATTAGGTCGAAGTATCTTGTTTCATAAATATTTTATTAAATCACTACATATTATAAAACAAAGTTCCCCGCCGCGTCTGTCTGTCTGTCTGTTCACGATAAACTGAAAAACTACTGAACTACTGAACTTGATAAAAGAAACTTTTTTCAATAAAAGAAGAGAAGAATGTCCCAACTTTTAAACTTTCGCATTCCATTATATAGTTATGTATATATACTGGAATTAACGCGATCACGAAATAGGTATTACATACCACTGAATTACCTGACGTTTGGATCAGATTGCACTGGCCGTGGTCACAGGCTGACTGGCTCAGTGGTGAACCCTGCGTCGTCGAGTCCGTGAGGTAGAAGGTTCTTCATCCACCCGCACATTATTGATATTTTTAATATTTTTATTTCGACATGTACCATCACATACTAAATTAACAGTGTCCCTGTACCAATGTACACATACACTGTGCCAATATACATGTACAATGTACGAATATGCATGACGAAATAAAACAGTTTGATTTGTTTTTTTTTTCTTTGATAATAAATGCACTATGTTTTACCAAAGAAATTAACTTTTCAAAGTTTATTTCTTTGGTAAAACGTGCTAATCTCTAGACCTACAAGTCTTATTAAAAAAACTTTATGAATTTGATAGCCAAATTCTTGAGGAAGGCTATAAGCTATTTAACATCACACTACCCTTAGGAGCTGAGTAGTAACAGTGAAATTGCGAAACCCGTTAAACAATTTTACTTAAAAAATCTTCGCCACTAACCTTAGGCGGTGCCGTAGCATGCGCGCCATCATACACATAAAGGTGATCGTTGCAGTCCAGCTGTAGCAGGTCGAAGTGCAGCATGAACCGCTGCAAGATGCTGTGTGTCTGGAACGTCACCGTGCAGTCCAGATTGCGTTCATTACGGGACCATAGCACCCCCCCATCAACTTTCCGGTATTGTCGTTGCAGGAAATGGTCCTTACATAGTGAATCCATGTAATCTGCAACAAGAAAAAGAGAAATTTAGAACGTGTAAGACATTAATACTTTGAGGCATATTAGGTGCTTGAAGCGGGATTGCCGCCCCGTTACTGAAAGGATAATCAAAATATTGTTGAACTAACACAGCTATCAAGTTAACAGCGGTGTCAAATCAGTCCGAGTTTTCTGAAACATTGAACAATGAAAAAAATACTAATCCATGATCATCATCATACCTATATTGAACATTCGAATCACATTTGACATAAGATATTGCAGTAACACTTGTCATTTGACATGTAAGCTCTGTTTACTGATCCGATGATCAAATCAAAGTGCCTTTTGACAAAGGATTAGACATACGGTTAGTTTAATTTTTGCGTTTAACCGGGAGTCAATCGCGGGTCGTATAATTAGGTCGAAGTATCGTGTTTCATAAATATTTTATTAAATCACTACATATTATAAAACAAAGTTCCCCGCCGCGTCTGTCTGTCTGTCTGTTCACGATAAACTGAAAAACTACTGAACGGATTTTCATGCGGTTTTCCCTAATAGGCAGAGTGATTCATAAGGAAGGTTTAGGTGTATAATTTGTTAAGATTTTGTGTAAATTGATTGAAATATGTTGATGATTGTTGAAGATGTCTCTGCTACCCATGCGAAGCCGGGGCGTGTTGCTAGTATTATTTATTTAACATTTTCTTAATGTACCTAACCTTGTGGCGATAGCGGTTTACCATAAAGTAAATTTACATAGCATCATCTAGCAAAGGGTATGTAATTGAACGATAGTTCGTTTTCAAGCCGCTCAGTTTTGACTGAATATTTAAATTAAATAGAAAGAAAACTAAAAGAAATTAAGCCCAAGAGTCCTATTCTTCTTGCATTATCTTCCGATTCAGATTTTCATATTGGGTTTGTGTCTTAAAATATTTAATTGACGTTATAGCTCTAAATAGCAAATAGGTTTTTATTCAGATAGGTACATGATTATTACAACGTTTTGTTGTTTAAAAGTAACCTTCAAACTAACAAGCAACATTATTTATGTTATTCATGTAAAACATCAAAGTTCATTGATAACAATAACAATAAATCAAATAGAATCCATTATCGAAAAAAGAAACTGATTGAAAACCAATTACAAAACTATCAATCAATGACCTTTCCTGTACCAGTTAAAACGTGATCAAGGTCTGTCTAAACTGGTCGTCACGTCAAACCAAACCATAGCGTTCATTCTTGTTAATATAATCGTATTTAAATCAAAGAACAAAATAAATGCATCATCAGGCTTCCTCGTTTACAATATGTAATCTAATTTATCTAATTCTCAATTTTTCTCAAAATTGTATAAAGATGTTAAGAGATTGAATATGGTTTAGGGCGAAACATATTCAATTACATGTACTAGTAACTTTGTCATCTACACGAATACACAGTATCCGAAATTTATCAGCCCCAGGAAATAGATCAACTTTATATTATCATTTCTTATCAAATATCTCTTACTTTCACACGTTTCTTCCAGTGCAATATTTACTCAGAAACATACAATTTACCGTTCAAAATCGATTGGAGATTTCTCCCGATATCGATTAGATTACAGATAAAATGGTATCTAATACAGTTTATCTATTAGTATACTGCCAGTCCTCGAGAAACTAGCAAGCGTTAAGATCAACTGTTGCCAGCAGACTGGTCTGCGAGTATAGACATGTGAGTTTAATACAAAAATGATAACTTTAACTGAAAATGTCATTGCAATTCCTGTGCTATGCTATGCTGAAACAAAGTAAGCACGACAGAAAAAGTGTAGAAGTCGTAGAAAGTTCATGAGTGTCAATACTGACTGGCCTGTTGGCCTAGTGGTTAGTGACCCTGACTGCTATGCCATAGGTCGTGGGTTCGATTCCCACCCGAGTCTGGGTGTTCTTTGTGTCCGTTCTTTGTATGTTTGTAAAGGCCCGCGGCACAGGAATAATTCCTCATGCGGGAGTTGTCTTATTGGGTTATAGGTGTCTAAAAAAAAAAAAAAGAAACAGAAATAAAAAACTTTATTTTAAATGAATTAGTAGTCGCCTTAGTGTAGAAATTCGAAACTAATTCTTTAAATTTTATTTACATTTCAAGTTTTCATTTTTTTTATTGATAACAAAGTATAGCCATCGCAGTAAAAAAGGAAGAAAATGGGTAAAGAAAGAAGGAGACGAAGATACTGAACTGTTCTCACTTTGCCTTTGGTTTTTTTTTACTTGTAATGCGACATGCATGCACTTTTTTCTGATATTATTAATAAAACCACAAGTATCCGTTTTTATGTTCAATAAAAAACTTTATCATCAACTACTCTGACTACATTTACAAAATACATTGATCCTACACTTGAAATTTCAAGAGGTGTCTTCTATCCACTCAAACCCTTTTGGAAATAAGATGCTCAACCCTTTCCCTTTGTTAATTTCAGGACTACCAAGTACCTATTTCTGGGTATATTACTACTCATATCTGGTTCATCGTCGGCTCCAATGGGTCGCGTTCTCAACTCTATAATATCAGTCGTTACCACTGGACTAGAGATACCCATGGATGTGGTAGCTAATACTGGTATTGGATCAGGTTCTATACAACTAGTTATCAATGTACATACTGATAGTAGTGGGAATATTGAAGTGTTTACTAATTAAAATGCAGTGACAAGTGAACTAATGTGAGATGACATTTTTACTGAAGTGATATTGTTAGTTAAAGTGTTATCTAAGAAGAGATTGGTGGGATTATATGACGTGAATGAAACGTGTGAAATGACAAGAATTATTTGCTAGACAAGATTAATACTATGTTTCTACTGATTTAATATTCAAGAGCGATTTTATGTATTTAATGCCTTTATAAATAAGCTTCAACATTACAGTGACATTAAATTTAATATTGCAGTAATCAAACGTTTGGAGACGCGACTATATTAATTTCAAAAAAATCTTTCATGTCTGACGACGCGATTCTCAGTTATTATTTACGCAAATACGGATAAAATATAAAATACAATATATCATTATCTCGGAATATCGCTGGAGCTGTATAGCCGTAAGCCCAAAAACCGACAACAATCAACATACAATTACAGCGTGATGAAGACCGCGATGACAAAGAAAGGATAAAAAAGAAATATAAGGATTCGAGAACAAATAACCCCATCTCACGCTATGGGAAACAAGTAAATATTTGAATAAGATAAGATAACATACCAGTCTTTATAGTTGATCTAATTCATTAGAAAAAACCCTTTTTTTTATATGTCAAAGATGATTCATATTCGAAGTATGCGGCACTCTAACATTAATGTTCAAATTGACATTTTTGAGAGGAGTTTTCAAATATTCAGTAACAATACAGTTGGTGAGCCTACTAGGTATCAGTACCAGATTATACTCAATCATTAACCGGTAGTGATTAACACAAATTTGAATTTATCATTACGACGGTTTACTATTGACTCGCAAAAATAATTTGTCATAATTTTTCTTTTCCTAATGAATTTTACATAATATAGGTAATGTCAGCATAAACGCTTTTTACCATAATTGTTGTAAGCATTATGATTTAGAAGTATATTATTGGTTTCTGTTTCTTGTTCCTTGCACGTTGCACTTTAGATGGTCGGCACAGAGGGGGGCTGGACGGAACAAAGTGTTAGGGCAAAGAAAAATGCTGACCGCGAGTTGATTTTATTTTATTAAGGCATCTGTGGATTCTGAGCGTTACTATTGTTGTATGCTAATTATCCATATATTAGTTCCGGCAATTTTCATAGATGGCACAATTTTAATTTCGAGTTTTTACAATATTTACTATCTCTGATACAATTTATTCGATCCATTAAATATATATTTATATATAGCGAAAGAAACTTGGTTCTAACCGGGTGTCTTGACTTGAAGTCGTCTTCAAGTCAAAGCGACTGTCCTATAAAAACTGCTAAATCGAAGTACTAAATATCAAACAAGGTACGCACATCTTACGTGTGAAGCGTAAATACAAAGATATGGTTTATCAGGAGTTGTTGATAAAACAAAATACTTTCGAAACTTGTGAACTAGGTGACGTAGTATTTCAAAAGTGTACGGGATAAATGAAAATGAAAGAGTTGTATGTCGAAAGATTGATTATAAGGAATTTGATATTTAAGATAATACGATTATGCTCACGACGTATTTAAGGGATAAACGATTATTTATGAGAGCGACAAGGACACTTAATGTTTGTCAACGCAGGCACGTTGCCAAGTGCTACTAGTTAGGTATCCCAGAAATACTGCCATGACCGTACTACAGTATATCTTCATTGAATATAAATGCCGCTCACGGCAGTTTTGCTCATCACTTCTGCTTTTATTCTAAAAGCAGAATGTTAGTGTGAGTAAATGTCACTTTTGTCTCAAGTTGGTTTAATTATTTATTTGAAGTTTATACTTAGTCTAAGTTTACTCTGCTAATTAATAATTAAGCTGCTAATTTTTTATTATTAAATAATTAATTAATTATTAAGTTAACTCTGCTAATTTCCAGCATTATTGGAAACAAAGTCAGAGAAAGATTATAGACAAAAGTAGAAATTAATCTAAGCAATCAAAATTCGTAACGTTTTCGGCGAATTCTGTCTTGCAAAATTTTTATCATAGAGAAATGGTATTTATCTAAATTTAGTTATTGGCGAAAGTTGATGGTTCATCATCATCATCATCATCATCATCATCAAAATCAGCCTATCGCCGTCCAATGCTGGACAAAGGCCTATTGGTTATTTAGGAATATTTCATCAACATTATAAAATAGGTGTAATATTTCTTGATAAGCTCTGAAGTTCTTATGTATTACGAAGTAACTATTATCTTATCTGTGGTATTACTAAGGACTTACATTTAGAAATTATGCAATTATGTTTGTGTTGACATCATACTGACTTACTACTTGATGATGTTGAAAAGAATATAATAATTATATAATAAGACAATAATATATTATTCAGGAGTTTTTTTAAGTCCTAATAAATTAAGATTATATTTATTTCTATTCTTTATATTTTTACGATAAAACATTCTAATTTTCAAAACAGATAATTTAATTTTAAATGTTTAAATATATAATAAATTATAAATTCAAATTAACTGTAGATACAGAATGTTACTAAACTTAGGAGTATATTAAAACACTTCACTATTTTTTATTATTGATATATTATTGTTTTATTTTTGTAAATTATAATATAATCAGTCCTAAATTGAATGTCTCACTTCTGCACGAGGGGACTATTTAACATTTTATATTAAGGGTATAACTTTCTTTGAATATATAAACGAATTTAACTCAAATACGTATTATTCAATTTTACAATATTAATCAATAATTACAAAATTAAAATATAACATACTAAGTCCTGCCTAACCTTACCCCGCCGACAGAGTTGGCTATAATATACTGAGACTTCACTGAAACTAACATCTATCGAGTATTTGAAGTCTAAAGTAACGTAAGTACATATATATAATGACCACACCCAAACTATCCAAAGAACAGGATAGGTCCTCTCTCGAACACGGACAAGGTATCTTCACTCATTATTGTCAGCAATTTAGTAAGAATTTGTCAGCATCAGCTGACGTCCCGACGTTACCCGGAGCGGTCACGTAATTCTCGGTAAATTGGAGGGCTTGATGAGTAACAACTCCTCGCCGACCTCACTGTTATTGCAAGTCAATCAACAGTAATGGCACAAGGGAAAATCCCCAAAAATTACAAACTATTGGACAGGGCAAAGGTTGGCAGGGATTTTGTCCTTCTCATTTATCATCGTGGATATCTTGCTTGCCATATTAATTGATATATTTCATAATAAACTACAAGAACGTATAACTTTTTTTTTTTTAATTAAAAATCCGAACCAAACAAATGCCAATGTGAGTTTGTTTGTTGGGTACGCTTTCAGACCTTAAAAACTCAACCGATACTTAAGAAGTTTTGAATACACCTTGTCAGGACTTGCACTGTTCCCGACTGATTGAATTGATTAACAAAATATAAAGTGTTTAACAGAAGTAATGCGTAAAAACGCTTATCTTAGATTTATTCTACACTAGCAGACTACTACTGCTACTAGGGTAGCAGAGACATCTTCAACAATCATCAACATATTTCAATCAATTAACACAAAATCTTAACAAATTATACATCTAATCCTTCCTCATAAATCACTCTGTCTATTAGTGAAAACCGCATGAAAATCCGTTCCGTAGTTTTTCAGTTTATCGCGACAAGACAGACAGACAGACAGACGCGGCGGGGGACTTAGTTTTATAATATGTAGTGATGATGATAATAACTATATTAACAGATCATGGACGTCAATTTTAACCTACTCCTAATTGGACCGATTTAAGCAAAAATGATCCAATCCACAAGGTCTTTGATATGTTAAAATATACCTTATTCGGAGTACATAGGTCACAAAAACTAGAAATTTTCAGGTTGTGGATTGGATAATTTTTGCTTAAATCGGTCCAATTGTCGTATCGTTATGAAACTTTGTATGTGTATTATGTAGTTTGGCTGACAATAACATAAATTGGATTCTTGGAGCCAATCTGATGATGAAGTCAGCCGTCAGGAGCTGTACAATGTATCTCTTCAGTGGCTACTAGTTATATATCCACACTAATAATATATTCGTACTATTAGCACAGGTAAGGTAATCCCATAGTAAATAACAACGGTCCATCATGCTCCATGACAGCATTTTGTCGCTCGGTTGTAGGACTGCAAAATCGGTGGACCTGGTTTCGATTCCCGCTTACTGCAAGTACTTGCATGCATAAATATATATTTGCATTGGTCTGGATGTGACGATATACATATAATGTATTCGTATTTACAAAAAAAAAATATTCGAAGTAGGTATGTATAAATGGATATCCATGTTCTAGAGCTAGTACAAGCTATGCTTGATTTGGGTTGAGATAGCGCTATGTTATGTCCTAGAACATTATGAGCATCCATACATCCATCAGCCTATCGCCGACCACTGTTAGACGAAGACCTCCACCAAGGATCGCCGACTATATTGGGCAGTCCGCATCCATCCGCTGCCAACCACCTTCTTCAAGTCGTCGGTAAATCGTGCGACAGGGCACCCTACACTACGTTTGCCTAATCGCTGTCTGCACTCCAGCACTCTAGTTCTCTGCCGAATAAGTTCATTTCGAAGAAGACTAGGGAAACACTGAGCATCGCACTTTTAAAATAATAATAATAAGGCAGCTGGATTAAGGGCCTGATGCAGAAGGCGGTCCTTCTTGATATGGCACGTATTGTGAGGAGGTTTCTGTCTCTGGAACCCTAACCACCGGTAGCTTGGTTCCTGTACCCGATACCGGTGGGGCACTATTATTTATATGTTTAAATGTATTTTTGATTTAATCTGAATGTATTTAAAAATGTTACTTATTGTATATTTAAGTGAATAAAGAGAATAATAATAATAATCTTTATTGACATAATATGGTACAATTTATAGTTATTCTCTGACCATCCATTTCGGAACGACAATTAGAAGTAGGTTATTATTGACTTCAAAGATGTCTTTAGCTAAAATGACATAACCGTATACTCGAACACATGGTACCTAAAGGAGTACCTGAGTGTTGCCAAAAATAAAATCGGTATAATTGAAGACACGAGGGGGTACGTTAGTGGCAGTAAATATTTCGTATTGTAGTTATTGGTGCTTCAGATGGCGGTAACTAGCCACCTGATGAGCCACACGGAAATATTCACGAGGGTGAGGGTAAGTGTTTGTGTAATATAATGTTATATTTAGCCACATCTCTCTGTTTGGTGATAGATAACGCAGATGTTTAGATAAACATTTTTTTAAGAAAAGACATGTTTTTTGGGTAAGTTCTATAGTAATCATCAGTTCTTGTTTTGTATATTGTACTAGCAACCCGCCCCGGCTTCGCACGGGTGGCAGACAGATGTTCAACAACCATCATCATGTTTCAACCAATTTATACAAAACCTTAACAAATAATATACCTAAACCTTCCTCATGAATCGCTCTATCTCTTGGTGAAAAAAAATCCGTTCAGTAGTTTTTGAGATAGACGCGGCGGGGGACTTTGTTTTATAATATGTAGTGATACTTGTCATTACTTTAAAATTCTACAAAAGCTTTCCTAATTAGTATATAAAGGCGTAATTCGTCACTTCATAAACAGGCTACCTAAAGGAAACAGAAATTTACGAATCGTATTAGAACCTCAGAATATTTATCGAAATGTAATGTAATGTTATTATTAGCATAGGTTTGGAGCGCAGAAGAAAGAGCGCTATGAGGTGAAAACCAAACATACATACATTCACGCTCGTTTGGCAGAAGCCTATTAAATACTAAAGGAAACACGTAGTAGGAAAGGTAGGTAAGACAGCAAGGCAACTGAAGGAAAGGAATACTGTTTATTTGGATGGGTGGGTGAGTATAAGAATTAATTCAAGCAGGTCAGTATCACATAACTGTAACTCGACCTGGCTTTTGCCGGGCAGTCTAAGGCCTCTCACACAAACAATTCATGTCTCATATTCCCTCTAAAATCCTGGTTTACTTACTTACTATTGACAACAAAAGTTCTACGACAGATATTTACATACACATATTTATTGTATGTATCACCATACAATCATAACAAAACAATTCAACTGACAAAATCTCAATTTTCTTTCCCATCTCAAAGGGACCGCAAACACACACACACACACACAATTCCTACGCACACACTTACACGGGAACCTAATCCATCTAATAAGCAACGAATACCCCATACTACCGTATCTCGTTACAAAACCGACACATTGACCTATATGCTGACGCAGACAGCCGTGCGACGTACATTACTCTCCCCGCACTCATTTCATTCCCTTCGATCTATGTATGTCGATTGATGGCAATGTAGACAATAATTACTATAGAGTATTTCTGTGTAACAAGACAGATGTCTTTGTAATGATGTTACCTATGCCTTTATTTATTTGAAGCCTCAAGCGGTCCCTAGACGATCATGCGGCATGACATGCGTTACGTGCTGTCATGCATGCATGACCGTTTAATTGTATTGATTGATGCGAATGACATGCAAACTACGAGCTGGGAGTTGATTGACAATTCCTTTTATTTTTATATTTATAACAAAGCAGTTTAATTACCATAAACTCTTTTGAAATGTATCGTTACAATATATAACGGCCCCCATAGCTCTTTGGGGACCTCCTCAATGGTATGAACGAAAGCCTAACAATATTAATTTAGGTGCAATCTCTTATCGTTTTAACCAACTTTCCTTTCGGATAGTTATGTCGAGGACTGGAGATTGAGCTGTGATGTAATATCGCGTATTTTTTCTTAAAGTTAATATGGCCTATGTATATCATCCTTTTTTACTGTGCCATTACTAATTACTGAAAACCAAATGTCTGTTTGTTTGTATTTTATTAACTGCAGTACCTTTCATCCGATCATAGGGTACCTTTTATTCAGAAAAAAAATATTCCCGAGTTTTATAACAACGCTTCTGTTATTTAAAAAAAAATATATAGGAGTGTCCACTGTCATAAAAACCTTTCTTTTTTAATATAGGCTTTTAAGTCTCGATAAATACATTAAACAAAGGCCCTCACTCTCTCAAATAACCCTTTAGCTGAATCCTTAAATGATGTAAGAATTTTCATCAACAGTGACCGCGGTAAACAACCCTACCCGACCGCGATAAAGGTGAGGTTGTAAAAACTGGGTTAACTACGCGTAGATTTGGACAAAAAGCGGGGCTGAATGACGAAAGCTGTGTCCGCTCAGGTTTTGTGTAATGTACGTAATAATGTAAGTTCATATAAGATTAAAGAAAGGTTTATTACGTAGGCTAATTTATGTCATTTAACGCAGTATGTTATTTTGTTTGGAAATTCCTAATCAATATTATATATTATTAGCTCACCGGCCACGCGTTGCTGTGGCTAAGTAATTTGCAATAAAAAATATTGTAAGTATTAATTGAGATAAAAACTATCTTATCTCTTAAATTGGACCAAACTGCACAATGTGCAAAGTTAGTTTATTAGTATAGAAGTTCATCGTGAACACACAGCGTGACATGAAATTTTTATATAATAATATATATGCGCATGTGAGTTTGTCTGTTTGTGTGTTTAGGTTTTCACGCCTTAACTACTCAACCGATTTTAATGTAATTTTACATACACCTTGTCAGGAAAACAGAAAAGGACGTAGAGTTTCATCCAGAAAAAAGTACGGTAACCGAGACCGATACCTGAATTGATTTAAAAAATCCAGTGCCAGCGAAGTTGCTAGTACTCTACAAAAAATATTTTAAAGGACAGAGAGCAGGGCGAGACGATGAAGTGGCATGAGCGGCACGTCGCTGTCCCGCTGTTTGTGCGTGTAGAAACCCCCTCGGGCCGTCACCCCACCAGGGTTTTCGGTGGGGCGGTGTGTCGGAATCGAACCGACTAAAACTACACGGTGTGCCGTACTGCGCCTTAAGTAGGAGGGATCCGGGAACAGCTGTTATTAAGACATCCGGAACCCTCCTAGCGCCTGCCCGCAAAAGCGCGGGCAGGAGAAGTCTAATAGTATAGATTCATTGAAACAATTTCAGAGCAAATAATATTTTCCCAGGGATAATTAATAACTTTGATAATTTGTTGACAGATGAGTTGTCAAAGACTTTGACATAAGGAGTTTATTTTTCTTTGTTCATATTGTCTCTAACCATTGAGGATGTATGCAAATAGATTTGTTGACATTGAAACTTGTTTTTTTTTGTTGAAATAGCCAACAAGGTTGAACCAATTGTTGGATAAAGGAGTTATTTAGGTGAAATATTGTATTTATGATATTTGTGTGTGGATCCTGTTGTAATTTTTTTTCATGGCCTGAGAAAAAAGAAATAAGAAAACTTAGTCTAGGTAGGAGTCAATATGGTCAGGGTTCACAATACACTTGTGTTGGTCGTGGTTGTAGAACCAAGTAACTAAATGATGTATGTAATTTATTTTTTTAAAGGCTGGAGGTTTACTTTTTGGTGGTTTTTATAAACCCCAAGTGATTCGCCTGCCAGCAGAGGAGTTTTGGAAGACTTAATGAATGAATTTCTATGTTTAATAATTGTTGTATGTCTGTCCTCAGCTAAAGGCCAGTCATTACTTCCATTGGCGGAAGCAGCCTCGGAAAAATGACGTTCCCACTAGTTAGAAAATGTGTGAGGCAGGCAGGACGAGTATGGTGCCACCGAGGGGGTGTAGCTCCTGTAGCGACGGCACTCTCGCTCAGCTTATACGAGTATACTCCTTCGATTGGAAGAATAACTCTTTACTACGCGAGAGGCACAGGCTGGTGGCACCAAACTCTAATTTAGAACACGTTCGAAATATTTTATGAAGAATAAATGTTGAAGACAAGACTCGCCGGACAGACAGAAGACGGTCTGGACGACTGTCGTGCCAAAGGTGCACGGAATAATTCAAGAAATAATATTTATAATTAATTTGTGTGAAGTTATAATTGTTATATGAATAATCTGATCTTGATTATATCGCATAGTGCGTTTGCCTGCTATTTTAATTTCCTCCTACAGCTAACACCTATCGATCCCCGATACCCTAAAGCCCCAAGCTTTGCACGTTACACGGTTTACACGTGGTGGAAGCGTTACACATGGTGGAGTACGCCGGAGGTGATTGAGAAGAAGTACTCCACGTGTTACACACACCTTCTGGTAAAAACCTCTCAATTAGGCGACGTCCAGGCACACGCGGACGCCGCGTCCTCGCGGGGGGGGGCCCTCCGCTATCTGTCCCAGCCTTTAAAAATACTCAAACTATAGAATAGTAATAAAAAAGCCTGGTTCAAGCAGACTACAATAAATTAGGACAAAATGAAATAGGTCAGGTAACTTTTTTTGTTAATAAATTTTATTTACGAAACTTGCTTAATGAGCTGTAAAACAAGTAATCATAATTCATGACTTGTATATTTGCATGCAGAGTAGAATGGACGCGGCTTAAGGCTGTTTTAGTAAATAACTTTAACAAAAGAGCCTCTAGCGCTGTTATTCCGATCTTGTTTAACAAATATCTTTTTGTTTATAGGATACCTTCAGATAATAAACTAATCTATCCTAAAATAACAAAGTTAAATCTTTGCAACAATCGGATTTAAAATAATATTTTAGCATTTAATACCCCAAATACAAATGCTTTGTTTGCTTTAAATGGGGTACATTATAAAGAAAAATAAAACTATTGAAAAAGTTATTAGGAGCACAAGCCCATTCAGCCATTAAGGGATTCATAGGTTAGTTTTAACATCAAGCTATAACCCTTAAGAGCAGAGCTGTGCCCATAAATATGCATAAACGATATAATAATTTTAGTTCCTAATAAAGTTATGTTTTTTTTTATAAAGGACTAGCAACCCGCCCCGGCTTCGCATGGGTCCAAATTACACCTCCACAAAAAAACATCGAAACCTTCCTCATTAATCACTCTGTTTATTAGTGAAAACCGCATGAAAATCCGTTCAGTACTTTTCAGAAGAATGAAGAATCAAAGATATTGTTATTCCCCATCGAATCTAAAAACTCAGATATCGATACCAAGCCCGTGACACATTCTACACACAATAGAAATTTTAAATTAACAATTTTACAATAGACTGTCATTTTAAAATTTCGCAATCTGACTCGGCGTACAATGAAAAACATACTAATGTCTGTAACATACTCGATTTTCATTCAATGTTGAATATTGCAACGTGCATTTTCACGCATTTTAATTTCTTTGCATTTTTCATCTTTCTCGCAATGGAGACAATTTTCAAAATTTTTTTAACGCCTAATCCTTATGTAAAATCGTCGGCTTAACAGCTTTTGCATTTAACATTTTGCTCTAAAAGCAATACTTTTCTAGATTTTTAATAAAAACCGAAAAAAAAGCCGATTTTCAAATTATTTTGCAATAATAAACAATGACGCGTATCTCCGTTGAAGTAGATACTTTAGGGTGTTATTCTACGTATTTTTCTTCAAATTTTAAGCCTAGTATCGTATTGTTATAAAAGACCGCCACTTTTCGCGTTATTTTTGGCTCTGGCGCCCGGATTATCTATACTTTGTACATTAATGGACTCGAACTCGCGACCACTTGATTGAAAGTTACACATTAACCAATAGGCCACCGCCGCTTGATGATAAAATAACGCGTGGGTTTGGGTACAACCAGTTATCTCATATCTCTAGATTGATGTTTATCTTTAGATAGATATTTATGCAAATGACGCATTACTGTATATACTTATCAAACGATAAGCAAATAACTATATTATCATTGAAAACTAAACAATTGTTTTTTAAAGGATTCTAAGGCAAAATTATTAACAGAAAATATTATACGGTCTAATTGAGAACCTCCTTTTTTATCGTCGGTTAATCGCTTTTTACTTTAAACTCCCCTTGAGTTAAAAGTAAAAAGCGATTAATGAACGATTATGGCAAGAAAGAAAGTCAGGGATAGCAGCCCTAGAAAAGACTATGGTAGTGGTGTATTTATGCTTTGGAGTAAGATTGCACCTCCATTGGGAGGGAAGATAAGAAGGAGGAGGGAGTGACCGCCTACTATAAACGTTATTGCTTATTAATCAGGGTCACGAGTTCCATTTCCGATTCGTGTAAATATGCATGATTATGAATATAAGTATTGGCGAAAAGTATTCTGTTAAAGTACTTGAACAATCCGATATTTATGATATTAAACAACTGTAGACACTAATTGGCAGCGAGATAAAGATGAAAAGGTAACTGGACGTAAGTAATGGGGGTTAAAACAATACATACGCAGGAAAATAAACTCTTTTTTAAATACAATTTTGAAGACGCGTATATACGCTTGATACCAATCCACAATTTAGTTTAACTACTAGACAGCGAGGACGTAAACGGACACAAGGTGCACCTATTGTTCCAGATAATATTGAGTTGCAGCAGTGATACCACCAGCCCATCCCAATCAGTTTGTTTGCAAATTGTTTCTTATTTAGAATTTAACAGTGGTTTTGTTTAATTTATCGTTGATCTCTATTAATTTTTAATAAGTGATCACGTATACTCTATTTATACGAGTATATTTTATTATGGCTAAAATTTGTAAAACGTTAATTTTTATTGTTTTTAATACAATAAAAATGATAATATAAATTATTTTCATAAAAAACCTTCGTTTATTATTCTTCAAACGTCTTTTTGTATTGAATGGTTATTTAAAAAAGTTGTTGTCAAATTTTCTGAAACAATACTGTATTTTATCTGTATAGTATTTTTTACCAATTTAAAATTACTAGAATAATTTGGATATGATATATTATGTTCACTCGCTGTAATAAAAATAACGTTATAAAAGTCAATATCGTGCTATTATAAATCAACAATCTTAATAAATTTACCACAATAATCCCGTAAGTTACTTTTACAGAATAGTTTTTTTTTCTCGCTACTGTAAGATTAGTTTTTTTATATTACAGCTTATAGGAAGCATATTGAATTAATTGAAAGCTGATGGCAAAATTACATTTCATAAAAAATTAGCTTTCATTTGACGTGTCGATGACTTCAATACTCGCACATGTTAGAAAGTTATTCAACAAAAACAGTAATTTTTTGGAAAACTCGACAACTAGTACAAAACCAATCATCATCATCATCATCATCATCTGCCTACCCTTGTCCCAATTTTATTTGGGGTCGGTGCAATATGTTTTATTCTTCCATTCTACTCTATCGTTCGTCATTTCACTGCTTACTCCATTTCTAGCCATATCTTCTCTCACACAGTCCATCCATCTTTTCTTTGGTCGTCCTCTTCTCTTCTACTCGTCAACATCCAAACATAAAACTCTTTTCACTACATTTTGCTCATCCCTCCGCATCACATGTCCATACCACGATAACTTGCTCCTCAGCTTTTCCTCCACTGGTGCTACTTTCAGGTATTTTAGGTAGACTTTTCTTCGAAAAATCTACCTAAAATGCATCTATTGTATTTTGCATATTATGCGCAATTCTTCTTTCTTCCGTGGATCTAGTTGGCGGAGAGTGAGGTGATATCAACTTAGTTGTTTTATGATATTCTTTCCTACTAAAAATATTTGACAATGCAACTACGTATTTCAATATCAATTACAAAGCAAGCTGTTAATCCGTTACCACGATAATTAATGTGTGCAATATGGCACACTCCATATTATCAAAATTACGCCCGCGCCACTGGCGCGTAAAATATGCAGAGTACCCGCACGCGTAACGTATTTCTGATAAGAGTGAAGACATACTACGTTAATTCTGTAACGCAGGAACTAATAGGGAGTAAGTTAACGTATACGCGTTTAAACATGTCTGGATTGTATTGTATTTTTTTTTATATCTATACTAATCTATATGTATACAGGACGTTACAAAAATATGTGGTCAAATTTTAGGGGCGTTATGTATATGATTTAACATAAGAAAATTGATTTTGAAAAACATTTTCCCTCAGAAAATGCTTTTCTAGGCGTAAAACATCATTTCTAAACAACATATTATTATTATTTTTTATTACAATAGTTTTGTTTTTTATTTTTTATGCAGACATTTTCAGAAAAATCCGGACATTCCGTCAACACCCTTAGTAATAAATATCCATAGTTTCATTCATGTCAGTCCTATACCTCACGAAATACTAGCTTTATCGGTCAATTTTCAAGTTCAATTTGGACACATTCAAAATAAGATTTTTGTATCAAGAATCACGAATTATCCTAAACTTATAAGCGCTTTACGGTATTCACTGGGTCTACTATACGACGCTAAAAATGACCTCAGCTTTCTGAAACAGCCTGTATAGAAAAGCGAAATACTCACTGATTAATCACGCAATAGACACAAACTTGATATTTGGCAGGTAGATTCCTCATACGGGGAACAGTTAACCGCAAAAAAGGAATTTTGAATATTCAACCCTTAAAGGGATAAAAAAGAGGTTTAATTCAAACATTACGACGTCGCTGGTAACAGCTACAATATTATAAAAAGAACATATACGTTTGTTTGTAACCCATACACTATAATGTAGCGTTCCAATAAATAAAAAACGGATGAAACTACTGAACAGATTTTAATCATTCTTTCACCATTAGAAGGTTACTTTCTCCAGAAAAATATAGGCTATATTTTACTTGAGTAATAGTAGTAACAGGTAATATAAAAAATTATAAGCCATTAAAGTTATTTTTGCTTTCAACACCTATAACATCGACGTAGTGCGAAACACATTTCTGGTAGAAAGAAAACTTACTGTTTTTTTTTTTACTTTCTTTAAAAATGACGGAATTACCACAAAATATGAAGCACCCTGTGTATGTAGGAAGGCCAGTGGTTACTGATATTGTTACACAAACGAATACAGTGTTACAAAGTACAAGGTTCCCACATTAAGAAAGCGTGCGTCATGTCATGTCGCTTCGAAACAAGTACAATTTCCTGGAACAAGAAAACCGTTGAAGTATTTAGTAGAAACTTAGATATAAAGTAGTTGTGAGGGCCATAATGCACTAAGTTGTTTTGTGGTGCCGTTCTATTAGAAGTCCTCCACTTTTACTTGTTATTGGTTCTTAAAGATGAGTTTTATTTTTAACTAGTATGTATGCAAGAAAATACATTAAATATTTCAACCTAGATTTTTATCAAACGTGGTAGGATGCTACGTCATCGCGCCACGTCATAGGACACTACAAATTGTCACTTGTCAGTTGTCAATAATGTCACCATTAGCTAGTTGTCGTAGTAAGAAAACCAGTCTTTTAGCCTAGTATAAGTATTCATTTTTATTTATTTTAATGTTTAAAGTTGTATGCTTTTGCCTTATGAAATAAACTTATTTTCTTTCTTTCATATGTCTACATGAATTAGACGTTGTGTACATACATACATATACTCACGCAAGGGGTAGGCGAGGGAGAGGGGTATTATAATATCTTTAGCCCCACTCGAGTAATAGGGGGCAAGGCTATTGCCGCCAACCGGGCACTTTGGGAATTAAGGATGGGAAAATTGGGAATATATTAAAAGGGAAAGGCGGTTAAGATGAGGAGGCAATGGAAGGAAGAAGATATTGCTTATACTGATGGATTGGTGACTGTAAGCAATAGCTTGAGCAGGTCAGAGTCGCATACAAAAAAAAAGAAAAAAAAATGTATATCTGTAGCTCGAACTGGCTGTTGCTGAGAAGTCCGAGCCCTCTAAATATATATATCTACTAGCGGACCCGACAGACGTTGTCCTGCCGGAACGTAAAAAATATTATTCCTGTAACCCTATCGCAGCGCCATCTACCGGGTCAAAATGTAAATCTAAACCATTCTCGAATCTACCTGAAGCCACACAAAAAATTTCATTAAAATCGGTGCAGCCGTTTAGGAGGAGTTCAGTGATATACACACGTACAGAAGAAATATGATATGCATTATTGTTGTATAATATGAATGGTTTCACAATAAATGTACCTATGTATGTGTATTCGCGTTCTAGATCCAGTAATACAAGCTGTGGATAGTTGTGGTCTAGATAATGCTGTGTAATATATACCAGAAAATGTATTAATATTATTAAAAATTAATTGTATTTTTTTTTAAACAAACTTATTTTTATTTTAGTGTAGATTTGATGTTCAAAAAAGTATTCTTCAATCAATCGAATCCAATTTCGATTGGTTTATCTTATTTAGTTCAGAAGTTCCTACGGCCACCTTCGGAATCCATCATCGAACCCTGGATATTATGTAGCACCAAAGCACTCACCAAGACAAAACAAATGATCCCAAAGTCGGTGGGTTTATCTTGATTAGTTAAGAAGTTCCTATGGCCGTCTTCCAGCTCCATCATCAAAACTTCTCCATGGTATCACATTATTGTATTGTCACCGAAAATACATATTTGAGCCCAATCGGACATCGGGAAGTGATTGTAATAGGGTGTAATTTAGATTACAAGATTCGTGCCGAACACACATACATACAAACAACATCGCAAGTTAAATAAAGGCTTGTATAACAGGAAAGCATTCACATGAAAGTTTCTGAAGACCCTCCTAATGAAAGAAGTAAAGAAAAACTTAACAGTTATGTCAAATTTTTTCAACCATACCGTTTAACTAAAATAAATATTATTTTGAAAGTAATATTCTGAGATTTGACTGCATATACATACAGCTTAGGGGCACTGAGCCGAGTATCTTGGGAAGTGGGGTGGGTGCCAATTATTTGCGTCGCGTACGCGGTTTGAAAGGAATTTCTTTAGCGACCCTCGATTTGCGTAAAAGGGCTCTGAGTCAATTCGAACTGGTTCAGCAATCCAAGGTATGTTTGTTACTTATACCTATAATGGGCCACCACGAACAAAAAAATTGATAATAACACTATATATCAAAGTGCAAACACCCTGAAAAGAACTGGTTGTTCTATGATTCGATGTTTTGAACAGGAGCATCTGCAGGTCCTCTATTAAGCGAAAGAGACCAAAGAAGTTAGAAGTTCATCAAGAATGGTAAGCAAACGTAAGATATCAGGCCAACATATGTAAGGTATTGTTGATGTATGTCACACACACTACACAGACGCACGGCCTTTTTTTTTTTTGTTGACGGAGTGGAAAATTCCTTCGGATCTCCGGCTCCTCGGGGATGCAGGAGCCAGGAGTATGTGGTGTTTCCACTAAAAACCACCCCGACAGCCAGTCTCAGGCGCCCTGCTCGGGGGAGGACCCGGACCATGTTATTTCAGGCCCGTCCGGGTCGACGCCGCGCCTAGCCAAGCCCTATCCCGGACAATCATTATTAGACGTTTAATATTGGCGGGCCTGTAGGTCTAGTGGTTAGTCATCCTGCCGCTGAGACAGATTTCGTGAGTTCGATACCCATCCAGGACAAATAGTTGTGTGATAACCACGACCAGTTGTTCTGTGTCTGCGTGTAATTTATCTAATAACATGTATGTATTTAGTAATATATAAGTATGTTTATCGGCAGTCTGGTTACAGCCTCTGCCGAGTTTGGGATCAGACGGCGGTGTGTGAGGTCTCAAAAAAAGTTATATACATATAAAATAGAACGTCTGGCGCTAATGTATTCTAACTTTCAAGATTTACGAACGAAATGTCTTCAAATTTGATAGGTAGATATATAATATTTCATTAGACGATTACAGAGAAAGCAAGACATAAAATATGTAAACTAAACTCATCTCTTCCAGGCAACCTTAGGATGCCCGGTTGAAATGGTTTTACTAAACAGGTTGTTGTCGTTGGCGTGTATCGATAAGTTTGACAGAGCATATTATTACAGACGTATAGACAAATATATATTTAATAGACATATATACATACTTTCCTTACATACATACATATTGTTACTTTTATAGAAACAAATGGAAAATAAATATAAAACATGTATAGTTTTAAAGTAAAGAGTTATGTATCTATAAGTTGGTCGCAATAACATTAATATTTATCTTATGTGTTATCTTGATCTGTATCTATCTTATCTATGTGGTGGAATCTTTCAATTTAGTCTTCACCAACTTTAAGAAGTTCGATTAACCTAAAAATTTGCACACGTATATATAAGAAAATAAATTGTAGTAAGAAACAAAAGAAAAAAATATGGTTGGTTATAGATTGTTTATTTTAAAGAATAATATTTTTTGTTTGTTGTAACACAAAGACGACCATGCTTATAAAAAAACAAAATCAGATTAGGTTTAAAAATTCAACCAAACACCAAGTAATCATCAGTTGAAACAACACACACTCCTTGCAAGTCCACACATAGAAAGTTTTGCGTGTATTTTACTAGTGTTAAGTATATTAATATCAACATCAAAATGTTTACCAAAACACATACATCTTCCCCACACTATACATATTTAGTGTAGCTCATGAAGTCATGAACCAGTAAAATTCCTTAGATAATATGTTTAAGGTTTTCTGTAAAACCTTTTAGTCTAACGGATAATGGCCTGGAAAGCACTTCACTCATCCTAAACGAAGTCGGGTGAGTACTCCCTCTTTAGAAGGAGCGAGAAGAGGAGCGCGGGGTAGGAGGGGTGAGGCGGCGAGGGTATCGACCCGCGCCATTATACCGCCGGGTCGTTCACCCCGCGCCCCTCGTAGCCGTACCGTAGACCCCTACGCCTAGCTTGTAGCGGCGTAGCTCCGCGAAAGCGAAGGAATTTTTTCTCAATGTTTTGTTCCAATATCGGGGTACAGTGCCTGTTATTTTGTTTTTAGGACATTGTATTTGGAGGCAGTGGGTTTTAGTGGGACTTAATATTGTGTAATTGCAATATTTTATAGGACTTAAGTTTTAAGCACTCGTTATGTACGTAATCGATACAAGTAATTATGAAGCTGAGTTTGTATAAGTCTACTTTTTTAATATTCTTTCCATTTGAAGTTGTAAATGAGGTCGGTTTCTATTCAAACTCCAAGTACTTTTATCTTGTTGAAGAACCTTCATTTTTTGCTTATATTTATTAGTACTGCTAATACTTACGTATATTTTTCTTTTTATATATTATCAGCTTGGAAAATTTTGAATAAGATTTGAACAGTTATTTTGAGGTTGAAATCATTGTGGAGGTAGAAGATGTTAGATTGGTATGTTTTGGTTATTTAACATCAAGCTCTTAATCAGGGTGCAAGATATAGTGCCGTAAGATTATAGGTGCTATAACCTATACACGAACTATACATTGTAGAAGGTAGATAGATTTTTGCTCGAATTAGAACCGTCTAACGACCTTAGTACCTCCATTCTTATTTCCATTGACTATCACTATTAGTTTGCGTTATATTACTGCTAATAAAGAGAATCAACACAATCAAGGAGAAAAGAGTTCATAAGTTGACAGTGACATCAGTAGTATAGCGAAAGTTACAGTTAACCGATTAAGATCAGTCGAGTGCTGGTTTTCTATCTTAGTGTTGTATAAAAAAAACACCCACGAGCCATAGACTAGACCTAAGATTGGAGCTGCCGATGGAATGTCATAAAAAAGAGCATTCACTTATGCCGTCCGTAAGCAAAACGAATCGTTTCTTGATTATAGGAACCGACTATTATTTGTCTGTACCAAAAATACCCGGTGACAAAGTGTCATCTTACAATAATTGCTAAAGATTAACGGTAGACACATATATACATACACTCACACCTGTATCCCCAAAGGGGTAGGCAGAGACGTATTAAACACCGCCATAATTTAGTCCCACCCACGTAATAGTGGGCTAGCCTATTGCCGCCAACCGGGTACTTTGGGAATTTAAGATGGGATAATAATTTTGTGTTACATGTAATAATAACTTTATTATTTTAGAAAAGCACCATTGTGAAGTAATTCATTATTTGTACACCGGTAACGATCAAACATGTTGATCAAGAACATTATTAATTAACATCGTCAATGTACACATGTTTATGCAAATAAAATATCATGTATCATGCATCGTGATAGTTGGGAGTATATTGAATGGGAAAGTTAGTAAGAAGTGAATTCCATGACAGGAGAGACATATTGTTTATACAGATGGACTGTAATAAGCTATAGTCCGAGCTCTCTACCTATTAATGAGATATAAGATATGAAAAATATAATCTTATCTGACATCTAAAGATTTCATTTCGATATTTAAATGTATTCCATCTTACGTTTATCAAAATTTAACATCGTTCGAAATACAAATACAAAAAAAAAATGGTATGTATAAAGAAATCTTTGAGCTGATTCTGAGTTGATAACATTACGCAAGGAGGGCGGTAAAATTGTAATATAACACGTTACCGATTACCAGTAATACCGATATAACGATTTTACTACCGATATTACTAGTAATCGATAACGTGTAAATATTATATGTAGTCTCATTCAAAGTACATAAACGGAATGGTGACACACCGTTCCATAGTTAAAGTCTACATTACGAAGCACTTCGATATACTTTATGTAATAGTAATGTTTATTAGTGTCAGATAATTGCGGTTTTTTATATATCGATGTATACATGAGTCATTTTTGATGATAATTTGTAAGTAATTTTAGGTCTATCTTGTTTGATAGGTTAGTTAAATATACTCATATAACTCATATATATAACTGACATGCGTACATTGTAAAAGCATCTAGTAATTTAAGAGTGGCCATGAGATTGTTTGCCCGATTTCTTCTCACAAGGCTCGACTATTTGGATACGGGCGGTTATAGATCGTCACTGGCAGATAGCGATCTTAATAATTAACTATTTGCAAAGCGGTATTATTTGTTTTTATTGATACAATTTTTTTTTGCGAAAAAGCTTTATATTGATACGACTAGCAGCGCCTCGTGGTTTCACCCGCGTAAGTCCCGACCCCGTAGGAATGTCGGGATAAAAAGTAGCCTATGAGTTAATCCAGGTCTCCAGCTATCTACATGCCGAGTTTCAACGCAATCCGTCCAGTAGTTTTTGTGTGAAAACATTACAAATATACACACAAATGTTTCCTCTACATAATATTAGTTTACATTGTGTTGATCTATAATTTTAAGTTTAAAAAATAAAGACGAAATCAAGCAATGTTATGGAAGTCTATGAAATAAAGATCTTTTATTTTGACTTTACTTTTATATACGCGTAAAGATGCGTGTTACATTACTTATATATAAAATGTTTTAAAAAATATACTAGAATAACTATTATATCTAAACGGAATAGGCTGAACGGAGCCCTCAAACTATTTATAAAAATGAAATTTATAAATAGTTTGATGGCTCAGACAGTTCGAGTCACAGGCTCGTGACGATGACCTTCTCGAACTATTACACTCTGTACATAGTATTACATCATCTGTATAAACAATATCCTTTTCATTCAATTGCCTTCCCCTCTTGGCTACCTTTCCTCAATTTTCCTATCCTTAATTCCCAAAATACCCAGTTGGCGGCAATAGGCTTGGGACCAAACTATAACTGGAAAAATGTGAAGTAATATACGCCTAGGCCTACCTCTTAGGGATTCAGCCGTGAGCGTATGTATGTGAATTATATAAAATACTAGCAGCGTCCCGCGGTTTCACCCGCGTAAGTCCCGATCTCGTGAGAATATCGGGATAAAAAGTAGCCTATGCGTTAACTCAGGTCTCCAGCTATCTACAAACCAAGTCTCATCGCAATCGGTTCCGTGGTTTTTGCATTCATCTAAACTTTCACATTTATAATATTAATGGGATTATCTTAATATAGTCACACACAATATGTAACACATGGTCCATGTTTCACAGATTTATCAAAAAAAGTAGGTACCGAAAATTCTTGTATTCATAAAACAGTTTCACAATTTACAGAGTAAGAAATGTGCTAATCTTACAAAAACTTTTTAAATAGTGATACACTGAATCCAAAAACATCAAAAAATAAAATAAATACAACAGAAGAATCTTCCTGAAGAACTACCGCGTTCTAATTAAAAAGTTTTAAAACAAAATGGACGTGTGCGTGTGTTAGTTCCCCGCGGGATCACTACATCAAACCATCTATTTACCATTGTAAGGATGCAACAAGTATTCGGCGACGAAGTTTACGTGGAAAAGAAGGTTTACGAGCTGACTACAAACACGGCCCAATAAAAATGTCGTTACACTACTACATGTATTGTTATGAACATATGTACAAATATAGATATTATTATGTCTGTGTGCTTATGAAGTTTCACTTATAAACACTACCCTTCACAAATATATCTCCACTATGGTAAGTATAAGAATACTAAGTCTACATATACTGTCATATAATACTAGCAGCTCCCGCGCGGCTACGCTCACATGTACATATTTATATATTTTGCGCGGAACCCTAATTCTTTTTCCAAAATAAAAGTAACCTAAGTTACTCTTTATAACACCAGGTATCTGCCAGTGAAAATCCCGTGGAAATCGGTACACCTGTCCCGGAGATTAGCCGGAATAAACAGACAGACAGACAAAAAACAAAATACAGGTTTTTAGGCATAGGTATCGTGCAAATAACTTTATGAGCTTAAAAAAAAACTATTATTTTGACATTACAAACAGACACTTCATTGTATTTGTTTGTATTGATAAATAGCACCCAGACACAGAACAAATAATCATGCTCATCACACAATTATTTGTCCTGGGTGGGAATCGAACCCACAACATAACCTGGTTTAGCAGTCAAGATCACTAACCACTAGACCAACAAGGCTTCAAAGCTGTTAATATCACGCCAAGGCCCTTAGGAACGGTTAGTTTAAAATAATAAGCTATACCCATAAGATAAATAAAGGCTTGTTAGCTCACCAAACCAGTACGAACACCACTTATAATTCAGCTGACAGCTCCTAAATTCCCCACTTAGATGCGGTACGCCATGATACGCAATAATATTGGATCACGTATCGCGTATTACGAGCACGTATCGACAAGACGCACGTACTTGAGTTATAAGGCTTAAGGACTTGTCTATCAAGAGATGCTGATCGTATCACGTAGTTACGTTTCAGATAAGTAAGCTATTAATTTTTTGAATACTTTATTAGTGTTTATATACTTGTAGCACCGCGGTAAGCATTCGACTGCAACATCGAAGATTACGGGTTCAATTTTGGCTCAATGCAAATATTTGTATGCATGGTTATGCCCTTTTGGGGTGATAGGGTGGCGATAATTGCATGCAAAACTCCTTAATATTTTCCAATTTACATTGGTCAGCCGATGGATGATCATTCTTAACACATTGAGCCCTTCCGTGCCTCGGAGAGCTCGTTAAACCGTCGGTCCCGGTTGCCATACGAACATCTGTGGCATTCGTTACGGGTAGTTGGAGCCCTAAAAAGTCTGACAACCTGGTTTAACTACAGAAAGTCGTTATCGCCTACTTAGGTTGTGGACGTCTGATGACAGTCGCTTCACGTATAATATAAAAGTTCAGCCGTATCGTAGTTAGACTGAAAGTCGCCTCAACTTAGGAAACTTTTGAAAAAGGCGCGGAGGATACGATGAAAAAGTCCCAATACAACATAAAATGTGCACTTCACGGCTCATTCAGTATGTAGGAAACGCACCCCACGCCTATATTCATTCATCTGATGTATAAATTACCTACAATTTCCCTCCACTTAAACGTAGAAATTTTTAATACCTTGTTCCTACTACGACAAGCTGCCAATACAAAATTTAACGACCCTTGCTTTAAAAAGCTTGACAGCGGTACTGACGTAAATGGAAAAACTGCGTACACGAATATAACATTCGGGCAGTGTCACGCCCCCCAAACTACTAGCCGCAAATGCCGCAAATTTTATATTCCGCGTGAAACCAGCGTGTGGTATCGACAGCCTCTTTTTGCAGAGAAGAGATTAATTAAGCGTCCAGCGTCTAGTGATTAATGGTGGGCGAGAAAAATGTTGGCCTCCCTTGAAATCAATTTTGTCTTCAAAACATCGTGGCACATATTGGTTTATAGATTATATCGATGAAAAACTTAAGTGAAAATACATGGACTAAAAAAAGGTTAGCTTCTTTCAATCAGTAGATTACTTTTGTTATTGAATCAGACGAAAAACTGAAGTTAATATGGTAGTCAAGTCAAGATATGCTTTTCAAAACAATATGTTTTGTAGAAAGTTTAAAATAACTATCAATGAAATCGTGACGAGAGCGTAATGGTTTAGACGTCAGTTATTTATACGTAGGGGAATTCATCATGATCACGCAAAAGGTATTACGTACCTTTGGATTGTCTTACGTTTCGACCACGTTGCACTGGCCGTGATCACAGGCTGACTGGCTCAGTGGTCAGACGGTCATTATTATAGCCGAGTGAAATACACGTGAAACTGAGGGGAATGGATGTACTCGTATAGTATGTATATATGAAAGAGTTATAAAACTTTGTGTTTGAAATACAAATTTGCATTTAATATAGCCTCTAATACAACATCGTCCGTGTACCGAAGAAACATTTGAAATGTAGAATTAATTAGCTGTTAATTAAAGTGTTTGTGTAAAACGTTGGGAATTTGGGATAGAGTACACCTTGACCAAAAGTTTAAATATATTTATTTTAGACCTGATGAATTTACACATGCAACATGTTACAAAACTGTGTAGTCTTCCTACAGAAACATTGCTTGTACCGCATTTAGACGACTTCTCTCTATTTAACGTGTATTAAAACTGTTGTGGAATTCAAGTTGCCAGTTCGAGTAGACAATATTTAAAATCAAATGATTCTGTCAATCAAGTTTCTGTTATACAAATGTATAACGGAAATTTCGCCTAACCTAAAATTAAAAAGCGAACCAGTTCAAATCCAATTACATATTCTCGCTTCAATGTTTATATGTATATATAATAGTTTATACAATGTTTATATGTATTTATAATAGTTTATACACACAAATAATATAATAAATTGCGATGTTTGCTAATTATTATGGTCGCGTGAATCATTTAAAAGTAATTAATCGTTTGTTTGAAGCTGTTGAAAGTCGCTGTATTGATGATATAAAAAGTTTTAATAACAAAACTACATAGGACATACAGCGTTTTTACTAAAGAATCGTGATCGTAATGACTAATCACACCCTAATCCTCATTGCCCAAACTCCTGTACATTAGAAGCAAAAAACGGTGAGTAAGAAGATACCGAGTATGACGTTCATGACATAACAAAGTTGAAAAATTGTCTTGTATTCAAAAGCATATGCGTGGACTTAGAAATATAATGAAACAACTGCCCTCTAGCACAAGCAGAGCGGTAGTCAAAATACCCTAATTTATTTATTGCATAAGTTACAAATTAAAAAGGTACCTACTTTTTGCCTGCCCTGCCAACAAACGAATTAATTTTCAAAATTGCGTTATGCAGCCACCGTATTGAATATTTAGAAAAATATATAGCCAGTGATACTCGGGATGATGTAAGAATTAAAGCAATGCTCCACACATCCAAATATGTTTAGGCATTTAGAAATTATTGTGCAATAAAGAAACATACATACATATCATATACATACACGGATCCTGAAAAGATTAGATTATTTTTGGGCAGTCATGTGAGAACAAATAGAGAGAAGGATTAAGAGACAAAGAATCCCTATAATACCATCCTAATATCGAAATACTCGGGATATATATATATTTTACAAGGGACCGATTACAATGAATACTTAGTAATGTTGGAATCGGATTGACGTTCGATGTTACTGATAATGCACACACTTAAACTTATCAGCTAAATGACGCAAAACTAATCAGCCGACAGCCGGTACGTGTGCTTTTTCCACACATACCTGGAGTAAAAAGGCCTGTTAATTGCGATTTGTTCAGAGGGTTAATCATGAATATATTTAAAAAGAGACAACCAGACGGACCTATATTCAATGTAACAGTACGTGACATGCAACAAGGAAATATAATCTCATCAATAAATGCTGACCCGGAAGTGACGCGAACCAACAACACATAATATTAAACTAACTGTGGAGCAAGAGTTGTTATGTCCCTTTAACACAAAAGGAAGATCCTCCGACCAGGGTCATCAGGTCTGGTGGGCCGCGGCTTAACGGTTGATGTTGGGAAGATACATATGTTTACTAATCGGCGCATGAACTTATAATGCCCGACTCCTGGTCATCACAATGCCCCGTAGGGGACGTGTGGAGGCCGGTCCCGGGCGATGCCCCCCTGCCAGCCTCTTAATAGGGTAGGTCCTGTTGTGTCGCTGATGACGGTTGGTGTCACACGGTCAGAGATATGGGGAGAGCTTACGTCTTAATGCCTGCATAGACCGCTTGGTCAGCCCGAGTCAAATGAGACCATATCCGGGCGAACAGCAACACAGGCTTGGCTTTGAACTGTCTATTTTTATCTCGGAATAATGTACGGTTCACGTGGAACAGATTTCAACGCAAATGAGGTCGCGAAAAAATCTCTTTAATTTTGTTAGCAGTGTAAGCGAGCAATATATTTTAAATATAACGGGGGCGACATCGCGTCGAACAGCTAGTGTACTAAAAAACTTGCAAATCAGTAGAAAAGGTAACCGAAAACAAAGATAAGTTTTCTTCAATGGTAGCGATACAGATAATAATTAATTAACGCTTGAATTAATTCACGTAAAAAGTGATAAGATATTGTCTTATATTAATGTCATTACTTAATATTTTTCTTTGTTTTATTACAAAGGTGTCAAACAGGAATAATGCTTTCATCATTATACTACTACCAGACCTATGTCACTCGACGTACTTGCGTGCCCTAAGTACCTACCGGCCGGTGATCCGCCGGCGGACCTTATAAATTGAATTTTTAAAGTACAAAATACTTAATTCGAGGTTGTATTGATATATTCTTTAAATACTGTAAAATTCACATTGATAATAATTGACATGGTTGTTTAAGTGCAGTATATGAATGTAGATAAAGAAAGAAAAAAAAGGCCGGCAGCCAATTATGAAATAAAAAAAAAATATCAATTTAACCCTATTTGTCTTTGTTTCCCTCAAATTATTTATTAAAACTTTTGTAAGATTTAGAATATTTTCCACTCTACAGTTTAATAATCGATATTTTAGAAAAGGGAAGAAGTTTATTAATATTTATATAAAAATTACAGAAATGTAGGATTGTTATGTACTAAAACATTTGAAATGAAAAATAAGCATTAGGTAAGTACTTAATTTACACAGTACAATACATTTTTTTTATAATAAAATATATTGAATAGATAACCCTACACGACGCACTTACGCCACGCGGCCGTGCGCTATTGCGAGGCAACGATAATATTGTGCTTACGAACATTTAAGTTCATTTTCGCATGCAGCAATCGGCGCTCAGAAAGAGTAGGCAATTAAAACCGTAGGTATCGATATTTTTCTAGGGAGTCATTTATCTGAGTAATTGCTCAATAATCTGTGCTACTACTACAATAATTTAATTCCATTTAATTACATCATCGTCATCGTTTTTAATTACGTCATCATGGCGCCAGTTTAGTGATAATCAGTGGCAAATAGACCTCTCCAACATACGGTAGCCCCATCGCCCAATAATATTACCGGAACAACGTGCCACGGTGCTGAAACTTGTTGGTTTTGCCCGAAACACATATGAATGCAAAGAAACCGTGAAAGTTATTATTCTAATATCATAAAAAAAGCAAATCTATATCTATCTATACAAAACTCAATCACTCTCTCATCTGTTGACTAATCGCGAAATCTGGAAAATTTGTTGAGCTATGAAGATATAAAATTTGGCAGGGAGGTAGTTTATGAGTAGGAAACGTCAGCAACGAATAGATTTTGAGACAGGGTCGGATTAAAGAGGTCTAAAGGTAAGTTTATATGAATGTTCTTGGTGTTTTGTACTAGAGACCTGAAATTTGGCAGGGAGAATAGATTTTATGACAAGGCGGAATTAAGGAGGTCTAAAAGCTGTCATAAGATTGTATGAAAGTTCTTATTTTTATTACTAGAGACCAGAAATTCGACATTGAGGTGATTCATATGTTAGATAATACGATTTACGAGAGTCTAACGGTTTTCGAAGCTTTATGTAAAAGTTCTTGGTTGTTGCTACTAGAGAAATACGGTTGAGTTATTCTTCACACAGTGACAGTCTTCACGGGTTCTTTTAGAGTCTGGTTTTTGGCAGACGCAGAAAAATACAAGGCAGAAGGCACAAACGCTATAATAAAGTATAATAGAATTATAATTTTAGAAGACAAAAATAAAAAAATTTAAAAGAAAAAAAAAAGCAAAAACGAAACTTGTCACTATTGTTTCTTAATAAAAAAGGAGTTTAAACACAACATTATAAGTTATATTGGATTATCGGAGAGAGTATGCGTTCTAAAATTGAAATTCGATTGTTACAACCTGTCCCTCATACAAGTGTATGCCCCAACAGAGAGTGCCACGGACGAGGAGGTCGAAATTTTTTATCAAGACGTACAGCAAGCTCACGAGTTAGCAGGAAAAAATGTAATATATATGGGTGACTTCAACTCAAAAATCGGACTGCCAAAAAAGAAGAATCAATGATCACCGGAAGCCACGGTTACGGTTCCAGAAATAAGCGTGGCGAAAGACTTCTTGAACACGCCTTCGAACACAAGATGATGATAGTAAATACAATGTTTAAGAAGGGAAAAAACAAAAAATGGACGTGGCTTTCACCAGACAGGAAAACAATTAATTAAATTGATTTTATTTTAACGAATTTACCAAAAATAGTTACAAACTTTGAGACCGTACACACTGCTTTCCCAACGGATCATAATATGGTAAGAAGTACTATTGAATTGAAATCAATAAAAAAATAGAAGAAACTTCACATACATTAAAAATCAATGGAAAACAACTGAAGAACGTTCTCTATATATATCCAAGATAAGAAGTTGTGAGTCTGACCTGTACGATGACGGGCACTCGAAAGTCTCTGCGTACTACAAGAAAATAGAAAATATAATCAAAGTCTGTCAAACAATAATGAAAATAAACAAAACCATAAAAATAAAATTTTAACAGAAAAAACGCGAAACCTCATGAAACAAAGAAGTCAATTATTACACAAGCCTGAATTAAGTCCATGCGAAAAGGTAGAGCTAGCAAAATTATTCAAAATCACTAACAAAAACATAAGAAAAAACTACAAGGAACACAGAGAAGCCATATTTAACAAACATTTGAAATCTTCTGGCAGTTTCAAAAAGGCCATAAAAGAACTTAACACAGAAAAGCAATGGATTCCCTCATTAAACTCCAAGTTTTCAAAACATCAGAGCCGCTTAGACGTCATCAACGCAGCCACAGAATTTTACTAACGTCTTTACAGTGCCTCGGACGATTCATACCAAGAGGACACTATAGCGCTAATTGACCAATATCAAAATATTGAAATCTCAGAATTCCAGGAGATCGAGGTTCTAAGTAAGCTGGAAAAACTACGGGACGACAAAAGCCCGGGTACAGATGGAATACCAAATGAAGCCGGTAAACTAGCCAAAACGGTAACACTTACACCAATAACTCAGTTGTTCAACAAAATTCTTGAAGAAGAAAAGGTACCACAGAGCTGGACTGAGTCAGAAATAATACTTTTACACAAAAAAGGTGACCCAACTGATGTGGGAAATTATCGCCCCATAAGTTTAATGCCATGCATGTACAAACTTTTTGCTACCTGCTTACTAGAAAGAATAAATAACAACATAGAAGACCATCAACCAATAGAACAGGCTGGCTTTAGAAAGTCCTTTAGTACTACTGACCACATACAGGTACTTGAACAAGTCATCGAAAAATAGTACGAATTTAAAATACCTTTATATCTAGCTTTTGTTCATTACCAAAAAGCTTTTGATACAATATCCCACAGAAGTATCTGGAGCGCTCTACAAAACTAAAATGTAAACAATAAGCATATCAATATAATCAAAGACATCTACAAAAACAGTACAAGCAAAATCAAACTAGAAAGCTCTGGTCAAATAATAAATATCAACAGAGGAGTCAGACAAGGAGATCCATTATCACCCAAGCTCTTTATATCGGTACTACAAAACATAATGAAAGACCTTCCATGGAACACCAAGGGCCTAAAAATAGGTACTAAACAACTTCACCATCTTCGGTTTGCGGATGACATTGTACTTTTTTCAGAAGACCCCGCAGAACTTCAATCGATGATTGTAGATCTAAATGAAGTTAGCACAAATATCGGCTTGGAGATGAACATCACGAAAACTAAAATAATGACTAATCACACAAAACAGGCAATTTACATACAGGGTTCAAACGTGGAATATGTAGATGAATATATTTACCTAGGTAAACAAGTGTCCTTCCGCAAGGAAAATAATAAAGAAGAGATAGTCAGGCGCATTTCAATTACTTGGAAAAAGTTCTGGGCTTATAAAGAGGTTATGAAATCTGACATATATCTTACACTAAAAAAGAAAGTCATGGACTCGTGCCTTCTACCATGCCTAACGTATGATTGCTAAACGTGGATATTTGACCCTACATCTAATAGAAAACTTAATACATGTCAAAGAGCAATGGAGCGCAGCTCACTAAATATCAAAATGAAAGACAGAGTACGAAACAATATAATAAGGAAACGAACTCAGGTTATAGATGCTGTATCTTTCGCCAGAAGTTTAAAATGGAGGTGGGCAGGACATGTAGCTCGTTCCAGTGACGACAGGTGGACCAAAACTGTAACAGTGTTTAGAGGCCCCCACGGATACAGGGGCAGAGGCAGACCTAAGGCGAGGTGGAAGGACGAAATAGTATCTAGCGCAGGCAAGAACTGGACAGAGGTCGCTCAAGAGCGAGAAATCTGGCAATCTCTGGAGGAGGCCTTTACCCGAAAGGGGGCCATGTAGCTTAATATATAATTTTATTATAATCATAAATTTATTTTATACTAATCATAGATTACCTGTAAGTATGCAGATAAATTTATTATGAATGTTATGAACTTTAATTTTTATTTAATGATTTCTCACTGCAACTAGATTTAACATAAATGAACAATATTATAATTCTAATAACGAGGTTAGGTGATATTTTGTCATTAATAATTATTATTTATATTTGGTTTTCTTAAATATTAAGTTAAGAGATCATTTAATGTTAGAAAACAATATTTAAACTACAATATTTCGTTGACATTAATTTTGCATGTGTACCTACTACATAAATTGACTATAATAAATGTATAATTTTACACTCATTATTATAAATACTAACAGATTATGTATGTACTTGAATTATTTAGTAATATAACATTACAAGCATGAAATCAATGTAATTGGCAATCTTAAGTTAATGGCAATAAAAGGCTTTTATTATTTGGCAGACATGTAGTTTATAGGTAAGAGAAGTCAGCTAAGAACGGATGCTACGGGAAGAACAGCTATGTTGTAGACCTACTGCAGAAACCTTTTTTGTTTTTTGCTGAGTTACTTTCTTGTTGTTTCAGTATCTAATTAGATGTTTTCATATCTAATAGTGGATCAATTCACAAAACAATCAACTTTCAAAATTCTGAGCCGTCAATTATTAAGAATGAAATTATTATTAAAACTCTAAAATGCAATTTCTTTAATAAAAAGTGACAAAAGACAGATTAAAGGAAGAGTTAGTTTTATGTGAGCAAGTATTTTAAGTGTACGAAGTCGCAGGTAGCAGAACAGACAGGTGTTATTAGATATGTTCGTTTTCACATTTTTACGTATTAGTAATATAATTGCTTTTAAACTTTCGCGACTTTGATGCATACTAGATGTCTAATTCGGGACTTAATCGCGATAATATTTAAAAGGTACAATACCTCTTGGTTACCCGACGTTTCGATCGAATTGCACCGATCGTGGTCACGAGTGGACTTGTATTGTACCTAAAAAGGTACAATACCTCTTGGTTACCCGACGTTTCGATCGAATTTGCACCGATCGTGGTCACGAGTGGACTTGTATTGTACCTTTTAAATATTATCGCTATTAAGTCCCGAATTACACATCTAGTAATAAAGTTTAAGTTGTGAATTTCAATGGAGACTTTCCGGTGAATCTACGTAATAAGTATAAAAAATTTCTTAATATCATTGTCACTTCTAAAGTAAGCATTATTTTATTTTCTTAGACATCTTGTAAGTAGTGTAAAATACTATTAGACTTAAAAGTACAAGAATCTGTACTTAGACTACAACGACTAAACAAGAAGCATGGATTTGAAATATTATTTCCATGTACATTGCTTCCAAACTTTGTGTAAATCTAACAACATTACGCAATAACCAAATAATGTAACGAAATAGGATATTTAAACCAAATTCTATTTACGTAATATTACGAAGACTCGACATTAATGTGGGTGTGAGACCAGTTGTACAGTAGTTACCTCAGACTTCAAACAATACAACTGCATGCCGAAAAATTACAAGATCAATTAACAAAATTTAATAAACAGACAACAAAATTATTTTTTGATGTAAGTAGTTTATTATCTTATTATTGAAGATATGATAACGTTCTGACAATCAGCAGCACAGCGGTAAGTGTGTCAGTCGAAATGAAGCCTTTGTACTTAGCGGCCATTATTTTGGGAGTGGTGGGAGTGCTAGGGGTAATATCAGGTTGGTCAGGAATTCATGTAAAGATTTTTTATATCTCTAAATAATAAAAGAGGATAGAGAAGACTTAATACTTATTTTTATTATTTAAGGATACATTAAAGTAAACTAGATTTTTTTTGATTTCTAAATTGAAGCAGTTTTTTTGTTTATTTTAATTTTGAACACATTGATTTTTGAGTTTGAACGTTATTGACGTTATTTTTACAAGGAACTATCATAATCATTGCACAATACCTATTGTAATTTAATAATCTTACATCTTACTAGTCTTACTAATATTAATAGTCTACTAATATATAAATTAGTGAGGATGGATGTTTGTAATTTTTTCACGCAAAAACGGGTTAACGGATTTGGATGAAATTTGGCACATAGATAGTTTATGAGCTGTATTAATACATAAAATAATCTTTTTTGTGATAAAGGAAATCTATGACGAAGCCACGGGCAAAAGCAAGTCACTATATTTGTACGCTATACTTTTAATTTTGTGTTATCATCTCAGCTGCGAACTACTAAATAAATCAAACGATAGACGATTCTGTCTTGGAAATGAGCAATATGAAAGTTGATGGACAATTTCATGTCCTTCTCCATATAGGCTTTACAACAAGTCTCATACTCCTGCTATAGTGCACAAATTCAACACAAGTATCTTTGAGATGTTCTAATTCATAAAACACAACACAAATACGAATATCTTAGTGATAAAGATATTTTTAGAAATTTGACATATATGTTAAATATTATTATATGTTAAACAAAGAAATATGTGATAAATATTATTATATGTTAAACAAAGAAATATGTGATAAATATTGTTATATGTTAAACAAAGAAATATGTGATAAATATTATTATATGTTAAACAAAGAAATATGTGATAAATATTATTATATGTTAAACAAAGAAATATGTGATAAAAAGGATAGTATATCTAAGCATTGGTGACTTGCTCACTTAAAGTGCTCTTTGAATAAAATTTACGTGACAAGTGATTGTGCTACTGCATATAATTAAGTGAGCCATAGCCTTAAACTATTTATTTTATACCCAGGGTTGATCGCTTGGGGTGTCATAGCCTCAAGGGATGATTCCCCACCTCCCCCTGAGATCATCCCACTGGATTGGTGGCAACACTGCACGCTGTACCAAATCTATCCCAGATCTTTCAAGGACAGTGATGCTGATGGGATTGGGGACTTGCAGGGTAAGTTATATCAGTTAATGAAAAAAAAACATATCTTTAAATTAAAACAATTTAATTTGTGAAATGGTTAGTCGGAATACGAAATAATTAAAATAAGGCATCATATTAAAGAGATCGATCATTGATGATTTATTGACAAAGGACCAGCTTCCAATACATTTCTCTAGCAAGAGTGAAGAGTCTGCTGACCAATTTTCTGTCAATCGCACTTTTTCTTACCACGAATATCCACATTCATTCCCAAAACCACCTTTACCCTTTCTTTCTTTTATCCAGAAAACTCTCCTAAAACTTTCAAACTAAATCAACCTATCTATAACACGGGAGACAGAAACAGTCGGTACAGCTATAGGTCAATTTCCATCCTTCCAACAGTGACTAATCTTCTTGCGAAAGTTATCAACGGCGAAATAAACTGCTGTCTGCATACTAATAGGGCTACTGCTTTTAACTAACTTCATGTTATTTATATTTGTAGAACCGTTCTAGATTTAACCTACTATGTCAAATTTGGACCAGAAACAAAATGTCATACTTGTATTCTGCGATTTGGCAAAAGCATTCGACAGTGTGTACGTCTTCGTCCCGTTTACTAAGCTTATGATATTTACATAGGACCAAAATAACCCACCATGACACTATAAATGTAGACATGAAACAAAATTTGTAATTTTCAATATTTTATATATGGCAAAAGCATTCTACACGGCAGCTTTCTTTATCCTACAGGTCAGCAAAATATTAGCTTCTGGTGCCCCTGATCTGGTTATGTTAATTGCCCGGCTCATATTGTAAAATTCAAATATTCATTAAAAGTGACACAAACTATTTTTTTATACATATTTAGAGGTTATTTACATAGTATAATTTACCACTTCCGTTTATTATACTACCATTAGCTATTTTAGTAGATCCCAGGGTTACATGAATTTTTTAGTACCTCTGGTTTTATACAAAACACAACGATTACAATAATTGACGCTGAATTGTTTCTGAATTTTGAACAGCTTTGTTACTTAACGTCTGTTAAATAAATATGATAAGAAGGGAACCGTCAACAGATTTAACGATGTAGTGTTAGAGTATTACAAGCAATCTTCTTTTGTATTAATATGACAGTGACTGTAACATAATGTCTAGGGTTGAGGTCACTTTTGCAGAAGGATTAGAGAGCCATAAGTATTATTTTTCTACTACTTTGAATAACTTTATAAGAAAAGTTAGGTGCACACGATCGACGGTTGATTGAGAACGATTGATAGTCGGTCTATAATTCGGTCGAGTATGATGACTGTCGATCAACTTTGACACATTACATTCTCCCATCATTTGAAAGTCCAGCTGTGGTTAACTGAGATCGTTAGATAATTTAGTGCATTAGAAAGTTTGTCGGTCAACCCTGACTCTTTTCGTTCTACCATTTATCGACTATCGATCGAATCAGGTACTTTTCAAAATCCGAAGAGACAATCAATTACCAATTAAAATACTATTACTATTTTATGTTTTGTAGTTCCATAGGATTCACACACTATAAAATTTGGTTGCCATCTTAATTCGTTTCAAAGCGTTGAATGTAATATTTGAAAAGAGTTCTTTGCTATCTAATTAATAAAAAAATGTGATTTAAAAAGTTAAGCTCAAAATACTCACTATTTGAAGGGTAGAGCGAGTTGGTGCGGGTAGGCTCCAAAAGAAGTAGCCGATCAGCAGTATACTAAAAAATTACAAAGTATTAAGCACCCGTATCCGGCGAGGGTGTATGATATTTCTGTGAATGGTTTAGAGACCCAAGCTTTATGTCACGTCTATCTAGCTATCGTTTCTACCTACCCCGGACTGGAACAGGGTGTAAGCCTTAGTAAGTATGTAAAAAAAACTTTTTTTCAGGTATCATCAGTGAGCTGCAACATTTTGTGGAATCTGGTATAGATGCGATATGGATGTCACCTATCTTCCCGTCTCCTATGGTAGATTTTGGGTACGATATAAGCTACTACTATGGCATACATTATGAATACGGGACTATGGAGGACTTTAAAGAGCTGATAAGTAAGGCGCATGAGTTGGGTAAGTGGAACTTGAACATTGATCATATTGGAATTAGAAAAGAAGTGGGAAAAAGCAGATTAAAATAGGTTAATGAACCCAGTGGCAAAAGTCTGGTTTACCCCGGAACTAATTATGTAATTCGAATTTTTCCTGCACAGAGATAAACAGAATTCATCTTAAGTTCTACCGGTTATCATTACTATATAATTGCCAACCAAGAGTTCATCTTTGGAAGCTGTTCGGGTGGCATTTGAATACTTAAATTTTAGCCTATCCTTTTAAGAGCTATCTGAAGGTCAAAGTATTTTTCTTATTATCATTTTTTATCAAAAAAAATCGTTGATGTTAATGCATTAATAGTAAAGTTAGCTTGTTAACATACTCTGCTACTCTGAAGTATCTCTCATCTGCAGAAAACCAGCATAGTATAGTTTCTGTTGGATAATTGGGACGTCAGGACTCCAATGACTTTGGAATGGCGTTGTTAAAGCCCAAGCGCTAATATTGCACTAATATTTCCACTGTTTAAAAACAGCGGTAATCACTTATAATCAAACGAGCCGATGACTTGTTTGTGATAAAAAAAGTTACGTTTAAAAATGGAAAACAATAAGTGATCTAATCTTGAATCAAATTTAAAATGTAGTAGTTTATGAATGATTAAATAACATTCAAAATATTAAATCAATAGATTTTCATCAAAGCGGAACAATGCTTTATGTAATCTAGATTTCAACCCAGGTAGATTATTGATAAAATAATTTAAAAAGTCAGCAAGAACCAGTACGAACACAAATGTTAGTAGGTTTTTCATCATGGCAAAAAAAAATTAGACCATAGATTAAAACGTTACTTAGGATTTTGTTTACACGTATTAGTGCTTTTATGTTAGGTTTTTAAGTTTTTTTTTGTACTAGCAATAACAACAATAATCTAGTCAGTGATTTTTTCTTGCAAAGAAAACAAGGTGTTACGCCTTTTTTTTTTAAGTTTACTGACGTGATGACGTAATGTCATGGCGGTTTGCATTTCGCATATTTGTAGAACATAAAGGAACTGAAAACTTTAAAATAAATTATCAAATGTAATTTCCAAATTTATGATCTAAAACTAACATTTCCCGATTGAATATTGCCTAGACTATCTTAGTATTGGTATTATGTTTTTTGATCATTATATTCAAAGAGTAATATACCTTATTAACATTGCCAATGACCGTGGCAAAGTTGCCAGCCTTCTGGAAAGTTACCAGTCGGCGATGATGCAGAGGAATTTTATGACGCATACATAATTGCATATACGAGTATATTATACGTATTTTATTATTATATTGTTAGTAAATGTTTTTAGTGTATTATTTTAATAGTAATAGAACTTAAATAATAATAATAATAGTTTGAATGAAAACACACACAATGAAACATTTATTTAAATGTTTTCTATGAATAAATTCAATTTCAAATAATAGTCTAATACAAGTATATTAGTATGCTTATCTTCTGCGTTTGGATCGAATCGTGATTCATTATCAAAATATTAATAGACCACCAAGCATTAAAAACATAATATTATGATAAAAGAGTTCAAATCTTCTTTTTAAATCGTAGGCATCATCATTAAATAGATATCGGGTGATAAGATATCCATATTTAATTATTGATAGGAGGCATTAGTAAGATAATGTAATATTTGCTTTATAATTGAATAAGGACTTCTTGAATAATATATTCAAACTTTTTATCTTCAGAGAATTCAAGTAGCGGTGATCGTCGATATGTCTAATTCAAATTACTTGAAGTATAATTGATTTAAATGTGATAAAGAAATCCATATATTTTTGAAGACAAATTATCATATATTTCACTTCAATGTTAATTAAGCTGAGATAGCATATCGTGCACTAATATTGAAATGATAGGATCGTTCACGAAATAAAGCGTATTTAGCGCCGTGAGTACCTACTCGTATGTATTCTTTTTAATTCTCCGTTTTTCATTAAAGGAGGCAAAATATGTATCTTAAATAGTACCAATATTTTTAATTTGGTATTTTTCATTCCGTTATTAAGCAAAGCCATAAAAACTAACTTTTTTTAAGTTAGTTATAGATATAGATTAGATTATAGATTAATTATAGATAGTCAATGAGGGGCTCGTGGCTAAGTGGTAACCGAGTAGGTTAGCATATTACAAAGTTAAGTAATACTAGCCAGGTCAGTCTAGGATGTTTGACCATTCTTAACACATTGAGACCCCTCCGTGCCTCGGAGAGCACGTTAAACCGTCGGTCCCGGGTGCCATAGAAACATCTGTGGCATTCGTTACGTGAAGCGACTGCCATCAGACCTCCACAACCCAAGTACTAGGCGATATCGAAGTTCTGTAGTTAGACCAGGTTGTCGGACTTTTTAGGGCTTCAACTGGGTAGTTGTCTTCACATAAAATATCAAAGTTCGGCCGTATCGTAGTTAGACTGAAAGCCGACCCCAACTTAGTTGGGAAAAGGCGCGGAGGATGATATAGATTTTTTCAATAACTGAGTGAATAGTTCCAAAATAAAAAAATATGTACGATTTAAAATCTTTAACTTTACACGTTCCCCCTGTTTTTGTGACAATCGGAGGTGAAAATACCTGGAAATTTAAACTGCCAAAAATTGTAGACGGATATTTTTTTTTTAAACTCTTATTGTAACTGCATGCTAGAGTCATGCCCTTTCTCTGTAAGTGTTCCTTTTTCAAATACACCCTGTATAGATACACCTTGCCCGTACAAATAGTCATTTTCATATATAACATACAAATATTTACTCTGACAGGGAATCAAACACACTATCGCTATTTTACAGAGGTAGTCAATGACACTGCCATATCTCTCTTACACGCATCTCTTCTAAACAATATACCTAAACTTTTTCACCAGGTATCAAAGTGTTACTAGACTTCGTGCCGAATCACGCGAGTACCGAGTCGCACTACTTCAATAAGTCGGAAGCCGGGGACCCGGAGTACAGAGACTATTTTATGTGGGCTGATGGTATTATTGACCCTGAAAACGACACCAACCTACTACCGCCATCGAACTGGGTGAGTAATTGTTTCCCATCTCAAGATGCTGCATATGCTGATGCCTGTATGCTAACTATTTACTTACATACCCACACCTGTATTCCTGTAAAGGTAGGCAGAGGCGTATTAAACACCCACATTTTGTCAATTTTGGTTTGGTCCCACTCACGTAATAGGGCAAGCCTATTGACATCATTTGCACTTTGGGTATTAAAGATGGGAAAATTGAGAATTTAGTGAAAGGGGAATTTAGTTAAAAAGAGAAGGTACTCGGCGAACTCGCTATTGCCGGGACGTCAGCGCTCTCTAACTTGCTTACTTAGTCGATACTAATTAGTTCTATTAAAAATGCAGGTCGATTACTACTACACTCCAAGAACTGTCTGAACAGTACAATATCCTTCTCATTGCATCCACTGAATTAAACTCTTCCAAAATTAGTTCGTACGGTTAACTCCTTAAAGTTATTCCCACACCGTTTTCTCGCAAGTCCTTAACTACAATTGAAAGTCGTTCCCAGCCTTGCCGGTTTATTTTAGTGTTTTAATTATTCTGAAACAATTTCAGCGTCGTCTATAAAGTTCTTTTAATGCTTAAATTAGCGTGTAACATAGTTGAGCGAAAATTCGTGTTATATTATTAATGGAACCTAATAACAGATGGCGTGACTATCCCAATAGTTTCGATCATTGCACGGGGCAATCATTTTGTGTGTGATGTCAAGTATGTTACACACAAATGATTTCCCTATGTTCCGAGATTGTGAGTTCTTTGTATTTTTTTAGATACTCAGCCACATAAGAATATTTTGCTAACGATACTACCCTACAACCTTTAAAATTCCCAACTTATTCGGATATCCCGTTACCATGTTTTATTTTTAATAATCACTTCGAAAGCAAGGGGAGCTTCAGTCAATATACATAATTTACGTCCCGAAGCAACTCCCAATATAAATATGCACCCGTAACTAAACGACCCGTATTTTGTACCTATATTTTACGCTGATTAAGGTTTTTGCGTCACTGCTGGCGTTTAAGCGCTTACCTACCAATTATACATGAAGGAAGTAGATGGCAGCGTGATGAAGACGGTTAATATATCTACCCTGTAAAGTAGTGATGAAAACCCCTGGGTTTCTGTGAGTGGAATTGAGCACATGGTGTGCCATATGTCTGTGCAACACATCAGCGGTCTTTCTCCTGTCCCCAAAAGTGCAGGCACCTCCAACAATTTATTAGGTGACGCGACGTCAAGGCTACGACAACTAAACCTAACAGAATCATTTATGCCATAAAGTGATTATTTTCTAATAATAGGGACTAATGATTGATATGTCATGTGATGTGTGATGATGTGATATTTCCAATTTAATCGCGCTGTCCCTTTTAATCCATCGACTTTAAACGCTTCTTGTCGTTTGTTTAACTCGCTAATCACCGCTGATAAGACAATAGCTTAACAAAATTGAATTAAAAATCGGATATTTCTTTTCAAGGTAAGTCAGTTCGGTGGATCAGCTTGGCAATGGAGTGACGCGCGACAACAATTCTATCTACATCAATTCGCTATACAACAAGGTGACTTCAACTTCACTCACCAACCTGTCAGAGATGAAATGATCAATATCATGACGTTTTGGCTGGACAAGGGGGTCGATGGCTTCAGAGTAGATGCTTTGCCGTATCTTTTTGAAGCTGATCCAGCTGATCACGGTGGAAGATTTCCTGATGATCCGCTGAGTGGGTTGATACAGTTTGAGCCAAATCAGCTAGGCTACACAATACCGTTATACACCAAGGATCTAATAGAGTTATACGATGTTGTTTATGAGTGGAGAGAGTTCATCGACAAATATAACGAGGAACATGATGGTGATACCCGGTAAGTAAGAATTCATACTGATTGAATTTCAAATAAAGGAAAAATTAATGAAAGACTACAAAAACAATATTAAAAAATATATGATTAAGGCTTATAATAACTCTCTGGGATATATAAGATAACGATACATTAAACTAAGCATATTTTATTGTTCTGGAAAATACACACATATTGTACATAGACCCCCCAATACAAATATCTTTCTTCAACAGAAATCAAACCACCGCCATAGCCACCAACCACCAACCACAAATAGTGTTTTCTTTATACTGAATGAACACTTTTATAATGAATTATATCCGAGTTCTTATCATCTTTACAATTTATTATCCTAATTGAAATACATTTACTTATCTAATTAAATTATTATGTTCTGTTCTTAAGTACGAACTTAGATAACTTAGCAAACGGATATCTCGTTTTGCGGTTAATAGGTATTACATTTGTAACTTATTCATAATTTATCAACAATTTTCTAATGTAATAAAACCTTTCTTCTCCTCTGATTTCATTCAACACTCGAAATATTTTAATTCGTTCAAGATTTAAATATAATCGAATTGTTCTCCAAGTACTTAAACTCTTTAATAATCTACTTTCAATATTATTTCATCTTAAAAAGGTATTTGAATAATTATTACGCTCCAGTAATCATTTAAGAACTTATAAAGTTTGAGACTTTGATAGCATTGTCCTAAATATTATCATCTTCAGGGATTCTGCTATTAGATACTTTATTAGAGACGTTTCGACAAGGAAGCCTTAACCGATGATTTTAATATAATCTTACATGTCCATTTGTTTTATCCTTTTAATTTTCATGGTCTTTGAATTTGATGCAATCTCTTAGTCTATGATAATATTCATGTGGTTTACAATTGATAATGCTTTATTTTGTACAAAACAATTGATCCTCTTTAATGTTGTTTAGTATAAATTGCAATAAAAAAGTTTTAAAAAATTAGTCCTGTTCTATTCTTAACTTGCTTCAGTAGTAAATCTATAAAAGCTCTCGTATTTTTTTCAGTTTAAGTCAAACACGTAGTTTTATTTAATAATAACATTTTCAGAGTCCTGTTCTCTGAAGGCTACGCCAATATCTCCATGACGATGTTGTACTACGGTAACGAGCTAGGCAAAATTGGCGCACACTTTCCTTTCAACTTTGACTTCATCACTGATGTTTCAGCTGAATCGAATGCCAGAGACTTTGTATATACCATTCTAAAGTGGCTTACCTTTAAGCCGTACGGTGCTACGGCTAATTGGCAGGTGAGTGAATCTACTCATCTTGATGTAATACCGCGCGCCGAGTGTTGTGGGTTCGATTCCCACACGAAACAAAAATTTGTGTAATACACAAATAGTTGTACCGAGTCTGAGCGTTTATTTTAATGTTTGTAAAGCCCCACGCGATGCGTGAATCATTCACAAGGCGAAAGTTGTCTTTAAAAAAAAATAAAAGAAAAGTCTAGCCGGTTCAATTTATCTTTTCACTTTAACTAGCTCCACTATACTTAAAGTAATACTAATAATAATCTTTTTTTGCCAAAAACATTCCATATAAAGATGGTACAAATTTGTCTTACGACTAAGTACAGAATATTCTGCCTCAATTGGGCATGCAAACATTAAATAGTAATAATTATTATAATCATTGCAAAGTACGCAAATATGATGTATTCATATGAATGAACTTATGTTAGTTGCATCCAACGAAACGTCTAATAAACACAAAAAATAACTCTCATTTTAGTTTGGAAATCACGATAACAATAGAATGCCGAGTCGCTTCCGCATCGACATGGTAGACGGACTAAACAGCTTAAACATGATGTTACCAGGGACTTCAGTCACATATCAAGGCGAAGAGATCGGTATGAGGGATGGTTTCGTGAGCTGGAACGATACTGTGGACGTAGAAGCCATCAACCAAGGGAACGAAGATAACTATTTACAATTTTCTCGAGATCCAGCCAGGACTCCTTACCAGTGGGATAACTCAACCAATGCTGGATTCTCTACCGGTAATTGGACTTGGTTGCCAGTGGGACTGGATTACATGGAATTGAACCTAGCCAAACAAAAAGAGGCTGACAAGAGCCATTATAAGGTGATTATTATACGTGATATTTTATGCATTTTTGAACCAATTTGATATTTATTTATTTACTACGGTTCCACGCGGTACTATAATATAATTACTTCTACATCTATGACCAGGACTACCAATTTTGCTTTCGTAAACTTTGATCGTCCATCGTAATTGACTACATCTTCTTTAAATTGATTCTGTACTATACGGTTGCGGTTATGACAACACCCATAAACATTCACATTTTACCGACTTTAATTCGGTCTATTGCCGTCAAACGGGCACATTGGGAATAAAAGATGGGAAAATTGGGATTATATTAAAAGGGAAAGGTAGATCAGAAAGGAAGACAATGAAAAAAAAAGGATATTGCTTATGCGGATGATATCCACGTGTAAGCGTAAGCAATAACTCGAACTAGCTATTACCGGGAAGTTTGAGCCCTCTAACAATGTTTAATTTTGGTCTATTCCAGATCTACCAAGCTTTAACGAAACTTCGCAGGGAAACAACCCTCGCCCATGGCGAGTATGCCATTAGAGCCTTTTCTAACTACGTTTTCTACCTCGTGAGGTATCTCACGACCTACGACACATACGCCCTGGTATTTAATGTTGGGCAAAGTACTGAAACCGTGGACCTGAACAGAGTGCCTTATCTAAATCTGCCGGCGACTGTATACGTGTCAAGTTTGAACTCAACAAGAGAAGCCGGGTTTGTATATTCAATGTTACGGAAACTCTTTATTTGAATTGTTTCTCCGACCATAAGAGACAATCTTAGAACCAGGTTTGGCCTACACGCCCGGTAAGCCACAGCTCAAAAAAAAAAATTATGGCATTATATATTTGTGTAAAATAAGTTTTAGGGCCCGTCTGTGGGATTTCAGACGTAGAGTGTAGGCTTACATTGTTTAGATATACTAATTAGCTTAGCAGTTCAGAGTAGATGAATTTCGCTGCTGAATTTTAATACGTGTATGGATATCGAAACCAACTTTGAGTTTTCAATTCTCTGACTATAAAACACGTTGCATTAACATTAACCAGAAAAATGCCCATAATGAGAGTTTGAAACCATAAGTAATTCGACACTTTACAGGGAATAATGCTTCATCTAACAACACGTGATATTCTGTTATATATAAGATAATTCGACACTTTACAGGGAATAATGCTTCATCTAACAACACGTGATATTCTGTTATATATAAGAGTTTCATGAGAGACTTAAGAGGATAGTGATGTATGATGAAATATAATATCTACGCCTTTTTCTTTACAGGACTGTGATCGATAGTAATGAACTGTCTCTGGATGGAGGCGAAGCTTTGATACTCCGCGCACCGTCAGTGTAGCCGTTATTGTGTATATTTAATAAATGTTTAATAGCCTTATTGTAAATACAGGATTAAATTATTTGGACTCTAAAATATATTTATTATACTTGTTTCATCTAGAAAACAAATTCCATTAAAGTTGATGGTTGAGTTTACGTTCTTTGTGGTTTATTGATAGACTATTTTCAAAATCAGAAAAGCAATACGCGTAATTTAGTACTATTTTGCAATGTATACTATTTAGAGCTAGAGGAACGAGAATGCTACCTTGAGGTACTCCTGGCGAGACTACACTATTCCGAAGAATATTGTTGTAGTTTATATTAGCAACACTAGAATTGTAAGTTGTTTCCTTTCTGTAGAAACGTGGATATAATCAGACAGTTTGAGGAGTGCTGTTATCATACCGTCTAAAAGGCGAATAACTGCAATGAAAAACGTTCAGAAGCTATGCTTGTTAAGAAATTTTACAGGTATTTCAGCCCTCTACTACTGTAGTAACATTGACCGTTTCGAATATATTACCCTTACTTTATTAAAAGACTACTAGGGTCTATGTCACATACACATTCATATTTTCACAGATCAATATATTCTAGCAGAAATTACCATATTGTGTGACTATTGTTTGGTCTTAGAATAGACCATCCAATTTATCCTGTTGTGTAAAGTGACATCGTTGAGAGGTTTCAACTAACACAAAGCGAACATCTGAGACTGTACTACTTAAAAAGAAGGGCTACAAAACACTAATATAACCGGATGTATTTTATATGATTCTGAACGTTATTCTGTTATCGAAAATACTGTTTCAAGATTTTGGTATAATAAATAATATCGAACTTTTATGATAGCAACAATGTCTTAGTAGCCTAAGCTAACATTTTGATTAAAAAAAGACAAATATTTTAGAGATTGTTTCTTAAGAAGTTGGGTACCCCTAATTAAATCGTAAATTGGCGCGCGCCGATGATGAGCTACCTTTGCAAATATAAGCACGAGAACATGACTGCTTCTTGCCGAAAAATGTCTATGGTTTTCTAGTTTTTAGATATATTTTTTTTGTTAGTTGTTTGTTTAGTTTCTTTGTTAGTTAGTTTAGTTTAAAAAATATATCTTTGCTCTTTGGCTAAACAAATATATTTCACAGTCAAGACCTGGGTGGATTTATTTGTTTTTCTTTTTCGAAAATCGTTACGACGAGTCAGATTACCTGTTAGTGGCGAGTGAAATTATTGATTTTAATCAACTAACGCAAATGTTTTGATCAAAAGGTTTTATTTCTCCTAAACATAATTATGTTATTGGGTCTTAAGGTAGATGATGAAGCAAACTACTACTGCGGTGACGATAATACACAATCTTTTACAAAATGTAGGTACGTGTGGATGGGCCTTAATGAACTCAAGATGGCATCCGAGTGGCCAATATGGCGACTGCCCTTTGCACCATTAGAATTTAACTAAATACTCGACAATCTAAATTTTGCGGATATATGTTGTCGACTCGAGTCTACCGTACCCCTTGACCGAATTATTAATATAGATAGTAACAATAGTCACCCCAACAATAGGTTGCTTTGTCAACTGTAAAAATATAAAAAAATGACTAACAGATAATACTGTAGCCGCGTGTGTCGATCTACATATATATATGTATTATAACCTGCTGTTTCCGAATGGTTGAACCTTATGAGAAGAAATCGAGCAAACAAACTCACGGCCTTATAAAACAAGAGAGCACTGTTTGTTGTGCGCTATGTTATTAAGATTAAAAGTAAATAAACTAAAATTAGGCCATGCAAATGGGGAAACTGGAAAAAAGGAAAAGATAATTTAAAAAAAAGGAGAAAAAAAAACATAAGAGATGGATTTTAAGAGATTTTATAATAACGTTCGACGAATATATTTTTTAAATGTCAATACATTATACTTTAATGGCTTACTTATTATCTTCTATACTTTACATTAACGATGTAATTGATGAACCTAAGCGTGATATAAAATTCCCCGAAGTGGTTTACCCAGTCTTCTGTTAATACTTAAAAGACTGGTAGCACTTCCATGCTCAATATAAAACTTATAATACAATAAACTGTGGGCCAACTAAAATGTCTTGGTCTCAAGAAAAAACTGGATTTTTGATCATATCGAAAAGGGTAAGGACCCCGCTCGTCTGATGATAAGGTGTACCCGAGGCGAACAGAGCTCTTTTTACCTAACTTACGAGTAAAGCTAAAACTAGAAATCCTATGTCCACCTACGTCTGAAAGTATAATTAGTACCCGCGCGAGTCGAATGCAGTTGGAGCTTGAGTCGAAGGCATGGACCTAAAGATGGCACTCCACAAAATCTCCCCTGCTGCCCACATTCAACATTCACTCGCGCAACTACTATATTTACCATATATAGCATGTTGAATATGGACCTTTAATTATTTACCTATGATGATCTGAATAAATTATAATACCTATTGATTGATAGTTTAGCTGGCGTGTCCGATTTAATATTAAAGATACAATCAAAGCCGATCAAAAGAATCAGTAAACCCGGTAATTAAAGGCTTTTTGGGTTCAAAATGATACATAAGTTACTTAAAGTTTTTGTATAGATAACATAAATACAAAAAATTCAAATTATTGACCACAAACGTCGACGTTATGTTAATGGCAATAGCATTACCATAACCTCGACCGGAGAAATTTATTGATTTAAATTATAGAAAGTTTGTTTCGTTAATATAGACTGAAAGCTGAACTAGGCCAGTCAATACAATATTGTCCTTTAAAATGTTTGTCAAAAGCTGCAAAGTCAAAACGCTCTCGCTCTCGCTTCTTCACGATTTTATCCCGCTACTGTGTTTGGGGTTTGTCACAAAGTGAAATGCCATAACTAAGAGTTTCATACAAATTTTCGAGAACGTTTTTTAGAAATTTTAGATATATACCATAAAGATAAAGTATGTTCATATACAATTAAAGGACAAAGCAGTATAATTTATCCTGAGAGAAGGGACCAAAAAGGGATTGACAATGCAAAATTTGAACTTGGACTACAGAACAAAACACAGTAAAACAGTGTTTGCATAGTGTTGAGATTCCTAAAGAGTAGTCCTTGGAGAGACGGAAAAGGTCGTTAATGTTCGACGAAAGTCTAGTAATACATGTGTAAGTAAACAGTCAAAGTCATCATTTTAAATTGACCTCTGGCGTACAACATGTAACGAGGAGACCTACCACTTAGTACATGGACGCTACTGGACCGTGATAATAATGAAGGAGACATCCGTTCGTATAGAGATGTATCATATTAGTGGTATCGATGTTATTTGCTTCATAAAATTAAGGTTGGTAATCAGTAAAAAAAAGTAGGATAACGTCAGAAGATATTACGTAGCAAAATTTCTGCCGAAGACTGAAGTTTGAAAGCACTAGACATCATCACGTACTACCGATAAAGATATCCAAAGCTCCATTCCTGTTGCATAAATATTTCTAGACTAGTACCTAATTAAAGAATATCAAAGATCCTCTCATATACTACGGCTGAAGTTAGGTGAAGGTTAGTTTCCTCTGGTGGCAAATAAATTGCTTCGGTAGGCGATGGAATGGCGATGGGCCGCAACACACATTGATAAGGCCGATAGGCGTGGGGAAAGCTGCTTTCCCCGGGATAGGGTTTGGCTAGGCGCGGCGTCGATCCGTGGGAGGGACCTGAAATAATATGGCCCGGGTCCTCCCCCTGAGACCGGCTGTCAGGGTGGTTGTTAGTGGAAACACCACATACTACTACCTCCTGTGTCCCCGAGGAGCCGGAGATCCAAAGGGATTTTCCCCCTCGTCAACAAAAAAAAAGAAAAAAAAGATGAAGGTTAGTTTAAAAGGTTAGTTAGTTGAAAGATGACGCAACCTTGTCAGGGATTTTTTCTCTCCTTTTATTCACAGTTCCTGAAGAATCATCGAAATCATAGATATAAAAAATATTATTGTAAAGTCGGGCCATATAATTTTACAATACATAACAGTTCTTGGTAAGTGTACTAAAAGTTTTATGGTACACACGATGAATATTGATAAAACAATTATAGTACACCGCTAGATAAAATCTTATTTAAATACAACCCCTGGAAAGATAAAAGCCAGTGTTAACAAAATGTTGAAGTTGGTTGGTGTAAGTCTAGTCACGGCAGTAGTGGTGGGTGTGCTAGTGGGGGTGGTGACGTGGATTGTAATGAGGGATGTGGAAGAACCACCAGAGCTAAAGCCATTGGATTGGTGGGAAAATACGGTTATCTATCAAATCTATCCAAGATCTTTTAAGGATAGTGATGGAGATGGTATTGGGGATTTAAAAGGTATTATACAAACCCTGAACTAAGTCACATATTTAAGTTTTTCCTTATGTTGTCATGTATATCTTTCTTTTGTTCAAATAATTACTGACGATAATAACGGTATGAAAAAGATCCTGGTCAAGTTGAAGGATTTGGTCGGAATCACATTAGCTTGTCACTATTAACATGTCAAAAGCAAAATATACAATAGTTCTAATATTCTAGATGATAGACATTTTTAATTTACTATAAAGATTTTCGATTTGAAATGAAAAACCCTGATTGAAGTTGACTGTATTTTATTACAACTTAATATTAAGTTGATCAACGTTAGAAATAATGTTTTGGAGTTTGAACTTTAGTTTAATTTAGTCGCGTAACTTAAAGTCTGATTTAAAATACTTTTGATTGAACGTAGTAAATAAGATTTAATTTAGCAGTTCTCCGAACAACTACTTTTATTTTCAACATCTTTAAAGTCTTTTCGCACCTGTTAAAGCAAATGCCTCATTAAAACACCTTTACATGCCCTTAAGATTTCAAGGTTATATTCTATTAACCCCTAAAACACACGAATTCCTTAACTACAGTTTCTAACATCTGAAATCTAATTTCGATTTAATTAAATTCAAGATGTAGGTATTGAAATTTCAGGTAACTAAATTCATTCCAAGTTTTGTTGTTAGGCGAATCCATCTCCCAGGTTCTGAGAATCTTATGACAAAAATTTAAACCATTTACTATAAAGTACATTTATCACAGTTGAAAATATTTTCAATCTTATTCTTCGTATTGTCAGGAATTACACAACAGCTACACCATGTGGCAAATGCTGGTGCTGGAGCCATCTGGATGTCTCCGATCTTTAAATCGCCCATGATTGACTTCGGTTATGATATAAGTGATTTTTACAATATACATGAAGAATATGGCGTCATGCAGGACTTTGAAGAGTTAGTGCAAACGGCACAAAGTTTAGGTAACATGTTTAATGTTAATGACATACTTATACTAAGGATTGTATTCACAAAAAAGATAAATGAGTTAATGATTTTTGTATTTTAGGTTTAAAAGTACTCTTAGATTACGTACCAAATCACGCAAGTACAGAATCTGAATATTTCAAAAAATCTGAAGCGAAAGAGGCTGGATATGAAGACTACTTTGTATGGGCTGAACCAAGACCAGACCCAACTAACCTTAATAGCAGATTAGTACCTTCTAATTGGGTGAGTCACAAGATATACAATTATATACATTCATATGTTTAAAAAAAAAGTTAATTAAATAACATATTTTTAATAAACACAGATAAGTCAATTTGGTGGCTCAGTGTGGGAGTGGAGTGACAAGCGACAACAGTTCTACCTACATCAATTCGCCATTGAGCAGGCTGATTTTAACTTCCGAGAACAAGTAGTTAGAGATGAGATGATCAAAATTATGACCTTCTGGATCGAGAAGGGAGCGGACGGCTTCAGAGTAGATGCAATTCCTCATTTATTTGAGACCGCGCCTGATGCAAATGGAATTTACCCTGACGAAAGTCTTTCGGGAAATATGTTCTTGACACCTAACCAAACAGGGTATACGACACAGGAACACGTTAGGGACCTTCCAGAATTGTATGATGTAGTATATGAATGGAGAAAAGCCGTTGATAATTGGAAGGAGACAAATGGATCAGAAACCAAGTAAGATATTTGCCATTAGCCTTAAATGTTTTTAATACTCATTACGAATTTATATGACTGATTGAGTCAACAGAAATGAAGAGAAGCAAATGTTTGAATGTAGTAGGTGAAAAACAAGAAGTATAAGCAATATCAGGAACTGAATCTAAAACTTTTAAAATATAGATAGAAGGAAATCTAAAAAGATAAAAAACTCTAGAAATACAATATTAAGTAACAGTGCAATCGACGGTCTTATCGCAGGCTGCGATCTCTCATAGACAACCCAACAATATATGTAGTTAAGAAAAAAATTATAAGCATTCCTTTTTATGTTCCGCTTAACTTCTTCAGGGTCCTACTCGCTGAAGCATACGCCAACATTGCCAACACGATGTTGTACTACGGAGATGAGAAAGGTCGCGCTGGGGCCCACTTTCCCTTCAACTTTGACTTCATCACTACCTTAAATGCTGGGTCCACTGCCAGAGACTTTGCGTACGTCATACTTCGCTGGCTTACGTATATGCCTAAAGGCAGTGTAGCGAACTGGGTGGTAAGTTTTATCCAACACTAGCAGTGTCTCGCGGTTTCACCCGCGTAAGTCCCGGTCTTTAGCTATCTACATACCAAGTTTCATCGCAATCGGTCTAGTAGTTTTTTGTGTGAAAACATTACAAACATACACACAAATGTTTCCTCTTTATAATATTAGTTTAGATAAAAATTAAAAGGAAAATTTAGTTCACAAAAAAAAATCCAAGTAGAAGTGACATCAAACAACCTTGACGACATTTATATTTTCTTTTAGTTTGGGAACCACGACCAAAGCCGCATGCCATCCAGGTTCAGGCCGAATATGGTTGACGGTTTGAACAGCCTTAATATGATACTACCAGGCGTTGCAGTCACCTACCAGGGCGAGGAAATCGGTATGAAAGATGGTTACGTCAGTTGGAACGACACTGTGGATGTAGCTGCCATCAACCAGGCCAATGAGGACAACTATTTGCAGTATTCCAGAGATCCTTGCAGAACCCCGTTCCATTGGGACAGTTCGAAAAATGCTGGCTTTTCAACCGCTGATACGACATGGTTACCTGTAGCTTTAGACTATACAGAAATAAATGTAGAGGCTCAGCAAAGCGCAGAGAGAAGTCACTTTAAGGTAAGACTTCAGTATATACCTACATTTGACTGCCTGGTTTAGTTGTTAGTGAGAGTAACTACTGAGCTACAGCTGGTAGGTTCGATTCCCACCCAGGACCAATAATTGTATGATGAGCACGATCATTTGTTATGTGTCTGGGTGTAATTTATCTATAATATGTATTTATTTCATGAGTATGTTTATCAACAGTCTGATTACAGGCTCTGCGTAGGTTGTAACCTGACAGCGATTTTATACTTGTTTAAAAATCTTTGTTATAGGTATACCAAGCTCTAACTAGACTCCGTAGTCAACCAGCCCTCTCTCACGGACAGTACCATGTTGAGGCACTTACTGAGAATACCATGGTATTGGTCCGGTATCTCAGAACGTATGACACACGTTTTGGTATTCAATGTTGGAGATACGGCCGATACGGTTGACCTTAGAGACATAACCTTGCTGCAAGAACCGATGGTAGTTTATATTTCGAGTGTTCACAGTAGCAGAGTATCTGGGTAAGAATTGTTAAAATATTACTTGAGTTTTTCTTGTACTCCTAATTCTCACATCTTTATTTTCCAAAGTGCCTGGTTGACGGTAATAAGTTTGCTCCCTATCACGGGAGTGGAACCAATTATTACACCTCTGCCTTCTCCTTTGGAAATACAGGCCCACGCCATGTATTAACAAAGGGGAAGGCAGAGGGGGGATATTTATAGATATATTTTGTTGCCATATAAATTGCAGAAAATATTTTGTAACCTTAAATTGGTACATCCCTTTTTTACCTACTCGAAGTTGAATATATTTGGTCGTGTCGTAATTGAATGTCAGAAATTTTCGCAAATTTTGTTTCTTCTTGAAATTACTTTGAAATGAGTAATATCCTAGTTCCTTAATCCGTTTTATAACGGCTGATAGGATCGATTTGATTTCAAGGTGAAGTTTATCAATATCATCGTAATAACAATAAAGTTAAAATTGTTTACAGTATCAATAAAATATCTTTATAGATTACGCGGGGGTTTAGTGTGTATCAACAGATAGAAATGACTCCATGTGGTTTGCAATAAACATATATCTACTAATTTTCTACCTTCTTCTAGAAGATTTTTTCGCTTGAAAGCCTGATTAAATTCGAGAAGAGACAAGTAGCACGTAGTCATTTCATAGCCTTTAAGATCAGTGCTCCTAGCTCCAGCTCCAACTCCCACCCTAACTCTCCTAACCTAACTGTCGTAGCCGTGATGTTAAATATACTAAATCTTTGGTAAGAATTGGGTTTTCAAATGCAAAAAAAAAGTTTAGCGCGGTCAACCAAAAATTCCAACTCTAAAACTTTATCATTTTATTGTTTTATCAAGGTACCGTATTATGTTGTAATGTTATAAGTCCTGTTAAGTTCATAAGCACTAGCTGAGACTCATTACACGTCTATACGTGTTACTATGCACCTATGTGCATAGTAGCCTTATCTGTTAACATATTTCTCAGGTAGTGGCCCCCGCTCCAGTGATATCTTGGCTATCTTGCAGCAGTGATAGAAGTATTCACTGATAAGGGCCCTTTAATTGAATTTGCATTTTTTTTTTTTTAATGATACCTTCTATTGAATTTAGATAAGCAGTACATGAATCTTCTGCTATTTCAAATCTAGATAACAGGTTATTATATTTTTATTCACAGAGATGAAGTATCTTTTGGTGAACTCAGTCTGGCAGCCGGCGAAGCATTAGTATTGCAAGCACCACCGACCTAAAGGAGCTCGAATGTATTGTAAATTGTATTATAAATTGAAAAAGCATATCATGAAGTTAAAGGCCTGTAAGATAGAGAAGACTGGTAGACATAATGTGCAATATATTTTTATGCCATTGCCATATTTTTTTTTAATAAAAGAATAATTATAACATCCGACGTAACTTACTAAACGCCTCTCGTGGTGACCATTCTATTAGTTCAGTACAACAACTAGTAAAGTAGTAACTCAGACTCTGGTTTTCTCCCAAAAACTTTGTTAACCTGTGTGTTAACTGTGTTTCAGTATTCTTGTTAACTCCTACACCTAAACTAAATGCTTGTGTTAGAAGAGTCACATCCGCTTTGGTTGCCAGCCGCAAGGAGGCGACGTCCACATGTGCCTGGACATCGCCTAATTGAGAGATTACCCAAAGCTAGTGCGTGCGCTTTTGCGTGTAGGCACCGAGGACAAGATGTTTTAATAGAAACTGTTCCTGCTCCAGCCTATTTTAGGTGCAGTATGGTACACCGTGTGGTTTTAGTCGGTTTGAGTCCCACACACCGCCCCACAGAACAAAACGATCCACACGCACAAAAACATCATTCTGCTACCACTAGATTGCAAATCCAACGCATCAAGCATTACGCTATTGTCACTTCTAAATAAAATCCCATCACTACCGACAAGGTCAATACAAATAGCTGTACCATAATCTATAATCGTAGCCATGATGTGGTGGTGTGTGGTCGTGTGTACACTAATTGGAAAAGTCGTGGGTAATAATGTGGTCCCACCATGGTGGGCCAGTGCTGTATATTACAGAGTGGTCGTGGACTCTTTTAAGGATGGAGATGGAGATGGATTGGGAGATTTAAAAGGTAGGAAGTACTGGCTAGAAACTATACATGAGACTACAATATGTAACTAAATAGAAGGTTACGTCAATATTTAATTCATCTGTAGGCGATAAAACACATATTATTGACTTTCGAAGTTGTCATGCCACTCCAAAGGAACCTGCTCCCTACCGAAGGTCACGGTAAATAAGTACTGTTAGCAGTACAGATCATAATATATGTATGTATTGTATGTACTTACGGTGTACTTTTAAGAGACAGAGAAATACATTCATTACTTTATTGTAGTCACACATTTACAGCATAAAAATATTTTAATATTTATATCTAAAATGAGAAGTATGTGTAATGTACCAGTTGAAAGAAGATGTAGTGACAAGAATTGGAATGCTGCAATGATTTGGGCATATTGAAAGGATGAGTGAAGATCGAATGTGTAATGGAATTCACAAGGCTCCTTTAAGAGGGCAAATAGGTGCGGTTAGGCGTCGAAAGATGAATACTGTCCAGATCGGCAGTATTCTAAAGAAGGGCCTAGTTAAAAGTACCCGTAATCTGCGAAATGGTATGAAAGATCTGATGAATATGCAAGAGGCGAAGTAGTATAGTATGTGTAGTAAATGGCGCTTTACCGTCTCTGCTCTACCACGGACGGGAATAAGGTGTGTATGTCTTACGGCACCACCCACCAGGACACATCTGGGGCTTGTACACAACATACAAAGAGCTGCCCAAAACTAAGCGGATAAAGAACCACAGTTGGCTACTACCGTATATCTTCAATGACTATGAATAGGTACCACTCATTGAAGTTATTTTTCTAGTACTTATTAACATCTAAACCTTTTAAGCCCGCTGTGAGACTTGGATAACAGACAGAAAAAAACATTGACGCGTGACGAATGTGTGTCATGCTTATTTTATTCCTCATTGACCAAATGTTGTTATGTTGTGGTAACACAAAGGCTTCGTACGTATAAAGGTTAATAGTAAACAATCCGTATCTACGCCATTTAAACCTTCTAATTGGGACAATTATTTTAATGTGTATTGCACTAAATAACATTTCGCCAGTGATTTAAATGATAAAATACCATAAACCACAAAAAGCTTGGATGGGCACCTGTACTTGATAATGTATGTATTGCCGTTAACCATTTATTATGTTGTTACCTGTCTTTGTGACGACGAACACTGCTAATATTTATAATAATAGCCATGTTCTCATGGAAGTGATGTAAATCTTATATGAGAATAAATGTCTTTAAACCTAAACCTAAGCTTCTAATACTTCATGAACAGCTACTAAAAAGTAAATGGTGTCTTTTAATGAAGATATAGAAATTAATTTTGTTAAGTGGTCTGTCACGCAGTGGCGACTACCATGTTTTACATTCGATGTACGGTTACGGTACGGTTTTAGGATCGGTAGCCACTTAATTAAAAATGTTATTAAAAACTATAGGTACCTTACAGAAGAAAAAAAACAACTTCTTAAAAAAAATATTGGAAGGAAAAATAGAGGGAAAGAGAAGACGAGGAAGTTTTATACAACAAGTGAAGGAGACGGTGGGAGTCGAGACTTATAAAGATGTCTAAAAGATAGCAGACAATAGGGACGAGTTCCGATTACTATACCGATAAGAGCGTGTTCTTACATTTGAAGAAGAAGCCACTTGATAAAATCTACAATTTGTTTTCTTTTACGATGAAACTTTGTATTTATCACATTAATATAATACGTATTTCAACGTTACTACACAATCAATGACAGCATTTTTCTAAATTCAGCTCTTAAGTAAATAAAGAGGGTGTCAGGTTTATTGACAGAAAGTTATAGGTACGTGTACAATGTAAGAATGTCCAATGGCCCCACACAAGGCAAGCCTGTTCTGATGTTACATAGACGATTACTAAACACGAGTACAATGGTAGTCTTGGTGGTCTATTAATGCCAACTGGCATAAATCAACAGGCGTAACACCGTTTGCTGAAACATAGTTACATGATGTTTCTAACACGTGAACATTCATGATAGTGTACCTTTCTAGGAGTGATAAAACAGATAAGTTACATCCGAGCACTTGGAGCTGACGCCGTGATACTATCGCCCTTGGCTAGCAGAAGTACGGACTGCTCAAAACCAGGGACTCTGCAATTTGAAGAGATAGATCCGCGGTATGGGAACGTGGATGACTTCAGTAATCTTATGGAAAAGGCTAAGAAATTAGGTAATTAATGATAATAAAATCCTTTTCTTTTCGTTTTGTCCATTCAAAGTTGTCTCGAAAGAAAACGCTCTGAGCGCGAAGGCCTCCTTCTGTACATATGTTGTGTGTCCTGCATGTTTGGTATTTAATAAAACCTGTACCATGTGTCTTTTTCATAGAGTTGAAACTCCTGGTTTCGCTTTCCTTGCAAACGGTTAGTTCAGACTCTGAATGGGTCAAATCTGATGCTGATCGCGTCACTGGGTACGAAGACCGTATAGTGTGGAAAGATGGAACAGCTGATAATATACCGACAGTAAGTTAATTATTCTCTCTGTATCAATTAATTTGGTAAATTCTATGCACTTCATGCTGCTTTCTAAAAGTGAGATGTTCTTGCCTATGGTAGTTGAAATAATCTTATAATTTGTTCGAGACTGCCTAGGGAAAGTGCGTTTTATTTAATACTACCGGTTTTCCGGCCATGCCGTGACTAAGTGATTTGCAATAAAACATATTGTGACTATAAATTGAGAATATAAACGTGAAAGTATAGATATAGTTCAGATATATTAAGAACCAGGATAGTTTTATTAAAGTCTTGCCATAGCAACCATTTTTTTTTTTTAAAGACAACTCCCGCATTAGGAATATTCCTGTGTCGCGGGGGGCTTCACAAACATTCAAACAACGGACACAAAGGACACCCAGACTCGGGACCCAGATATCATTATCGCGATTAAGTCCCAATTTACACATCTAATACTTCTTACTATACAAAAGCCACAAATCAAACAGAATTCCAACTATTAAGAACTTTATTGGTCTAATCATTCTGATGATTTTGTTTATTATACCTTATTTTTTACAGGCAGAAGATGGAATAGATACGTGGACATACCAGGAAGGTAGAAACGCTTATTGGGGAAGTTCTAACAACGAAGCAGTATTGAACCTCTGCTCTGATAACGTCGCAGCTGCTTTGGCAAACGCTCAATGCAGTTGGTTAAAGCGAGGTGTGTCGGGTGTGCTTCTTACTCCTGACTTCTTAAAAGATAAGCGTTGTGGTGAAAAATTGTTGAAAAATCTGGTTGCTAATGCTATGAGCTGCGTTAGGAGTGCCGGGTTGGATACACCGTAAGTTGATAACGTTGATATTCAAATACTTGTACCCAGTCTTTTTTTTTTTTCACTTAATCTTCCTATAACTCTAAATTTACCTGTTTACTATAACCTGCTCCGTGACTATAACTGATATCGAAGTTGAACTTAAATCAACTTCGATACCTTGAAATAACTTGATATAGGAGCAAGTAAAACTTGAAAATGTTAAATCCACCCGACTCAGAAAACCCTTTAACAGAAAAGGGCCCTCGAAAAGAGCTGATGATCTTCGAGAGGTTGAACAGTTTTGCTGGAATTAAAAAAAAACGAAAAAAAAACCCTTCATCCCGTAAGAGCTACGATGCTACAGACAGATACACACGTTAAACTTATAACCCTCCTTTTGCGTCGGTGGGTAAAAAGAGTAAAAAAAGTATATGAATCAGAGACAGGTACATTAAATAAAATAATAACTAGCGTGTCAGATACTGTTTAAAAATCACAAATGGTACACTGATTTATAGTACAGATAGATGTAGTAAAGAAAAGTGATAGTTTTTTTATAAAATAGTCCCTAAAAAGAATCTCAGGTAACCCAAGAAGACAGTAGACAGCGTATGTCAGAAAAGATGAGATGGCTTTACATTCAGAAAGTAAACGTCAATGATGAATTACTTGTTATGACATAGAAGGCACCCATTTCATTCCGCTAAGTCGTTGTGTCTTCACGAATGATCATTAGCAGATTAATTAGCGTAGAGAATGCCTGTGTGACATTTATAACTTGTCAGACATAAATTAATTTAGCGTTTCAAAACTTTCTACAGGGTAATCCTAGTAGAATCGTCTTTGAAACCAGAAGAGGCGGCGATGTACTACGGTGACGGAGGCGTGGGAGTAAATAGCGTATTAAGCAATGCTCTTACGTCCTCTTCAAGATCTACTCCTGAAATGGTTCTGAATATATATGCTTCCCTGTTGACGGCTCCACAGGACTTAACTCCTACATGGATTGTAAGTTTAAAATTGATGTAATTGTACGTATAATGATATAATTATGTGTTTACGGGAATGAACGCGTTCACGAAAAGGTATTCAGCCTGTGACCACGGCCAGTGTAACCTGGTCGAAACGACAGGCAATTCAGAGGTATGAAATACCTATTCGTGATCGCCCTTATTCCCGGAAACATATAATTATACAATGCGCACAGGAAATTACGAGTTGGTGTGAATGGTGGTTTTGGAAAACGATCAGACTGAGAATTTGCAACAAAACAGTACTAAAATGGCACAAGTTTCTTTCATGATTTTCTTTTGTTTCATTGAACTTAGATGGAATAGGCAGCATATGGTTCGCCTCACTTCAAGATTTTATTTTTGTTGTGCTAAAAATATATAATATTGAGCTGCTGAACTCGAGCGAGAGCATTCTTAAAGAAGTTATCTGACTGCCAAAAGAGGGTATAAATGATTTTCGAGCATATGTGTGTACATGACTAATTCTTTTGCATGTTGTACTGGTTTCCACATAAGAGATGTCATTAGATTCGTCTCCATCGTGGCAATTGTCGGAGTGGACATAGGGTACATTATTTTTCTATTTAGTTATTATTATACCACAGTTGGGTTTTATTCTTCCATTAAACATTTATCTTGTTTTATATAGCATCAGCATAATCCTGCAGTTTATAGGATCTTGATGAATACACAAGGTTTTGAATTACACAATTATTTGCACAAATAGCGTTTTGATGAAAATCATCTGACTGACTGATGTGCAATAGACCGAAAGTTTAAAAACATTGACATGATTTTAATTAGTCATCAAATCGAGAATAAGCCCATTAATTTTAGCTAGCTTATTAATTAGAAGACAATTAGGTTCCGTCCATAAATCGTAAGGCTAGATCACAAAGCGTATTATTGTCCCCTGGGCTCGGTTCATGCTACGTTTAGCTGATGGCTTTGTCTAATATTTAATCTGCGATAAACAGCTCCGGGGACCACAGACAATAATGTGCTTTGAACGTAGTAGCTAAATTATTTCTTTAGGCTTTAGGTAAAAGAATATCAGAATATATCAAACTACGGTACGTACCTACAATAAATCCTTTTATCATACACAAGAATTGTGTATATTTTGACAGCCTTAAAATAGAATTACGTATTTTCGACAGAGTTTTTCTCTTGTCGATGTTCGGCTGCTTTTGGTTCCTAACGTTAAAATTCCAGAGTGATACACTCTGGAATATCGGCCATATGGCATACAAACAAAAATAATTTATCAAAAAGACAATTTTTTTACCCGATGACAGTGGTATTAGGTATTCATACGAATTCATTAGTTTTACTTACTGATTTTTTCATAAGCGCGCTTAATCTGTGCAGTCTTCAATGCCCAGTTTCTTCATATTTTATGATATATTCTTGTATGTTTGAAAACAAGTTCGTCAATACTTTTAGGATTTGAGATTATTCTTCTTTTATAAAGATTTTAAATTTACAGACAAGCCCAACCAACGAAAGTCGCACAGCCACGAGGTTCGGTAGCGAAATGGTGGACGCCATCAACCTTCTAGCCCTCATACTACCAGGATCAGCAGTTATCCAACAAGGGGATGAACTGGGAGGAGCAGACACGCTCCTGGAATGGGCTACGGGCACCACTTGTTGGCCAACTAGCCCCGCTCCTGCGAAATCCCCGTTTCCTTGGGACGACTCTAGTAATGCAGGCTTTACAAATGGAGAGCCCTGGCTGCCTTTAGCACTGAATTATAGATATGCCAATGCGAAGGCAGAGTTTGCTAATGACTTAAGTCACGTTGGTGTAGTGAGGGTCGCAGCTGCTTTGAGGAAGTCTCCAGCGTTTGGCCCACACGTCGAGGTAACAGATTCTTGGGATAATTAACAATCTCGCTTACGGAGTAGTAGCTTATGTGAGGATCTACAGTTCGGTACCTTAAAGGACTGGAGGTGGTGGTGATGTCTTACAGAACTCGAATAGCAAGTGTCTAGTCTGTAACATTAAATTACTGTCAAAGTAAGCAACGCCTGATAGAATTTAAATATCAATCTAGCATCAAGCGCCTGCCCAATTTATAATAAGTATTCTCTTCAATAATCTCGCTCCGCCAGACACCATTATGCTCATATTTCCCAATCGTTTGTAAGAAATTTTCCTTATTGAATATAGAAAAATATAATGATAAAGCCTGGCTAATTTATCAGGAGTTTTCTCTTGGAGACATGTCATTAATTAAATAATGTTAATCTTTAGTAGAAACTGTTCTGTTGATTTTGTCAGTTTAATAATTTTGGACTTAACATTCTGTTTGCATCATGTTTCTCAGCTGCTAGAAGAAAACTCTTACATTCCTATTTTTATATTGTACCCAAAATAGGACGTGTACTATGATAGCTTACGGAATGATAGGAAGTAAATATGTTACATGGACCTCGGAAAGCCTATTGCTAAACTGCGAAATTGTTATCTATCCATCGAGGCTTTAGATCCCATTCCAAAACCTCTTCTTACACAAATCAAAGCCCTGAATAAACAAACAAATCTTTTACATTAAACATCGTCTCACGTAAAGATATGTAATTAAGTGTCACTCATATACACTTTGCAGATAAAACGTCTAAATGGTGCCGTGGCCGTACTACGATGGGGTTCAGCAGGATCTTTATTATTAGTAGCCAATGTCGCCAAAGAACCTACAGAAGTCCAGTTGTCAAGAATCCCTGGAATACCAGCAGAGATGACTGTAGCTACAAGCTCTTCAGGTTCCAGCTTCTCCGTTGCATCTCACCTTGTGATGGAGAAGCCATTAAGATTATCTCCAGGTGAAACTGTGCTGTTGGCTGGTGGACCCAGACATTGCGGAGGGCCAGGACCGGTGGATAAAATTGCTAATAAGTTATCTGAAGGTTGGCAGAAGATCAACAAGTATTTTGGTAGTAAATAATAACACTCATAAAATGGCAAATATACATGTTACAATAGCCTATATTATTTATACAGGTTGTTACAAAAAGGTGGGGTCAAATTTTAGGATAATTCTGTGTAGCTGAAAAATTTTGGAAAAAAAAATTGCAAAAAAACATTTGTTTTTTCTAAAAATGGTTTTAATAGTGTAGGTGCACATTTGTAAACAACATTGTCAATTTTCATGTCAGTATGAATGATTTTGATTTTTTATTTTTTTATACAGACATTTTCAGAAAAATCTGAATATTCCATTAACAACCTTGGTATTACATAACAAACGTTAAATTTATACGATATTCTTACGATATAATAGCTATTTCGGTAAATTTTCAAGTTTAATTTGTCACTTTCAATATAATAATTCTGTGGTAAAAATCACGGATTGTCCTAAAACTCTTAGCGCTTTACGTTATTCACGGGGTCTACTATACGACTCTAAAATATGAACAGAGCTTTCTGTAACATCCTGTACACAAGTAGGCGAGGACAGTCCAGCACCTATTTCTCCTGTGTTTGTCCACCTCTTTAATTGATCAGCTTTAGAGTTATAAATAAAAAAGAATATGAAGCCTTTCCTTACTTCGATGCTTACATCAATTTAATTAATTAATATAATAAGTTTCGGATGATCACGGACCAGTTTCGACCTCTGGCGCACACCTGTTATGACAATTATTAAAAATGTATATCAATTTTATGCTAACATGGTAAACAATATAATAACCTTTATACTGGAAGTTTATTTTGAAACTGGAGTTTTGAAAGAAAGAAAGAAAATATATTTATTAACAACCCGCAACATTCATAACATACCTAACAAAGAAAGAAATAAAAAAAATCTATGAATCTAAAAGGATTTTCACTATTTAGTGCGGGACTGAATTTATTTACTTACCCTTTATTTAGTTTGTGAAGTTTCTCACCGATAACAGTTTAATTGAAATTTGTTCAGCCTTTTACTATGTGTGATGTTGAAAACAATCAGACATAAAATTTTGTAGTATTTCTTATCGCATATGCCCTTTGTCTCTGTAATTTTAATATAGTATTTGTTTGTACACGTTTTGTTTTTAACATTCTTGACATAACGCTCTGAAAACATTTCGACCTTAAGTTCAAGGAACACATTTTAGATTCTAAATATTTTTATACCACTGTAGTCATCTTAAAACATTTCCTGTGCCTTTTTTTAAACCTAAATACTATTTGAAGAGATCCATGCACCGATGTTATGGAGTACTCATGAACAAATTTTAAATCGAATTGTAGATCCATCTTGAAGGCCTTGGTTACACCACTACTGTTCATTAACTACTTGTGAGTAGAGTTGCCGGGACTCCTTACGAGATATGAGAGAAGAGGGCGTTACCGTTGGCAACACACAATAGTAAAACCTGGTGTTACAAGCATCGATAGACTACATTAATCGTTTGCTTCCAGGCAGATGTCATACAGACATGTTTTAACTCCCCTGAGACACAGAATTCCCTACGGCGGGAATTAACTGTCTAATTAAATAATTTAAGGGAATTAACTGTGTAATGTTGAAAAAGAGTGTCCTCAGAGATTCTTGCCTGTTCTTCTCCATATGACCTACATATTGCAACAGGCAACTAGCTTCATGACTGACATAGTCTGACTGACTCTTACTCGGGACAGGCCCTCTCCTAGTCACGACAACGAATTTGTTTATACTGCCCCCACCCCACCCAATGCAAACGTTATATGAGCGGGGTCAGTATACCTGCATCAAGTTCCCCAAACCAAGGTCCCGAGATGCAGGGACCTTTATACGGCAGGCCTCCAACGCCATGGCGCCGGTACTAATTAAGGCTAGTTACCCGTATGCCTATCGGTCACAGAAGATCGCCACTCGTGAAACCACACTCGCAGCGACCCCCCACTCGCAACCGGCAGACTCCCTATTATCCAGATAGGTACCGGAGCTGTAAGGCACGCTCACTTTCCGCATATTTGTATATGCTCGCGGTAACACCGCTAAGTTCGTCAGAGAAGCCGACTACCAGTATCCAGCTGGTACCGGAGCTGTCAGCACGCTCACATCTCGATCTACAATCAAGTGTAGGTCTACCCTGGCCTACGGTCGTGTGTCCGGTTCAGTGTCTAGTCACCTTTCTACTTGCTAAGCAGGCAAGTACCCGAGCTGCATCGGTCCGACGGGACCTCTGCTAAAGGACGCTCCAAGGACAATAGTGGAGCAGACGAACGTGCCCGTTCTCTGCAGCTAACCACAAAACCCCCACGAGTCCAACTCCAAAACCGGTATCTGATAACTTTCGCCATCAGAGGGCTCAGGATCCGGTTCCCGTGGTACCCTGATCTAACAGCCGGACCCGTAGTTCCGGCTGCGAACCTATCTACTCCGGGTGACTAGTAGATAGGGAATTCTTACTCGGGACAATTCAAAACTACCCATAATTGATTTAATTGAAATACTGTACTGCACGCATGGCGTACTGGTCAAACTTGTTGCCTCTACACTACGCCGCGCCAAGTGGTGGGGGTTCGATTGTCACACGGGACAAAAATTTGTGTGATCAACAAATAGTTATAAGGGATCTGGGTTGTAGTTTGTGTCCGTTGTTTGACTGTTTGTGAAGACACAGGAATCTTGCCAAGCGGGGAGCTCCCTTTATAGAAATAAAAAAGACTTACGGCACTTAAGAAATTTAATGACAAATTGTACTGTTTATAACAAGTAACAAACTTAACACTTAACCCAGCGCTTCAGACACTATCCACGACATACTTTCAAACTGCTCCACCAACGTAGAATAATTAAAATAATTTTGTAAAACAGTTTCTATGTAGTACATATTCTAAAATACTTACCACATACAATTCTAGAACATAAGACATCAATTCTTGAAGACATCCTGTATAAAAACTAACTCAAACAGATTATACTTTTATGAAACATAATTTAGACGGAACGAGACGTCTCCGTAACGACCTAATGTCGTTAAGGCTTGTATAAAGAAGGCCTCACGCCCAAACTACGGGTAATGAATCGTATACTATATTAGAGGCGCGGACGCGCTCCGGCCTAAGCCTATTGTCTTGGTGACCTACATATTTCCGGCCAATATAAGAAAACGAACTTTTACATAACTAACCAGAGACATTCAATTCCAGAAAGGCTTAAAGCCAACGTCTTTTAAAGCACTTGGTACTTTATCAAAGTAAGTATGCCTATTTATACTTTCTTGAGAGAAAAATGCCGCGAAATGGAGATATGAAATATGAAGTGAGCATTATTTACTATACACGTAGATATATCGTCTTGTAAAAGCTGAAAGCGGTAATATTTAAGCTTTTGATATACCTAAAGTAGTACATCCCAAGTTTTTTTATGGAGTCTTCTCGGTGTTCTTCTTAAATGTATAGTTATATGTAAAAAAAACTCACAGAATTTGCTCTTCTCGGCATGGCAGAAGGTGGCGTATATCGCGATCAGTGCGAGGAGAGATATAGGCGCGCGCGCCCTCATGGCGGCGCGGCGCGGGCTCGCTGGGGCCCGGCGCGGCGCGGACTGGCGCTGCCCACCTATCGACCGTGCGGGCCCAACGCGCATGCGCCCCCCTCACTCCCCGGAGCCATGCCCCGCACCTTACGATACCCTTACCCACTAGCGAGGGTTGCTAGTGACAAAATTCACAAAATAGATAAATATAGAATTAATTGTATTTTTTTATTATGTCATTTTGTATATGAACACGGCACTTGTTGACAGATTATAAAATTTCTACATTTTTAATAAGATTATAAAATAGGAATAATAAAATTGCAAGGGAATTTCTGCTATTTAAGTTATTTATTACTGAGCGCTACGCGAGCTTAGGTCTACGAAAGTGCCCTTATAAGCTCATTGCGACGCCTATTCTTAGCTTCATGGCGTCCTAATTGCTACGAAAACACCGTAGCAAGTGTAGAAACGCCGTAGAAATATGTTAACACAAAGCCTGTAGACAAAAGAACGAAGTGTCACTACAATCACTTTTCTTTGTTTATAATTATAAACTACATACATTAACCTTCCACCTACTTCTTCTACTCCACCCGGATAGGTTAACGCTGTGTTAAATGACCCCAGTGATACCATAAGTGTTGCAGGTGTTTATAGGCGCGGGTAGCCGCTTACCATTAGGCTTTACGCAACGAACGACCTAACGTTCTTCGCGTAAAAAAATCATCAATACAAAAATACCTAGCTACGCTTACTTTTAATATACACTTTGAAAAAGCCAATTGCCAAAACACAACTGTACACTGGTAACCCTGTCATTCGTTCTCGTACGGCGTCCCGCGGGCTGTAGCACTCGATGAGTCACGGGAGTCACTGAGTGAATGAACCGGAGCGCGCATGGCACGCCCGAGGCCCGACAATGCCGCCGGGCGCCAGGCCGGCTCGGCCCGCCGCCTGCCCGACACGCTAGCAGTCACGCTCAATCAATCCCACATTACTACTTTATTTACTAACACTCATAACGTTTGGCGCGCTGTTTTCACGTCGGCATTTTAGCGTTCAGTAACCAAACCAGGCATTATAGTACCGGCATGTTCGCGCCTTTATATATTTTCCTATGTACACAAATGTCCATATTTTTAATTACCATTGAAATAAAAAGTACATGAATTGTATAAGTAGTAATTATGGGGGTAGGTTTGTATAAAAATTTAATTACTTCTTCCACTTTACGGGTAGATTTATTTCCCTATATCAAGTTGTTTTTCCTTTCCTATATTATGTAGGGTGTGTTTAATACAACATTGACGCTATTAATAATTTTCACTGAAACCTACAACAGCCCTAATGGTTGAAAGTCTTGCATAAGTGGATTCCACCTTTTTCTATGAGAATGCATACAGTTGGTTCCTCAGTTGGAAAAACGATCTGCTATTTCTTTGTCATTGGTGCCGTTAGTGTTGCCAATATATTTTTAGATTGGCACACTTGAGTCATAATCATCTTAGTTTTCAATCTACTACTCAAGTTTACTACATGACACATTTGTGCTAACTAGTAGGTGTTAAAGTGGCATAAGCCAGAAAAACTTCTTCTTCTGCAGACGGGTCACCTGATGGTAAATGACTACCGCTGCCCATGGGCACCTGTAACTCAAGAGTCACAAGTGCGTTGCCGCCCTTTAAGGTGGGAGTAGGGGAAGGGGGGGAAGAGCGGGAAGACTGGAGAGAGAGATTAGGAGGGAGGAAAGGGGAAGGACGGGAATAGGGGAGAGGGAAAAGCAATGCGACCATTGCTTCACTGCCGGTTTTCTGTGAGGCCGTGGTATCGAGCGGAGTCGAGCCGGCCTATACGTGCCGAAGCATGGCTCTCCCACGACAAATTCCGATTCACCTGTTCATTCAGTTACCAAAAACATTAGGAACATCCTGAGAAAACACAGAACAAATGATCAGTGCTCATCACACAATCATTTTTCCTGGGTGGGAGTCGAACCAACGTCCTCTGGCTCAGCAGTCAGTATCACTAGACATTAGACCAACAGGCCTATTAAAGACTGATCACTTAGATACCAATAATAACCCGGGACATTGTACATTTGTACAACACGGCGCTATCTATGCCCAAATAAACATGAGAGAACTACGGGTTCTTAGAACATTAATAAACATACATATATTTATATTCACGTATATGCATTGAAGCACCCAGTCCAAAGATAGATAGTCACGATTATCACTACATATTATAAAAGAAAGTCCTCCGCCGCGTCTTTCTGTCTGTTCGCGATAAACTGTAAAACTACTGAACGGATTTTCATGCGATTTTCACTAATAGTCAGAGTGATTCATGAGGAAGGTTTAGGTTATGTATGTGATGAGGAAGGTTTAGGTGATGATTGTTGAAGACGTCTCTGCTACCCGTGCGAAGGCGGGGCTGGTTGCTAGTACACAAATAATCACATCTGCACTCCCTGACGTTGGTGTCAAATTTTCAACCACATTTCAAACAGACTTATTCGACATTGATTTTTCCACACTTATATTTATAAGAGGGAAATGTTGCAACCCCCTTGCAGGAAAGCCTAATAACAATGAACCCGACCCAGAAATCGAACCCAAGTCGTCACTATCTTTCACGCGAAAATAAAGCCAACTTACGCTACGGAGTGTACCAGGCCGAACGAATTGCTAAAAACAAAGTTATTCACTCATTATACTATTTTTCTTTTTTTGTGAAAACATTGTCTGTAAATAATTCACTGTTTCAAATACATAAATAATCCAACATAGACACAATTCTCCCCAATATATAATAAACAAAATCTTCAAAAACTCATATTCCGGAACCACTTTAGATAAGGAATTCGGTACCCTCAAAGTTGGTTTTAGTCTCGAACCAGCTTCACCAGGTCCTCAGACAAAAGCCGACTTGTCAAGTTGACGGTATAGAGGTACCCTTGCCAATTGCCTCCCCCTCCTTGCCCCTCCGGCACTCCTGATGAGGGCCACTTGAAGACGAGTGTTTTTCAAGTATAGGTATCTTTTTGTCATGTTTTAAGTACTGCATTGTAATGGTCTCAAGATTAGGTTCTAACAATACACAATGTGACTATTCATTGAAAAAAAAACTGGTTCTTACTGTAAAGAACTTTTACTATGTAACTTTTAACCGATGGCAACACTATTATTTTTTTTTTATTAATACCACAAGCTGAGGACATTTTGGCTATTCCTTTTGTAAGGTGACTAATAATTACACTACCTGTTCAATTGTGGAAAATTCACTACTCTTTTATTACTACATAAGTGAAAGACAAGATTTTTGTATTGTCAAGTTATGGTGATGTAAGGACTGGCAACACCAAACGCAATTCCCGTGTACTCAAACAAAATAAATATACAAACTTTTTTCTATCCGTGGATACAAAGAACTATGGCAACGCCACATTTAAAAACTTACTTTTAAACTTTCGCGTTCCATGATATAATATTATCTATGTATTAACGGGAATTAACGCGATCACGAAAAGGTATTACATACCAGGCATAAAGGTTCAAAACATCGTGGGTACACCGAAAGACGTCTTGCCGTTACAAACTCCAGGTGTCTACAAAATAAACTGCAGCTGTGGTAGTTCCTACATAGGCCAAACAAAGCGGACTATTGCTGAAAGGGTCAAAGAACACATCGCTGCTGTGAAGAATCGACAGATTAGCAAATCAGTGATTGCAGAACATGCACTCGAAGCGGGCACCAATCACTGGATTGAATTTCACCGTACGCAAGTCCTCTCCACGGAACGTCACTTTTACTCAAGAGTTGTACGTGAAGCGATTGAAATTAAAAAACACAAAACTTTCAATCGGGAAGATGGTTGCAAATCATCTACAGTGTGGAATCCAGCGATAAAAAACATGCCACCTCGCTTTTATGCGCAGTCGGGTGAACACCAGAATAGGGCCACATCGATTTGCTAACAGAATAGGGACACTGTTAGTATAGTATGTGACGGTACATGGCGAAACGAAAATACCAAAAATATCAAAAAAGTGGAGGTGGATGAAGAACCTTCTACCTCACGATGTCGACGACGGAGGGCGTGCACCGCTGAGCCAGTCAGCCTGTGACCACGGCCAGTGCAACCTGGTCGAAACGTCAGGCAATTCAGAGGTATGTAATACCTTTTCGTGATCGCGTTAATTCCCGTTAATACATAGATAATATTATATTTAAAAACTTATATAAGAAGCAATTTACATCCTATCGAAAATATATGAATAGCGTTTGACAAGGCATTCTAATCAACTCTTTAAAAATAAGGTATCGTGGGTTATTAACACCCGTGGTCTTAAAAAACTTGGTCGCAAAAAAAAAAAATTTTTGTGACGCGATGGGGGAAGAATGGGGTCTGTCGGACTCTTATCAACTAAAAACCATTCCGGTGTTTCACTACTTGACCATGATCAGGGGAGCGAGAATCGTCATTTCATTGTTCCGTAACCCCCGACACAAAGAAGAATTATCTTCAATAGAATTAAAACCAGAAAAAATTAAGTGTACAATTCAATAAAAAAGGTACCGACATATTTGTCATTGATTTTTAATTTCCCTCGCAGTTCCCACTCGACCTAAAGTCAGTTATTAACTCGCTACATCGTGATAGCTCGACTGGCCGATAGGAAATAGCTAATGTAGCCTTAGAGTACATGAGACAGCTAAATCACTGTCTACAATTTCCAGATCCATAATTGTTTTACTGTAAGAGTTTTAGGAGCATTAAACCCTTTTCAACACGTTTTTTTAGGGTTCCGTACCCAAATTATAAAAACGGGACCCATTAGTAGGACTCCACTGTCCGACGGTTTGTCTATCACCAGGCTGTATCTCATGAACCGTGATAGCTAAACAGTTAAAACTTTCACAGATGATGTATTTCTTTTGCCGCTATAGCAACAAATAATTTTCTGCAGTTAAAGTGAAAGTTAGTTTAGTATTACTAGCGTCTACTAAATTGTCTGTAACAAATATTTAATAACATTAGTATTGTATAATGCACTATATTTGCACGCCACAAGTGACAGAATATGCTGTACCAACCTATTTATACCAACATCTATGTATTCTTTGACCGTGTTCTTGGAAATAAAGATTTTATTATTATTAATAAAAAAGTACGTACACAGTATTAAATCTTTTACGATGGTGCGGAACCCTTCACACGCGAATCCGACTCGCACTTGGTCGGTTTTTTTGGGTTCACTTGTAACTAACTATGTAAACAAATCTAGGAAGTCAATTTATAACCTACTTCTAATCGTCATATTGAAATGTATGTATGTATATGTAGTTTGGATGACAGCTTGGAGCTGATCTTATGATGGAGGCAGCAAATGGATAGTGGGGAACTGTAGAGGAACGGGTGTTATGTACCTCCAACACAAAGGGAAGATCGTCCGACCAGGCGAGGTGATCATGCCCGGCGGGCCGCGGGCCAACGGTTGATGTTGGGAAGTTGTATATATATTAATCAGCGCGAGAACTCTCATAGCGCGATGCAGGATTAGTAGTTACTTCGTGGTCCAGCTCGTTTTCGCTAGATGATGTTGGAGTATATTTTTACTGTATGTAGAAGTCGCCACAGAACTCTTCGGTGGCTACTAGTAAACCCCTCGGGTTATGCCTCATATGTATCTTTTTGAAGAGTCCAATAGATTGGGCTTGGTGACGACGGTTAGATAATGAAGCCAGGAGGCGGATAGTGTACATTTATTTTTATTTTTTATTTCGATTCGCCATGAAAGCTAGTTTTTTTAGTTTTACTAAACTTTTATTTATCTTGCTATGTAATTGGTTACATAGCAAAATAAATACAAACACTCACGCCTGTATCCCCATAGGGGTACGCAGAGGCATATTAAACACATTTTACCAACTATAATTTGGTCCGTAATAGGGGCTAAGTCTATAGCCGCCAACCGGGCGCTTTGGGAATTAAAGATTTGAAAATTGGAAGTATATTAAATAGAAAGGGTAAGCAATAGCTAGAGAAGGTGAGGGTTGCATACCAGTAACTCGAACTGGCAGTGGTCGGGAAGTACGAACCCTCTAACATCATAACATTTGTGTATGGTTCTCTACTATACACTCCTGACGAGAGTCCACTCCTAACACAATCATTTAGCTTACCTGAAGGGATTAACAAGGTCTGGTTACCGTAGCACAGGCTCTGCCTAGTTTGGGATCAGACGGCCGTGTGTGAGATGTGTGGAGTTATTATTATTATTATTATTATTCAAATCAAGCACGTGACATAACGACAAGGATTTAAATATTTAAAGTTTATTTAACGACATTTATTCAATTTCTAAACATTCTTATGTAGCGAACAATAACCCGGCACAAAAAAAAATTCAACCGAATTGAGGACCTAAAAACCTTATTTAACTTTCCGAAGTCGCTTAAAAAGAACGAAGAAGCACCTGGCTATAAAGTTTTTTTTGATTATTAACCACAATGTTAAAAATACGATGTAATAAACCTTATAATAATTGATTCATTAATAAAAACACATTCCTAAGCCCTACGAGCAGTTTCATAGATATTAGAAATTTTCAGCCATACATTTTCAGAATATAAAACAAGTCCATAGATCTGTATGTGGTGAAATACTATTTCTCTCTAGGGAGATACAGAGGAAACATACAAACAAGATTAATGCAAAAGCATTAATGCTAATGGCGATTACTTTGAAGGAGATAAAGGTTGTATATAAAAACCAATAAAGTAAAGCAATGTCAAATCATTATAGCAATCAACATTTACCACCACCGTAAGACTGGGTACAGAAGTCTAGAGTTTAATTTAGTAAAGATCACCACAATTAACAAACCTTACCTTTACCTTGCATCCGTCATTCACATCGTCATCATTTAATACAAAAAATAGAGACACTATTCTTTGAAAATAACAAAATTTTCTTAGTAATAACTTATTCACTCATAATAAAACTCGTTATAAACATTTATAAGACCTTCCAGGACAATAATTGAAACCTAAATAAAAAAATATTAAATATAGAATTTAAACTAAAAACCTCTAGATATTCCAATGAAATCATCGATTAATTACCCAAATCAATCAAGATATGCGTCAGAATTGATTCCAAAAAGATAAAAAGGGAGTAAGCCCAGGATCAGCAGAGGTCTCGAATACCAACCGGCCAGCAATAGCAGTGGACCTAAGCCGGGTACCCCAGACCACCGCTGATGATGATAATCACTCGAATTTCTCCACTAGTTTCACGTATCATGTTTTCGTCGCCCACTATCAGCTTATCTGTGATAATTTGGCTGCGAAACGATAGTATATCGTGATTTAATTGTCGTGTTTACGCGTAGACAATAACTTTTTATGGTTCACTTCAAATGAATGCAGGTCATTATCAATATCCATTTGTGTAAGTATAGTAAGCGCTAGGACCTAAGGCTGCTGTAGCCCAGCAACCAGGCTAGGATTAGGCAATGCAATATAAAACATCCACCAAGTCAGGTTACTAATAAGAAAGAATGAAATTAAAATATTCCCTACAAAATTATACTTAATATAAAATAATAGCCAACTCTCTAGCACCCTAAAAGCATATTTTAACATTAAAGACACTGCAAGAATACAACCAAGTGCACGATGACGGATTACGTGAGAAAAGGGAACAGGACAAAAGTGTTGCCATTTCATAAACATAACCCACTAAATACTAATTTATTAATTTAACATTCTAATGTTTATCACAACACTAATTAATAAAACAAAAACGATACAGGAGTAAAGAAATACTAAAGAGTTTATTTGTTGGCTTAAAACGCTAATTTTTTAGAAATTCTTATTGCATTTCATAGTCCAACTACTGAGGAAGGACAACACTTATTAGCAGAGCAGTGGCCTACTACAAAACTAACTATATATATGTATATAAATACCTAAATCTAGTTCCATCTAATAGACTTGCGTTGATACTATTTATACTTTTGATTAAAGTCTAAAACCATATGGTTACACTCATCATACATAGATCTCTCCTAAACACTTACACAACGAACTGTCTTACAAAAGAAATAATCGAATTCGTTCTATCGTGATCTTAGTACTACCTACTTAATCTTGTCAGAATTACTTTTGAAAGCACATATTGAAATGCTTCATTCCCAGGAATTCAGAATCTCTCATTTATATTATATACGAATATTTAGGTGAGGTTGCGGTGAGGTAGGTACTAAAGTTTGTGCTTAGAAAACTTATTCCTACAGTGGATTAATACCTTTTTTATGTATCCTGTAAAATTATTCTCAAGAGGAATAATTACTATTCTATATTGGTGTGAGTGAGTGAGGAAGCTGTGGAGTCTTGTAGCTATGGTTAGCAATGAAATAATGTGTTATACTTTTAAATAAGAAATATTTAGAAGCACTCGGATCTGTGGCCTCTAAATATAACATAGGTTAACATTAACAAGGATTTTCTTTATAATTGTTTACATTATTGTAAACAATTCAAACTTTATTAAATCTAGTACAAATTTTTGTGTTGGGTACTAGATTTCACGATTTTTTCCGGTACTGGTTTAAGTCTGGTACCGGAAATGTTGTACCAACACGATAGTCTATAGCAAATCGTGATATAGTAAATGTTGTGGATATCCGCATAATTGTGACACCACCTCTGGTTTGTTGTCCTCTCTTGTATGTGGCAATTTACATATTATTTTTTATTTTTAAATAAAATTATTTTTGAGCACCTGTTGATACCTATCCAGGAGTCCATGGCATCTGTCCATTTAAAGGTTGTCTGTAAGAAATCGCAACTAGCGATAAGACCGCCGTTTGTAACATTATTTGTTTTTTTTTTTATATTGTTAACTATTTTATTGTGTACAATAAAGTTTATTGTATTGTATTGTATATGGCTATCGGTGGTGTAATACCATTCTTTGTGGAAACAAGGAACGACGTCACATGGATGGTGATGATAAAATGAATGTTTTCATCAATATTAACAGTCCAGACGTAAAAATTGTTCCAAATATAATTAATTTGCTCTTGTTGCGATTTAGTAAGTACTGCTCCAACTTACTGTGCCAATCCATCTAATGTTTTGTTACCATGAACATTGTAGAAAAACAGTGATCGTAAATTTTTATTGCTAGATTCTTTCACAATTGCTCCAGTATTGTCTTGCGAATCCAGCCGTAAACGTAGACACTAAACTGAAATTTTATTGAGTGTTACTTTGTAACCTTAATGATTTTCTACTTTTATTATTAGTACCATCATTCGGTTATCAATTTATCGTGGGAGAGCCATGTTTCGGCATGTATGGGCCGGCTCGACGGGAGTGATACCACGGCCTCACAAAAAACCGGCAGTGAAGCAATGTTTTCATTGCTTTTCGCCGAGTGAGTGAGGTTACCGGAGGCCCTAACCCTCCCCTCCCTCCTCTTCCACCCTTCCCCTACTCTCACCTTAAAGGCCGGCATCGCACTTGTGACTCTTGAGTTGCAGGTACCCATGGGGTAACAAAAAAGATAGGTGAAGAGAGTGAGGAGTATACTTACTCTAAATCGCCCTGTAATAATAATACAACTTTATTTAATTCCACACAAACTTTATATAAAATTTAAAATGAAGTAAATATTAATTCATAATTTTTACTCTGTACAATAATACAATTTTATTTGATAATATAATAATCACATTTAATAATTCACTAATAATACTGATTGAATAATAAATAGCAATTAGGATTAATTGTTTAGTATGGACCCCCTATGGGTAAAAGCCTCCAAGGATTTCCATTTCTCTCTATCTGTAGCCAGGTTTGACCCGCTATCGCCACTAATTCGTCGGCCCATCTGACACAAGGCCTGCCTCTCGCTCTAGGTCCTGTTGGCCCGGGCCATTTTACTGATTTTATGGTCCATCTGCCGTCATTGTATCTAGCCACGTGACCTGCCCAGCTATATTTTCTTTTTAGTGAAAAAGATAAGGCGTCAGTTATTTTTGTTTTCTTGTGAATATTCGTATTATTTAGTCTGTCTTTTAGTTTTATAATCGCCCTGTAGTCATAGGCTAAATATAATGTCTGGTAACTCGTTCAAGAACGCTGACACAATCGCTTAAACAACTAAGAGACCACAAGGAAAAACAGTGAATATATGTACATTATTATGAATATTCTGAAACAAGGCAAATATTCAATAGTAATTCCGTGCGTGATTAGTTAATTTAATAGTACATATTATCCTAATGGGCCTGTATTTATACAGTGTTTACAAGGCACTGGAAAAAAATGGATTAATTAATTAAAGACTATTACTTTAGTAGTCTGCTATTTAACATGATAATGCAACTTATTTTGTTGGGTTTCATTCCTCAAAAGGAAAAAGGAACCCTTATAGGATCATTATGTTTTTTTTCCTTTTTATTTTGTTGTCCGTCTTCTGTCTGTCAAGACCTTTTTCCCAGGAACGCGTGGAGGTTTCAGTTGTAATTAACATCAAAAGATACGCGCTTTACCTAGAATCATAAAATTTGGCAAGAAGGAAGGTCTCACATCACAAGTAAAGGAAAAATCCAAAAGTCATCAATTTGTTGATATATCATTTAAATTTATGTTTTTGCGAATGTAAACTTATATTTTGCGTTTGGAAAATTGACTGTGACCTATATCGATGTTTGGGAGAATGTTTTTAGAACTGCAAAGTTTAGTTCTTCCTTGAAATCTTTTAGAAAAACGGGCAAAAAATCTTCGAGGTTTGATTCCCGAGATGGACGACCTATCTACATACAATTTTATTTGCTTACGTAACCCTCGGAGCTAGGGTCAAACTGGCACTTGAATACTAGCAATGTGTAATCCAGATTACTATTACTATTTCTAGTCTATCATTCTTCTTAGCCCTTACTAAGCTAAATTCTTGTGTTAGGAGTAGGGTCACGTCCGTAGTGCACGGGATGGGGTTCGAACCCGCATAGTATATTTTTCTGTATACCTACCAAGTTGAAAAAAATACTGCCCTTGAAAAACTTAAGAAATTGGTAAAAGATCTTCGCTCTTCATTAAACCCCGCACATGCTTTTTTACAAATAACTTTGGTCCTAAGTTACATTAGTTCCCGTTAACCTTCTTCGAACTAAGCTAATTGCTTGTATTACGGTAGGGCAGGAATTCTTACCCACAACCGCTCGGTTATAAATGCAGTATCTATTTATATTTCTGCTCTCTGCATTAGTAGACAACTAATTTACTAGTCTATGAAGTAAATAAATACCATAAAACTTAAAACACACATAAAGACATCTTATTTCCAACGGAGCTCTTTAACAATAACAAAAGTGAAACACTCACTTGTAGAAACCTCGCATTCACGGAATGCGGACTTTTGTAAAAAATGTACTAACTATTAATAGCGGACAGTATGTGATGTGATACACAGCTGTGATTTGCCGCCGCTGTAAGTGCAATCTAATTAGATTAACATGCACTAAGTAGAGTGCAGTGTAGCACGGCGCGTGGCCCGTGTGCGTCGCGCCCGTCCGGCACGCGGCATCGGGGCTCGCGTGCTGCTTTCCACGCGCAGTGCGTCTGCGCGCGCCGCCCGGCACGAACATGAACCTGTTCACCGCGCGCGACGATTCCTCCGCGCCCACTCATTACATACACATCGCGGAACCGCAACCAGAGGACTGCCAGTCCTCCGCACTGCCGCCAGAAGGCAACGTCAAGCTGAGGAACTATCGCCTATTGTCTGAAAACATCCGCGCCTACACACCCACAGGGGATGTGCACACTTCCCCTAGTAAAGGAAAACTAGTCTCGCGTTTCGACGTCTGCTCCACAATCTCCCCTCCGCGTGCCAAAATCCTCGAGCTTCTCAGACCGGAGGACCCGGGTCACGATGCGCTGGAAGCTATCGTTAGGCCTGCGCCACGTCGGGGATTAACTAGGCCGCTTGACGAAGATACCAGACGGTTTCTGCAGCGGGCTATCCAGTCTCCAAGCCCGATTCTGTCTACTACCTCCACACCAGAACCTCAACAAAAGCCGCCTGAATCATTACAGCAATTGACTGAACCTGAAACAGTGCGGGTGGCAGATTACGTGTCTAGTCATAAACCAAAAATTCTAAACGCAGAACTGTCGTTAGCCGATGAGTTAAAGGAAGCAGAAGAGGAGGAACGAGGAGGTGGAATCCGGCGGGAACTGTTGCGAGAGTGGCGAAAACGTGGAGCGCGGGATGCAATGGAGCGGGAACGATTGGGCCGTTTGGCTCTGAGCGTGGAGGAAGACGAGGTGGAGGAGTGCGGGCTGAGTGCCACCGCGCGCCGCCTCGACGCACTGCTTGCCGAGTCGCGCGACCTGCACGACGAGCTCGCTGAGATCCACGAAGACCTTCAGGTGCTGGCCCGGCGTGTCTCTCGCCGCCACCCCTGACGCGTTCGTACCGTTGGCCCCTGTTGCCAGAACCGCACGCTTTTGCACCCTATGGGACTACGAAACTGAGACTCTTCTTGACTTTTACACTTCCTATGTTCTGGATGAATAAGGCATAAATTTTACAGTAACTGTTCTTCTAATAATGGGTTGCGTTTAGTAAAAAAAAAATTGCTTCATCAAACATCTAAAAAAGCCTCGATTTCGTAGCCTCAGCATGGTCCGTTGCACACACCACAAAAACGTCACACAGTGAAAAAAAATTATATCCTTTCGCTCCTCAATGTCGAGCGAAACATAGTCTTTTACGAAAGTACATATCGTACTCGGACTTCGTCGGTTAATGATAATAGAACCGGTTCTAATTATCATTAATGGCCACCGTCGAAATAAGAACTATCTGTGGTTAAATAATATATTAAACTCTTTAACCATGACCAAAAGTACGACTGCGTAAATGCTAGCTCCAGTAAATTAATTCAGCGTAGGACAGTTTAGTTCGCAATTATTAAGTAATACATTATCTAGTTTCGTGTCACTTTCACTAATGTTTTGTCTCTCTCTAGCTGGTACATAGCTCTATTAGCCATATACTTAATTCTAATTAGTTATTCGTGCCAATTATGATACTACGAAAAGTTACGCTCAAGTGAGTTCGTTGCGAAAATCTTCGATGAGTTATGGAACGTAGCGTGTTTCTGAAGTTAAAAGTTAAATTAGTGCGTGTTCGCGTAACTGAAATATTAGAGAGGAATCTATTTAGCTCTTGGATATAATGGTATGTATTTATATTTAACTCCTAAAGTAGAACAGATTTTATATTTTTTTTGTAATATACCAGTTTTTTTTTATAACATAATGACGGCGTATTGAGTAAATACGGTCAACTGCATTCAGTTTTTATTTCATTATGAGGCTTCCATGACCAGTCCTCGATTGACCAAGTTTAGAGTTTTTAATGCTTCACAAGCTCTTAATCATGCAGATATCTTAAGAGCGCAGGTCTCGACTTATTTTTTTACAGACGATTGTCGTTAATGAGGTATTTGATTAGGTTTAAACCCTCTAGCAACAAAAGCTAAATTTTAACAGTTTTAGCAACGGATTCCGTTCTAGGAATCAAATTATCTTTTCATGTTATTGTCCTATACAGTTGACATATGACGTCCCCAGGTGTTAGAGTATTTGATATATTGTTGTCTATCCGAAAGTAGTAGTGGATAATTGTAGATCTTCATCTATTTTTTTATGCCATTAAGTTACTTAATGAGCTTAAGATTAGTCTTATCTTAAGCAGTCGCCTTGGCCTGTAAACTCTTACTATTTTTTTTAGATAGTTTTATTAATGTTTATATATAGTATGTATATAACACAACTTCCGTGGCTTTGATCTTTAAAATAAGAATATTATCAATTAAAAAAAACGAAATTAAATTAGAAGTGATTGGACATATCACTTTCAAAAGTTAAATTGGTTCTATGCCATAACGTACTATGCATATAATAAACAATTCTAGCCACCTTGTAAACATTACGCAAATTAACTAAGACTCATTGAAAACTAAACAAAAGAAGGCACAAGAAACTGCAGAGATGACTTTACATCACAGATAGCCATTTCTTAATTACCATAATTGCAATCTTCAACCAAAGACTTAACAATAAACATCAAAATATATATCACAATTTAAAACATCGTTATCACTTCTACGTAATATACAAAGTCAATGTAACCCAAATAACATTGATAACACACGTCCGTTTTATGTCAACGAACTGTGCACTTTTCGCTAACTTAAAATTATAATTAACCCTTTTGCGATATCTTTATAAATATACTAGCTGTTCCTGTAGGTCGTAGCATGATGTTTAATAGGCTTTAATCTTCTTTAAGAATTGGGTCATTAAACGCAATGATTGACATGTCGCACGAACAACGGGCACAAAGAACACCCAGACTCGGGACAACTATTTGTGAATCACATAGTGGCAAGGCGACTACATTGCGCCACCCGTGCAGTCAATAATAACTTGACACATCTCATACAAGGCCGTCTGAGGCACAGCCTGTACTATGGTAAGCAGACCAGGCTGATAATCATACTTATATATTTCTAAATACATACATATGATTATGATGATATACATATGATGAATTACACCCAGACACAGAAAAAATTATCATGCTAATCCCATAATAGACCAACAGGCAAGTCAATGTATTTCTTGTGTATGTATTTATATACATACACAACATATACACGTGTGTGACGTGCATTCAACGATTCGTCTTCAAGGGATAGCGAGAAGATAATTATATTCTTTTTTGTTGGTTGTGTGTATGATTTGTCTGTAAAATAAGAGTAGGTACCTACCTACCTATAAATTAATCTGCCACGGCGACTTCATACAACTTCTTATTTTTTCTTTTCAGAAAAATAAAAAGAAATTTGATGTCAATTTTAAACTATACGAAATGTACTAGTTACTTTAAAAACCACCACTCACACAGGGCTTGATGTGCAAATTTGTTTACTTCAAGCAGACATGACAATAGCAGACACTTACCCCCAGTTTCTGATAGACTGATCAAAATATTATTCAACTAACAGAGCTATCGAGTTACCAGTGGTTTCAAATCAATTCGAATGTCTGAAATGTTGATAAGAAAAAAAACTTATCTCCTGATCGATTTCATTTGGCAATTTTACTACTTATGTCAAATAAGTAGTAAAATTGGACATTTGACATAAGATCAAATCAAAGTGCCTTTCAGCTAATAAGATTAGTTACCAAATTGTGTTGATTTGTCTTTCAGAAACCGGGCGTTAGTCGTCGTATGTTCGTCCTTTTTATTTTTCGTCCGTGTTAGTCTTTCTTCTAAACTCTTACAATTAATCCTAATATTACAACAAATTAATTAATTCACGAAGCTGCTGAGTTAACATCCTCGCTTACATACCATGGGTATCAAAGTTTGGTTTATCAAAGTCACCACCACACCTGGGACATATCACACAACACTACGAGTATCTAGACCCTACTTACTTACTTACAATGTTAAACTTATGTAACTTAGTAACCAATGTACAATATATTGATAACTCTTTGCTTAAAAAAAGTTACTAGGTACAAAACTCTTCTTTCAAGATTTCAATAGACAATAGCTGTTCCGATTCTAATAGGCGGAATTATATATCGTCAACAGGCTAAACACTTTCATAGGGCTTGGTACAAAACAGGTACTTGTTTTGTATTTTTTTTTCCTTCCCGTCCGATGATGCGGAAAAGGGACCGACGACGGACAGTTTGTATTAGTAGACATTACATTCAACACCAAATCGCAAGGTCCAAGCGTAAATAATTTCTCAAAGGAGATATCATTTTTAAACTATTTCTTAGCTACCCTTAAATTTCTTAGTGTAGTTTGGTTAGCATGTCTATACGTTAATACGAATGCCTTGGTATTAGCGCTGCATTCGAGCAAATAGTGTTCATTTCCTACTCAAAAGTTACAATGCAGCCAATGTTTCAAAGGCTTTCAATATAGTAACTCGGTTCCTAAATAGGTTTCAATCCTCGGTTATGGTTTTGAAACTATAAATCACCCGCAATGTGTAATTGAAGTTTATTATACTTTGATAGAAATTGTTGGAAATGTTCGTTATATAAACTGTTGAATATGTATAACTAGGAACGACTAGTACTCGACGACTCGTGGAGAAAACAGTTTCTTTTAATTCTGCTATACTAAATCTATCAAATTTATAACTATAAATATTTATCAGTATACATAGTTACTAACATGTTATAATATTTAAAGTAACGGGATCATCCCACTAATATTTAAATGTGAAAGTTTGGATGGATGGAGGGATGGACGTTTGTTACTCTTTCGATTGCGATGAAACTTGGTATGTAGATAGCTGGAGACCTGGATTAACATATAGGCTACTTTTTATCTCGATATTCGATAGCTTATACTGTTATAAATTTGAATCATTTAAAAAGTTTGTTTCTTTGCCCGCCTAATTTGACAAGATACATTCTTATATGTGTGTGTTTATAATTAATGTTTTGGGTTATTATTAACTAGCAACCCGCCCCTGCTTCGCAAGGGTAGCGGGGGGAATTTTTTTTTATGGTATAAAGGGCAAACGAGCAGACGGGACGGTCGGGTAAATGACTACCGCCGCCCAAGGGCACCTGCAACTCAAGAGTCACAAGTTCGTTGCCGCCCTTTAAGGTGGGAGTAGGAGAACTGGGGGAGGGGGGGAAAAGGGGAGAGGGGGGAGAGGGAAGCGTAGGGGCTCCGGTAATCTCACTCACGCGGCGAAATGCAATGCAAGCATTGCTTCACTGCCGGTTTTCTGTGAGGCCGTGGTATCAAGCGGAGTCGAGCCGGCCCATACGTGCCGAAGCATGGCTCTACCACGTTAAAATCTTAATCTTCAACAATCATCAACATATTTCAGAACAATTTACACAAAATCTTAACAAATTATACACCTAAACCTTCCTCATGAATCACTCTCTCTATTAATGAAAACCGCATGAAAATCCGTTTAGTAGTTTTTCAGTTTATCGCAAACAGACAGACAGACAGAGGCGGCGGGGGACTTTGTTTTATAATTTGTAGTGATAAAGATCACTTAGAAAGTTATGACGCTTTCACAAGAAATATGACTGCATTAGTAAAAGACAGTAACACAGGTACCTTACCTGCTCTTAAAATAAAGTGTTTACAATTTATATATCGCAAAAATAATTTAAAAAGAAACATTTTTAAGTAAAAATCCGTGTCCATATTAGAGAGGCCTGCACATTAGGGTGTCCCGAAAAAGTTTTTTTTCTGATTGCACTACACAAGACCCCTCAAAAGTATAACTTGTAGATTATCGTAAAAATAATAAAAAAAAAATATAAAAATATCTTGAGGGCTCTACCGGCAGTTTTATTTTTCGAAAAATCGCTCAAGTAACACTTCAGTACTTACATTTTTTTTTTCTTTATACATTACTCTCATTTTATTTTCTAATCACAATGATAGTGGAATAATAAATTATGATTTACAAGTAACGACAGATTGTTTCCAGTTAAGAATAGGTTTCACTCGAACTCGCGAAATTCATGTTTTGACTTGCTTTACTCAAATTCTGTACTTCAATTGTGAGGCAGTTCGTCTCATTTCTAGTGCTGAAACAGTGACGCTCCGTACTTTCTTGTGATAAATTAGTAGATAATAATGGGTTCAAGACGAAGTGAGCCTACTTGTGCTATATTGGGACCATATAAAGAACTTGAAGATCGCCAGTTACCGGTGATAGCGACGTTATAAAATTTATTTTGTTCACAAAAAACGAACTAAAACTACAAAAGAATGGGAAAGATCCCTCCAACACTGAAGTCTTTTCAATCGTTTCTGAGAAACTTAATGTAATTTGGGCTAAAGCCTCGATTCCCATCGTTTCCAAAGAACGTGTTACCCAATTGCTGAAATCATATTTTGATAAATACCTGTCAATAATAAGATATCCCAAAAATAAAAAACAACATAGCTACGAAAACAAACTAAAGTGCTTTTTAGAATTGTCGAACAAGCTCTTCGACATTGCTGCTTGTAAGTGCACTTCGTTTCATATTTGTTCCTGCATAAAACCTAAGAAAGTTCCTATAAATGAAAGAGACTTTTTACTGGACCAAAGAAGTGATAGAAAAATGGCCATAAGCGGTATAGATACAAAAGAAACGGCAAGACTTTTAAAGAAACATCAAAGACAAGAAAATTTGGAGCTGATGGATGCATGTTTACCAAGTACATCACAAGAAACCAATCCTGCTCCGTTGCGCGAGTTGCCGCCTCGACCACGGCGATTACAGTCTCCTGCAACAGAGCTTCCTCAAAATACTGATGTGCTTGTAAATGAGACTTCGTTTAGTTCATTGGCTCGGAATACTCTGGTGCTGCCAACGGTAGCTAAGGTATGTGATCGGTATGGACTATCAACGCGATCTGCGGTTGCGCTCGCTTCGGCGGTCTTAGTTGACGTAGGATGATCAAAGTCTTGTTATTGATAAGAATAAAATTTATAGAGCTGTTTCAAAAGCACGGGCCAAGGCCATCCAAGACATTGATGCTATTGTAGTTAAAAGTATTTACTTTGATAGACGAATAGATAAAACACTCGTAAATGAGAAAATAGGTAATAGGTACCACCGTAGAGAAGTCTTGAAAGAGCATATTTCAGTTCTCACAAAACCGGGATCGATTTATTTGGGACACACGACGCCAAGTCGTGGGACTGCCAAAGCGATCGTCACTTCTGTCATATCTCTATTAGAAAATCAAGAGTTTAACTTGGAAGAGGTGATCTGTGTGGGGTGCGATGGTACTGCTACGAATACAGGTTGGAAAGGAGGTGTCATTTAATACCTAGAAAACTATTTGAAGAGACCATTGCAATGGTGTGTTTGTATGCTTCACGTAAATGAATTACCGCTTCGCCATTTGTTTGTCTCTGGATGGAAGCACATCTGGACCAAAAGAATATTCAGGGCCTATTGGAAAAGGGCTAGCTGTTTATGAACGTAAACCTCTAGTGTCTTTCAGTGCAGTGACTGGAAATTTGCTCGAATTACCTGATAATATAGTGAAGGAATTAAGCACGAATCAAAGTATCTATACGAAATGTGCCATGCTGTGATGGCTGGTTCCTGTTGCCTCGAGCTAGCGAGCCGCCAACCTGGGAAAATGGCACATTCAAGATGGCTTACTACTGCCAATCGAATACTCTTTACGTAAGTACTTTTTCGCCGTCAAATAATTTGGAACTGCTTGTGAACTACGTTGGTTTCTCATTAAGCAAAACCCATCATTTAAACACGGAGCCAAGCATATTTTTAAAATGATTATGTACTCCCGATTTTTACCTGATAGACAAAGATGTATTATTGATTCAGTGATCGAAAGAAATGCTTTTTTCGCGCATCCAGAAAACTTGCTTATTGCCATGTTATTCGACGATAGGGACCATATTCGAGAGCTTGCATCTCGCAGGATATTAAAAGCTAGAGAAGAGAAAAAAGCTTGGCGTCTCAGAGTATTTAAGTCACCGAAAATCAATTTCATAGCACAAGACTACATAGATTTGCTATTTTGGCAAGACTGTGAAATATCAGCTCCACCGGTCCTGCGACACGTCTCCGACGATGAACTAATTAAGGCTAAAGAGCAAAGCCTCTTTATTGAAGACTTCCCTTATCACACACGAAGTGTGGAAAGATGTGCAAAATTGGTAACAGAAGCTTCTCAAAGCGCAACACATACCACAGGTCGGGATGGATTTATTAGGAATAAACTGAAATCTCGCGCCGAAATGCCTTACTTTGGCCACAAAAACCAGTTTCGTTTTTAAAGTATAAAATGACCTATTCATTTTTCTCTCTCACCACACTCATTGTTGTTCTCTTTGATTTAATAAAAACAATTTAAACGTCAGTTTTGTATGATTTATAGTTTATGTTAGGAACCCCTGAAAATGACGAATTTGTATAACTTCAAGGACCGGTAGAGGCCTCAAGATGATTGATATCTAATAAAATTTTACGATAATCGTAATGTGTGTGTCAAACTGCAACTTTTGACACCTCTTGCATAACCGTAGCTCAAAAAAAAAAATCCCATACATCGACGGGACACCCTACTGGACATCTTCCTGGCCTTTTCCCAATTTTAATTAGGGTCGGCGCAATGTGTAACATTGCAATCGGTTTTGGTTCGTTTTTTTTATTGCCGTCTGTCTGCAGGCGGGACAAAGAAAGAAGGTAAATGGGGGTGAGGAAAGCGGATACAGGGAGGGACCTAGGTTAAGGGTACCGCAACTCTCGAATGGGGAAACCACACTGAGAATGCAGGAGCTCGAAGATACCGGGGTCACGTAGCCGAATTTCCGTCCTGGGATTGAAGAGGCAATGAAAACAGGGTCATCCCATTCCTCTTCAAATACTAATTAGTATTGCTTTTAATCTATGATAACCAGTGGCACTTAACAATTAATTAAGTATATTATTATTTCCTTTGATATTTCCTGCAGTAAATGCTTGGTAGTTGGTAGGTAATAGTGACCTCGTTCTGAAAACGATTGTTTATTATTTTGCTTAATAAATTCCGGATTCCATCGTAATATATATTTGCAAGTAATTTTCGTAAACACTTAAAATTACTCTTGAATTGTAATTTAATTTGTAGTACACAGTAAAAATGCCTGGCTTATCCATGAACTTGGTGGAGTCACCAAGTTCATGGATAATTCCTACTCTGTTAAAGCGGTTCGGCTTTGGAATGCCCTGCCAGTGGAAATCGGACGCGCACAATCACTACCTGTTTTTAAAAAACTAGTCAAGAACTACTACCTATCACTAGGAGATGTCAGCACATAATTTCAATTTTGCCCTTTCTTTAGAGTCGCTGTGTCGCTGTATCCTATATTATAAATTACCTATCGTTTAAATTCCCACAATTCAAAAGAAATGGAACATATAAAAACATAAGTACGTTTTTATATGTTCCATTTCTTTTTCTCCATCTCATGGTTGCCTGTAAGAGACTGCCATAGAGCGATAAGGCCGCCAATTGTATTAACCGTAATTTTAAGAAATTTTGCTTTTTAATGTTTCTGGTGTACAATAAAGAGTTATATTATTATTACACAACTCACATAAAGAATTGAGATAGGAAACAAATATTTGCAGGTAATCATTGTACAAAATGGTGATAATTAATATGAATGTAATATATCCTTTATGCTTGGCCTAATGGCATACAACATTTAAACAGTAATTAAAATAGCATAGATAAGATTAGACATTTCTTTTGTTAAAGATGTGTGTGCAAGAGCCTACATGCAAGATGGTCAGTTATGACAAGAATAAAATACCATTTAAATTCAACCAGAAGAAAAGAAAGTTAAACAGACTCAAGTTTTAATTTTAGCGCAGATTTGTTCAAATAAACAGCTTACAATTAATTTAAAAAAAATATATTTTTCAAGTTCATTTAAGTAAATAGTTGGCAGAGTTCATTTAGGTATAGCACAGCGTGTAAGTTAGATCTACGAGAAAAAATAACACTAACCTCTTTCTGTTTATACAAAAGTCAGTTCATTATAAAAATGCGCGATTAAGGATTTATATTCATTAGTTTCATTTGGCGCTACGCAATGTACATGCAACATGCGTAGGTATTCTTTTTGTAACCTTCAATGTTCGGCGCCGTCGAGACAAAGCTGATTGCATAAACGGTTTAATTGTTGTTTGATTGATTACATTGCTGTTTTTGGCCGTATGTGGTATTTAAATATTTTTTTTTCAATAAAATTTTATGTTTACTCATTGTGATATCACTTTTAAGCAAAAAAATGTAAAAAATAAAATAAAAATGATGAATTTTCCGGCAGAAAATTCCAATGATTTTCGACTCAGAATAATGGTCTGAATACACATTTCAGGATTCGGTACGGTGTCGCTTATATCCTGTATATTGAAATGGAATCCTTTTGAAAGTTTTATTTTAATGTACCACCACAACTTTTTGAGTGAAGTGTAATTTTACAACCTGAGGGCGCTAGTCATGATGTATCGATTAACTGTATCTCTTAATATGTCAACATTTACTTACAAGCATAAATTAAAACATCCTCATCTGGCTATCAAAAATCCCTTTAACATATTTTCTTAAATTATAACTAACTAAACTCTCCATCAAGTCACTTTTCAAACAAAAAAACTAAATCGAAATCGGTTAATCTGGTTAGCAGCTATGATACCACAGACTGTGTGTCTGACAGGTACACACGTTAAACTTGTAAATAGCACTATGTATGTTAATTCTTAGTTACATACATACAAATGTATTTATACTGTAAACCCAGTGTGAATGCGGATCCGTGCAATTCCTTAAATCCATGTGGTCAACTGCGAATGTGGAAGGACCTTGAACAATGTTCTTTCAAATTAATATTTATTTTAGCAAAGAAAATATTTTAAGGTTTTAGCAGCTCTTGACACGCGACTTATTTATATGTTCCATTCGTTGGTTTTATAGTCTCTACTATACTTCAAGTCTTTTGAAATTCGCATGATGAGCGTGTGGTTAAATGCATTTAAAAATAAGTAATAATAGTTTTGCGACTAACAAAAATCAACCACTGTAACTAAAAATCGGTTAGAGCTTTCCGAAATCATTTAACTGTACTGTATCTATTATATATACATACTCGGGGAATGCAAAAATTAACTTTTCATTCCTATACCCCTTGAGTTACTTACAGTTACAGTTAAATTAAAAAATGTATTTTTTGGTATAAGTATCTACATCCAGAAGCATTTTATAAAAGCTGACAGTACACACAGCCTTTCAATTTTATTTATTTGTATAGATGTATAGATATCCTAGATAAACAAAAAAGGACTCGGACAAATAAAAAACTTAATCTTAAAACATTCTGAAAACAGTATTGTTTAGTTTGGTCTTTTCGTAGTAGAGACGTGAAAGAAAGCACTGATATACTTTGAGGGACAGGACATAGTGAAACTACAGGAATTCTCAGTATCTCCAAAAACGCAGTAACGATGGTAGCAAACAAAATATTCTTGGAAGTTTCAATACCAAAATTTTATTGTCTAATAAACGTGTTTGTCATTTTCAGGCACAATCAGCACGCGCACGTCGTTGTGCGCTGGCGGCGCGTGCACTTAGCTCGGAGGCTCGAGCGCTGCACTATCTCGATGATGTTGTGGCGCTGCTGCGGGGTGACGTCACTAGTGCTGCCACTACCAGGAGGTGGCCCTTCGCAATGGGTACCAGGGAGCCTGGAAGGAACTATATTATATGACGTCAGGTATGGCATCTAACACTTTTATTTTTCGATGTCTTACGTGGCGCGGTGCAGTGTCAGGGCTCGTGATTGCAACGTCACGGGTACTTCAGAAACTTAATATCATAACATTTACAAAATTGTGCTGTTCTGAAACCAAAATGTATTACGTTATAAGCATGTATTAACTATTGAATGATTTATCCTTTTCTATCCTCATTGATAATAAACCAGATTAAAGGTAAACACATCTGCATATTCTTATCTACGCTAATATACCTATACTAATATAATAAAGTTGAAAAGTTTTTGTTAGTTTGTTTGGTACGGAACGTACGAATTTTTTTTTTGTAAATTACAGCCAGATTGCTACACCGCGTAAGTGACTACCGCCACCCATGGATACCTGCAACTCTAAACTCATAAGTGCGTTGCCGGTCTTTAAGGTGGGGGTAGGGGCCTCCTTACTCGGCTAACTTCACTCATTCGGCGAAACACAACAAGCAAACATTGCTGCACTGCCGGTTTTCTGTGAGGCCGTGGTAACACTCCGGTCGAGCCAACCCATACGTGCCGAAGCAAAGCTCTCCCACAATAACTAATGTGTGTTTAACATAACATTACTTAAATTAATAATATTATTTGTAGGCTTTAGTTTAGAGTGTGTGTCCCCCATCTCCATCTTAAGCACATACGTGGTCTTAGGCACTAGTAGGTAATACCGATTCACTAGCTAGTATGATATTATCATATCATACCTATTTACCTATATCAATGTTGTGAGACTTGTTATACTGAAATACAAGTAGTTGACATAAATATCAATATATGGTTCAAATGTTAGTCATACCTAGGGCTGCCATCCGTTCGGGTTTCCCCGGATTTGTCCTAGTTTAAAAGGCGTCCGGGGAGCGTCCGGCCGGGGTTTGGCAATTAAAATTGTTAGAGGACTCGTTAACAAGCTAAAAATTTAAATGGAATCGGTGTTTATTTTAAGGTGTCCGTGAAAGAATCTCGATTTCACCCATGTGTCGGGGTTTTTTTTTTGTTTTTGTCCGGCGTCGGCAATTTAAGTAATGGCAGGCCTAGTCATACCACTTTTAGTACCTCGGTAGTAGCAAAACGCACAATACCTATATAATGGTACAAATTAAAAAAAACATTAACCTATTGTCCAAATTACCTATCTGTATATAGTCTGTGGCATCTGGCAGAACCTAGGTAGATACTGTCAAAACTATCTAGCTATTTGGCAAAAACGATCAAAAAGGAGAATCATTATAATCTATTTCGGCCAAACTAAAATTGGCCTTGCGTGTACGATCTGTAACCTTGACCAACATCAATGGATTTCAATCATGTATGTTTAATATTTAACTTTTATAATAACCTTTAACTACTGAAGGATATCTAATCTTTTTCCTGGTAAATAATAACGTACATCATACTTCAAAGTAATCATAAAACAGACATCATAATATAATTATACACATATCTATGTGTGTGGTTGCGTGTCTATAATTTTTATTAATGTGAGTGTTTTTGTTCGTAAGTTAATATAATATATCGTAAGTTTAATCGTTGTCCGAGCAAAAAGATTGTTTTCCAAACTTTTTGTCCACAAATCTATTATACGGCCATGAAGAACTCATAATTTAGTTAACTAGTTTTTAACCAGCTCAGGGGCCTGAGGTCCAAGTTGTATTACAAATAAATACCAAGAATCAAGATTCAAAGCTTCAATTATGCAAAGCTGGCAAAGTTAGCTGTGGAACGATACTTAAAATCAAAATGTTAACATAAAAACTTAAAACACCCATATTTTTACATCGGGGGTAAAAAATCCTACTAATATTATAAACGTGAAAGTTTGTGAGGATGTATGGATGTATGGATGGATGTATGGATGTTTGTTACTCTTTCACGCCAAAATTACTGAACCGATTGCGATGAAACTTGGTATGTAGATAGCTGGACACCTGGATTAACATATAGGCTACTTTTAATCCCGATATCCCCACGGGATCGAGACTGACGCGAGTGAAACCGCGGAGCGCTGCTAGTATGTAATAAAATCATTTTTACACATTGAATAACTGATGGGATTAATATATAATATTTAAACTATGTAATTATTTAAGTTTCAGTAAATAGCGATAAGTTATCAAACAAATCCATACACGGTCTGAAGTGGTTCCGGCCATTTACACAGCGAACATATATATTGTTATCAAAATACCTGACACTTACAAAGTTATAATGATAACAGAGGAGCCTAAACTGTCCTGTGCCACTGAACTGTAGCCTAGGTTATCAGGTTTAATTGCAACTGTTTGACTGTCAATATATCTAAGCTTGTTTAGTCTACCACCCAATTATAATCATGAATAAGATCCCGTGGCGACGATAGCATTGAGAGTACTCTGGGTGCCGATGTTGAAAGACGCATAATGTATTTTTACCTCTTTTAGTGGTGAACTGATAAGCCATTTCCAAAAGTTTATAATTCCGATGTCTCGATCACTTAAGACACGTGGAAGAGTCCACGTAAATATTTTTACGGCATACTAAAAATCCCCGGTAGTACTTAGTGTCAGTGCGTGTTTTTACACGCAAGTAACAGGAAGTAGGCCTACGTAAAAATTTTGGTGGCTCAATGGTGTCTGTTCACAAGTCCGACGCTTTTCTCAAACCCATTAATCGTTAATCCGCTGGTCAGCGGAACGCGCAAAGTAACAGAGTAAATACAGGAAGCAGTCTCGTCTCTATACATGTTTATTAGCCAGCATGTTTCTATTTAAGAGGATTTAGCATCGCGTAGTTTACCAGGCTAATTAAAAGAAGTATAAAAAAAAGTTTCTGACAATTATAATGAATACAGTTCAGCTACAGTAACCAAAAGTAAACAAATAAAAATTTCACCGTAACGATGAAACCACCAAATTACAAAGACACGCGAAATATTTCATTGTAATGCGGTAGTACGAATCGATGTTACCAGGTTTTTAAATTTACCCAATTGGTGGGAGTTTTATCATTAATTAAAATACAAGTTTTTGTAAGGCTGAAATAGAGAGAATTATCCGTTCTAGAGTAATATTGTATTTAGTCTCGATAAGAGCCTTAGTTATGAATGTTACAAAGGCAGGTTGCAGGCTGCTTACAAATAGCATTAAAATAGTTTCCTAATCATAAAAAATGTAAAAATCAAGACTCGGAAAAATTAACTTCAGTTATTTTTCGAACTTAAAAGCGTTAGGCAATATTGATAATAACGTTTAATGATATTGTGTACTATTTCATTCATAATAGTGATGATTTTTTTTTTTTTATATGCTTAGCAACCCGCCCCGGCTTCGCACGGGTACAAATTATACACCTTAACCTTCCTCATGAATCACTCTGTCTATTAGTGAAAACCGTATGATATTCCGTTCAGTTTTCAGTTTATCGCAAACAGACAGACGCGGCGAGGGACTTTGTTTTATTATATGTAGTGATATAAAAATAAGCACTCAGAATTTGAGAAAAGTGACCAATATGTTATGTAACTTTAGCACCTGGTACCTGAAAATTGGTTGCCGCCCGCCGGTCCAAGCTAGCAGGTATGCAAACCTTCAGAGACTCTTCTAATACTACTCCAGGAGACACATTTTGTTCCTCAGAAATTAAGTAAGATGATAAGTAGGGCAGAGCTCTGTAAGTATGGTTAGGGTTGGCTTATTTCTAGTATTGATAGCCACCTCCACCTACTTATTACTAGACTAGCCATTACGACCATTACGGACGGTAAAAGAAAACATGAAAATATTTGTATAAACAACTTCTCTGTCTAGACTCAATTTTATTGGTTTCCTTCCCAACTTATTAACAACTCTTTAACTTTTAGTTCATAAGTTACCGGGGTCATGTGCGTTTAATTGCTATTCCTTCACACAGTTTATATTTTTTGTGAAATTTTATGTTTTTAAAGAAACATTCTGTAGTTAATTGTCGGCCTGACGTCGCGCGAGTTGATCAATTATCTACAATAGAACGCCTTTCTCCGTCAGCAATAATGTGCTTTTGAAATGGTGAAAGATTTTTTAAATATGTGCCGAGAGAGAGACCACCAGCCATTGACACAGAAACTCGTCGTTTTTAAAGTTGTCAATTATGGTTTTTTATTCCTTGTTAATTAATAAATCATAAACCTACACCAAACGTGGATAAAAAGATGTTACAGTTTCAAATATCCGCCATATTCTACCGCAGGGGTGCTAATTTTCAAGCATTTAAGTCATTAATTTTTAACTAATTTATTACTGTTATATTTTTTGTTGTCTAAATCATTTAATTGAATACAACAATACAATAAATAAATAGAAGTTGAACAACAATAAAAAACAACTAAAAAATAGTAATAATAATCTAATGTCAAAAGTAAAAACTAGAAATATAATGCATGCATGACAATACAGTGTTCTGGATTGGTTCTGGAGGCATTCAACCATGATAAGTACAGGCTCTGCCTAGTTTTGGAACATACGGCCGTGTGCGATATGTCGCAAGTTATTGTTATTCTTGACTGTGTGCCGCTCACATTTATTTTTACTAGCTACCTGATCCAGCGTTGCTTTGGTTAAGTAATTTGCAATAAAAAAAATGGTGACAAAAAATTGAAATAAAAACTATCCTATCTCTCCAGTTAGACCAAACTGCTCACAGTGTGCAAAGTTTCATTAAAATTGGTTCATTAGTTTAGGTGTTCAGCGCGGACCAACAACATGACACGAAATTTTTATATATAAAGATTTCAAACTGAATGATAAATAGTAGATAGATTTTTTTTTATTTAATTATTATCATTCCGATAATATTTTTATGAACTAGCAACCCCATCGGTTTGCTAATTACCGGCGCCCAGCGGTGCCGGCACGAGTTTAACCAGCCCGGTATTGTACAACTACTGGCGTAATGCGATCACGATATTACAGTCTCTAGTAGGCCAATTGTTTAAGGTACGTATAGCCTGCCACTAGGCCGCCTTGAACTTTGTGCGTTAGCGGGAAATAAATAAAACGAATGAGGTCAAAACTGTTAGATAAGTAGGCCTCCAGGATATTTCCCGCCTTATTTAATGCATCTATTATCCCACTAATATTATAAATGTGAAAGTTTGGATGCATGGATGGATGGATGGATGTTGGTTCCTCTTTCACGCCAAAACTACTGAACCGATTGCGATGAAACTTTGTATGTAGATAGCTGGAGGCTTGGCTTAACATATAGGCTACTTTTTATCCCGATATTCCCACGGGATCTGGACTTACGCGTGTGAAACCGCGGGGCGCTGCTAGTATATATATATTAAAAATTATATAAAATAATTGTTTTAAACTTTCACGACTTTGATACATATTAGATGTGTAATTAAATGTGTATTATCGGGATTAAGTCCCGAATTACACATCTAATTATATAAAATAGTTTGTGAGGATGGATGGATGTTTGTTACTCTTTTACGCAAAAGCGACTTAAAGGATCTGGGTGGAATTTTGCACAGAGATAGATTATAATCTGGAAAAGCACATAGGCTACTTGTTATCCCGGATTTTTTTTCGGTTCCCACGTATTTCCACGCGAATGAGTCGCGAGCAATAGCTAGTGATACTATAAACACTTCTAATATACATATAAGTGGTGTCTTATGTGCGTTGGCATTTCAAAGCTAGCAACTCAAAATATTCATTTCAGGTCGTATTTCCGATATAATTTTATTACAATCCTTGAAAGACTAACCAAAAAAATTTTACCGCCAATAAACTGCCTACTTTATCTATTACCACAATGTACATAATAGTACTAAGTATGCATAACTATAACACTTCTGTTCTGATCTGATGTACAAGTATTAATAACGTAATCCTAACTTACCGTGATTATTACATAATAAGTAGTAGCAATGGAGGACTACCGACCTTGAATCTGTAAACGTCGATATATTAATACCCATATAATATGTAACTTTGTCAGGGCTGTCGCTGTTCTATTTATCAAAATGTTTAAAATGTAAATTAATTTGGTTAAGAAACGAAAAGTAAGATATATAACTGTCAAATTTACTTTACTGCACAAGAGAAATTAGCTACAAATTTCCGTCAATCTCATAAAGACTTTGGGAATAGTTCACAGGAATTTATAAAATACTAGCAGCGCCTCGCGGTTTCACCCGCGTAAGTCCCGATCCCGGATTAATATCGGGGTAAAAAGTAGACTATATGTAAGTCCAGGTCTCCAGCTATCTACATACCAAGTTCAAGTTCATCGCAGTCGGTTCAGTAGTTTTGGCATGAAAGAGTAACAAACATCCATCCATCCAAACTTTCACATTTATAATATTGATCGTCAGTGCAAGTTGATAACCGACGTTATGATGTCCGAGTTTTTCGAATATTAAAAAAACAACGACAAAGACTCATCACTCCAATGTTCTGACAACAATACGTCGTAGGTTAAGTAATTATTCTAAGATAAAGCTATCGAGTCCATACCGAGTTTAATAATAAGAGCATTTTGAAATATATACACAGCCATCTTAAAAACTTGCCTGGTTGACAAAGGTACAGTAACAAATAGTCCTAAGTACATCATGTTTCGCCTGTTCTATGGCATGCACATGTCAATCACCATAAGGAAATAATGAAATAAAAAAATCTCACCCTCAACCCTTAAAATCGTGATACGGTTACTCGTACTTATATGTTTACGTTTGAATAGCAATGTGTGTACTGCACCAATACAGTAGCCATAATTATTAACACCTATCTAAGTTAAATAAGCCCAGGAGTCTGCTTAATCAAGAACATCAATTGGAACAACATAAGAATTTACATATATTATTTACATTTAAACAAATTGCTCCAATTGTCATTTTTTTTCTTTTTTAATGTCAGTAAAATGGTCAATAAACTACGGCCATAAATATCAAAAGTATATAAAAAAATATTTAAAGAGCCCAGTTGACAACCAGCGTTAGGCGCCCACCACTGCCCGGCACAAAGCTGAGTTAGGCTCCCATTTTGGTTTGACCGGTAGATGATTACTCCTCGTCTTGTAAACTTAAGCTATAACCCAGCTGTATTTTTGAATGAGTCAATTAAGTGACTGTCATTCTGTTAGCGTCTCGTATTTTCTTTCTTTCTTTCATTTAAGACACCACACATCCACAGGAAATACACACGCACTCAATTTTTTTAACACAATATAGATGGCAAACGTCTCCAGGTAGTACATTAATCCATTACCATACTAGAAATCCTAGGATACGTAATAGCATAAAATGAGTTGCTGCCCCTTTAATTGGGATGGCAACACTGTTGTGAAACTTCGGTATTGACCTTTGTATATTGTAATAGTTGTCCTACTTATTTCTTGCATATCGACATGATTGTTACGATATATATGTGTTTAATGTTATAAATTTATAACTATATTTTAGTAGCAATAAATCCGTCAAGGGAGGTGTTTGTCTACTTATTTAACATCAGAAAACACCAAAATATATGGGGTGATGCGGTGTGTCAGCATCACCTTATCTGTTGGGCAGTAACCCCAACATATAATCCTTCGACAATCTGTTCTAACCTATCACGTGGTTTGGTGATAAGGAAGGATCAGTCGCGTGTGTGGTGTATTACTGCGATTCCTTGATAGTCATTGTTGCAGTATCAGTGCTGCGATGAAAAATGATGATTAAACATAACACACCCCAGCACAAATTACCATCTCTGTTGGGCAATAACAACACCGGTACTGATACTGTCGCAAATTTATACAATTAATCTATAAAGAACACCACACAAATATCCAAATTTTAAATAATACGCAATTAAAGGAACAATGACATAATTCCAAAATACATTCAACGATGTTAACCACATAACTATGTAGATAAATATATGCAAGGGTATTGTACACAGCGTTAACGGGTTGATTGTCCGCTGGAACAATTGCCCACCACAATCGTACGAAACACGTATTGAAATGTATTTACGAATGCACAATTTGAACTGTTTGTGCGATAATTATAATTTAATTTCAAATTACAGTTTGTTTTATCACAGTATGATCAACATTTTATTTGTTGAAACTGAAATATAATTATCATTTAAATTAAGTTTAATATACATATTCATAAAACTCTCAAATTCGCCAAACTATTTCTAGAAATTTGAAAGTAATATTTTTTTAAGTAAGACAGGTAGTAATGACAACCTCATCCTACATTACAATACTGACATAAACCCACTCTTAACACAACACTGATTTTGAAAAGAGTAGGTTTGTGTCTTTAGTGTACTAATTAAATGTAGCTCAGTTGGAAGAAGTTGATAAGAAATCTGTAGAATAGAATAGGTCTATATTGCATAAATTGCGTACGTAAGCTGATATAATTATTAATTTTAGTATCAACAATTTATCCGGATGGGCACTATTAGATTAGATTCTGTACATTCGTTATTTTCTTTTTGACAGTTGCCTGAGAACGTAACGAACACTTGTACATCGCCGCCGTCAACGGGTGAGATGGCGGTACTTCGAGATGAGTTAAAGATAACCTGATAGTGCTCGTCATGATCGAAAAATAAAAATGTCATTAGCTATAATTATTCTGTGTAGTCTACTCTACTTAATGAGCGAAATATTTGTGACCTTAGAGTGGTATTGGATTCTAAGCGCTATCCTAATTTGCATATGGATAAAATTACAGCTAAAGCCTATCTTATGTATAACTTTGTCATGAAAACCACGTCAGGTTTTAAGCGTCCAGTTACTTGGTTGCATTTGTTCAATGCCTTGATTCGCCCACAAGTAGAATTTGCTTTTGTGACTTGGGACTACTATGACATCTACAATATATCTATTAAAAGCGTTTAGCGTAAATATCTGAGAACAATGCATTATAAATGTCGTATTAAGAAATTTTGCTGTGAAGAGTCATTAAATAAGTACAAACTGTTAGCACTATATTCCAGACGGTTGCTAATTCAAGCAATGATGCTCCATGGACTCGTACAAAATAAATCTGTCCGGAGCTAGTGAACAATTTATTTTATATCTTTTTTTATAATATAGGGGGCAAACGAGCTGACGGGTCACTTGATGGTAAGTGACTACCGTCGCCCATCTACACCTGCAACTCAAGAGTCACAAGTGCGTTGCCGGCCCATTGAGATGGGAGTACGCTCTTTTCTTGAAGGTTTGAAGGTCGTATCGGTCCGGAAATACCGCAGGCGACAATAAAAACTGTACCCGCTTTTTACGACAACTGCCAGTTACACTAACACGGGTGACCGGACGCCCCTATGTAAATTAGTAAGAAATTAGGTATAACAAACACTTTACTAAAATGGACTTATTTGCATTGTCTTGCTTTAATTTTAAGCTAGAAATTGTGAACACTCTGAAATGATTTGGCATGTAAGTGGTTTCTAACCTTGTTGGAATCTAGTATTAAGCACCTTATAGCACATCCCGCTGTACAGTATCAGTAATCCGTGGAAACGTAGTGGATTGTACGTTAACCCATAATAGTAATTAATTGTAACTCTAATTTAATACACACTCTACAATGGTTTGTTTTCTTAATAATAAATAAACAAATACTACACAACATACAAAATTAGTTGATATTATTTATTTAAAAAAATACGAATTTATTTGTAGTTTACTATAAAGTCGAAACATTTCAACATATTATTTTACACTGTTTGAAAAATAATCATGTTCACTCAAATAGATGTAGGAGCATTTTTGTGCGCCTTTAGAATATGCTTTGATTATCATTAAGAAAAATGCGATTTCCTAACATTCTAAATAAATAGGACCACCAAACTATAAGCTTGCCATAATTAAGTCGTCATTCTACAGATACGGCTTCGTAATACAATGTCATTAACTTTAATACAGCCAATGTGACATTAATATGTAAATATAAATTGTTACAGTCGGCGATATCGCCAGATGACCTGTGTGCAGCGACGCCCAACACCGACGCAAAACGGATTTGCGAACGGAACTAGTCTTGTAACAAATGGACTTTGCAACGATACATTTCAAGTCAATAATATTATTGACACTTTAAAACGAAACATTATTGCGGCAAATACATAGTTATTGTTGTAATTTAGTTAATAACTGATAACTGTTTATGTTGTAATATTTTTGTGTCATTCATACGAGTCAAGAATCTCAAGCACGATATCTTTTTTTTAACATTATGTGTAATTAAAAAAATAACAAAGACTTAATTTCTTTAAAAAGAGTTATTGTGAATGAGTATCTAGTATAGTCTCATTAACCTAATAAGAGTGTGAGTTGTGCTTAAGCTTCGAGATAAATATCCTATGAATATTATGAAAGTAAGCTTTACTTAATCTAACTAATGTTTTAAAAATGGCAAGTAACTAACATAAACAAAAATATTCTTTACGATCTAAAATAGTACCTAGACTACATCAGAACACATTACCCCTACCAAAATATACCTACTAGTTCATTTTAGTGGGAATATTTTGACAGGCGAAAATGGTCCTAGGCTGACGCCGACATGGTTGTAAAGTACATATAAAAACAAACAATGATTATATTGACAAAACTATTCTGATTTGAAACCTTTACCAATTTCTGGAGCCATTTTGAAATTGTCAATTATAATATTTACTGAGATACTTCATATTAGGTGATCACGAGAATACGGGGGCGGGCAGACTTCCACTTTGGCAAAAAGGTTTTGAAACTTTTTGAAGGGTAATAAGTCATCAAATACATTGACATTTATAACCGAAAATGGTGGAACTTTTACAATGCGTTTTTATTCTGAAATGACGATAAATCAACTGCTAAATCAAATACGTTATTTATTAACATAATTGATAATATTTTCTAAACTAACTAAACCGTAATAGACTAGATATTAACTGATGTTTAATGAGAATGATAATCACTTACTATTAATTAGAAAAATAGGTTTGAAGTGAATAAAATATGTTGCACCGTAAATTTCCATAGTGTAAAATCCTAATTATACAGAGTACAACTAACTATGGAATACTTACCTAAATCACTGAAAGGACAAAAATATTAAAAAACAAAAACTATCTGTTTAAAAGTTATGACCGTTTCCATTTCCAGGTATGCGGTTTCAATGTCAGATACATATTTTATTTATTGACAGTACCTAATGACAAACAAACATGTTTCTATGTATGTTTATCCGTGTTCCACAATCCAAAATACAAGTTAGCTAGCTAGTTTGGATCTGGATATAGTTATGTGTCCAATGAAATTTGAAAAAAGATTTTATTGTTTCTTAAAACGATAAATATAATATAGTGGTTACAGTCTGTTTTCTAAATGCATTCTTGATAGAGATTAAAATGCACGCCATTTACGGTTTTTTGGTCATGACATTAAAAATGAATTTCATATAATATATAATGTTCTCATATATTAAAAAGTCATCTAAGTATTAATTAATGACTACAGAAGACGCGCTAGTAATTTATTTTCTCACTCATTTATTTCAATGAAGACATATGTTTAATTTTAAAAATGTAATTGTTGGTGTGTTGATTAATTTAAAATATCAAATCTTGAGGAAACGTCATTTTGATCATCTCGAAAATGTTTGTAAAGTAAAAACTTTTTGTTGAATATTTGTAAATATATTGTAGGATTTTTTACAAAGATAATTATTATAAATACGATTAAAAAAATTGTAGAGAAAAAGCATGTTGTATAACTATATTAGATGTGTTTTGGATTATATACCATTCAATACTTCGTTTATTAAAAAGAGTCTAGTTTGTTTATGTAAAAGACATGGTTTTATATATACAGTTGCAGTTACAGTTCTTTTAAATACAACATTTAAATCTTTTGCCTACCTACCTTATATCTACGACATACATTTTCCCAAAAGTTGAATGACAATGGGGAATTTTAATTGTTTGAAAAAGTCAACAACAGTTATAAAGCGGGAACGACAAGAAAGTTGTAATTTGGTGGATCAAACTGCGGTATATTTGTATGAGGTAATTGTCCCGCTATCGCTACAGCCCTGCAAACCGCTTTTGCAGCCTTAGGGCAAAATTCGAACTCGTACCATAAACTTGACTGTAAACGGAAGTTTTAGGTACCATGGTCGAATCTGTCTCAGGTACCTGAATTCGCTCAGAGTCACCTGTTAGAGACTTGATATTTTGAACCTAAAATATAATTAATATGTGTTAATGTAAGCAAGTAGAAGTAACATTCGGATGGATCTCTCAGACTGAATCTGTGACGGTTAGTGATTGATCTAAGTTAATGTCCACATTAACTTAGATCAAATAAAATACATTTATTACTAAAATATTGTGTTTTATTATTCTGTGTATAGTGTGTGATCATTATTTTTTTTGTTTTATTTAATTGTAATCTTTCAGTAATATCTATCGTTACCCTATTTCATAACTTTACTTACATTAATAGCTGATTTGATTACAAAAAAAATACTGTCGTCATTTGACGTACAGTCGTAGGACTGCGACTACGACCTATGGCATAGCAATCACTAACCACTAGGCCAACAGGCCAGTCGTATGTATGTAAATCTAATTCTTTCGCACGCTCTAAGGACTATACCGTTTTGATAGATTTCCACATAGATCCCTATGTCGAAATCCCTCAAAATGATGTAGGTCTGCACCTGTCATTAGGATCGTTTATTCAGTTGTGGGAGTGAAAAAGTATTTATTTATTTATTCTTTTGCAGAATGTAGAAGTACTGTACATTATTTCGCTTATAAGTTGATTTGTTAATGCAGGCCGACTGCATTAAAAAAAAAATCGTTTGCTTTAATAGGTAACTTTGACTATGGGAGAGCCATGCTTCGGTACGTATGGGTCGGCCTCGGCCTCACAGAAAACCGACAGTGAAGCAATGGTTGAGTTGTGTTTCGCCGAGTGAGTGAGGTTACCGGAGGCCCTAACCGTTCCTTCTCCCCCTCTTCGCCCCTTCTCCCTGAAATTCAAACTAGTTTTTGTTCATTTAACTTCAAGTGAATTATCACCAAACGTCGCAGACGTTGAATGTTATTTATTGATACTAATTTGGACAAGAACCATACATTTGGCCGTCCAGTTTGATGGTGTCAACCCGACACTAATTCATATCTGAACATTCTTTTTTATGGTTAACGAATGGTCAAGAAGCCGCAGCGCAGGTATAGTATGCTTGTAATGAAATATAGCAACAACAAATATGTTAAAATCATTGGTTTGGAAGTTGAAATCAGAGCAAGTGTAAGATTTAATTTCAGTTGATACATTATGACAAGTGCACAATGAACGACTCATTAATAACAGGTTCTACAGTTTGTTTAAGTTACATCATTATTGTTTTGACTGGACTGGCTTGTTGGCCTAGTGGTTAGTGACCCTGACTGCTATGCTACAGGTCGTAGGTTCGATTCCCACCTGAGTCTGGGTGTTCTCTGTGTCCGTTGTTTGTATGCTTGTAAAGTCCCAAGCGACACAGGAGTAATTCCTAATGCGGGAGTTGTTTTAATAAAAAAAAAATATTTCAAAATCAGTTTTGTATCTGAATGAAACCAATTCGATTTTTTATTAATGACAAAATGTGGTCTTTAACGAAAATTTTGATCAGCTCAACTTAATGTCTAAGAATAATTAATATACATAATTATAATTTACGTGAGAGAGCCATGCTTAGGCACGTATGGGCCCGCTCGACTCCGCTCGATACCACGGCCTCACAGAAAACCGGCAGTGAAACAATGCTTGCATTGCTTTTCGCCGCGTGAGTGACTTTACCCTCTCCCCTATTCCCGTCCTTCCCCTCTCCCCCCTCTTCTCCCCTCTAATCCCCCTCTATCGTCTTCCCGCTCTCCCCCCTCACCCCGTCTTCCCCTATTCCCACTTTAAAAGGCGGCAACGCACTCGTGACTCTTGAGTTACAGGTGCCCATGGGCGGCGGTAGTAATTTACCATCAGGTGACCCATCTGCTCGTTTGCCCCCTATACTATAAAAAAAAAAACCTATTAGATCATGGAGCAATGATTGTTGACATCACCATTCCCCATGACGACAATCTCTTAAGGGCTAAAAAAGATAAACAAATTAAGTATTTGGATTTGGCCCACGAGGTGGTCGACATGTGGGATGTGGATTCGGCAATCATTGTCCCGATAGTCATATCAGCTCATGGGTTGATTGCGAAGAGCTTCGATCAAAACCTTCAGAGGCTCACGTTAGACAGCTGGATGAAGGACCTGATGCAGAAGGCGGTCCTTCTCGATACACCTATTTATTTCTAAATACATAAATTTATAGACAAATTACAACCAGACACAGAACAGATGATCATGCTCGTCACACCTCTGGCTCAGCAGTCAGGATCACTTGACCAACAGACCCGTCCATATAAATATTTTTATACTGAACGCTTACAACATTATTAATAATTCAAGTAGCTTAAACTATCTAGATCATTGTTTATTGTATTACTAGTTGAAATAAAATAACTTATGATTTCCTTAACTTAAAATGTAAATGTACAGATATTGTAGATTATCGAGCACACAAAAAGTGTTGATTCTCACCCTGGAGCTTGGAATCGTGCCCAACATATAACAATACGCTCTCCACCAATTACATGGGCCCTAACATGAGCTGGCGAAATGTAGGTGCTATACACCTCGCCCTACCCCTTCGAGGAAGAATGTCGTGATGTGTCTTCGAGTATCAACTTATTCAATGCTAATCCTACTAATATTATGAACGTGAAAGTTTGTGAAGATGTATGGATATTTATATGTATGGATGTTTGTTACTCTTTCACGCAAAACTACTAAACCGATTGCGACGAAACACTGGATTAACACATAGGCTACTTTTTATCCCAATATTCTCACGGCATCTGGACTTACACGGGTAAAACCGCGGGGCGCAGCTAGTACTTTTTCAATTAATAAAAGAGAGCAGTATTTTTATATGGTATAGATATTTTGCATATCACACAATTTATAAACACAGACAGACAAACAAGTATGAACTACACAAAATTGTCACAGTTATACTGGAACCTAGATGACATCTAGATGCCTGTAATATACTCTAAATATTAGTAGTATGGATAGGATGAAAAAATTCACTACGAATTAAATACAACTAACTATAACTATAATACCTTTACACATCTCACACCTGTGAACCCAAACTAGGCAGAGCCTGTACTATGGTAACCAGACTGCTGATAAACATACTTATATATTTCTAAATACATACATATTATAGATAAATTACACCCAGACACAGAACAAACTATCATGCTCATCACACAATTATTTGTCCCAGGTGGGAATTGAACCCACGACCTCTGGCTTAGCAGTAAGGGTCACTAACCACTAGACCAACAGTATATAGTTCGTAATATAGTTTAGTAAAACTAAAGAAACACGCTTAAGTGGTGAATCGAATTAAAAAGCAAAAAAGAGTTCCACTATTCACCTCCAGGCACCATCATCAGGCCACCGTTACCATGCCTAATCTATTGGACTCGTCAAAACCAATCATATGAGCCCAAGCTCGAGGGGCTTACTAGTAGCCACTGAAGAGTTCCACTATCGACCTTCTGGCTCATCACCACCACCATCATCAGATCAGCTCCAAGATGACAAACTATACAATTGTCATCCAAACTTAATATACATACAAGGTTTTATTTTGACAATACAGCAATGCAAAACAGCTGAGATAGTGAAGATTGCAACTGGTAGTGTTATTAACCCCCGACGTAAAAAGAGGGGTGTTGTAAGTTTGACGTCGATGTCTGTGTGTGTCTGTCTGCGACATCGTAGCTCTCAAACAGATGGACCGATTTCAATGCGGTTTTTTTCATTTGAAAGCCAGTTTCCTTGCGGTGCTTTTTAGCTGTTTGGTTAATATCGGGCCAGCAGTGTAAGAGTATCAGCTCTTTTCCAAAATGACGTAAGGTATTTTTGTTATTATTTTGTGTCGGAGTTTTTTTCAATTTTTTATTTATAGTTATTACTATTTGACATCAAAATTTGGCCATAAAAAAGCTTTTTTTTAAATGGGTGCCGCGTTTGCTAACAATAGCTCAAAGCAACAACGTATCAATGATTCAGAGCGCTGTTCGGTACTGTTCAATAGAAATAAAAAGGTTTTTTTTTCGTTGGTATGTGGCAATGGATGAAACGTGGATTCACCATTTCACTCCGGAATCCAATCGACAGTCAGAGTGGATCATCGCGGGAACGGAAGCTTATTTTGAAGCCAAAAATAAATTGTTCTACTCACATGGAATAGAAAAACATTGGAGGGACTTTATCGCAGTTGAAGGAGAGAGTAAGTTGATGAATAAAAACGAATTTCATCAAAAAACTTTGTTTTAGTATTTAGTATCTGTAGGTACTTATTGAACACGTGTTATGCATAATTTGCACGTGGACTGGTGGTGGCGCCAAATCCGCACATTTGTCGCTCCAGATATTCATACACTGAATGTAATCATTTTCGATTTAAACGCCAAACCACATAATTTGATGGTATCCGCTGTCATAGAAAAGTATTACGACACACAAATTAAATAATTCAAATCCGTTAAGTCCCTGAAGCTGGCTGTATCAGCCTGATCACAAAACCGCAAACCAAACACTGTTTAGTTTCATTAACAAAATTTTAGTAACAGAACATGAGCACTAAAAATAATATTTGTCACAGTTATTTACAGCTGCACTGCTGCCAAATTGCCCACAATCGTTGGCAACTGTTGGTCTCCCAGGGGGGAGGTGAGGCTGGTTGGGGGTTGGAGTTCGGGGTGCGAGGCGAGGGTAACGTAATCTCTGTCGGTGACAGTACAGCTCTTATAAGTGAAGCCAAAGCTTGAAGTTAATTACACGGAACGAAGATTATTCAGCGATTTTTCGGGTTTTTGGCCGCATGTATTTTGGGATGTAATTCCGTATTCTGTATGAAGGTCCGGGACTATAAATAGATTAGAACCGGACGTATGGTACACTAATTAAATGTGTCGGATAATGACTTGAAAAAAAACATTTATGGAAGAACAGACTTGTAACAGATAAACATATAACATGTAAATTTACTGCCATTAAAAATTAAAGTGATAGTGCAATTAAAACAATATAGAAATGATTTTATAAAAAACTCACTGAATAAAAAACTAACTCGATTTTTATTACTTGTAAACAGGTTTATAGTTTTAAAGGTTACAGGTTTAAAAACACTTTTGAACCCTTCTAAGAGTAAAGCCAATGTACACATGTGTACAACAGTATTCCTATTAGCTACCAGAATTCCATGGGGACAAAGATAAGGTCAGTTATGTGTTTTCTTGAGTTATATCTGTTATTTTAACGGCTTACCATCAGCATGCATCATGGAGTGAAGTGTAAACATGAGTAGGTTACAACGTTACAAATATACAATACAAAACCTTGACCTTTGTTATACAGTTTACTTGCCTACTTTACGTGAAACAAGTTATACTAAGTTAACTTTAGAGTGATACCACGGTTTCACAGAAAACCGCCGTGGAGCAATTCTTGTGTTGTGTTTCGCCGAGTGAGTAAAGTTACCGAAGGCCCTAAACCCCATCCCTCACTCCTCCCTTCCTCTACTCCCATCTGAAATGCCGCAATGCACATGTGACTCTTGAGCTGCAAGTGTCCATGGGTGGCGATAGTCATTTACCGTCAGGTGACTACTCGTATGCCCCACAAAAAAAAATAGGTAATTCAAAATGCACTTTTTCCAATGCGCCTTAGACTCCTCCACAATTGCATCCTCCGCCGATGAAAACTGCCTCCTTTTATGGCACAGAAGTTTGAACGGTGTTCTATCCAAGAAATCTCTTGTTTTGAGAACCGTGTGCGCAGGCGCGTTGTCGTGGTGAAGCATCAGCCAGCGGAGTGCCGTATTTGGTCGCTTGCTACTGACGACAATGTACACTTCTAGCAAGCAATTGGTAACTACTTAGTAATCTGTTGTACAGCTGAGGAAGTGCCCCCACAGCCTGCTCAAAGGCAGTTAGCGCATCCGCCGTCGGTGAAAACTGCATCCCTTTAAATTGATATTTTATTTTAGGTAATAAAAAGAAGTTACACGCTGCCAAATCAGGAATCAGGACTGTAAGAAGGATGACACAGAAGCTTGACCGGGGTGCTGTCCCAGAACTCCCTCCTTTTGAGAACAACAATGTCGTAAGGACCTCATTTTTGTTGTATGCAGTTTTTATTCAAAAATGTAAAACTCTCGCTTGGATATTTCTATTAGCTTTTTTATAAAAAATCCCGAAACTTCACTTTGAGCGCCGGACGTACAACGAATAATATTTAAAAAAGTAACTACACGTTTTATAAAACTTTCGAGGCCTAAAACTCTTTTCAAAAAACTATCTAAGATGTTTGGTATACTAACTTAGACTGGACTATGCGTCATTCTTAGGAACGATGTTACTTATGTGATAACAGCGAGTGGCTTCTGGAACTTGACTTGTGTAGTCGGGTAATGTCCGACCAGTCATCGGAAGTAGGGAACAGTATTGCATGTTCCTCCAAAGGGAGAATCCTAAGAAGGCTATGTTAATATGCCTGGTAAGCCGCAGCTCAATAAGTCTTAGTGCGAAGTTGTAATCTAATCAGGCAGCATGAGATATTTTATTGCGCGATATAGGATCAGAGCAACAAGGCTCGCAACGGCAACGCAGATCTGATATTATGTTATCCATTTTTTTTTTAATAATTTTACATTTGACAAAGCAAACTATTGTTACGGTGACTTTGTATGTGTTGATCTATAATGGTTAATTATTAATAATTATATTTTTTTAAATTTGCTCAAATCAGTTTTAAGTAGGTACTCAATTATCAGTCACATATCGCAGCATATACATGCTGATGTATTTTTTTAAAAGAGTCCTTATAATAACTGCCTATTGAAAAACAGTAACCGTAGGCTTTAATAACCGGATTATATTCTCAAAGGCGCTAGCTCACCATATAAATTGTAAAGTGACTATAAATGAAGAAGTTTCTGTTTTTTTTTTTGTAAAATTAAAATAAACCCGCTTTAATGGAAATCCAAAATTAAAAACAAAAAAGAGTTCTATTATTCACCTCTTGACTACATAATCAGACCATCGTTACCAATCAGCAGCCCAGTCGTTGCATCTGTTGTACCAGTTGGGTTTCTTAGTAGCTACTGAAGAGTTCCAATATCTACCTCCTAACTCCATCACCAGATCAGCTCCAAGATGCCAAATTATAGCATTGTTATCTAGACTACATACAACTTTACATATTATAGATATACAACTACAGTGAAGCTAATAACAGCGTGTTGAAAATACCTTAGCAAGTTAGAAAAATACAGTGAACATAGCCCCGGGACAAATACAGTGAACATAGCCCCGGGACAAATACAGTGAACATAGCCCCGGGACAAATACAGTGAACATAGCCCCGGGACAAATACAGTGAACATAGCCCCGGGACAAATACAGTGAACATAGCCCCGGGACAAATACAGTGAACATAGCCCCGGGACAAATGTTAGTATTGCATACGACCTTTATTTTAAAAATAACAATGTTTAGTTAATTAAAATCTCGGGTCGAGGGAAAGTGCCGTTGGGTTACACTGGGGCTGCTCGGAGTACAAATATATATATAAATGTATAATTTGATTTAAAGAAACATCAATTATTGTTATAATTAATTGAATGAGGCGTTACGTGTCAGCAATCCTAAACAGCTATTGAAAAGGGAACACCCACCACTCACCCTCGATGTAAACACGAAACACGTGTCGAAGTGTTACTACATTATCAGAGGTACCTGCACACCTTGTAAGCAGATCTCTATTGAAAAAGTTGCCTTCCCCGTCTGTGGTAAATCTTTGATGTACGAGTTTATCGTTGACTGTTGTCAATACTTGAGTTTACAAACCGAAGGTAAATGTCGGGTAAATGCCCTTTTAAATCACTATAAATGAATGAGAAACGTGGAGTATAAATTAATACCAACTTTAAGGAAATCACAAAAATTGGTGCCGTGTTCTCGTCGGAAAGGACACTAAATCCCCTGTATTCCTTTGGGGATGGGGAGGAAAAGGATTGACAACACACTAGTGGCCCTTGTGTACTTATTTATTTATCAAATAAATTATACCAACAAACACACATATAGCCCCCATATATTAAATTTCACTAAATATGAGGAGAGGTAGTTTGCCCGATTTTTGCTCACAAGGCTCAACCATTTGGCAACGGGCGGTTATACATACATAGATTGACATGTGCAATGTGCAGATAGCGATCTTTATCTATTTGCAACTTATTTGCATTTTTGTTAAGTGACATTGTGTTGATCTATATTATATATCTTATTAAAAAAAAAAACGACGAAAAGATTTGACTTTGAAATTAAGTAAGTAGGTCTGTCCCCCTACGGATACGTATAGATCGTGAGGGAAACGTCCTCAGAAACTAAACAGACGTCAAAGTTCTAGAAAGAAATATTAAATCACAACCATAGACGAAGCTTCTGATTACAATCATGGTCATTACTCATGGCTCGTCTACATTACCATAACCTAAACCGTCAGCAAGAGACATAAAACTTTATACAACCGAATTATTTTCCAATTACCATGAACTGAGTTTAAATTACTTATGTAAATGTATGGAGAAGCTCCGAGAAACGGATCAGATCGCGTGCTTCGTAAACTTCCTAACTTATAATTGGGGGAGCGCGCAGTGGTAGTTGGGACGCCCACCGCTGTGGTTCACCATTACTTTGGTGGGGTACCGTGGTGTTGTGGGTCTGATTGTTTTGTAGTTGACAGAGCTATGTTTAGAACCGTACAATAATCGAAGTGTTAAAACTATAACGTTAACGTTAAAAGTGATTTAAAACTTGGTGTTTTAAATTTCGTGTTTAAATTATATTTATATTTAGTGTCTATAAGGATGAGTGTTTAGTGAACTTATCCAACAATGAGACTCTCCCGTCAGTATAATAGAAATATTGCACCTCATATTTTTGTAGTTTAAAGTTGATGCACTGTGTATAGTATGTTGATTGTAGTCCATTTTAGATATTTACATACATATACATACTATATTTACAAACTAAACATATATTTATAGGTAGGTACAGACAGAACAAATCCGTTACCAATTTTTCTTCAGTTTATCAACCAATTTTCTTATGTTTTCTGTAGTAGTTATTGACTTAAGGTCAAATTTAATTTATTTAAAGCCTCATGCACAATATGTACAAAGGCGGACTTAATGCCGATGGCATTCTCTACCAGTCAACCTTGGGGTGGTGTAGAAATCTTATAAGGTAGGTGCACAGAAATCACATTAGAAATTATCAATAATAATCTGTTAAATCAATACAAGTAACGCACAGTACATAGACAGGAGTACACACTATTACTTACATAATAAATTTAATAAAATAATAATATATACTCAGATCATATATATACATTTATAAATACATACATTACATTTATACACTATGAATACAGAAGTACAGAGTCGAGTAACTAGCATCCAACTCATTCAGTCATCTCATTGTGAAGGAGATACTTCCTTTTTAAATATAAAACGGTTTGTGGACATCCTAATTTCCAAAGAAGATAGAAAGACGAGTTTACGAAGTCTGAGTTGTGGGAGGGACATAAGAGAAGCAGATTATTTTCTGAACGAAGATTTCTGTCATTATTAGAGGACAAGAAGCGAAAGTAGGGAGCTAGGTAGGAAGGTGACGATGGAGAGTTGAGAAAAGAAAAAAGAGAAGCAGATCGCAGATTACGGTGCTGGCGAATAGGTAGCCATTTTAATTGGGAACGTAAAGCAGACACATGGTCATACTTGCGAAGATTGAAAGTGAATCGAATGCAGTTATTAAGAATTAAAATTTATTGAGGTGTGCATTCAGGTCAAAATAACACATATCACCATAGTCTTTATTAGGTATAATTAGGGACTGTATGAGCGTAGTTTTAGTTTTAGGGGTCAGGAAATTCTTAAGACGATATAGTGTTCGCAGGGTACCAGAGACTTTTTGACTCACGTGGATAACTTGAGCTCGCCAGTCAAGAGTCGAGTCAATGAGTAAACCCAGGTCCTTGACCACTGGACTTAGAGGTATAATTGAACCATTGAAGACAACTGGTGAGATTTACGTAGTATCCAACCTGCTTATCATCTGCTTGCTCCCTATGACGATCGCCTGACATTTGGTAGGGTTCACAGATAAGCCAAACCTCGACGACCAGCATTTTATAAATTGTAAGACTTTGGCAATGGCTTGTGATATTTCTTGAACCCTTGCCTGTGTATACAGCTGCAAGTCATCGGCATACAGGTGATACGCACTTTGAAGGTGAGATTGATAAATATTGAAAATAATAGTGAAGATAATCCCGCCTTGAGGGACGCCAGCGTAGAGATCACACCAACTCGATGACAATCATCAATGCGAACGCTGTCGCCCCTGAGCAGAGAACCAATCCATGCGATTCTGCTGTACAACATAGCAAATCTTTTTTTTACTGTTGCATTGACTTTTTAGTCAATTCATTTTTATTAACTAGATATATGCAGTGAAGCCAACAAAGGAGGAGGTTTTCTGTTTTACCTGTATGTATGCATGTCCGTCCCTATGTTCTCTAGTTACTACTGCTGAACGAAGTGCTACGTCTGAACCAATTTTAATTAATGAAATTCATCTGTATTGCGCAAGTGTCACTGGGTAAATTAAAATATATAAAAAAAAATATTGGCGGATTTTTTGCGCCAAATTGTGTGTTTTCAAAATTTCTTTCTCTCAAATTTGTCGAGTTGGACAATGAAGAGTTTTAAAAAAGAAATGTTTTTTTTTTAATTTATACTTCGTAATTGATAAATATTGAAATAAATGGTATGTCTAAAAATTTGTGATAATTGTGTTGAGGTTCCAGTCAACACGTACGTATAAACACATAAACCGGTAAAAATATAAAACATATATATATATGGATTCAGCTCGAACTAGTCAATAAAATGTACAATTATTTACTACTTTAAATCAATAAACATACTTTGAATCATGCATGGCCATGCATGGCTAACTGCGCTAATGATTTAAATGTATCTCTGTAGCAATCCTAAGCGGTTTCCCAGCAGCGAGTTTTATTAAAACCTTTTTTAAAAACTCCCCAGAGGTAAATTATTTCACCAGTTAACTCAATTTTCTATTAAAAAATACATTCAACAAATGCTGGAAAATATACCGTGGCGTCCAAGGTTTGGGCCACGGAAGTGATTAAATATGAACACAAGTTCCCCAGAAATATTACAGCGTGCATTATACAATTATGCTTTTTGTATAAGCTTTGATAATTTTAAATGAATTCCGCTTTGGCGTCCGCACGTGTTAAGGGAACATTTCATTACACATATGATTAGTTTCAAATTATTATTTTTTACAAGATTTATTTTGGTTGAAAGCAGTAGTGAATACTTTTGATTGATCTGACATTGTCAACAAGCAAAAATAACCGAGTAGCCCAACCGCTGGCATCTGTCATTGATGGTTCGGATTCGACACCCGAAACTGAATCCAACACACAAGTGGCACCATCATCATTCGCATTAATAACCACTTCTTATCAGATGATTACTGTGATTGATTGACAACTGTGGTCTATAAAAAAAACATCTCTTTGTTTGCATTTTTTTGTCATTTTCAAATGTTAATACTCAGGATGGAACTGAAAATCATAATCAACAAAACTCAGACTAAAAAATCAATCTGAATTCTATGTGTTATTTGGAATTGATCTCTGGCGACCCTAGAAATGAAAGACCTATTCATCTTGTTTATATAAATCAATGGTTTTTGCTCGTAATTTATGCGCTGTCGTACGGCACGTTCATCCGATCATCATTAAATTTTGCTTACACGTTGCCAGGGACACAGAGAAGGATATAGAGTACTCTTTATCTAGAAAAAAGTATTTTTACGCGAGTAAAGCCAGGGTTAAAAGCTAGACATGAAAAAAAATGACTGCGCTAATAGTGCTAGTTAACTGATTACGTATGTGTATTATTTTTCATCATTTTGAAGATGCACAAGAATAATTATTGTATCATAGTCAAAATGTCTATGAGTATTGCGGGGATTGTCTATGTAAATGCGCTTGCCTGCCGGGCCTCTCTCGATCGGTAGCCATGAAGGACCTCAGATGTAATCAAACTGAATCCTTAATTATATTCCTGATCAACATAAAACAGTGACTTTTTATTTGAATATATCACATATAATACAATTATAGTTGAACTTAAGACGTACAAAGGATGTTATTGATTATATTCGATCCCGAAACGGCATAACAAATACCCGTTAACATAGACTCATATAAATAACAAATCATCAAATCTATTTCCTCACAGCCAATAATATGGCATGAAATCCTTAATCTTACTCTATCTACAGCCTTGGAATGTTCGTGCTACAACCGTTGTGTACAGGGTATATATTTATCTCTGTAGGGAAAACATACTTGCAATGCATAATTAGTTTGCTTAACAATCTAGTAGTTTGATGGTATATTACCATAGAAACATTAGGTAATTACCTAATGATTTTAAAAAATATTCCCGCGAATAATTTACAAGTTACATTTAATTTTAAACGTTATACAGATAAGATAAGGTCTACTATCGCTTCTTTACGTTTATTACAGTTTGCAATGGACTTAAGGATATTATTTAATTTATTCAGGTTATTTCTTTATCCTCGTTAAGGTAGTTATGCGTAAATTGATCGTGGTCAACGTAAGGTCTGTGATAACAAGTCAATCTTAAAAATATGGCTGGCAAATCTATTGCCGCATTTTATTCTTTTAATACTTGGGAAACTAGAAATAGAACAGTGCCAGACTCTCTGAACAATTACCACAAATCCCACGGCATTATAAATCATTGCGCCATTCGTGCACAGTACAACAGACTAAGGTTGTCTGGAAGAGTTTGCATTTAGCAAATAAGCCCGGCCTTTGTACATTAATCTGTATGACACATGTATATGATACTTCTACTGTAAGACTAGTGTACAAATAAATTGTTATTTATCTATCAAACAATTAACCTAAATAAAAATTAAGTATTTTTAAATACCTTCAAAAAGAAGCAAAACTCATTTCTAAATTCATTGTCATATTTATTTTATTTATGTGTAAGAAGACAGAATTCTCTCAGTTCTTAGTATTTCACTCTATGACTGTAATTATCAAGAAATATAATAGTAATATAGTTTAGGCAGTCAATCGGAAAATGTTAGTTTCAGTTCATAAATTGGAATTAAATTTCAAAATTCATTAGATTTTTTCAGTTTATTCGTTCTACAAATATGCGAAACGCAAGCCGCCATGACATTACGTCATCATGTCAGTAAAAACAAAGTAAAATATAAATTTTGTAATATTTTATTTCTCCCATGTATTTAACTTAAATATTACCATGGATAACATTTCTTGTAGAGGCAGAAAGTACAAATCTATCTAGAATGATAAGGTTTATTATAAAATAAATTAGGTATATGACTTAGGTATACGTGTATGCTGTTCGCGGCCGACATTTTTGTATTGACATTTTGTCAAGTATAATTATTATCTTGAGTATTGAATAAGCTCTTTCATGATAGGATTTCATTTGCCATAGGTAAACACCGAGAATTTTTGTTCTGCCAAATTATGCTAAGTGTAAACATATATATATATGATGTATTATTTTTTCTTCATCACCAATCTTAAGTGATACTCATGTTAAATTTGACTAAATTGCAATAATTTAAGCTTTTACTGCACACATGACGTCATGACAAACATGGCGGTCTAGCGTTTCCACCAATTTACGCGCGGAAATTAAAAATGTAAAATTGAAATACATTTTAATGGCACTTGTCAATTGCATAAAATTTTAGTACATTTTCTGATTGTTTCTGGCCTTTAATTAAAACACTTTTCAAAAAAGGCTGTAATGTCTTATTATTCTTTTTTCTCAGAAGAAAGTTAAAAGTTGGGTTCAATTGGTAATGAATGAAAGTTTCGGGTTTCGTATCATAGTTGGTTAGTTAGTGATATGTTTTCAATTACAATTTAGAATTAACGGAACCGTTCCTTAAAAAACTGCACCCTAATACATGAAATAGATTATTAATATATTAATCCTTGAGCCACATTACGTCCGGGGTCTTGTACATAATTTAGCGCTGAACTACCTTTGTGACGAGAGCCGGGGGCCTGCAGGACCACACACTGCCCCCTTCGCCCCCCTCCAAACCGCGGCAAATTTGCTCCCGGGTTTATAACGGCTACTTACATATGTCCAAAGAAAGTTTTGAATGAAAATTTGGAGCAACGCAATGCTTTGATGTGAACGAAATGGTGATGATACTTACGTTTGAAAATGAATTTCATATATCTAATTGTTTGATGTCTGTTGGTATGTAATTAAAATCCTTTGAGTAGTTACAGAGGACTCATTTTCGTAGTTATAAGAGAGACTTTATGAGATTAGAGAGCCTAGAGAAGGAATTGTAAAACGTAATTATCGTAATCTTTTCAATTTAATTGCGCGTGCTAAGGCCGAAAAGTTTCGGCTAACTATTTTACCTTTGGGATAAACTTTTTTTGAAGATCGCACGTTACACTTCAGATTTTCGGCGAATGGGGGATAGCGGGAAAAACGTGTCAACGCAACGAAAAATGCTGACCGCGAGTTGATTTGTTTTATTTTCACGCCATCTGTGGGTTCTGCGCGACACTACTGTAATTTGATGTTGGTTGTATAATAATTATCTGTATCAGTTGGTCACAGATTTTACAATATTTTGATAAAATTTATTCAACCCGTTAAATATATTTAAATCGAAAGGCAAAATTTTCTTTTCTTTTTCAAATACTTATTATGGATTGATAATCTATGGTTGTTTTTAAATTTTCGCGACTTTGATATATATTTAATGTGTAATTCGGGACTTAATCGCGATAATAAATATTTAAAAGGTACAATACCTCTTGCAATTGCACCGATCGTGGTCACGAATGGACTGGGGTGGAGGTGAGGGGCCACTCGTGACCACGATCGGTGCAATTCGATCGAAACGTCGGGTAACCAAGAGGTATTGTACCTTTTAAATATTATCGTGATAATCTATGGTATTTCAGTTTAAATTAATTCATATCAGCCATCGACAGTCCGCTGCTGAACATAACTCCCAATGATGTATTTCGCCGTTTTGCTTACGGGCAAATAACTATTACTTACGCTACTCTTACAAGTGGAACCTAAATATTTAAAATAAAGCAGTGGATTTTTAAATATGTTTTTATAGGGATATTACTAGTATATTAAGTTTATGGTTATTACTAAGCCTCCGCTGTCAGTCCGGCCGTCTGTCTGTCCGTCTGTCTGTCAGAGGGCTGTATCTGCCGTGATAGGTAGACAGTTGAAATTTTTACAGAATTTGTATTTTTGTTGCCGCTATAAAAACAAATAATGAAAATAAATAAAAAAATAAATGGAGCTCCCCTACTAAAAACGTTTTGGCTTTCTTTGCTCGATATTAATATTTTTTTCGACGATAAACTACACTGCCATCCAAGGCTTTTCGCCACGTTGACCAGGATGTATGTTCTATATTGCACGAAGCCAGCCTCCGGCAGTACGTGCAATCTAAGTATCTGCATAATTAATATTTAGATATCTACTAGAGTTCTTCAAGACCCTTTAATAACATTAATAACTCACTGTTTAATAACCTATATAACTAAGGAGTGTATAGGGTATTAAAGGGTGGGCAACGCGCATGTGAGTCCTCTGGAATTCCATGCGTTCATAGGTTACGTTAACCGCTTACCATCAGGCGGGCCGTATGCTTGTTTGCAACCGACGTAGTATAAAAAAAATCTACGTACACTCTTGGGCGTGTGGCTTCACATCAGTCATTGCCATTCATTGCTAAATATTTATTGGTTTAAAAAATCTATATTCTTCAAGAAGGGAATTTAAATGAAAAAAATATGCTTTACGTTTTAACTTTGAACGCTAATCGAACTCAAATATCTAAGTAATAAGTAATAACTCATTAGGCTGAGACCAGACCAACGTAAGCTTAGCGATTGTCTGCACCTTATTTATTTTATTAACGGCTTCTTTATATGATTAATTGATTTAATAAAATGTTGTTAGTAAGTAGAGTGAAAGTAGAAAGACCATGCCATTCCAGGCAGGTTACCGTTGGAGTTGAAATTGTCCGAAGGATCCCGCGGTTATGCATGTTAATATATTATATTGTATAAAGAAGAAGACGGTGAGTGGTCTTTTGAGAAATATTAACATATGATAAGATATATGAAAACATTCTTACCAATTGTAAGGTCAGAATTTCAATGTTATACGGTCACCATTATCATCTAGGTTCATACTAATGTACATATAATGTAGTGAGTTTGTGATACTTAAAGTCTTATCATAACATAGCACTCTTAACGGTTATTGATAATATATCTGATGAACGTATACAAAACATCACTAAATTTATTACAATTAGGTTCGATTTAGAGTTAAGGAAGTGGAATCGTAGGAGAGATCATAATTATAGAATTAGTCGTACTCTACGGACATAGCATTTAGTTGCTGCTGATGAGGACTTATCATCACTAGAATCGGGTTAGAGTTGACAAGGCGCGACAAACATCTGTGACCATTTTCAGAAACACACCAACCGCTTTTGTTCGAAAGTACACATGCTCCCTGGTGTTAATCGGGGAGTATGTGCACTTTTGTCTTACGAGAAAAATATTAATTTAAGTTGTACTTAAAAAGTTCGCTAACCTAACCACAGCTTTATACGTAACCAAATCGCAAGCTTAGTTACAGTTGAAATTAATTTATATCCGTCAGTGAACGGTATAGTCTATGGGGCCCATGCCAAACTTTGTACCATAATCATTAGGTAGATGGAATTGTACCCCCGCCATGGCGAATTTAAATGAGGACAGACTGACTACAATCGTTCTTTTCTATTGTGCCGGGTTTCTTTCCAGCTTATATTTCAACTCCTATACTAGAAAATTATTAGCGAATCGTAGATTTTATATAAATACAAATAAAAAATTAGACTTAACAATATTCATAACAGTATCGCTGTACAAACAAGCACAATGGTCTGATGGCAGGCGGTTACCGTTACCTATAAACGTTCACAACTACAGCCTACCTACGAAGTAGAACGAACGAAGAAATACAATTTATGCTAGTGTATTTTAGACCGTGATTTTTTTTAGGTGAAACCTAATCCTGCCGGGCCCAGATTCGATAGCTACCGTTATATTAACACTGAAAAAAGCTTTTTTTATCCCTATGTGCAGTGTACACTGAAGCTCAAATTATCTGTTGAAAAAGAAATTGTTGTATCAAAAACAATTCGTTTATCTGTGTATAAAACAATGATAATTGTCCCTGACGGGCATCGAACTCCGTCACAAACGCACGACGCAGTGGTAGACGTTGTAACGTAAAATATCAAAGCTAATTAGTAGCTACACACTTTGACTCGCCTAAAAGGTCGAGAATTTAAGCAAATAGGTCCATCATAATTGAGGAAATAATTATCATTTATGAGTGAGTCAGACTTGCCCACGTTCTAGACTTCGAGCCCTAACTTAAGGATAATTTAAAATCTTTATCTTTAGACATTCCATCTGCTTTAATGAGAAAATGAGGTAAAAATACCTCATAATTTAAACGGTCATAACTTGTAAACTGATAGATTTTTTATTATAACTGCTTGCTGGAGTCATACCATTCAGTGGTTTTAGTAAGTGTTCCTTTTAAATCCACCCTGTATAATAGATTAAATAAATTGTATCAAAATATAGTAAATATTGCAAAAACTCAAAATTAAAGTAGCACTGTCTGTAAAAGTTGCCCTAACTAATATTAGTTAGGGCAACTTTTACAGATAGTGCTACTGTTGTATACTAATTATATATATATGATAGTGCTGTTGTATACTAATTATTAATATATATGAATAATTAGTATACAGCATTAAAGTACAGTAGTATCGCGCATAATCCACAGATGACGTAAATAAAATAAATCAACTCGCGGTCAGCATTTTTCGTTGCGCTAACACTTTTTTCCGTCTAATCCCCAGCCGCTAAGCGTCTGAAGTGTAACGTGCGATAAAGAACTTCGTTCCAAAAAAGAACGCCTGAGGTGTCTGTGGGATATCCGGTTAGAACGATGTTCCTTACGGTATATATATACGTATAAATATATTTAATGAATTGAATAAATTGTATCAAAATATAGTAAATATTGTACAAACTCGAAATTAAAATTGTCCGTGAAAATTGCCTAAACTAAATATATGGCTAATTAGAATACAACCTACATTAAATTACAGTAGTATCGCACAGAATCCACAGATGGCGTAAATAAAATAAATCACTCGCGGTCAGCATTTCTCATTGTGCTAAAACTTTTTTTCCGTCTAGCCCCCATCCACCAAGCGGCTGAAGAGTACCGTGCGTGTCGAACTTAGTTTCAAAAATTCTTATTTAATATACAAACACAATCACGCGTAACTAACAACTAAGTCGGCACGTGGTCGCGTGTTGACTTGCCCATGAATCAAACGAAAACGTACATAATATTAGCCGGATCCGTTTCATACCGTCCTATCATGATTAATGTCGGAACTCCCAACGAATAAAGCAAATCGTAAAAGAAGAATTTACATTAACCAATGCATTCTTTTTAATGTTTATGATTGATGGCTGAATCGGTAATTTATGGTTCCAAACTTTTGTATATTATTAGCATTACAGCGGAACATAAACCTCTGTGTTTGGCTCGGCGAAACAGAATCTTTTGGTCCTGCAAGACTCCCTATATATAGTACAGATATTGTTTTATTGAGGAATAGTCACTCGCTACCAAGCAGGATACTACCCTCACATTTTAAAAGCAGTCTGGCAGCAAAAGAGAAGAGTACTTGTCTCTAAGTTTACGAAGTAATTATGTATTACTCTCTAAGAGCAATATTACTCTTTTCTTCTTCTTGTCAAGTTAAATCAGTACAAATATATATGTCAACACATGATGTCGTCTTAGTGTTGTCTTGTGTTGTGATTATTATAAAATAAACTAAAACACTAAAATAAAAACAGAGTATAATTTGCGCAGTGTTTTAAGGAGTTAGATTGCCTGACTCAGGGGAAACAATTTATTTTGGATTCAAACAATTTAATCTAGTGTACGCTGAAATTGTGGAACAATCTCTGCCATGGTATAGGATGATAATGGTAATTGATGGTGGTTGGATGATGGTGATAATCTAACTACGTAGAGAGGACAAAAGTGGCGTTCTATGAAGTAACTTAACTTAAAAATGATGTCTCGGTAAACATAGTTTTGGTGAACGTTAGATTTCAAATTTTAGTCACATTTAGAAATTTGAGCCAACTCAAATTCGTATTTTAGGGAAGACTCGACCGGCGTGATAACACGGCCTTTAAAAAACCGACGTGAAGCAATTCTTCCGTTGTGTTTCGCTGAGTTAGTGAAGTTACAGAAGGTCCTAACACCCGAACCCCTCCCTCCCTATCCCTCTTGCCCTACTCAGCCTTAGCTGCTGCTAAACCACTCATGAATATCAGGTGATCCCTCTGCTCGTAGGCCCACTATCCTATAATAATTAGAACTAGCTGAACTAAAAAGTATAAAATAATTTTCTATTTTAAATATTGTATTTTAGTGGCCAGACACGCTTAAGCTCTCTTTATAAGTAGTTTCTCTAAAGTCGCGCCAAATATTTAAATGACGTCAATCAAATATAGTTTTGTAAAGTACTACTGTAATAGTAATACTCTGCGCTATCTAGACCCAAACTAGCTAGAACATGGATAAACGTACTCAGATATAGATAGAAACACCCAGAACAATTAAAATAGCCATAGCCATGCTTACAATTATTTGCCCTGAACTTGAATCAAACCCGCAACTTCTGACATTGCACATAGGTCATCTCTGGATAGTTCTCGAAATCAGAATTCCCCGGACTAGTACACTAGCAAGAGCATAGATCAAATAATTCATTAATCCAGGTAGCGGTGACGTGGCAATTTACGAGACGGCCCGAGGCGCACTGAAGACATGCAAACCAGACATTATGAAATTAATAGGTACATCCATCGGTTTATTTAGTGTTTTTATTACAATAAACTGCGTTTCATGTCTAAATAGTAGGTAATTTTGCTAGACAACCCAGGGGGGGGGGCTAGTGGGTCCCGCTCCCTAGCCCCCCCCCCCCCCCATGAACCATAGTCGAGATACTGATAAAAATCACTACTAGTCAAATTACCATAATAATCGTTACGCATTACTTTCAACTGACAATGGTTTGTTAATAATTTAGCTTAACTATAAGACAAAGGAGTTTGTATGTATATACCTAATGACACCTTAAGCCCAAGACTGTTTGTCGTTTAGATAATCGTTGATCGTATAGTAGGATTTCCTAATAAGGTGATTTTTTACAGTTTGCTTGAATTTATCTACAGGAAAAACGTATACCAAGACCTTCGAACGAGTTGTGTACTTTATGCAAGCGATGATAGGTACCAACGAGTTTAGACTTGTTTCTTGTATTAATATTGTGTATATCACTGTTTCTCTTATAATTATTAATGTTGTGCCTAACAAACATAATATTTGCAAATATATACTGTGATGCAACAGTTATAATACCTATATCCTTAAACAACTCTCGAAGAGAGACTCTAGCACCTAAATTGTATATGGAGCGGATGGCTCGTTTTTGGAGAATAAAAATCGTTTCAACATCAGCCGCCTTGCCCCAAAGTAGTATACCATAGGACATGACGCTGTGAAAGTAGCTAAAATAAACTAGCCTAGCTGTGTCTGTATCAGTGAGCTGACGTACCTTCCATACTGCATAAGCTGCCGAACTAAGCCTACCTGCAAGGCTGTCTATCTGGGCTCCCCATTGTAGTTTACTGTCTAATGTAATTCCTAAGAATACTATTGAGTCTACAATACTTGACGTTTCATTATTTAGAGTTAAATTAGTACCTAGCTGTTTTACATTTGGCATAGTAAATCTCACACACTTTGTTTTATTTGAATTTAGTAGATTGTTAGTTGAAAACCAATATAATACATCATTTAGTGCCCTATTCACATCGTCAAAAACTGTTTTCTTCTAATTGAACTTCTTTGCAAGCATTACACTATCTAACTTTGTTTTTAATTATCCATAACTTAATAAGTATTATGTTTTAAAAAATTTAATAGCCACAAAATGTTTTGTTGACGTGACGAATTTGAATCCGCGCGCTACTAGAGTATTAGGTACTTAAATCCCTTAGAGGGTTATTGATTGGTTATTTATTAACTGTAATAAATAACCAATCAATAACCCTCTAAGGGATTTAAGTACTGTAGACTGCAGTACAATAGTTACAGTACAAACTGGAACTGGTCTGGAATGTTTAGAACTACTTCGTAATTATGATTATCCAAAGCAAATTAAGGGTGGACAAAAAATATAGTTAAGATCTGATTGGTTGAAGGAATACTCTTGGCTAGTATAGACTCAACCGTATACGGTATAGAACGCACCGTTCTGTTGTTGGCTATATAGCCAACAACAGAACGGTGCATATTGTTTACCTCACTTATTATTTTCTGGCCCAGATGGTGGGAGCAACATTCTGTGGCTCTAGGATCTTTAATCATTCGTCCACTTTGCAAATATAAAAAGGCGTTAAAAATCTTCAGAAACCATTCCGTTAAAGATTACCACAAAAAGCACAAATTTCCAAAGTTGATATGTACGGCCCTGAAAAGGCTTTCAATATTTAAATTGAAACTGAGAAACTGAAAATAATAAAATTAAATAGAGAGCTGCTGATTCCTATAGTAAAGACAATCATACTATGTGGTCGAGAAAATATACCGTTAAGAGACCACCGAGATGATGGTACATTGAGCGATAGTGATGAAATTGGCCAAGGCAAAATTCCAGCACTTTTGAAATTTTGTATTAATGCAAGTGATTCATCTCTCCAAAAGCATTTAGAGACGGCGCCAAAAAATGCTACATATCTGAGTTAAACAACCCAGAATCAGCTGATCGATTGTTGTCATTCTGTTATTATGAAAAAGGTTCTCGACAATGTCAAAGAAGCTAAATACGTGGGATACACTGAAAGTTTTGCGTAGCTCATTAATAAAACAATTTACATGTAAAGTAATACGAGTATAATAGCTGCTTTTTGAGGTATTCTCCATTACATTTTAAACACTTTTTTATTCAGATCATTGGTCTAAGAGCATATTTTTCACGTGCTGGTTGCAAGCTATGACGGCCCCTTCCGGCCCCGTAAATATCATACCTCATACCAAATTTTTGGGAAAATAAATAAATCGCATGGTGCCAGGTCTGGACTATGTGCAGGGTGGGTCACTAGCTCTACCTTTTCAGAAGCCAAAAATAACTGTCTTGTTCGCGGTGTGCGCCAAAGCATTATCGTGGTGCAATAGGATGCGACTACTTGGTCGTTTCTCCCTAACTTTTTCAAAGACGCTGAGCAACCAAATGGTGGTGTACCACTTAGCATTAACTGTCTTTTGTTCTTGAAGTGGGATCGTGCAGACAGGACCCGTCCCGGAGAAAAAAACGCAATCATTTTTTTGCCTACGTTTCTCGCCTGCCTCAATTTTGTTGGTTTGCTGTCACCTTCGAACACCCATACAGAAGACTGTTGCTTTCTTTCCCGCGTGTAACAATATATTCATGTTTCATCTCCTGTCACAATGTCATACACAGCATTTGAACGTCCGTGATCCGTACCTATTTAACGATATTTTTTTACACCAATCAACACGAGTCCGTTTTTATTCTGGGCTTACCCCAGAACAAAAACGGACTCGTGTTGTTCATGAGGAATCTAGCGGCAACAAAGATTTCTAACTTTTAAATGTTGATGTAAGATTTTTTGAATTTGGCTCATACAAATCCCCAAATGTCCTCAAATCTCCTAATAGGTGATACGCCGGTTTTCTTCAATTAGTTGCCTGATAGTAGCCACTTTTTCCTCAGTGATCGCAGTTGAGGGCCGACCTTCGCGAATTTAATCATGAAGAGAAACACGGCAACGATCAAATTCTGCGTACCAACGCCTTACGGTGCTCAAATGAGGTGGTTCCGTCCCAAAAGCATCTTGAAGACGAGCAGTTTTAAAACCATAAAAAACCATCGCCTTAAAATCTTTTCGCGTTAATTCCATTTCTGCTGCAGACGACAAACTTCAACCTGTGATAAAAACAATTTTAATCAATGATTGAGTCTCTTATATTTAAAAAAATATAACATTCGAAATTCAAACATTTATGATGGGCCAGGAGCGAGGAACTTTCAGTGTGCCCTATGTATTATGCTGTCCTTGCCGATGAAACAATGATGCCAGTGGTACAGAACAACTCAATATATGTATCAGGTATTTAGATATACAGAAGAGCTCAATTCAGGAAGAGTTCGTATGCTTCCTGTCTAGACAGGTTAACCGGTTTGGCTGCCACGTATATTCACCGAGATATCTTTGGTAGTCTTCAACCTACCGAAGTCTTTGAGGATTTTGTGAAAAGTTAGACGAGGAGGCTAATAAATGCGTTAAGCAAAATAAAATGTTGTGTGCCTTTTAAGTATTTGCTTTTCTAAAACCTACTCTCATTGGGGGTCAAGCCCCTCCCAAATGTCAATCCTGGATCCGCCACTGCCTGGACTATAGCAACCACGAAGGGGTATACCTTTCGCTTCCACCATTTTCAGCACAGAACTGAGAATAGTTCTCAAATTTTCAAATTTGGCAAACATCGACGACCGATATGCCAATCAATCTAGCCGATAGACACATATAAGACCATGTTGCTGCAAATCCCATCCAAAAAACAAATAAAAAGGAAAAGCATCACGCAGGATATACACTTCTACTCTACAGAAGGCCACAAATAACTGATTTTTTTTAATACCTATTGCTCTATAAAGAAATAGTAGTTCGCCTCATTTGACAAAGGTAAATAAATTTTTATATATTTATCAAAAATAATTTAACTGACTTAATTAATTTGACTGGCCTGTTGGTCTAGTGGTTAGTGACCCTGACTGCTAAGCCAGAGGTTGTGGGTTCGATTCCCACCCTGGACAAATAATTGTGTGATGAGCATGATAATTTGTTCTGTGTCTGGGTGTAATTTATCTATAAAATGTATGTATTTAGAAATATATAAGTATGTTTATCAGCAGTCTGGTTACCATAGTACAGGCTCTGCCTAGTTTGGGATCAGACGGCCGTGTGTGAGATGTGTGGAGTTATTATTATTATTATTAATTTTATAGTAGGAATGTAACTCGAAAGTTTAGCTCTGACAGGAAGCGAGTGTTGATGAGTATAATGTATTTTGATCATGATTATATAAAACAACGTTTTTCTAAAATTACTAAACTTTCTTACGCTCATCTATATCCGGTAGATTTAGTTAAAAGATTTCATTAATGCACTAAGTGATGTTGACATATTGTGCCGCCGCTCGGAGGAGGGCCGACCGCGGTAATTCATTACCCGCTGACAGAACCTCGTTGAGTAATTGAACACGGTTATAGATTAGCTGGATTAAATGACTCTGGATAAAATTGTAGAAGAATGATTTGCAATTCAAATTAATTATTTTATTTCGAAGCGACACGGCGACGCGACGGTGTGAACTGTCGACCACGAATATGGTATAGAGTAGTTATCTGTTAGTGTCAAGTTATGCTAATTATTACTTTGTATATGTATGTATGTAGACTGTTCTAGAATCATAAAATAGGTAACACTTATAAAAATAATTGACACTATTAACAACTGTGATAACATTTAAAAATTAGGTAGCTAAAACTAAATAAAAAACGCGAGTCTGACTCGCGCACCGAGGGTTCCGTAAGCAAGCAAACTTGTATGTAGATAGTACGTCCATGCCTGTCTTTTTCGGAAGACAAACATAACTTTGCGATTGCGATGTACGACAAAGTCAACGGTCCTATAGCAAAATATAAGATTGTGATCACAAAAACTATTTTTTTATGTGATAGATAAAACAACAAATTAATTTCGGATTTTTTCCTTTACTTGTGCTGTGAGACCTCGCTTCTTACCAAACTCTGTGATTCTAGGTATTGGGGAAGTACCCTATAGGTTTTGATTTACCTGCGAAATGTTCATATTTGGTCAAATCTAAGGCTTAAGTGGCCATATCTTTTGATTACGTTAAAAGCTTGATTTTTTTACAGCTTCAAGGGACCACAGACTTAAGTATTTGGTATTAATTTCAACTTGATGTGTCCATGGGTTCCTGAGAAAAAGTGTATTGACAGACAAATATACAGACAGACAGACGGACATCAAAGTAATATAAATTACTATATTACTTATATTACTATTAGGTGTATTTTTTCCTTTTGAGGAACGGAACCCTAAAAATAATAGCACGTTATTAATTGCCTAATAAACATAATAAACCAGTTACACGTTATGTCATACTATAAGTTTCAATACAAAGTGTAAACATATAACCTATGTATGTTGTATGCCTTGTTTTATTAAATAAATTAATTTTCTTTCTTTCTTTCTATGTCAATGTCTACAGACTAATGCCGTGTTTTGCTTACGGACGGTATAATTTTCGTTGAAAATTCAACGAAAAAACTAAAAGGTAGTACTTTTACTATCTTATCTGTGGCGATACCCAGTCAAAACATTTTACAAAAGAAATCAGACACGCAGTCAGAGTTCATAGTTTCGTTTTCTGAAATCAAGGTAAGTAGATGTTTTCTTTGCTCGTCTGTCATCTCATCTGTTAGTCACTAAAAAATAAAAAATATTTTTTTACACCAGAAATAGTTAAAAAAAAATAACTGGGTAAGGCTGGCTGCTAACGAGGGATGACTGGTTAGTAAACACCGTCACTCACTTCTTGAATATGCAGTAAATATATCCGTGTACATTCTATTATTATGATAAACCTTCTCTTTAATTTTAAATCACCATTGAACAACTAAACTATTCGGTATGAATAATACATAGAATACCTATTTTATAGAATACTTTACTTCATTATCATCGGCCTTTCATCGTCCACTACTGGACATAGGCATCATCAGCTCTCCTCATCGTTTTTTCCGCCATTTTGCTTGAGTTAAATTGTACCGTTCCAACCGGAAAAACTTAAAATAAACGGTATAATTGTCAATAGGACATCTGGTACCGAATTCTTGAAGCTTATAGCAGCGCTGTCTAGTACCGTACTAAAAATAAGACACAAATTCGTACTTTTTAGCAATAGCGCCACCTAGTGTAAGCTGTAGTAAGAAAAGCGCCATCGCAACCGAGTTGTAGTTTTATGAGATAGATGTCGTGATTATATTTAATGAACCACGTCATCTACGGGGCGTTGGATTTATCAAAACAATTTACTTCTTACCACTAGATCTCTCTGAAAGTCTTTAAGTCTTTTAATAAAATTTTAAAAGAAAAGTATAGCCATTTATCGACATTTATTTTGTGCGTGGCACACATCTTCACCCAGAATCATAGAATACATAATACATAATAATATGGCATAACCCTGACGGGCAACGAACTTCGAGAAAGAACACCATTAAAACAGGCGGGTGGGCACTAGAAGAACTAAAAGAAGGGTTGTTTTAAAGCCTAGTATTTACCCGTGAATGCTTATATTTGTTGAAAATGTTGCTCTAACCAAATAAAATTTAAAGCATTATAAAAGCCAAATTCATTAAGAACGTTTAGTCAAAAACCGTGTTGCATGTATCTAATTTTCTTAATTGTGATTTTTCAACTAAACTTTTAAAATTCTGTCAACAATAATTTTTGTATTTTTGTCTTATGATGATTATAGCGCACACGAGAACAATAAAAAACAACTTTAGGAATATCAACTACTTATTTATTTTTATTTTTAGATTGTGTAACGAAAATGAGACATTCATTAGAATAGCACAATTTTATTATTACTGCAATCCCATTTTAGAATAATGTATGCCACACAAGAATATCTCTAAAATCATTAAAAAACTTTATTGTGTGCCGAGACTTTAAGAATTTTGCACTCGCTTAATTTTTTTTTTATGTTATAGGGGGCAAACGAGCAGACGAGTCACCTGATGGTAAATGACTACCGCCGCCTATCGGCAACTGAGTCGCAAGTCTGTTGCCGCCCTTTAAGGTGGGAGTAGGGGCAGAAGGGGAGAGGGGGGAAGGACCGGAATAGGTGAGAGGGTGGGAGAGGAAAGGATTAGGGCCTCCGGTAACCTCACTCACACGGCGAAAAGCAATGAAACATTGCTTCACTGCCGGTTTTTTGTGAGGCCGTGGTATCACTCCGGTCGAGCCGGCCCATACGTGCCGAGGCATGGCTCTCCCACGAACATGCTAAATTAGTTCGTACGTACTATAATTAGGTCTAGCGAGAAGCAAACTTTGTTGTCATTTATAACTCATTTTCTCTGCGAAACAGAACGGAATGAAGTACTTTACTGTTTCTGAAATACCCTAACTACCGATAGGTAAAATTATTATTATGTTTGTTTCAAAACCTGATTCAGTTTTTTCCATACCCAAAATTGACAATCGATATAAATCTAACACGTCGACCTTAACGACGGCCTCTACTTTATTAAACTTTATGTTCGCGACAGCAGATAAAATCTACGGATTCACGATAAAACGATTTTTGCTACTTTTTAGTTTGACATGCGAGGAGCATAGAGCTAGAAACGCCACGAAGTGGCAATTTATACACCTTAAAAACATTAATATTTGCTTTTATTGTTAAGATTTAGACACCTTTTAGTTTATGTAAGTCACATACTCACGTTACATTTAAGACTGCACTGCTTGTTCAGTAGTTTAAGTGTTAAATAACAAAGACGAATGAATGTTATATGCTCGAAATCTAGCAGGGTTCATTGTTCACATTCAGTGTGTCATTCACAAATGGCTGTTCTGAATCTGGATGTAATTTATGCTTATTATAATGATAATAAATGTTTAAATATATCCAAGAGCTACTTCTTGTATTGCGAATATGAGACTAAATGTATAAAGCACTTATGGGAATCACAAGTGGGCTTCAAGTATTGTAATTGTGTTTTAAGCGGCCAACTCGTCAACTGTCGCCGTATCGAATGTTGTAGATTAGTTCCACATAATATGTTATACTAGCAGCGACCTGCGGTTTCACCCGCGTAAGTCCCGATCCCGTGGGAATATCGGGATAAAAAGTAGCCTATACGTTAATCCAGGTCTCCAGCCATCTACATACCAAATTTCATCGCAATGGGTTCTGTAGTTTTGATGTGATAGATTAACAAACATCCATCCATCCATCCAAACTTTCACATTTATAATATTAGAGGGAAAGTGGGATTAGAAATGAATATCATCAAATAATATAAAAATTATTTCACGCCTCTATCTGCTTCTATCACCAATCCCTCAACCAAAAAGCTCGCCATATCTTCGCACAACTCCTACATACACCACCTTGCGCCATGCCAAATCGCACTTTCCCGTCACGGCACTCGCCTGCCGCCCGTCTGCCGGTGCGGCATATGTCTGCCGTGCGCGGCACATGTGTGTATGGCTCTAACGAGCGCGGTCGCGAACGCCGCCGCCGCTGCTGCCGCCGCGGGGGCAGGCAAGAAGGCCGCACAGGTCCAGTTGCAGGCCGAGCTCAACAATGATGATGACTGGAATAAGTTTATTCAGCGAGATGGACTTTTGGGTAAGTTTCAAAAACCTATTTAAAACGGTTGCTTAACTTTTAAGCAATGGCTTAAGGTTACAAATGAAAGGGCGATAGTAAATTGGCTAATATTTTGGACTGGCGATCGTCAGATGGCGGGTTCGATCTCCCTAGTACACTGCCACAATGGACTCACTCCGATGACCAACGTCCACCCTTGTGGGGACTAATGAAAATATTAAAAATATGTAATACTAGCTTCGCCTCGCGGTTTCACCCGCGTAAGTCCCGATCCCGTGGGAATATCGGGATAAAAAGTAGTGTGTGTTAATCCAGGTCTCCAGCTCTCTACATACCAAGTTTCATCGCAATCGGTTCCGTAGTTTTGGCGTGAAAGAGTAACAAACATCCATACATCCATACTCACAAACTTTCACGTTTATAATATGTATTAGTAGTGACTAATATTATAAGAGTTATTATATTAATAGTATAAGATTATAAGAGTTTCTTTGGGATCAGCCCTCCTAGTAATCCTGCACTGTGGTGCAGGATTACTAGGAGGGCTGATCCCAAAGAAACTCAAAGAAAGCGTGTGCGCTACGGTTATAGATTGTCTCAAAAGATATAATTATAAAGATACTAGCAGCGCCCCGCGGTTTCACCCGCGTAAGTCCCGATGCCGTGGGAATATCGGAATAAAGGGTAGCCTATGTGTTAATCCAGATCTCCAGCTATCTACATACCAAGTTTTATCGCAATCGGTCTGTAGTTTTTGCGTGAAAGTGTAACAAACATCCATACATCCATACATCTACACATCCATACATCCATACATCCTCACAAACTTTCACGTTTATAATATTAGTAGGATTCAATCAGTACGTCAACATCGAATAAAAGTTGGCATGCACTCACTACGATGAATTCATTTGTTTCCTGTGGTCATACATTCATATTTACCGTGCCGAAGTTTAAGAAATCCTGACTCAGCTCACTTAGCAATAACTAATATGTTTGTGTCCAGTGGTGGACGTGTATTCGGAGTGGTGTGGACCATGCATCGGTATGGTGGGCAACTTGAAGAAGATCAAAGTGGAACTTGGTGGAGACAATCTTCATTTGGCTGTGGTAATTTCCTCCTTGTTTTGATCACAGAATGTTCTTTTCAAAGTCACCTTTTTAAAAACCAATACCAAGTTACCAAAACAGGAATAATTGTTAGAAACCGTCTCATAACCACTGCTATAAACAACACAATTGTTTGAGTTCAAAAGACATTTGTTAGTATGAACCCGTGTCGAGATAATTTAACTAACACACCTACTTACAGTCTACACATTTATTACAACCGTCCTCCAACTCCAAAACTTTTACTTATATTAACTGTACTTACTTTCTCAGGCAAAGTCAGATTCAATAGAATGCTTGAAGAGATTCAGGAAACGCAGTCAGCCAACGTGGATGTTTATAGCGGTAAGCATCATCACCATATACACCCGAATGTAAACTTCTTATATATGTTTCACGTAGCGATCGCTCTTGTGTCATAATTATGCGGAGATGCAATATTCACTCTCACGACATGTACTCGATATGTTACGACAGCTCGAAGGATTCAAATGATCAATCGTAGTATTATTTTTTTGTGTAATATTATGTGTAATTACAAATATTTATAGGCAACGGTAGGGAAAGGCTCATTTTTAAGGCGACAACTTAAATGGTAAAAAAATATTAGTTAGACAAATACGTACACATAATATTATTTCTTTACAAAATACGTGTATTTTAATTCATACCGAAACTTGTACCTAAATAATTATAATAATAGTAGGAAACAATAGGTTAATTACTTTAAAACTGTATTTAATGGATGACGATGACTCGGGGTGGCTTTTCCAACAAAGGTTTAAGGTTCAATAGATAGATATAGATACATAATACGTAGTATACGACAGTCGTCTTTATGATACGTTCATATGAGTAGAAACAGCGTGATTTGCGGTTTACCTACTGGCACGAATGGGAATATCGACCAAACTTCTTGGAAAAATTTCTTGGTAGGTATATACAGAGTGGTTTGGAATGGTGTGGAGATATTTTATGGTTGTATAGTAGAAAATTCATGCTTTTTAATAAAGAAATCTTATTTGAAACTCACAAATTGAAGTTCAAAATTTATATTTCGTCAGAAGGTCTGTCATGGTTGAAACTTTGACACCATCTTTAATAACGTTTTTTTTATCGTGTGAAAACCCCCACGGGTCATCACCTCACCGGAGCTAACAGTGAAGTGGTATTTCGGAATCTAAAAATCACACGGTGTACCGTCTCAAGTGGGTCTGTTGCAGGGGACCCAGGTATGCCCTAAGAAGGAAGCCTTCGGGAACCCCTGCAGACCTTGGCCGTCTTACGGCAGGCGACCACACTATGGAGAACACAGAGGCGCGCGCGGAACTCGTCGCGCCATCATCTCCGGCTTGCTTCTGCAAGGGCATCGGTCAGCCCGACTCTCAAGCTCTCATGGAGGTCGGAGTCATTCTACGCTCTCTGGTGCTTGGTGCGTCTTCTGCGGGATGGGAGAGTGCTTGTCCTCTACCGTTCTCGTTCCACCGCCTCAATGTTTGATAACGTGGATGTGGGTTTAGAGGCCGAGGATGTTGACGGAATTTCCGTTTTCAGACTAATTCAATTAATTTTCGGCAAAAAATGACGCGCCTAAAAACTGACCACACTTTTCTGTAAAACGCTGTATCTGTTTCATGTCCATGGGTTCTTAACAACTTTCACTAATAAAACTTAGTTTTATCTGGTTTTATCATTAAAGTTTTGAGTTTTTTATAGTTTTAAAAGTGCTCTTTACTCACCTAGATAGGCGCCTTTGGCCTTGTAACTAAGTTAAAAGTTGTTTTACAAATAGTTAAAAAAGAATAGCAGAACATGGATTTATCGCAGATATGAATAAACTTTATAAGTTCACAATATACGAAATTCTGTGGGCTTCAAAAGTCCCTACGTGATCTCAATATTTGAATTATCTGGAAATAAAAAAATAGTGTTTGAATTTTGAAGTACAAACAGTACAATCTCTCCATCCTTTTCAACCGACTTCAAAAAAGAAGGAGGTTCTATGTTTGGCTGTATGTATTTTTTTATGTACTTTCACCGATATTTCCGTCATCTATATACCGAATTCAAAACATCTTTTTTTTACACACGTTTTTAAAATAATAGGTAAAATTATAAAGGCACCAGGTGCCTAATGGTCTGTTTGAAGTCGGTGCCTATTAAATCAAATGTTACCTATTATTTTAAAAGTGTAAATAAAGTAAATAGGTAAATCGACTAATTTTTACTTTTCAGTGCCCTTTTGAAGTCGGCCTAGAAGTTGCCCTTTTTTTAAAAGTATTTATATTGTCTCCAAACATGCGCTATTGACCACTTGATTTAGATAATCATTGCAGCCTTTCCTTACCTTTATACAAGGTATCTCATGAACAACAGTTTAACTTAATCTATTCCAGTCAGGTCAACTGATAAACGTGGTGTTTGGCGCGGACGCTCCTCGCATCGTGAAAACTATAGAACAGGAACTGAAGAACGAGGAGTTGGCCAAGAAAGGGGAACTAGAGCGGATCAAGAGAGCTCCCCATGAGCTCACTCCTCCTGAACAGGTGGATAATATTGGATATATTTATATTTAACAGGACTCGGAGTTCCCGGCAACAGCCAGTTCGGGTTACAGATGCGACCTTGACGTGCTCGAGCTGTTACTTAAAATCCCCAATTCATACGCATAAGGAATACCCTAGTTCTTCCATTGCCTTCCCTTCTTGGTTACCTTGCCTTTGCCTTTCAATATTCTCCCAAATTTTCCCATCTTCAATTCCCAAAATGCCCGAAGTGGGATCAAACTATAGTTGGTACCCCTTCGGTGACACAGACGTGAGTACCTATATTTAACACTTCTTATTAACTATTTCCATCCGTAGAAGAAATCACTTTGAGATCGTTTATTGATTCAAATAAATTAACCTCATTAATAAAAGTAATTGGAATTCTGGATGTTACTATCACCAGTACAAGACTAACACGAAATAACTACAGTATAATAACTTCTATAAGTGATATTCCTATTATTAATGATATTGTGCTGAACTAACGCGTCTGCAAAATCAACAACATGCAACAGAATTCTCGCTCTTCATAAACTGCGATTGTCATCATCATTTTATGACGTATATTGAAAATGCAATTTGCTAGGACTGACTTTATATTACTATGGTAGGTAAGGTAGGTATACCAAAATAAAATTATTCATACTCTGGGACACAGCAGGGCGCTATCTAGATTCAAACATAGCTATATTTAAGCATAGCTGAACTATGGGTTCATTCTGACCAACGCAAAAAGACATATAACAAATGTACTGAACTGTATGATGTACTATTAATCATTTCCATGTCTTCTTTATCTCTCACAGGAAATAGCAACACGTCAAGCAAAGCTGGATGAAGAGCGGAAGGCTAAAGAACAAGCGGCAGTCGAGGGGGCGCGGTTTGATCGCCGGGAGGCACGCGCTCAGCGCCTTGAGAGTCACTTCGGTGACGTCTGTCCAGCGCTATTAATGCCCCACGCGCAGAAAAACCTGCGGAAGATTACTGATTCTATTGAACCGTTTGGTAACTACCCAATCAATACTTTAAGCGGCGATAGCTAAGGCGTCGGATTTGCGATCGAGTGGTTACGGGTACGAACCCCTCCCAATAAACTACCATCGTGAACTCACTCCTTACAGGAGCATTTAGCTTAGTTGTAGTTTATTAATACGAATCCGTCAGGACTCCCATGCCATACATTTTTCTTTCTAATGAAGGAGATGCCTACAATTCAATTACATGTATGAACTATTCCACTGTTGACCATTTACTTCTTCCTCTAAGAGTATTAAAGTGATGGCAAATTACACAAACGTTATGGAAAACTCTGCCGTATACTCCAGGGATCTTCCTTGAACGGCCTGCGCGGTGTGTAAAGCCGATAGTTAGACTATAGGTTCTACAAATTTATTAATTTCTAAGGTGAAACTGCGATCTTTTTTGTGGCTAAGTCAAAAAAAAATATACTATAGTTTTTCGATCCTTTCGGTACAATTTATGTTATTAAAATTAAATTACGTTAGTGCCCGTTAGTATTCAGTCTTATTGTATTTCAGGGGTCATATTAGCAGACAAATGTCCGATCGTAGTGGGAAAGGAGGGCGCGAGGATCTTAGCTGTGGAGGATCCTGAAATGGGTAGCCCTGGTGCTGCTGCTGCGATCGCCGAACGACCATCGTTGGCGTTGTTGTTCAAAAAAGCACCGGATAAAGAAGGAGATATTATTGGTGGGAAAATTATTTATGTACTATTTATACTACTAAGTCGGCATACAACCTAACGGCAAGCCTCCTTTTTTTTTTTTTGTGCGTGTGGAAACCCCCTCGGGCCGTCACCCCACCGGGGTTTTCGGTGGGGCGGTGTGTTGGAATCGAACCGACTAAAACCACACGGTGTGCCGTACTGCGCCTAAATTAGGAGGGATCCGGGAACAGCTTTTATTAAGACATCCGGCCGACCCCCTAGCGGCTGCCCGCAAAAGCGCGTTAGGCGACGTCCAGGCACACGCGGACGCCGCGTCCTCGCGGGGGGCCACTATAGCGGGTGGAAGGGAAAACCCGTCCCGACCACCCGTGGCCAAACTCAGGGCGGCATGAGGCGCTGGAAAGCGCGCCTCCGCCGCCCGGTTCGCCGGCGGCGAATCAAGTCCGAGTGGAGATCGTCCTCCCGGACCCGCTCCGCCGCCTCCTTCTGCGAGATGACGTCCTTACAGAAGGTCGCGACCGCGATAACATTCCTGTCGCTACCGGCCATGGAGCGTATGACGGCCGGTAGCGAGAGATCCACTCCGATGACTGCAGTGAGGGCCCGACGCTGCGCCGCCCAACTGGGGCAAACCGCCAGCGTGTGCTGAGCCGAGTCCTCACTGCAGTCGCAGTGGTGACAGGCGGGACTCAATTCCCTCCTAGCGACCGAGTGCAGGTACTTCCCGAAGCAGCCATGCCCGAAAAGAACCTGCGTCAGTCGGAAGAAAAGGGTCCCGTGCTGCCGCCCTGCCCACTCGACGATGACCGGCTGGAGCGCCTCCACGGCGGCAAAGCCAGCACGTGGAGCCTCCAGCCGGGACGACCAACGAGCCATGGTGGCTCGGCGAGCGGCCTCACGCCAATCGCGTACCTCTTCGGGCGGGGAACGACTGCCGCTTCCCGCCCGGAACTCAGCCGTTCGCCGATATACTTCGGACCTAACGGCAAGCCTAATGGAAGTTGTTGCCAGCCTTTTGAAAACCTTTTTCTACCCATTTTGTAAACCCATTAAAGTATCAACTTTTAAACTCTTGCAGTCTATGATAATATAATTATGTTGATGGGAATTAAGGCCATCACGTATTTAAAATGTATATTACATGCTTAGGTTACATATCCTACTAATATTATAAACGTGAAAGTTTGTGAGGGTGTATGTATTTATGTATGTATGGATGTTTGTTACTCTTTCACGCCAAAACTTCTGAACCGATTGCGATGAAACTTGGTATGTAGATAGCTGGAGACCTGGATTAACGTATAGGCTACTTTTTATCCCGATATTCCTACGGGATCGGGACTTACACGGGTGAAACCACGGCGCGCTGCTAGTATTATAAATAAAGGTATATTACATACACAGATTGCACCAGCCGTCGTCACAGGCTGGCTAGTCAGTGCAACCTGGTCGAAACGTTAGGCAAATCAAAGGTGTAATACACCTTTGAAATCATCGCATTAATTCCTATCGACATAATTATATATATTACCCAATACTGTAGTCTCTAAGGAAAATTAAGGTAGGAAGATCATTCAACAATTTCAGTCCCAGAAACCGCTTAGTAAGCTACGAGTATTTTTTTCTACCCAGCCTACCCATTTCTTCCTGCTTGTAGAGCGAGGGAAACGGTGGTTAAAAGGATAGGAATTGTTTTAGCAACTTGAGTTTAGTCGTAACCGTATGTTCAACACCACAGAATTAACTCGTCAAGCGCTTTGCGGGGACCATCTGGATGAGAATGATGAAGCCAGGAAGAAATTGCCGTTGACAGAGCTTCGCGACGACGACGTTCCGGGAATATTTGTGCCCGCGGACAGACATCAGAGAGCTGCAGCGCTAGATCTGTTGTATCCTAAGGTAAACGAGAAATCTGACAAAGATTCGAAAATTTAGAACTATCAGTGAACGTAATGTGGGACTTATTACTACATTAGAACAGTGGCCTTTTACTATGACACATTCACGCTAAATTATATGTCAAACATATTAATGAATTGCCAACTTTGTTGTAACATTATTTCCGGAATCGATGTCAACAAATCACTACATATTATAAGTCGGTAGCTCTAGAAAGATCGCACAGATTGAGTGGTCACTGCTTTCACCGGTTCTATTCGAAGGCACCGTGATACCTTTTAGTAAAGTCGTAAAAAACTTGGGTAGGTATACATATTGACACTGACTAATAACTTGACCAAGTCAGGGTCACATACCTGTAACTCGAACTGACTGTTACCGGGAAGAGTAAAATATATGATGAAGATGGCAGGTAGTACTCTCATTAGCGAAGCCTAAAGGCTACATTAGGCTGACGTATGCCACGGACGCCGATCTGGACGCGTTGGAACCCATATATTTTATATGGCAACTAGTTTTGTAGAGCTACATTAGATTTGAGGCGTACACCAACCTTACACGTGTAAGACGTCTCAGACGTGTGCGTCGGCCTAATGTAGCTCTCGCTTAAACCGTAGGGTGTAGATGATCCACATAAATATAATTAGCTTCACCGTTGATAATTTTGGAGTACAGTTGGAATGGAGGTGTAATTAATCACGTAAAAACTTATTTGGAATGCAAAAGTTAGGTGGTCTTAAATGTACATACATAATATATCTTAGTGCCTGACCACAATACACCCCTTACAATATATCTTGATTTCCAGATGGTTGGCTCAGTAATAGAACCTGCACCAGCTCCAGAGCCTCCCCACATAGCTATAATGTTCGGCGCGTGGCAGCGACGAGCCGTGCTGTCGATCGCGACTCAGCCCAACCTGGCATCAAGGCTAATGCGTTACGGGTTCTTCGTGGACACCAATATTGAGGAGCCCACGTTAGTGTGCAAGAACATCGACCAGTATGAACAGAGGTCGGAAAAGGACTAGTACGGATAATTTTTGTAATAAATAATTCCATAAGTGTCAAAGTTAAATGTTGTTTCTATGTGATCTGTTATCTATTAGTTACAGTTATTATTCTGTAAGACATTACTTACTTCTATATTTTTATATATTCGTTATTTGTCCAAATATACCTTGACATTAGTATTGCTTAAACCTTAAGCCACTGTTTTTGGTATTACATAATGCTATACAGTCAACTATAAATCACAACCATTGTAATAATAAATAGTTATCAACTCGATTTGAAACTGTTTCTCATAATATCGGACTTAAAGAATACTATACCTCACTACCTTGTTGCTTTTATCGCTCCGTAACCACAATTTCATTCCTATTATGGCATTTGTATCATTATTTAATCGGTTTTAATAATTATTTTTCACCAAGATCAAGCTAGTAAGTAAACAACCCTCGAGACTCAAGCTTTTGTTTAATTTTTGAGGTGAAACGTTGTGATTTGAAATTCGACGAAACGAAAAAGTCACACTAAAAGGAAGCAAATATTCCTAAATTGGGTTTACTCTGCGAGAGAATGAGATAAAACACAAGTGTACAGTGTTTCCTACAACTTTGTCTTTGCGCCTGCGTACTACGAAGCCTTAAGTCACACTAAAAAGAGACAAACACAATACAATAGGATTTAGTCTGTGAGAGAATGAGAATACAAGTATACAGTGTTTCATATAATCTTCGTATGTTATCACGTTTATATTTTTGTGCATTTGCGTATTAAAATTCGTTGGTTACTTGATGTAGAAGTTTCACTTCTGCTGGTGAATTGCACACACACTTTTTTTAACCAAAAACCCCACAGTCTATAACTCTAAGAGCAATTGCTCTTAGCTATAATTACCTGCTCGAAGCTAACATGAGTGAACTCTATCATTCCGAGGCAGCCTAGTTGTCTATGACATTGTAATTGGACAAACAAGGTTTCACCAAGTTCCACAAACCACAAGCCTTTGGCTTACGTAGAGAGGTAAAGAATACTTGTAAACTTTTATATTCTTTTTTATATTTCAGTTGCGAAACCATAGTTCTAATGATAGCAGTAGGTCTCGCAGAACCACTCTTAGCGGAGCCAGAACAGCTGTTCCCAGGAGAAGCTCCAGAGGATTTAGTGGCCCTAGGTCCTCTCCATATTAGTGAGGATGCGGTGAAGGGCAGTGAGGAGTGCGCCAGGTTCTTCCCGCCAGGATACAGCGTGCCAGAGAGAAAAGCAAAGCTGAAGAGCAAGAAAAAGAAAAAGGTGCGCCGTAGAAATAGTTTTATTGTTCCTATTTGTGTTTCTCAATCAACATAGCAAAGTCATCAGAAACTTTGTTTTAAGTCTCGGCATTACATTGCGCCAGAAAAAGCAACTTTGTTTTAAGTCTCGGCATTACATTGCGCCAGAAAAAGCAACTTTGTTTTAAGTCTCGGCATTACATTGCGCCAGAAAAAGCAACTTTGTTTTAAGTCTCGGCATTACATTGCGCCAGAAAAAGCAACTTTTCCCAAAATAATAAAAGGCTTGCTACTTCTGTTGCCAAGGGTACAAGCCAAGAAGGTTATCTGCCTTAATATCCTTGACAATGTAATACCTACATTTATTCACTAACTTATAACGGGTCGTCCATTAATCACGTGATGCTTTTTAGCAACTTTTTAATCCCTCCCTCCCCTGACGATACGTGGTGAGGTTTTAGATGAATCCCCCACCCCTACATCTTTCTACATATATCCCTACACCCTCCCTCCCCTTTGTAATATTTCGTGATTGTTTCCGATTAATCCCTTCCCCCCTCTTTCAGTCTCACGTAATTAATGGACGATCCCTAAGGTAGAAGATAATATGAAGTAGTGTGTAATAAAAAGATTAGGATATATTAAAAAGTGGAAAACATATTTAATGTGCAAAACGGGACTTAATCGCAGTAATAATTAGAAGGTACAATACCTATTTCGGTTACCCGACGTTTCGATCGAATTGCACCAATCAGGGTCGCGGGTAGACCGGTTAGAGCTTAGCGACGCCTCCGTGAAGTGAGAGTTTCGGCAACTACCCGCACTTGGTCTTCATTATTTTTATTTACGTTCGCATTGTCGGTACTTCGACACACATCACTTACGACGTCCGTTGAGTGTTACACGATTGCACTTGCTGATGACAGAATTCCAAGATTGAAGAGAAGTTGATTTGCGGTTTTTGATTTCGACTGCTTCCCGTATTATTCCGGAGTAATAGTGTCGGTCGATGGAGAGAACCTGTGGTTGGTGTAGTTATATCCAGTGTTTTGGACCTGACTCCAGCAAATGCTCGGCGATCACTGACTTATTTATCTGACGGTTTTTTACAGATGTGATGTGTTCTTTGACCCGTTCTGCGATTGTGGAAAACACATTCTAAAACAGTATTCTCTTAGTACTTAGTTCTTTGCACACTAAAATAAGACACATATATTTTCTTCTCGATATAAAATTTTACCCTAAAATGTTTCAGCGACGAAATAAAGAAGAAAACGCAGAGTCCACCGAAGTTACTACGAGCCAAGAAAACGCTGAGGAGGCCAACGGAGAAGAGAATGGTGCCGAAGGCGAAGAGGGAGCGGATGGTGATGAAAATGGTGAAGGAGAAGACGGAGAGAACGGGAATGGTGATGACGACAGCGACGAACAACTAGCGGTGGATAAGGCTACGTCCCCGCCACCGTCAACACCACACTAGAAAGAGATGTAACATCTTTTAGTAAAATAGTAATAAGGATGGAAGTAAGTACTATAAGAAGTAACCAGCAATCATGGATGTCTTGGACGCAACCCATACAGAATTTGAAGAAGGCTACTATATAGCTCGGGGGGGAAACTTAGACTCAAGTACGAGGACGAAACGAAAATACACAACATCCAATTATTATACAATATTTATTTAGTTGATTTTATTGTAGCCTTGCTGCGTTGTGAAGAAAAACCTACCTCCAGAAGTGAGGGCGATATTTATTAACAAGAGAAAAAACGGAAGAATATTGGAGACAGGCAGATCAGTTTTACTGATTACCTGTCAACAGTTACTGTGATGGAAAGTTGGCTTAATCTATTTTTTATTATACTACTGCATGCTGTGTCTGCCTTTAAGTAATTGTTACATTACGTTCGAAATTATTTAATGTGTAATATTTAACTATAAATGTAAACAATTTTTGGTACACCTAAATAAATAAATAAAAATAAAATAAAATAAAATAAAAAAAGTTTTGGATTTGGAAGCAATTTTAAAAGTATTTTCGTATTATAAGAACTACTTCCTCTTGAATATTAGAACGGTGAGATTAATGATGCAGACGATTTTTTTTTTTGTTGAAGAAAGAAGATTCTGAGAAAAAATTATTAATGTCCAACAGTTACTTTAGGATATGAAAATATTTAAAAATGTACATCAAATGAGATCCTGAGAATACTGCGCTACATATAACAGTGGTGTGTTTAGTGTGGGTACGGCAGCGCCATTACCTCGGTACAAGCTACTACAAGCCTCTCGCTAGTGACCATGGTGGTATCTTTGGTTCGGAGCTAAAGCAGAATTATAGAATTCCGCTACATTATGCGAGGAGATGATATACGGTAAAGATGCGGCGGAGAGTATGGCCGAAATCTAGTAGGCTTCGATATCGTAGAGGCAACACCGAAATTTAGTACCTACTCTTCCATCTCGTGGCTACTAGCTAGAGACCATGGTGGTATCTTTGGTTGGGAGCTAGAGCATGGAATTCCGTTGCCACATTTGCGAGGAGGTTATATATAGGAATTGAGGAAGTGGCTAATAGCTAAATGCGTGTGTATTGTTTGTTGTTCACGAATCAGTGGAAATAATTAAAAATCGATTACGTACAATGCAATGCAATAATTTATAATACTTGTTGAATTTGTTGACATTTTCTATTTCTATTTATATTTGTGTTTCTTTTTATTTGTGGACTTGTTCGTTGACGTACAAATTAAATAATCTAATTTAATTAAAATTAAATTATAAAAATTGTTAGAATTAGATAAATCGGTAGAAATATGTACCTGCCTAAGAAAAAATGTACCTATTTTGTTTTGTTAAAGTTAATATTCGTATGCCTAATATAGGCGAAACATGCTGTGCATTGCATCAATATTGTAATATCTTTTTATCCATGTTTTTTGCCAATAAAAAGGTATTCATTCATTCATTCATTCAACATCTTGTATATCCAATGACTCATAATTAACAAAATCTATCTATTTACTAAAGATATACTGTTTACTCACGTGTATATTGCAGGGATGCACGACTAGTTTATAAACGGCGGGCATCTTCAAACTACACACGTGAATAACACCTTATATCTTTAATAAATAATGACTCATTATACAGCTAGGTAAAATTTGTCTTACATTCATGTAAGACAAATTTTCCTTTACTGAGAATCTTTTTGATGAAGCATATCATTAATTTATTTTAAAATAAACTCAAAAGTAATATTCTAAAATTTGTATTTTCATTTATTTATAAATAGTCATTTAATTATATATTTTTTATTAACAATAAAATAAATGAGTAACGACTTAACTTGATACGTGTGGAGGGGGAATATCTTACATCGCAGGGGGAGGGGGGTGGCTCACACCACCGAGTCTTTTCGATTCCTGAAACAAAGCGACAGCACAAACTTTTTAAACAAGCATGTTATGCTTAACAAAATATTATAAATGAATATAGACTTGTAATAGTACACGACAATAAACATCCCTCCCCGTACGTTACAAACATATTACAACTCTTAAAGATATTGCTATTGTACACTAATATATACATACATACATTCACGCCTGTATCCCCGGAGGGGTAGGCAGAGGCGTATTAAACACCCACAATTTGCCAACTATAATTTGATCCCACAAATTGCGGCAAGTCTATTGCCGTCCATTCAAATTTGGGAAATAGAGATGGGAAAATCGGGAGTATATTGAAAGGGAAGGAAGGTAAGAAGGAAAGGGAGAGGACATTGGTGATACAGATGGAAACAATAGGTATTTTCTTTTCTGTGAATATTTTCATTAGAGTAAATATTTGTTAAAATTAATCATTATTTTATAAATATGCTGTGCTTTCTATTTTTTTTTTTTGGAATGCATAATGTGGGAAATGGAAGCAATAGCTGTAGCAGCTCAGGACCGCACACCTGTACATGCTGTTGGCCGTTGCCGGGAAGTCTGACCCCAGCAACATATATTTTATAATATTTTGTTAATCGACTTCAAAAAAAGAGGATCTTAAATCGACCGTAGGTACTTATGGTGTGTATACGTGAATAGCATACAATTGTAAACCGATTCAAATTATTCCTTTTTTTAATGAAAATAAATTCAACCTACCTCAACAGTAGCAAAATAGCGATCGAAAGTTTCAAGTTCTTAAGGCCTACTACAATTTAAATAATACAATATGCGTGAGCACAACTCTGTACTTATTTTAGATACAAATTTAAAACATTTGACTAGAATGACACATTACCATAGAATTATATTAAAAAACAATACTAAGCTTAAAATTGCACACAAATATAATAAACAAACATATGTTATATACAATACAAGCAACAGATTATATAATATTACATAACTGTGCGCCTCCCTCCACAAGAAAATGAACACGTAAATTGGTGGTTAATTATATTTATACAGGGTGAATTTGTCATCACCATCCAACATTTTTAAAGGCACTAAGTATTACACAAGGGCACTATTTAGTGGTCACTTAGTCAAACATAAAAGTGGTTGGTATATTTAAAAAAAAATGTCTATCTCAAAAAAGTTGTCCAGCTGCGTGGTCACTTAAGTCAAACATAAAAATGATTAAATGCGGTGGAGTAGGAAGTTTCGATAGAGCGGTTATGGACACTTAGCACACACGGAGTGCATTGTGTCTACAAACTTTGTTGTTGAGACAACTTTGTGATGCTAATTACTCAATGTTTTTGTACTGAGTGATTTCAAACAAAAAACCGATTTCTCGTAATTTTCATCATAGATTCTACTGTGTGAATTTGGATGGTGATAACAGAATTACCATAAATAATAAATAGTATTGGATTATATTTCATAAATGCCACAGTCATTAATACTTTTTTAACGTACATATACATTACCCCTTGCATTTTGGGTTTGAATATTACCCATTGGGGTACAATGAGTAATACAAACTGGACCTCAAGACACATACAGGTTCGAATGTCTTGTATCTAAGCGAGGACCGAGCTGTTGAAATGAGTACGAAGATATCTATGTGAGTTCCGAGGTGCCCAGTGAGTACCAATTGTCTAAACGGGTACCAACGTGTCGAAGTGAGTACCAATTGTCTAAGGGAGTTCTGATTCTCTAAGCGAGTATCGAGTTGTCTAAGCGAGTACCGAAGTTTCCAAGTACCGGAATGTCTGTGAATCGTTCGGCTATAGTTACCATATGTAGTGGTTGTCATGGTGTGGCGCTCGCATCACGCCGACTCCGCCGCCGAGTCGTCGGTAGTTCATCGCGCCGCACAACCGCCACTGGTTCGACTCTGGGTCGAACACCTGTATAAAATAAAATAAATTACGTATAGGGAACGTGCACAATGATGGCTCTGCCGCCTGGTGACGCAAATAAGAATATTTTACGTAAATATTACTTGACATTGGCACTTTACATTAAAGGAGTAAAAATTACATTTAACAAAGTGAAAATGTATTGTTGCATTTCTGGATGCTCATAAGTCAAATAGTATAAAATTCTATTACTTTTCCATGAATACTGACTTTCCATGGTTATGTGATAAACGATATAAGTGGATAAATGCAGCAAAAAAACATAAGTAAGTATGAGTTTCAAAAACATTTAGAAATTACTAATAAAGTTATTTGTAAAAATAGCTACGTGTTGTACGTAGTAGTACATTCAATACAAACAAACCTGTAAGTAAACATATCTTCAAATAATTTTGTTTTAGTAAACATCTAAATAACTGGCTCCCGTCTAAACATTCTACAATATGCTGCGCTATATTTCAGACAGGCCTACCTTACATTTACAATTAACTCTTCTAATATTTATATTGCAATCAAGCTAAAAAAAGATGGCGTAATGGACATAACTACATATTATAAATCAAAGTCCCCCGCCGCGTGTCTGTTCGCGATAAACTGAAAAACTACTGAACGTATTTTCATGCGGTTTTCACTAATAGACAGAGTGATTAATGAGGAAGGTTTAGGTGTATAATTTGTTAAGATTTTCTGTAAATTTATTGAAATATGTTGATGATTGTTGAAGATATATCTGCTACCCGTGCAAACCCGGGACGGGTTGCTAGTAAATATTAATATAGACAAAATATTTACGTAGAAACCGAGTTCAGAAAATACTTTACAGTTATGTTGACATCATAAACGTTAGAAACGTTCGTTTGCGCTACAATTTTGCTAGCTATTACTGCATTTTCATATACAGCATTCGGGTCACCGTCATATTTTTCAAGTCTTGAGCGGCCAATCCAAACGACGGCGTTTTCCATGAAATTATGAGGTATCAGCTTTATCATTAGCCGCAAAGCACTCACGTTATCTTCAGTAATCGCCGTAGAAGAACGTCCTTCTCGAGAATCATCAGTGAGTTTGTTTCGGCCACGTTTAAACATATTAAACCAGTTGTAAACAGTGGCTCAAAATGGGGCTTCGTAATGAAATGCTAATTGAAGTCTATCGTAACAATGTTGTTGAGTAAGACCGCAACGAAAGTCGTAATAAATCATTGAGCGAAAATTTTCTCTAGTCAAATTCACTTCAATGTAGGACAAACACTTTTTAAATTGCCGCTAATTTGTAAAAACAAATTACATATGAAATCATTAAACATCTACAGATTCCCAAAGAGTTCCTAATTAGAAATTTAAGTACATTTTTCATCGGTTGCTTTTCTTACTGGCCTATTCTAAAAAGATTCAATGTGACCTGTCTTACTTCTTAAAAAAACCCTAAAACAGGATAAAAACTTAAAATAATAATGGTAATATACAGTTTGTATATCACATCAATTTGCCTGGTCTAATAGCTTCTGGCAATGCATTCCACAGGCGTGCAGCTTGCACTGTAAAAGATTTGTCAGAAAAAGTTGTGGAGTGCGTTGGAATTTCCAACGTCAGGTTTTCCGATGATCTCAAGTATCTATTGTGTCGTGAATGCATGCGATACGTTTCTTGAGGTACTGTCTACTTACCTATCGGTAGTAGGGTTAAACAAGGCATTATACAATAAATGCCACTTTAGTTTGGTACCAAACTATTAGAGTAAGATAATATCGTGACAAGAAAATTCGTGCTGCGTACTGCAGTAAGTGTTCACCAAGTGTTGATTTTTTGATATCTATCTAAATCAATAGCTTGTTCAAAGCAAGCATTGTTTTAGTAATATATGAAAGCTCACCTCAATGGATTTGAGATATGCGGTTCCGTCGAACCCGCCCACCGCGTACAGCTGCCCGTTGACCACGGCCAGCCCCACGCCACTGCGCCGGGACGTCATCGCCACCACCGGCGACCACGTGTCGGTGCTCGGCTCGTACCTCTCGGCCGAGGACAGCTCGGTGCAGTCGTCGCGGCCGCCCACGGCGTAGATCTGCCCGTCGAAGACGGCGCAGCCCAGGTGCTTGCGGCGCGTGGACATGGGCGCCACGGGCGTCCACTTGTTGGCGCGCGGGTCGTAGCGCTCCACCGAGTTGAGCGGCGCCTGCCCGTCCGAGCCGCCCACCGCATACAGCTGCCCGCCCAGCACCGCCACCGCCACGCCCAGCCGCCGTGTCGTCATGGCCGCCACCTGCGACCGTCAATACTTATATCAGGACCCACTCGAGATCCTTGAGGAACGCCTGATGAAATAGACTTAACCTCGGAGTTTAAACTTCAAGTCGTGACGAATTGACATTAGTAGCGTAATCGTGATTAACATCATCTTAACAATGAGACACTTGTTTCTATGCAGATCAAAGTTTTCTTCTGAGAATAACATGATCCACCGTGTCAAAGGCCTTCGAAAACACGCCACGCCCACGGACGTGCGGCACGACGACGTGGGAGCCACCGCCCCGCACCACCGACACACACACACAAGTGTCGCACTCACCTTGGTCCAGCGGTTCTCCTTGGGGTCGTACCGCTCGACGTGGTTGAGGCACTGCACGCCGTCCTGGCCGCCCACGGCGTACAGCGCGCCCTCCAGCACGGCCACGCCCACGGACGTGCGGCACGACGACGTGGGAGCCACCGCCCCGCACCACTGACACACACATTATATTACTTTGTCATTCCAAACGTACGAGAGGGTCTGCTGCAGCATGTATTTGAAAGAACTACCTCATTACTAATTTTATCCTGCCAGGTAACTTCAGGTATAGTCCTAAAGCAACGCATATGTAAAGCATTAAGTTTGCGTTCTTGTTTTGCATATGTAGTCCACGTTGCCAAAGTGTACAACAATATACTCAGAACGTAGCTCTGGTATAAGTGGAAGGGAGAGCTTAAGTGTAAGTGGTGAGCTTAGAGTTTATCCAAACGCGCGTAAAACGCCTGCCAAAAGGCGTCGATGCTTTGCCAATCTGAATATCTATTACGTTGTTGTTTGACAGCGAATTTCACAATTTAGCAGGTTAGTTGTCAAGACCTGATCTTTTACACACTCAGGTGCCCTGAGTAGGTCCAAGGGAGGCGAGCGGGGGGGTCCCCTCCACTCACTAGTGGCTCGTAGTGTGAATATTAAGCCTCACTCCGCCAAATCATTTAAATAAATAGCGAGTCTTGTTCCGACACAATAAAGACGCCAGGTCACCAGTGTACCTCTTATCTATTCTGTGCTATCATTAACGATGTCATTTCTTGAAGAATAAATTTAATCTGAATATTTAATTACCAGTAAGTTATTACTCCATTTTTGTGAACAAATAAACCTAGGCCAGGTACTTATAACTCGATAGCCTGGATACGAACAGGCGAGCAACTAACGTGTTCACCGCCGGCGCGCGGCAACCCATACAACGTTTGGCACGATTAGTCGAGCCCGCCGCAAACTTATTGCTTCATACCTAAAGTGCCAAGTAGACCCAGCCTGCCCAAAGGTGGTGCTTTTACGGGTAGGCGCTGGAATGAGTCCAGATGTCATAATAGAAAAGTCAATATAAACACCTTCAACTAGACAAGAATCAAGTTGGGCATACAAGAATAGATTTTTTGAGCTAATTCGAGTCCTCGCCAAAGGGATCTACTGAGTTTACTTGAATACTAACAAGAAGTCACCTGATTAGTCTGAGGATCGTATCTCTCGATACTGTTGAGATAGCTCTGTCCATCATGTCCGCCCACGGCGTACAGCAGGTCGTGGAGGACGGCCACCCCCACACCGCACCTCCGCTTGGACATGGGCGCCACCATCTTCCACTCGGAGGTCTGAGGGTCGAACCTCTCCACCGACGCTATGGCATCGCCTGAACACCACCCGCCTACTGCGAATAGGACCTCACCTGGAAGAAACACTCATATGTATATAAATAGGCAAAGACAAAATAGTTTCTCCTATGTTTGTGTACCGATTATAGTTTTTTGTTTAGTAGATTTTTACGAGATTTACAGGTAAAAAAAAAAACAGTTTTTTTAATCTATATATTAATATGTAAAGAGAATTCGTTGTACGCATTTTTAAGAAAATTTTGCGAAAGCTCGAACCTGATATTTCTAATACTAAAGTTTATATAAGAAGTGCAGAAAACTAAACATTTTAAACACTATGTATTATAAATTTAAAAATAACGTAAAACAGGATATATCAAGCTACATGCGCCCAGTATAATATGTTGTCCTGTCATGTTACGTAAGTCTACACAATGATCGTTCAAGTTACACTGGCCAATAAAATAAACCAAAATACTAATCTACCACTGGGTGATCTCTAGTGTAAGTAGATAGGTAAAACCAGAACAGTTCAGTCAGTATCTTTTTTAAACATATTTTCTTTATTTTTGTTCTATTTAGTAGTTATTGACGAACTCTAGTGCCATCATAGAAAAAAAAAGGTTTTTTTTATGTACCTAAGTACATAGGTAAAAAACAGTTCGGTCTCTTTTTTTATGTACCTAAGTACATAGGTAAAAAACAGTTCGGTCTCTTTTTTTGTTTCTCGATTATCTTATTTTTTTTTGTTTAGTAGCTATTGAGTTCTAGAACATCAATTATAAAAAAAAATTACATTCGACAAGGCTTTAGTGTTATAAAAGTATGTCTGCTCAAATTTTCAATAATGATTATCATGGTCGAATTTCAATAACCGGATGACCGGGTATTAATAAGTAAGGAGTAACGTGGAGTGTGGTACCTCGCCTGGTGGGTTTCCTGGGCCGGGTGCGCGGGCCCTGCATGAGCGGGCGCTCCTGCGGCAGCAGCAGGTAGTTCTTGGCCTCGTCCAGCAGGTCGCGGCAGGCGTCGTCGGAGCGGATGAGCAGCTCCGATGACACCGTGCCCACCAGGAACTTGGGGCTCAGCAGCGGCAGCCGCACGTGTTGTAGGACCTGTGGCCGAATATAAGCATTGCAGTGTTAGTTTGCATATCTAGGGTTTCTGGGATATTTTACACAGTACTATCTAGACCCAAAGTAAGCAAAGTTGTACTATGGGTTCTAAAACATGAATAAACGTACTTAGATGCCCATTCAGCAGACATATATATTTGCACTGAACTATGGTCACAGTACTACTGCGACAGAGGTCAAATGATAAAAATATGATAAAAATTATATATGAATATGATTTGCAAATTTTTGCCCGCGGCCGCATTAAAATTATTTTTCTATTCTTCTGGAACAGTACTTTTTAACCGACTTCGAAAAGGAGAAGGTTGAACATGTTTTTTATTTTGCGTATCTTACGCGATATCTTCTCTATTAGCGAATCGATTTCAATAAAAAAAATCGATTAAATTAATTTAAATTTGAAGGAAATAATCAACCTCTAAGGGTGGAAAAAATTTAGGAATGAAAAATACAGCATATTACGATTTATCATAATTGAGGTGCATTCAAGTCAATGATACTTTTCTACAAGTTAATTATTTTCTGGATAAAAAGTATTCTATGTGCTTTCTATATCCCTGATAACGTGCAAGCAAAATTTCACGATGTCCAGTTCAGTAGTTAAGGCGTGATAACAAACCAACAAACATACACATTTATAATATTAGTGAGGAATTTTAACTAGTTATGATTTAATGTATAAGTTGGAGGTAAGCAAACGTGGTCACGTACCTGTGCAAGATGCTGTCGGCGTTCGGCCACATTGTATTTGACCCAGGACATAACAGCCTGGAAGGTTTGCTCCTCGGACCGAACGTTCAGTTCGTCTGAGGATACTATGTCTATGAGCTGTGCGGCTGGCAGTAGGAGGAACTCTTCACTTTCCATGACCTGGAAATGAGACAATTTGATGTTACATTAAAGTAGATAAATAGCTACTGACCTTCTATGAAAATAATGATAACTTCACACATCTCACACACGGCCGTCTGAACTAAAACTAGACAGAGCCTGTACTATGGTAACCAGACTGCTGATAAACATACATATACAGAGTGTTAGTGAAACGCTCCCGGAAACGAAGACAGGCGATAGTACTAATGGTACCTTTGCTGATGGTTCTTAAGTTTTATTTTTAGCATTTTTCACGCTCCATCGTGTTAGTACAGCTAAATAAAACGATAATTTCATAAAAAATAAATCAACAACAGCTGACCCTCGGGTAAAAGAACCCGCGTCCATGGGTCCATGATAGTGGATCTCATATACACAATTCGTGACTATAATTTTTAATTTCCATTAATGAAATAACCCACATACATAGATTGCTTAGTTTTTACCTAAAATGTAACAAACAGACTGACGATGATAGCATTATTCGTATCTCTCAGGTTTTGCAGACAAATTAATTTTTGCAATTTTATAATATTAAAAGTAAATTATTATAAATCATAAAATTTTGTAAATTAGTAGGATATTCGTTACGTGGTCGCAATGCACTTTGAACTTGTCGAAACTTGCAATGCAATGAATTTGCAATATTAGGTAACCCAGGAGTCTACCCAAACCTGAAAGACATGACCAGTGATCTGCGAGACAAGTTTCAGGGCCTCTATTCTAGAAACTGATCGAATGCACTAATGAAGTAAGTCACAAAATAAATTATTTGTTAATTGATAGTCATTTCAATGTTAAAGGTTGACTGAATGCAAATTGTATATAAATAAGCGCACCTAACGCACTGACCTTACATTTCATTATTACGAACAAGTTATTAAACAATTAGTAGCGTCAAAACCTTTTTAAATCATTTGTTTATAAGAAGGATGACACTCAAAATTATTGATTTCTCATTATGTCAATGTTAGGTTATTTAAATAAACTTAAGACATCTCACACACGGCTGTCTGATCTCAGCCTAGCCAGAGCCTGTACAAACACATAAACATACATTATTACTAAATACATACCTTCATATAGACACGGAACAAATTATCGTGCTCACCACACAATTATTTGTCCTGGCTGGGAATAAAATCCACGACTAGTTTAACAGACCCGTCAATTTAGTAGTGTTAGTAGATATCTGTCACACAAATCCTTTCACTTCAAAATTGTAAATTTTTTGGTGACAACCAAACATCACGCAAACGAGTGAGTAGGTAGTGGTGCGGTAGGTCAGTGCCGGTGGACGAGTTACCTCAGGAAAGTTCTGTTGCGTGAACTTGTCAGCGATGCGCAGCAGCTCGCGGCAGGAGTGCGTGTCGGCGAAGGCGCGGATGCCGAGGCAGTTGGAGCAGTCCAGCTGGCGCTTGAGGAACTCGCAGCACACGTCCTGGATCTCCTGCAGCTGCAGCAGGCACGCCGCCGGCAGCAGCGCCTGCACCACTCTCATCATTATATTTGTCATTTAACTATAGTCTAAGTTATGCAGTCTGACTACTATGCATATATTCTCTAGACAAAACAATTAAATGTAAGTATTTATTGAAGATAGTATTATGCGTTTGTATTCAGGTATGGAATGACAATAAATAACTTCGCCCAGAACACTTCATTGCTTGATAAAAGCCCTCAGTTGAGCCTGAAGCGGTAACGCATACTCGAATTACACACGTGAGTCGTCGAGTCGCTACAGTTTTAATTATTATTAAAAATACAGCCTAGAATTTGTTAATTTGATCTCACTTTCAATATTACAGTGTCCTACATTGATATTACGTACCTGAACATTGCTCTCCTCGACGACGATGTGTGCAGTGTAGCAGAACTCCACGAGCTGCTCCATGGCCTGCTCGTCCACGTCGCGGATGGTCACCTCGGTGGCGCGGGACTCCGCCAGCTCGCCCGTGAACATCGCGCGGAAGTATGGACTGCATGCTGATAATATAACTCTGGAATCATTGTAATATTATATTACTTTTTAGTAATGTAACATTTGAATATTTTTATACATTTAAACTTTTACTAAATATGGAACTGTCACACTGATCCATTATCTTCAATCACGGAAGGGTTGCAAATTAAACAAATATATTTTCATATGCACAGTAAAATTAAATTTTGATTAATGTATAAATTTTACCTATTGATGAATTCAATAGGTAAAATTTTTACACTTTATACGTTTCAATGTGTACGGGCTAATGTCCTGCGAGTGGTCCTTCGAGCCGGATCACTTATGCACGATCTACACTACTTCATAAATAATCACTAATCGATAATATGATTTATTGTTCCAGCTAATCGTTAAGTAATTACAAATAAAGTGATATAATATACAGGCTGTAAGTAGCACCGTACCGCATATTAAAATAGTGTATTAAGACGATCTGAGTCGAGAATCATTGGAATTTTCTGGCGGAAAATTAATATTCTTTTATAGTTTTAGTTTTTTTTTGGTTAAAAGTAATATAACAATGAGTAAACAGGACATTTAACCGAAAAAAAAATAATAAATACCCCATACCGCCAAAAACTTAACTGTAATCAATTAAACAACATTTATGCAATCAGCTGCTTCGACGGCGCCGAACGTTGAAGGTCATTCACCGTACCGCACAAAAAGAATACCGCGTACTTTGCGTAGCGCCAAATGAAACTAATGACTATAAATCCTTAATCTCGCATTTACGAAGTTTTTCGGGTGGCTCAAGCTTATACGCTGTATATGATTCTAAATGTTTTGCTATATTGCTATGAGCACCGCTAAATTAGTCCACACCCCACATCGTAAGTTAATTTGCTTACTGAGCGAAATGAACGGGTATTAGCCTGTACACAAAGAATAAAAAGCACAATTACCAAATTTAGTATCTGTATAAGACACTAGCTGCGCCCCGCGGTTTCACCCGCGTATCATCAGAGCATCTATACCAATCCAAGCTACAATTTGTCTTTTATATGAATTTTATTAAATTAAGTTCCCAAAATTATATAGGTACTCTTTTGATTATCCCCAAATGTTTTGTTTTGTAAAGAACATTAGAGCTACTTGAGGACTCGTACCTTTGCCTCACTCTATACAGTATTAAAGAATACACTAATATTTGTGACGTAAGTCAATTAAGTTTATATAAATACAAGATAACGCTGGATTAGCGCTCATAATAACAATATTTTTTAAAAGGACTAAGGTGACAAAGAACCCTTCTATCATTATGCTACGCTTACAACTTCGGGACTGTCACTCGCATGTTGGTGCAATGAAAGACGATAATTCTGCCCAGTATCACGCCTATCGAGCGCTGTCTTTCAGAAAGGATTCATGGAGTTTTGGAAACCTTAGCCCAGTAAGAGACGACACATAAGACGGCAAAGAAGAACTAACTTATTACCATTAGGCGGGTGGGCTTAGCTAAATAAAATAAATACTTAACTCTGCCTATATTAACATATACCTAATTAATAGGCAGTGAACTTGACGTCACAATCAAATACGATTTTGTTTTTATTTCTTGGTACGTGTTTTCGAACCCTCTAGAAATTAAAACGATTTTCCGTTATATAAATTATAATTTTACAGCGAGCGCATGACATTCTATTAGGGAAGGCCTAATACTTGCAAATCGGTAGTTTCGTTGATTAAAAAGATGCAAATATGTATGCAAGGGTTTTTACCTGTGAGCGAAGAGTTTTCTGTTGGCAACATTAAGCACGACGTCGCACAGCTCCCGGTGGCGGCGCAGCGCGGACAGTTCGCCGAGGATGGCGCGCGGGTGCTTCTCCGACGTGTGCGACAGGCGCGCCCCGCCGCCCGCGCCGCCGCCCCCGCCCCCGCCGCCGGGCGATCCTCCCTCGCCCATCCTGGAACAACACATACGAACTATACATTTACCTGAACGCTATTGTGATCTCATTAAGGTAAGTCGCACTTATTCATTATCTTTATAAGGTAGGTTAAAGTAAATTATAAAAGACTCCTCACGAAATTGACTGTAATATGTATAAGACTTCGAAAGACATGATATGACCAGTTTGTATGTCTGTAAGGTCAGATGGTGTACCTATGCTAGTGACCTCTTTAACATCAGGAACACAATTCGATAATTTCGATATGAAATTTTAATGGACATGTTGGAGTAGCGAATAAGGATTATGAAAGAGTGCATGGAAGAAGGGGTTTCGGCAATCGAAATAATGAGGGTGAGACAATACTGCAGTTTGCTTTGTTGTTTCATCTTGCGATTTTGAATACTTTGTTCCAGAAAAGTGATGAACATTTCATTACCTATGGAAGTGGTCACCACGTGATACAGATCGACTACTTGCTTATCAATAGAAGTAAGTTGCTCTGTGTGAAAAACCATAAGGTACTAAACCCTATCTGTTTGAATCGTCAAAACGAATCATAGGAGCCTAAACTCGAGGGGTTTTTAGTAGCAACTGAGGAATTCCTCTATCCATCTTCTGGCTCCATCATCAGATCCAAGATGCCAAATTACAGACCTGCCATCCGAACTTTATCTAATGAACTACACATATATCGATACAACAATTAGAAGTAGCTTAAAATTGAATTCCAAGATTTATTTATATAATTTAGTTACAAGTGAAGCTCCTAGAGTAAGCGCATAATAGTATTAGGAAGTAAACAAGTCGACTACATTCCCTAAACGCGTCATGATAAAGACGTGTTAATGCAATTGTACATATATAAACAAAGATACAATTTATTACAAGTAACGGCGTCGACTACATTATCACACATAAAATGCAGTTAACCTGATAATTTCCCTGTTCTTTATCATTTGGGTTCTGTGCAAAGTTTAGGGCGCGTTCCCATTGTATAGTAACGATAAATAGTCGTCCTATATAAAGCGTCTTGGATTGTAGATTTAAATGGAGTTGTTCACTTACATTACGGCACGGTTATCTGTCAACCACGACTTTTTACTGTATGGCGACCGACAGTCAACATAATGGGAACATGTAAATGACAGTGTCAAAAGATAAATAAAACGTCACGACTAGACTGGACGACTACCGTGAAGCAGTACTCCTAAATTGTCGTAACGATTCAATGGGAACAACCTAGATACAACAATCGTTCGACGCCACAGTGATGACAAACAGTCGTGAAAATGGGACTAGTTAGACACATCAGCCTTTCTACAGTAAAAAAAGAGTTACGATACAGTGGGAATGCGCCCTTATTTTTCTTTTTGTTCCCAATAACATTTTTTTTACCCTACTTTTATTACGTTACTCATTTGTAACCCTACATTTCATTAACCTCGTCTCAACTGCGTGGAATTGCTTTTCGTACGACAGCTTCTACGTTCGCGAATGTCGGTTTTTCAGCAGAGAGAAAATTTAAGTTACGAACAACATCTAAGCACGACTTATTTTAGAACGACTTCATTCTAGAATTAAGTCTATCAAACGCATTAAAAGTATTTTCATCTACGTGTCATACCGTTTAAGTAGGTAATGGTAATGTCAGTAATGTAAAGCGAAACATCGGCCTAGATATTGTAGTTATGGCGGAGAAAAATTCAGTAAGAGATATACCTTAAACGACTCTTACGACACCCAAGGGAACTCGTGGGGAGTGCCATCGTTAGCCGAGATCACCCTGCAACATATTTCATAGAAACCACATTAATTCTAGATAACGGATATCTCAGGCTTGGAAGAAAGAACTCGTCCAGTAGGTGATCAGATTAGATGGTGATTGGCGTATAGAGGTACATGTAATGGAGAGGAAATCGTTTATTAGAGCTGAATACAAGATCGAAAATATAGGCTTATGGAATTATAAGATCGAAAGTAGCATACTGTTTAAATAGTAGGAATCTTTGGTAAACACAAGGTACCAATAAGTCTATAACACTTGGTTAGACGTTAATGTTTCTTGCAGATAACATAATATTTTCGTGTGATAAGATAAAGGTAGTTCTGCGCAAAACATTTAGTACTTCAAAATAAAGGATAAATGTGTATCGAACTCTCTGTACTCATACCGTTAAGTTAAGTCATAAAACGCGCTGATATCAGGTTCTACCAGCTCCATTTGAAACTAATATATATACGTATTTAACTTATGTTAAGTGTTAACAATTGTGTACTACCTGAAGGTCAAACCAAAGCATCCAGAACACAAGTCCGGCGATTTATGTTGGAGTTTATTTATTAGAGTTTATTTTGTTCGAGAAGTCGAACTTCCCGGCAATGGCCAGTCCGAGCTACAAAATGCGACCCTGACCTACTCGAGCTATTATTTGCACTCCCTAATCCCTTGCCTTCCCTTCTTTCCTACCTTACCCTAACTTACAATATACTCCTAATTTTCCCAACTTTAATTACAAAGTGTCGCCGCCAACCAGACCCAATCTATAGTCGGCAAAACGTAGATGTTTAATACCTCTGCCTACTCCTCCGGGGATACAGGCGCCAGTGTATGTATTTTTATTAAGCCATCAAATCTACAGATTTCGGTTGACATTTGCAATGCATTGTATATTATGTTTCTTTTATTTGCAATTTTTTATTCACGAGGTATCATGGGGGAAGGGGGCGTTTTCAATTTCAGCGTTTGTGGAATTAGACTCATAAATATGCATACGAAGTTTGTTTTGAAAACGCTTTAAAGCTGTACGGTATGGTTGCTGCATCACTAACTCCCTCTATTACCGCGGCTATAAGGTAACTTTATTTACATAAATAGTTGTTAAATAATTAGTTTAAGGTACGATGAGGTACGACAGCCTAATCGTACCGTTAAAATAAAAGCCTTTTAATAAAGGAAAAAAAAGGTTTGTTTTGAGTGTATTTTAATGAACCTAACTATCCAACAAAAATTAAGTGTAGAAGACGTTTTTAACTAGACTGTTCTCGATTTGAAATCTCGATAAGAAATAGAGCTCATAAGGTAAGAGAAAAATGTACAATAAACTTAGAAAACCCAAGTGTAAGAAAATTATAAGAGTATAACTTTACCAACCACAAAATCTTAATTCCCTACTTTTAGTGTTGTGTACTTCCTAACAGCATTACGAATGCTCATCCTAAAAGGAATCTTGGACATCACCAATCAAATAATGAGTAGGATAATATAGACCTTACCGAGGATTTCTGTGATGGAGAACTTTTGACTTGAATTTAATTGAGACGGACCAGTTCACCATTAGCACCTGGTAAGGTAATAATCAGTTTGGGACCGTTTTTCGACGTGTAGAAAAGTAGAAAAAACGGCCATATAGTGCAGAATATTTTGTGGGTCATGTTGCATAGATATCATTCACTATCATCTCGTTATCATTCATTAGCTGAAAATATTATTCATTCTTTCAACTCTAAAGTGAATTGGGCCAAAACGTCACAATTGAACACATATATAATAAAATTAATGTAATACATTTGTATTCATTCAGTCCGCCGTCCGTGACCCAGATGCGCCACTATTTATGTCCGTCAAACCATGTATATACAGACTACTGTGTTGGATACCCTATTTATACACCTCAGATAAAGGGGGATTAAATTGATATAGATCAGGTTTTGTGTACTATAATAACTTTCTCTGTTTAGAAATACGTATCTCAATTTAGTCAGCAATATATTTTTTGGTAGTATGTAAAATTTAGACACGTTTATTTCTAAATTGTGTTGATACATTAAACAGTTCTGCACTTGATCTATTAAGAGTAAGATAATGTTATAGGTCATATGCTGTTCTAGGGTAAACAGAGCTGTAAAAGAATATATCTGCATATTGGAATAGCTTTAAAGAAACACTCTACTAGCAACTATAGTATGAAATAATTCAGTCCTCTTTATGAAGAAAAAAAAAAAGGTTTTCTGTTTCTGGGCCCAACTTCACATATGAATATAGTGTAATGTAATTGTAACTTGCTTTTTAACCCAAAAGTTGCATAAGTGTGATTAATCTTCTCGTGTAGCAATTGTTATTTCTGCTAATTGATCATAATTTCAAAAGTTAGGATATTGAGTACATACAGTATGTAAAGAACTGCACACAGTTCTTTACATACTGGCAGATAGCTGGTGTTATAAGGCCTAACTTAGGATACTTTTATTTTCAAAATCGAAATCAAAACCATTTATTTCAATTAAAAAAATAATAGGTATTTTTGAATTGTCAGGAGTAGGAGTCAGTCAAACTAAGTCAGTCGTGAAGCTAGTTGCCTGTTCCAATACGTAGATCCTATGGAGAAGAACAGGCAAGAAACTCCAAGGACACTCTTTTTCAAAATGTTTTTTACAAATTTCTGGTTCCATTAGGTTTTGGAATAAGAATCAAGGTTCTACATATACAAGCAAGCGAAGCCGCGCGGGAGCTGCTAGTTAAAACATAAACTACAATTATCATGAATCACCTTGCCATATTGTTAGAAGGGAAGAACATGAAATTTAGGATACTCAAGTTTATATACAGGTGTAAAAAAAACCATACCCAATCATTAAACAGTGTATTCAGACCTTGCTTAAAAGTGATGTCACAATGAGTTAACAGAACATTTTACAGGAAAAAATTTAATAAACACCGCATACGGCCAAAAACTGCAATGTAATCAATCAAACAACATATAAACATTTTATGCAATCAGCTGGTCCTGACGGCGCCGAACGTTTAAGATCATTCACCGTACCGAACAAAAAGAATACGTACACATATAGCGTGTACATTGCGTAGCGCCAAATGAAACTATTACTATAAATCCTTAATCTCGTATTTTTATGATGAACTGACCTTTGTATTGTGATAAATATAAACGGAAAGCGGTTATTGTAAGTTTTTCGGGTAGCTCAAACGTACGTGAAAACAGCTACATTAAGCTATATGTGTTCAGATTTTTTTGTATGTTGTCATATTCAAGTTATACTCGTCAATGAAACAAAACAAAACATTCAAAATTGAATGACTTACCATCTGGTTATGGTCTCTGTATATAAACATACTTTTTTTCACACTTACATTATATATTTTAGATAGATATACATATATATAATATTTCTATATCTGCACTAAAGAGACATTGAACCGTTAATGTTGCAGATTAACCGTTGATGTTGCAGACAAATACTCGACCACCATGACCCACAGGGTCATCAAGTGTGATACAAAACACTTCCCTAGTAACCAATAGGTATGCAACAGCTATTTACGTAGGAAATAATTGGAGCTCATTCACATATTTACACAATCACCTTGTGTAATGTCAGTGGCTCACGGTAAAGGTGATGTAACACCGAGTGAGCAATTATAAATTATATAAAGCTTTTATTTTGGATGTATGTTGAATATGTTTTCATTTGGATTGTTATAGTTTAGTTTTTAAATGAGGTTTGAGTTGTTACTCTTCATTTACATTTATAAATTTTGAAAACAAATATTATTTCTCTGCAGTGAAAGCCTTATGAAATATAGTAATTATAAATATAGTATATAATATATATTATCAAACATATAAAACAGCTGTAGAAAGTGGCTAACATACTTAGAAACCTTTTTTTTGTTGATACAATATATGATTCACAGAAACCAAAGCAAAGCACACAAGTATTTGCACTAACCGATAACCGAGCCAGCGACCTTCGACATTTCAATCAAATTATTTCGAAAAAATATCTTTCAATGCAGTGAGAGCCTTGTCAAATACATAATTATGTATGTTCCTACCTTGGCAGAGGTTTAATTTTGCTTGCAAAGCCCCATCTCTGATGAAGTCAAAGTTGCTCTAAAAGTATCTGCCTGCCTGCCTATAGTATAGTTGACAAAATAGATTATGAGGATATATTGCAATCCTGTCATTCCTTTAAAACTTTTAAAGATGTCTTATATGTGTGCTTAATCAAGCAGCCTGTGTAGATAATTTGATATAGTTAAAGCAATGGCACGTCAAATGTATGTCGGAAAGGCAACCGGATGGCGAGTGGTAAGCTGGGCCTTGGAGTGGTCCATTGCCTTGAGTAATAATATTCAATTGAAAAGACTAAGACTGGGATTATTGGTATAGGGCTCTGTTTCCGCATTTAGACTCATAGGCGGTCCATTAAGACTGGGATACTATATACTAAAAACTTTTATTCAAGAGAGCCTCTCCTAAGAGTTACAAATACCTTCAACTGAGGTTGAATTAGTTCACAAAATTACTAGGATTCAAAATCATTGTGGCAAAAAGTAGCCATAGGGGTTAGTGGATTTTCTAAAAGTCTAACTATTTTGGAAATCAAATCATGGTACAAAATGGTTATTGCTCTGCCACAATATAAGCAGTTTGATTAACTATATATTTTTGTAGTTAGAAGACTTGAGTGGTATATATAATCTCCAAGTTTTGTAGTAATAACTACAAAAAAACTAACACAAATAATTACAAATTTGAGCAAATATATTACTCCTGGATATTATGGCAATACATCTTCATTACTATAAAGTGTTATGACAAGATTTGGCAGGTAGAATAGCAATGGGTCTAAAAAATTTTGATTATTTTAGTGTTATGGAACACAACCTTAATTACTGTCCAGTGGTATTTGTAAGAACAGCTGTTGAATCAACACTCATTCCATAATTATGGCAGGTACACCAACTATTGGTCTCGGAGTTATGTATACATGTTTAAGTAAAACTGACAAACTTTATACAGATTATACACACAATACTTAAGTGTTTCAAAACATATCTTTCAATTCTTAGTAAACCATGAATTAAAGTCAGTATATTTTCTCAACAAGGTTCAATGTTTACATAATATAATAAAATAATGTGATAAAAATTTGGCATACCTCCATAATTGTAGAATTTAAACATCATATGGAAACGTTTCAAATAGAACATCTTTTTGATATGGAAGACCTAATGTAAATTGATGTTACTAGGCTGTATAAACATTCTGCTGTTACCAGTGCCATATTTACAACACAAAACAACTCACAGACCAAACTATGACCTCATATTTCCAATGCTATAATAACCTTAATTAAAACTGTGTGTATTACCAAAACTATTTAAAGTATGTGGAAAAAGTATTGGTGCCAAAATTGCCCAATGATAGCAAGAAAGTTCACTCACCTCTTGTGCCCTCGTGAATTACCCAGCTGCAACCGCAGCGGGGGCGAAGCCCAACCCCACACGGAGTCAATCTGCAACCAACCGAATACACCATCCAGCGATACCATGAAATAAGCCCACTTCACACAAAAAAAAAACAATCCTGTTTGCCAATACTAACTAATTTATGCAATGTATGCCCTTAGTCTAGCTCAGCACTCACCTTTGACGATTGCTTTTAGACCCCACAAAGAAACCCGTCCTCAAAGGAGTATTTAAAACTAAATTATCTCCTTGAGGAAATTAAAATAGTTAACGGCACATTGATTTTACGATTTAACAAGTTTTTATGTTTACTAATGTTCCAGCATAGGTATCGTACTTTTGTCTACTAGTCAATTTTTAGAAGGTCTGATCAAAATATCTAACAAGGCAAGAAATAGCCTAGACTCGGAGACTTATTATTTAAAAGTACAAAATGTTGTATTCTGTAAATGCACGTAGTAAAAAGAAAAATATATATCACATTTTCTAGTTAGATAACTAAAGCGACAGTTCTTTTTTATAAAAAGATTTGTTTCAAAAGGAGTTCTAATTTAACTTTTTTATGTTTCTTGGGTAGTTTAGTGGAGGTTTTGAATGTATTTTTTAATAATGTCAAGTTCTTGTTGCCACATTAAAATATTTTTTTTTCTTTCTATTGATATATTATCACATAAAATTTTTGAAAAAATATTACTTTAACTTTTCATGACGATGACTTAGAAATAAGGAAAACGTTTGAAATTAATAAATTTAAAAAGCATTTCTCCGAGTCCGTCAGAAACATAATCAAATAAAGTCTCAGAAGGTCTTATCAGAGCTGCAGAGTTTTCAGGAACAGAATTATTCTTCCTTAGTCAATGCAGCAATGGAATGGAAGTTATGATGTGTTGAGGAGTGCTGCCAACTTAGCATTTTATGGCTAGATTTAGCATTCAGTCAAGTAATGTAGTTATTCTGACATATATTTATTAGACATATGACATATAAGTTCATTCTGACATATTTTTGAAGTGAAAACTTGTTTAGGTACGTTTGTACAATTTTGCTATGGGGAAAAAAGCACTGAACTCGTGACCATCACGCTGATAATACATATATAGATCCACTATTAAGCGCATAACTGAACATTGAGTTCTGTCAGCTCCTTATTAATTAATGTTACCAACCTGCTAATGTGACGTTTTAAATTCGTAGTTTCGTTTAAGTTTTCACTTCTATCGGCAGTCCCATGATTTTTTTGTTTATGGACGAGTAGATGGGTCACCTGATGGTTAGTGACTACCGCCGCCCTTGTGCACCCGCAACCTAAGAAGGGAGGAAGGAGGAGAAGGGGGGAAGAGATAGAAAAACCATTCAGTGATATGCAAGAAGCTAACTTGTGATTATATAATATAGAACAAAATGCACCAATATTGTCAAATGTAACATTTGCATCCACATCTTCTATGTCACGGGTACGTCTATCCAAAAAGATACAAAAGAATCATCAAATAATTTATTAGTGCCATGATATGACTGATTTTTATATTTAGATTTATAGTAAATATTAGTATTGTTTTTAATTTATGTACTTACTCTATCACAAGGCAACGAATAATTTATTAACAATATGTTGAATATTTTATACATTTCAAAAATATAAAGCATTACCATAAAGCAGTTTAACAAATCTTTTTAACGAATAAATAAAACATTGCAATTTTTTATTTTAACCAAAAAGTACCCATTTAAATTTTGCTTCACATACTTTTATTTATTGAGTTTTATCACAATGATGCCGATTCTGTTACATCACTCTCTAAACTTAATTGACTAAATTTTCTTCATTTAAGATGTAAACGAAACAAGGTCTTGTTTCAAATTTAAACAAGTAGGTAACATATGTCACTATCGAAATAACCAATTTATTTGTCTACGTAGCTAGAGCCGCCATCCATTGAATGCCATCTATTTTGCTTTGTGTTCTTAGTATAGTAAGCGTCTTCGTAGGTGCCGATTAACAAAACGCCATCTCGGTTTGTTTTGAACAAGTCTTTATACGGCATTTGAATAATTGGGGAGTATCGCTACGTGGTAATTATACGGCATTTGAATAAATGGGGACTCTCACTGCGTGAAAATAAAGTTGAGTATACGTTGACAGGTTTTTGTGAATTTTAGGGGCGCGGAGAAATATATGACAGTAACAAATAGACCTTGTAACGAAGAAGAGAAGGTTGAAGTCAGGTTATATTATATAAACCAATATCGATCTTACTGACCAGCTTATCTGCTTCTGCTGAATCTTTAATACTAATATTAGAATCAAACTCTGCCCTAAATCTTACTTAACTACTTATAATTAGGTAGTAGCATAAATGGTTTAGTATTTTTCGTAAAGTTTGTTATATTTTTGGCATTTTATATTACACTTAAATTTGGTATTAAATATTTTTTTTGAGCTGGCAACACTGATTGATAGTATGTGTTGTCATAAACTAAAATATATTGTGTTGTGTTGATGTTGATGTTCTCAGTTCTCAACGATTCGTAGAAACTTGTCACCGAAAATACATTGCTAATAATCATATAAACATTAAGCATGTCGTTAAGTCTTCTTTTGGAGAAATACGATGTGTCGACTGATGAAGGACTGCAAAAAGCTCTTAACGAGATCGAAAAGGAAGAGGTTTGTACTAAGTTTTTGTGTTGTGATGACGAAAGCAACAATAATGATTCATTAATATTTAACTTTATTAGACGGAGGTGGACGAGGCTCTCTCTGGGGTGCTATCCCGTGCCTGTTTTCTAGAGAGTCGTCTCCATACCGCCAGTCAGGCTTATACAAACCTAACGGAAATAAAGATAGATGCACAACTTGCGGCTGACTTGGTAGACAAGACAGCTAACCTGGCTCGGGATGTAAGCGCAAAAGTCCGACAACTCGACCTAGCTAGGGTAAGTAATGTATTTTTTCCTTCATCGGACTACTAGACACAGACAGATTTCATGCTTTCATTGTGAAAACACCAACAAGTTGAACTTGACAGCTCTTTTTTGGTTCGAGTCGCTAATGGCTGGAATTTAATGCCTGCATCTTTTTTTTCAGACAATAATAATCCTGGAGAATTCAAAAGTGGACAATTTTATTTTTATTTTTGTAGGCATTGTTAAGTTTTACCTTTGATCTATATAAGATTTTGTTTGTATTGCAGTCGCGTGTGGCAGAATGTCAACGACGGGTTCATGATTTGATAGATCTACAACTGTGCAGCGCTGGTGTGGAAGCTGCTATCAAAGCACATGATTATGAAACGGGTAAGTTGTTGCTGATAGTATGTATTTTATTAATTCTTAAATGAAGTAAGGCACCAATGAGTGGTAGTGACTTAACATCCTTTATTCTTTGCATTCTATAAACACTTATATTATTGTTTGATACAATAGGGAATATGCATGTATTTTTTTTTATCTTTTATAGACTCGTTCCATTATTCTCCCCTTACAAAAAATATAAATAACCTTGGCAATGTTCAAATTAATTTTTAAAATAACATTGAAAACATCGATAAAATATGATCTGTTTGAATGCCGCCATATTTCGCGGGCCTTGGATGACATCACGTTCCACGCTTAGTGTTTGTTTCATACACTTACTTGAAGTGTTACAGTAATTTTATACAGATTTCCAGTTGTAATTACTACTTATTGTAATTAATAGACGATGGATAAAGTTTAAAAACCATTTTATAGGTATTGCCTTACACTTAGGGACCTAAGTGTAAAAACACTATAAGAAGTACACCCAATACAGTATTTTTTCCTGTACATAATAATAATGTAAACTACGAAAACAATGGTGTATATTAATGAGAACAGATGAAGTATCTTCAATATCGTGTTTATATTGTTGTGAAGATCACTTTAATGTAAGCATATTACAATTTAATTGCTAGTATAGTGTGAATTAGTCAGCAGTAATTTATGTTTGTTTTAAATATCAAGCAGAAGGCAACTTGCTTGTCTACTTAAACTAGGTAACAAAAGTCCAATAAAACTTCATGAATATAACTAACTATACATATCTTACCTATCCTTTAGATTAAAATATAACAAGTATTATAATATTTACCTTGCGGCTTTCACTCCTTTAACCTCAGCGGACGTAAAATCTGGATTTGATGCATAATGTATAGTCATCATGAATGCACCTCCTTTCGGTAGATTGTCCGATTGTGCTTTGACAAAACTACATTCAGTCATTGTCCTAGATGATTTCTAATATCACTAGAATGCTTAAAGTGCACTAGCTAAGAGCGAAAACCACAGGGACACCTATCTTTCTCCGTAACACTACGAATATAGGCACCGATAAATGACAGAATGTGGAATGTCACGTCATGTTTTGTCTCTACCAATGGTGAAGCGTTTTGCAAAGATAAATTTCGCTTTTATTTTGCATATTTTAATTAATATATTTTGCAATTAAACACGAATTAAATAAGAAAATAATTGTTTAGGCATAATAGCTGGACAATGAAGATTCAAGGGAAAATTAATCAAGTAAATTTAAAGAACATGCATATTCCCTATTATACTTTTTTATTCTGTTTTAATCAAAATGTTCGAAAATCTGAAACTATGGTATTCAATTGATTATCGAATGTTAATTTTGTTGTTTTTTTTTCTACTAGACATAACTATACATGGTCTAAAATATTAGTATAGTATATTAGTATAGTCTAAACAATTTATGACTTTTAGAAGTAAGTCAAGCTCCTTTTAGGAGTGTGCATTATTTTGTTTATACTTTCTTTTTATTTATTCAATCCAAACCAACAATTTCAATTTATTTTTCTACTACATTATTAATTTTTAAAATACCACCACCCTAACTCTCCGAAGAATCCCAGTAACAAACGCAAAGATAAATGCTAATTTTTTTTTATAATCAGTGTGTCACATTGCTTGCATTGCCAAGTAATGACAGTAACCATCAACTCATACCATCAGTTTGAGTTCAAACCCCAGTTACACAACTTCAATTTTTACAAGGTCATGTGTTTTTTAATAGATAAGATAAATAGGAATAATTCTGTGCTGCTCGAGATGCGAATGCTCTAGAACAGAATTATAGAGAGAAGTATTTATTTAACTAATTAGAACATGGAAGACTTACTTACAGCTAAGTGATAAATATGATACAAATTTCAATAGTCACCTTAAAGCCAATTACAAATCTTCGTGTATAGAGCTATATTGACAATTTGATGTACAATTAAAAAAAAAAACAGTATAAAATTTTAACATTAAATTAACTGAAACATGATCTCACCAAGTCATTTGCGTTATATGTGCATTCTAGATTTTAAGTACTATTAAAAAAAAAAGCGAATGACATAAGCACATAGCCGAAGGCACATTAATATTAATAATAAAAATAATAATTTATTAATACATTATAGTAGTGCAGTGCATACATACATATTATCACAACAATATATTACTTAGAAACTAATGCAGTCGGGCTTTGGCACCCGTAGTAAGATTTAACTTGTGTCACGGGTACCAGTTCCTCTCTCAGTGATGATTTATGATAAGACGTGTATGTACGTGTGCGCGTAAGTGTATGTGTGTGTGTGTGTGTGAGTGAGTGTGTGGGTGTGAGTGTGTGTGGGTATGAGTAAGTGTATGTATACTGCTTGCATGCATCTTTTCAGTATGGCCATTATAGCACACAACCGCAGTGTTATAGAACAGTGAGTCTGATCAATGCCTCTGTTTCATCGTAATCCTGTTCAAGTAGCCAGTTCACTACTTTGGTTTTACATTCTCTTTTAGTAAGGTGATGAAGATTCATCACCTTACTATACTCCGTAAACACAACACTCTTCAATATGATCCAGAAAGCCAACACACACGAAGATCTTATAAAGTCTGTGATACTGTCACTTTCAGAAGTGCCCTCGCCAAGAGACACTTTCGTGTCATTGCAGGTCATCTATATAACACCTTAAACAAACATTGCCAACACATTGCAATTGCATTGAAAGTGACAGTATCACAGACTTTATAAGATCTTCGTGTGTGTTGGCTTTCTGGATCATATTGAAGAGTGTTGTGTTTACGGAGTATTGTTTGGAGCACATACATTTTACGAACTGTAAGAACCTTGCATTCAGAATATAACAGAGTGTCGGGATATCTAAAGGGTTTGCACATCATGACCTTCAAGACCGCTCTCTGGGCCCGTTCAAGCTGTAGTAAAACCGTCTTGGCAGCACCCCCCCAAACGGATATACAATAAGCTACGATGGACTACTATGTGCAGAGGAATTAGGCAGAGTGACACTGTCTCTATCCTTTTTTGAAGATGGGGTGTACGATTGCCTTTTTAAATGCTGCTGGAAAGATACCGCTTTCAAGGGCAATATTGCAGATATGAGTTATAGGGGGGACTAAATAGTGAAGCACACTTGAATTAAATTAGGAGGAATGCCGTCCAGCCCGCTGCTGAGTCCCTACGGAGACCATGAATTATGCTATTTACTTCACATTCATCCGTTGCTAATAGTACTAAAGAGTTAGCAGGCCCAGAATCGTAAGAAGAAATAGTTGTGATATGAGGATTGGTGCTATGTTTTTGAGCTAGATCGTGGCCTATATTCGCGAAGAAGTTGTTTACCATGTTGACTGATATATCCGGGTCCGGTTCAAGTTTAAGCAGCTCAGTTGAGGGGTTATTCTTAGTGTCATTGTTAATTATATTTTTTACTACCTTCCAAATTGCTTTAGTGTTGGATTTAGCTTAAAAATTCATTTTTTTCGTAAGCATGCTTAAGATTTTTCAATAATTTATTGCAGAAATTACGATATCTAAGATAAGTCACTTAAGTATTATTCACAGTGTCTGTCTTTAGTTTGCGTCCTATGTGGTCCCTATTACGAATGCAGCGAAGCAGTCCTGGTGTTATCCAGGGCTTTAGGATTCTATTCTTAGAGCGAACATGTACAAAACTGGTGTGTTGTTCAATAATAGTACTAATGATAGTAACCAAATGGTCTGCAGCAAGATTTGCATCCCAAATATGCATAACGGGACCAAAGTCAGTGTGAGCAATACACGATGATACTTGTTTGAAGTCTACCCTTGTGGCTATTGATTTGGATCTATTAGGAGTTTGTACATTTTTAATGCTGAACAGAATGGGAGCATGGTCAGTAATGAAGGTGTCGAGAATTAATGTCACATAGCTTTTGTTTGACTTAAACAAGATATGATCAAGGCAGTTATTATTTCGCGTAGGCAGAACGTGAGTTGGGAGAAAGCCGTGTAGTGCTGTAAGGTTCAGATATTCGTGGGCATTTTGAGTCAAGTTTATTGGTACAATATTTATATTCATATCTCCAACTATCACAACATTTTTAAAGCCGGAGACAGAGGTGAGAAAAGTGTTGAGACTATCGAAAAAGTTATCCAGCTGTCGGCAAGATGGTGAGCGATAGATTGAGATTATTGCTGTTTCGTATTGAGGCAGTTTAGTAAGAAGACAGTTCGAGTCATTTATGTGTGGTTCCTCCACAATATTGTCTTGTTTACATAATAAGTTTACATTATAGGTCTGATATTTATTGCACAAGTGTATAATTGTATGTCCAAGGTGGCAACACCACCTGCATTCTATCCTGGTTTGTGATTAATACTTTTGTAAATTAAAAACAGTGGATAGTGGTAGTTAGTGCCTTGTTATGATGTGATTAATTTCACATTCTCCATAGTGTTCTTCTTCACCCTCACCACTAGACCAATGTGGTGAACCCTAACCCAACCACTCTCATATCGAGAGGAGCCTCTGCCCGGTAGAGTTTTTTGCTGCCATTCACTATTATTAATATTACAGGTGCTGCTCATGTTTCTCGGTTCTTGGGTATGGACCCAGGATCAGTGGCTGCAGCAAGAGCACGTGGAGCTCCCGACCCGCGTGATGCGATGACTCGCGCCGCGAACACGCTCCGGGAACATTTAGTTCGCAAGTATGAATTTCATTTATTTAAGTAGTGATCGCCTGGTTGTCGAATTTAGACCATGGTTTATTTGATTGGCAAGTATAACTTGAACTGGCATTGTATAGACTTATTTGCCAAGACAGGTCAACACACATACTGGACGTATGTAATTTAATGGAGCCGTTTTTACGTAATTCTTAAATTTGTAAGACATACTGATAAAAATTTTAGCTTTCACTTTACATTTACACTTCTACTATAAACTTTTAGCATTCCAAATTTCACATTCCTCTATTTTTTTGGGATAGCTTATTGCTATTCCAGACTATAATCTATTTCTTTGCCATATTTCTTCCGTACATATTATATCGTAAGAAAGATCCACCCATCTGAAAATATATGCCAAAATGTAAAAAACGGGACACGCGAGTCTGAAACTTATAAGGAGATATTACGCATATCTCTAGAATTAATTCTCGAAGATTGTTGCTCGTTTCTTTCGAAAGACAAACTTCGCAGTTCTAAAAATAATCTCCCATACATCGATTTACGACAAAGTAAATTTTTCAAGAAAGAAAAAAACAAAAAAGTGATATAATAACAAATTAACGACTTTTGGCTTTTTTCCTAGCACAAGGCTGGGAGACCTTGGTTCGTACATTGGAAGTATAGGTTTTGATTTATCTGTGAAATGTTTAAATTTGTTAAAATCTAAGACTTAAATGACCGTATCTTTTGATTGTGTTGACTTAGAAGCTTGTTTTTTTTTACAGCTTCAAGGGACTGCAAACACAAGTACTTGATGTTAATTTCTACTTTATGCTTTCAAGGGTTCTGGAAGAAAAGAGTCTTGACAGACAGACCGATAGAGACACAGACGGTCAACAAAGTGATCCTATAAGGGCTCCTCTTTTCCTTTTGGAAAACTGAACCCTAAAAATTAGAATAAAAAAATATAGTATAGGGTATAGGCTTTTAATACTTTATTTTGTCTTCATCTCTTTTCTTGTGAGCCTTATGTCAAATTTATATAAAGTTAAACAAGGATATTAGAAGAAAACCAACCAAGAGAATAAGCAGGATTTAGGAGTGGCTTCTCAACTTTGGATCACATTCATGTTGTCAAACAACTTTTTGAAAAAAGTAAGGAATACAATGAGACCTTCTTTTGCTGCTTTGTTGATTATTCGAAAGCCTTCGATTCACTTCATCACGAGAGCATTTGTGACAAACACTTAAGAATTAAAGAGTTGATATAAAGTACATTAGAATATTGAAAAACGTCTATCAGAAAAGTACAGAGAAAATTAAGTTAGAGAAGAAAAGAGATGAAATTAGGATAGAAAGAGGAGTACGCCAGGGTAACCCCGTATGTCCAAAACTCTTTACAGCAGTGTTGGAAGAGGTATTCAGGCAGCTTAACTGGGAGAAGTATGGAATAGAGATCAATGGTGAAAACCTATCGCACCTCAAATTCGCGGACGACTTAATAATAATCTCTACTTCGAAAGAAAACTTACAAATAACGATTGAAGAACTTAATAGAGAAAGTCGCAAGATGGGGTTAGTTATGAACCCAGAGAAAACTAAGGTTATGACAAACGAGAACAAGAATCACCCATCTTCATCAATAACAATATAATAGAATATAGTAATGAATATACATATCTGGGGCAAATAAAGCACTTGTGACTCTTGAGTTACAGGTGCCCATGGGCGGCGGTAGTCATTTACCATTGGGTGACCCGTCTGCTCGTTTGCCCGGATACGTTAAAAAAAGCAACTAAAGAGATAGAAAGACGCATAGCGCATGCATGGAAAATATACTAAAGCCTGAAGGAGATACAAAAACACAAAAATGAGTATGGCTGTCAAACGAAAACTCTTTAACACCTGTATCTTGCCAGTCCTTACTGCTGCAAAACATGGGCCCTTACCAAAGCTCACACCAAAAAATTAGGACACATAGAGGAACAAACAATGGAGCAAGAAGATCGTTCATTGGTTCGAATCGGAAAACCAGGCAGACCGTCCAAATGCTGGGCCGATGAGATCAAGGCAATGGCAGGCAGTCTGTGGACTAGAATAGCTGAAAACAGGACTATGTGGAAACAGGTTCTATTGGGAGAGGGCTTTGCCAAAGGGCAAACAGATACAGTGTTGAAATATTATAATAAGTAAAAAAAATATGTAAGATTTCATATCTGATTAAAGGCTATCATTACATTATTGTTTTTAAACTTTCGCGACTTTGATACATATTAGATGTGTAATTCGGGACTTAATCGCGGAGGTGTTGTACCTTTTAAATATTATCGCGATTAAGTCACGAATTACACATCTAATATGTCTCATTATATTTTTAACCGACGAAAAAAAGGAGGTTCTCAATTCGACCGTATAATATTTTTTTTTTTTTTTTTTAATAAATGCTTACTTCATATATATTAGAAAATATGTAAATTGAGAAGTTAATCGCGATAATGACAAGGTACAAATTGCACCAATTGATCTTGGTCACGAGTGGACACTCGTATTGTACCTAATAAATATTAACAATTTCAAAACAATTACTTAAAAATAAATACTTTGTGTTAAATGGTCAAGGTTTTAAAAGCTTCCTTAAACTTAGATATGAATATGAACCGTAACATAGAAGTAACTAACAATTCTAAGCCCGGTTTTAATGAAATATAATTACTCTAAAGGTTCGAAGAAGCATCTCGCAAGGAGGATGAAGTTAATACAGACAGACTGTTCAAGTTGTTCCCAAAGATCGGACGAGCTGAAGAAGGCGTTGACTTACTTGCCAAGTTTCTTACCACACAAGTTAGTACTATTTTTATTTTATGATTACGGGTCACCTGATGGTAAATGACTACCACCTGCAACTCAACAGTCAGAAGTGCGTTGCCGCCCTTTAAGGTGAGAGTAGGGGGAGAGGGAAGGTTTAGGGCCTCCGGTAATCTCACGCACGCGGCGAAAAGCAATGCAAGCATTGTTTCTCATTTGACTCTCCCACGAATATAATAATATCTTTACACAAAATAACTATTAGTTATCGCGTGCGCGTTTTCCATCCCTCGGAAACAGTATTTTTTTTTCTGGATGAAGCCACCCTATGTCATTTGATCGATGATAAGTTGAGTAGTTTTAAAGGGGAACAAACAAGCAAATAAACAAACTCAAATTCGGTTTTATAAGTAAGGACGAAGTCTCGTAATACCTAAAGGCCGCCCTGTTCTATATTTTTATCTCAATTATCTTACGTCCCCACGACTTTGTTTCTTTTATATTTTTAATATCCTCTCTTCACTTCGAAGGTTTACTGGAAGAGAACTCAATAGGGAATATGCATGTATTTTTTTTTTATCTTAAATTGACTTGTTCTATCATTCTACCCTAATAAAAAATATAAATAACCTTGGCAATGTTCAAATTAATTTTTAAATAACATTGAAAACATCGATAAAATTTGATTTGTTTGAACGCCGCCATATTTCGCGGGCCTTGGATGACGTCACGTTCCACGCTCAGTGTTTGTTTCATAAACTTACTTGAAGTGTTAGAATTTTATACCGATTTCCAGTTGTAATTACTATTTACTGTAATTAATAGACGATGGATAAAGTTAAAAAACCATTTTATAGGTATTGCCTTGTCCCTAAGTGTAAAAACAGTATAAGAAATACACCCAATACAGTATTTTTTCCTGTACTAAATAATAATGTAAAATACGAAAACAATGGTTTACATGGGTGTTTTCTCGTGGACCTACTTTTTTCTCGTGGTCCTACTAGTAGGATAAAAAAGTAGGTCCACGAGAAAACACCCGTTTACATTAATGAGAAGAGATGAAGTATCTTCAATATCGTGTTTATATTGTTGTGAAGATCACTTTAATGTAAGCATATTACAATTTAATTGCTAGTATAGTGTGAATTAGTCAGCAGTCTCCGTAACACTACGAATATAGGCGCCGATAAATGACAGAACGTGGAATGTCACGTCATGTTTTGTTTCAACCAATGGTGAAGGTTTTGCAAAGTTGAATTTCGCGCCCTTATTTTGCATATTTCAATTAATATTTTTTGCAATTAAACACGAACTAAATAAGAAAATAATTGTTTAGGCATAATATCTGGACAATAAAGATTCAAGGGAAAATTAATCAAGTGAATTTAAACAACATGCATATTCCCTATTGTGGGTTAAGCTCGCCTTTGTACATACCATATTTCTTATGTATAATATGTGATTGTTTTTGTGTACAATATAGAATAATAATAATATTTGAAATGCGAATGTTGAGATGGTGGAGCCAAGGTGAGAAGCGAATATATTAAAAGGGGCCTAAAAGTAGCGCCAGTGGATGAAAAATTGAAGAGTAATAGGTTGCAGGGTGGCAAAATGTTGTGAAAAGAGTTCAATAAAGAGGGCGACCAAAGAAAAGATGGATGAACTATGTAAAAGAAGAAAGGGAGAAGCGGTGAAATGACGAACGATAGAGTAGAATGGTAGAATTAAACATATTGAATCGACTCACATAAATTGGGTCAAGAGTAAGTAGATGATGACAGAATAATAATAAAAACGAAAAAAAAAACCTAGTCACTTAAAACACATAAACTTGCCAGCTTTAATACGTGAATGTCACCAAATGACAGTTGGCAAAATGTGTGTTTTATACGCCTCTGTGTACTCCTTCGTATGTCGTATGACATATAATGTACGCGTAGGTGGAGGCCGCGATCCGTCGCGCCTGCGTCGTGAGCGACGTGGGCTCGGAGGCGTGCGTGTTCGCCGACGCCGTGACGCGCGCCGTGGAGGCGGCCGGCGCCGGCGTCGAGCGCGCGCGCCTCGCTCACCTAGCGGCCGGTGCTTATGGACTACTCACTAACACCGTACGGATACTGCAACCCTCTGTGAGTATACGCAACTACTGTCACTGCATCGCGCAGTCAAAATTCTAGCGCTGATTAGTAATAATATGTAGGATGACCTTGTGGCCTTGTGATCGTGGGTTCGATTCCCGCTTACTACAAAAATAAAACATTAATCTGCTGTGTGATATTATTAGATATTGTTATAATTTACCCTAATTGTTTCTTGCCCAACAGGTATGCGCAGGAGTCCGTCGGGTGTATAACGAGCTTGTAGTAGCGAGACGGTTGGAGTCAGACCCTCAGCGCACTGCAATGTCACCCCTGAGTGTAGAACCTGTGCTGACAGAACTGGCACTTATCCATTCCAGGATTTGGTTATATTTTACGTTCCTTAGGAGAAAAACTGAAGTGAGTGTCTCCACCAAGTAATGTTACATTGTATATTCCAAGTAATGTTACATTGTATATTCCAAGTAATGTTACATTGTATATTCCAAGTAATGTAACATTGTATATTCCAAGTAATGTAACATTGTATATTCCAAGTAATGTAACATTGTATATTCCAAGTAATGTTACATTGTATATTCCAAGTAATGTTACATTGTATATATTTCCTTCCTTCCTTTCCTCCTTCAACTTTTAGAAAAGAGTTGATGATCTTTGAAAAGCGGAACTTTTTTTTTAATATAGGTATAGCTAAGAACACTTGCTCGAACACACAAGAATAAATCAAAATCGGTGGATCCGTTTGAGACCTAAAGTACCACAGACTGACACAGGTATAGATAGACATTGAATTTATAACACCCTCCATTTTCGAGGGGTTAAAAATATAGTTCCTGATATAAAAATAAGAACCTGGGAGACCTGGGTAACGCTTTTGTAAAATCGACATTTTTTTTGTTGTAAAATTGCGTTTTTACAGGAAATACAACTATGTAGTTGAACTTTAAAAGCAAAACTGTATCTGTATACAAAATTTCATCAAAATCGTTAGAGCCGTTTCTGAGATACCCGAAATATAAATACATACATACAAGAATTGTTTGTTTAAAATAATTGGAAAAAAAACCAGCCAAGTGCGAGTCGGACTCGCGCACCGAGGATTCCGTAAAATATTTTTATTATATGATGTAACTAAAAATTTACGGTTTTCGCATTTTTCCTTTATCTGTGCTATAAGACGTTGCTTCGTACCAAATTTCAAGATTCTGAGTTCACGGGAAGTACCCTGTAGGTTTTAATTCCCTTGCGAGTGGCAAAAATTTCCGGCATAAACGGCTGTATCTTTTGATTGCGTTGGCTTAGAAGTTTGATTTTTTCACAGCTATAAGGGACAGTAGACCTGAGTATTTGATATAAAGTTCAGCTTGATACATGCGTTCCTGAGAAAAAGAGTCTTGACAGACAGACGTTTGGAAGGACGGACAACAAAGTGATCCCATGAGGGTTCCGTTTTTTCCTTTCGAGGTACGGAACCCTAAAAAATAGATTGTTCTTTTGGAAATCATAATCTGAAAAAATCTGGTTTTAAAAGAGGTCGCCCAGCATTCAGTGTTGTAATTTGTGACTAAAGTAGGGGTTTGTGACGATAATTCACATTCACATGATTTTTTATATTCGATAAATGGTCTATTAAGTTGTAATTTGTGCTTTATTTTTGATAGAAGCGTTTCTGTTCTTTATAACGTTTTATATTTTTTATAGCTGGATGCCTATCGTGTCAAAGAAGCAGAGAGGAAAATTTGTATGGATAAAATTGAGAAAATTATAGCTAACTGTGATTTGATGAGGACAGCGCAAGATATCCTGGGACATTATCTAACACTGGAGAGGTAATTGTCCATTAGACGATGTTCTATTATAACGTTTAATCTATTAAAAAGCTTTGAATATTGATGAAACTTTCAGATATTTCCTGGAGGAGAGCGTCAACAAAGCTTTAAAGATGGCAACACCGCAGGCCGGTGTGACCACTTCTAGTCTCGTGGACGATGTGTTTTTCATCGCTAGGAAGGTGATCAGGTGAGTTGTCAAGCTGACTGGAATGTTCTTTGTCAATCTGCGCCATAATTGTATTGTAATTTTTGTTGTGTTGACGCCATTATAGGGTAATAACCTACTTTACAAAAACTATTCAATTCTGCTCGATTGCCAATGTGCAATGTAAAAAAAAATATTTTGACGAAAGATACTACACAACAACTGTTACGTATATTTCATGCCAAAATACTATAGACATTAACAAAATGTGTGTCAGCTCCGACGCACGACTGGAGTTTCCAATTTACTGGAGTCTCTCTCTCCTCTCTCTCTCTCCCCTTTCTCTCTTTCTCTCTCCTCTCTCTCTCTTTCTCTCTCCTCTCTCTCTCCTCTCTCTCTCTCTCTCCCTCTCCCCTCTCTCTCTCTCTCTCTCTCTCCCTCTCTCTCTCTCTCTCCTTCTCTCTCCCTCTCTCTCTCCCCCCTCTCTCTCTCCCCTCTCTATCTCTCCCCTCTCTATCTCCCCTCTCTCTCTCTCTCTCTCTCTCTCTCTCCTCTCTCTCTATCTCTCTCCTCTCTCCCTCCCTCCCTCCCTCTATATATTCTGTATATATTTACACACATTTAAATAACATAAAGGTATACACATATATCTACTTACATGCGTCAAGAATAAGGAGTAAACTCCAATAAAGCATAAAAAGCACAACAAAGCGTTAAAGCGTTACGCTGCTCTTCGATCACTAATTTTTACTCTTAATATTATTTTCATACCGGGCGCCTTATATGCAAATCGATTCTTAAGGAGTAAATTCCAAAAATCTAGAAAAATTATATTATAGCGGAAATGAGTATTTAACATACCGGTCAATTTTCCAAACGTAAAATATTTTTTTTTCTTTTTCCCTTATTTTATAATTATTAATAATGTAATTAATATAAATTATGTAATTATTTTGCACACTGGCAACGGTTGAATATGGTGTTGTGCTTTTACTGTTTTAACTCTACCATCTGTGTTTGTACACCCATATTCTGCAAAAAAAATATATTTCATTTTATAAGTATGTTATCTCAAAAAAACGTTTTTTATCTAATATAACAACAAATTAATGATTTTCGGATTTTTTCCTTTTTTTGTGCTGTAGGTTTAGTTTAATCGGGAAGTACTACGAAATGTTGAAATATATGGCATAAACGATTGCTTCGATTTAGAAACTTGAGTTTTTTAACTTAACTTTTAACTATACAAAAAAAAATCAGTCGAATCGAGAAGCTCCTTCTTTTAGAAGTCTGTCAACGTCGCTAACAGTTCTCACAGTGCCGTCCCGCTAACCGATAACCTTATCAGAGTGAAGCGAGCGTGAGGTGTGCGCAGGCGCGCGATCTCGTCGGGCAGCGTGGACGGGGCTTGCGCGGTGCTCAACGATGTGAGCGGCGCGCTGGAGCAGCAGGCGGCGCGCGCGCTGCGGCGCCGGCTGCGCGCGCCGCCGCACGAGCCGCTGGCGCTGGCGCCGCCGCGGGACGCCGGCGCGCCGCCCGACGCCGCCGCCGACTTCGCGCACAGACTCAACCGGGACGTCGACGCGCAGAGGCTGTTATACCTGGTCAGCATATACAACTTGCACATGTACAGATACCGAAGCGTCCAGAAATATGTAGGGTACTAAACTTCCAAAATGGTCTACATTATTATAGACCAAATATATCTATGCAAGACACATGTTAAATATGAGTACGTGTGAATATTTTAAGAGCACAGTGAAGAGTGTTATTAAAAATAAGAGAAGTGTATTAAGAGTATTATTCTATACTATTATCCAGTTTACTTAAAAAACCCGATTACATAATATAAATAGGTGCAGATTAACTGTAACCTATAATGGTTTTAGCATTTTTGTAGCCCATGAATTATTTTTGTGCAGTACGGTGAATGACCCTAAACGTTCGGTTAAAAGTAAAACCAGCTGAATCCATAAACGTTTAAATGACGTTTGATTGATTACATTGCATATTTTGGCTGTATGTAGTATTTATTGTTTTTCTTGGTAGAATCTTCTGTATATTCATTATGATATCACTTTTAAGCAAAGAAATGCAGAAAATTCATTGACGATCCCATGATTTTCGACTCAAAATATTGATTTGAATCTATAATTTTTGTATTCGGCAGGCTGTCGCTTACATCCTGTATTTGTTAAGTATATTGTAATAACCTGGCCGGTCTCCGTGTACATGGCGCGTATGGCTACAGGCGCACATGAACGAGGCGGAGGCGGGCGCGGAGTGGGCGGAGCGGCTGGCGGCGGAGGCGTGCGCGGCGGCGGGTGCGCTGGCGCGCGGCGAGGCGGAGCGCGCCAAGCTGGAGTCGTGCGCCGCCGGCCTGGCCTCGGCCGCCGCCGCCTTCCGCGCCGCGCACGACCTGGCGCTGGCCGCGCTGGCGCAGGCCGCGCAGCCGCGCCTGGCCGCCTGGGCGCTCCGGCTCGTCGACCCGCACCCGCACGCAGGTGTTTACTTCTCTACTACACGAAAACGTGGCCACTTGTGTACTTACATTAATCCCACTAATATTATAAATGTGAAAGTTTGAATGGATGAATGGATGTTTGTTACTCTTTCACGCAAAAACCATCGAACCGTTTGATAATAAATCATATAAAACAATTGAAAAGTGATTGTTTTAAATGATCTTTTGACTTTGTAAATAAAATAATTATAATAATATAGTATACAATGACATGTTTAATAAATCCGTGAACAAAATAAGAAAAGATAAAATATAAAAATAAATATAGCAGAAATATAAAAACTACTTTATAAGCACAGATAAATAGTAAAATTATTAAAATTATCAATGATAACCATAGATAAGACAGCTTAAGTATACAATACATAAGACACTGTACTTTTTATAATTATCTTAAAGTACCCAAGACATTACATATTTTACTATAATTTTATATTTTTATTTCATAAGAAATCATCACATTATTGTTTTTAATGTGCCATCTAAAGCAATACAACATTACATAAATTCAAACACAAATAAAACAAAAAATATAAGAATTAGCTATTTATTGAGGCATAGGATATAGTTAACTCTTAGTTTTATTCTTATAAAAAGCTCTCTTCCTCCTCTCTCCTAATGAAAACTTTGCTGTGCCCAACAGGGTCCATAGTTAGTTCTATCTTTATATTTAACATCCTATCAATGTAATTATGGAATGCAATAAAGTAATGAGTAATGAGTAAAAAAACATTGAGACGAATCAGTCGACATTGCCTTTGTAAACCAAATATCTACATTTCAGAGATTCCCTACTAATTAAAAAAAGTATTAGGGTCGAGAAGAAAATTTAATTTATTTTTACCAAGTTTGTATTTCATGTTCATAAAGTTAATTCTAATATATTTAAATATTTTCAAATTAGGAGAGAATTAGCTCCTCAACAGTAATGATTTTGCAGATGAAATGGAAGATGACGCAGACGCCCTGCCGCAGGCGCTGGAGCAGTTCGCGGAGGCGGCGCGCGCGCAGGTGTCGGCGCGCTCCGTGGACGCGCTGCTGCTGGCCGCGCTCACCGAGATCGCTACCAGGGCTGAGGCCGCTATACTTCACAATAAATATGACAGGGTATGTCTATTTCATTATATTAACAAACAAACTTACAACCCATAGGAACCCATCTTATCAAAGTATGAAATTCTGAATCTGGTAGTGAAATGCTCACCTGCTCTTAGGAACATAGACCACTGATTGCAACGAGTTTGTTATAAAACAGTTTTTTTCGAATTCAACAAATGAATATATAATTCAATGTGATCGAATACAAGATGGAACATATTTAAATTATTTTTATTTTCTAATAAGTCGCATTTGATTGGGTACTTGTATCTCGTGCATTATACCTATTAATAAAAGTGTGCGCAAATTAGAGAATATAAATATAGGGTTCCAATGATATTGTCACAGTAGTTTAACTTGCGGCCGCCATCTATTGTCGTGTATAGGAAGGAATAAAGTGTTACGATTACCTAAATTGAGACGCACGCCCATCTTTTGACAATGAACGGAACTAATAGCCTATTTATAGAATGTCCCACAATGTACTAGAAAATTCCAAAGTGGTTTCGAGTTTTCGGAAAATGTTATGATCTTTTTATAAAATAAAGTTCGGAGTATAAAAGGGCTTTTCCATTGCGGTATTAACAGAGTTCTAGTTGAGCGATCAGCGATTAAACAAGTGAATAGTAGCGAAGATATAAGTGCGGAGTATAAGTGATAATTTAATAGTGAGAATTAATTATAATTGTATTATTTGTGAATTATTGAAATAAATTGTGTCTATTTTGGTAATAACCATTATGCAGAATTAAACAATATGTAGACTTCTTGATACAAAATATATATTTTATGTCGAGTGTTTCCCGGGGTGTTTATTTGGAATGGATATGAATTTTCATTATTATTTATGATTTAAGTGACATGATTTTTTGGGTGTGTGTGTTTAAATATGTACATGCGTTCAGGAGGGCGGGCTGGGCGTGGAGCGGCGCGCGCGGCGCTTGGCGAGCTGGGCGGGCGCGGCGGTGCCGGCGGCGCGCGAGCGCTGCGCGCGGCTCACGCAGGCGGCGGCGCTGCTGGCGCTGGAGCTGGCGCCGCACGCGCGCGACGCGCTGCTGCCCACGCCGCGCATCGCCGCGCCGCACGCCAAGGACATCCTGGCGCGCAGGTAATATCGGGCCCTCCCACTTCGCACCGCTCCCACTTCGCACTTTAGGTATGCGACTACGAGTACACGGTGGGCTCGAATAATCGTGCGAATTATTCAGTGGATTGCCACGCGCCGGTCACACGACAGTTCGATACTCATTCAAACGCCGCGTCGCAACGCGACGTCCGGAGTCGCTTAAGATATTACCGCACAAATATAATCGTTTTTTTTTAAGCGAAAACTTCTTTGGACACCTTGAGCGCTTTTGGTTTCGGGAAAAAGCACTGAACTTCACGCTCAGATGACATATAATATAACGGACGTGCACTCACTATTTCACTTCTAACGTACAGTCCTATGGCTGACAGTTTTTTTTTTTTATTTAAGTTTTATCTAGATAGATACTACTGAATAAATACCTAGCCTAAGTTTATTTCAAACGTCATTTGTTCACAAAAATAAATAAAAACCGCAAAAACACATAACTAATAATTAAATATTCAGATTAATTAAAGAAAAAAAAGCAACTGGTGAATATAACTATAGGTAATTAGCGCTGTACTTACCGACAGTTATATTCAGTTAACGTTATCTTTTTTTAAAGAATTTATTCATCTAAATATTGAATTACCAGTAAGTTATGTGCCTATTACTCTATTTTTGTGAATAAACAAACCTAGGCTAGGTACTAACTCGATAATCTAGATACGAAGTATGACGTGACACAGCACGTGAGTAAGCATCGAACTAACGTGCTCGCGGGCCGGCACAAAATAACTCATTGAATATTTAGCACGATTAGTCGAGCTCGCCGCGTACGTCATACCTAAAGGGCCGAGTCTCCTGGCCTGCCTAAGTTAACACGCACAGTATTCTAATATTGCTCCTATTTTTACATTTCTATTTTCATTTTTTTTTTCAGAACCGACTTCAAAATGGAAGATATCAAACGCTTAAAGCTATAGTATTTAATGTTACATCTCAAACGCCCTTGTTAGAGCTGTATACTGTTTTATTAATATACGTTTAAACAAACATAAATATTTATTAAAACAAATTGTGGTTTGATTTTTTGTCTCACATTTACAAAAAAAAAGATTCTCTTTCAACAGGACTGAATTGCTTGTCTATATTCGTTACGAACTGCAAATCAGTTTTACTATTCCAAATTCCAACCTAGCCTGACGCCTGAGAGAGATAGATACCCATTGAGAAAGACCCCCCCCCCCCCTCCCCGGGTATCCCCGAATTACACACGTGAGTAAATCCATATATTTTTAAAATGAATTTAACGTGAAAAATATTTTGATGGAATTAGAAAGGACTTTAGCTTGCCTTCTTGATCAAACCAAAGAGTATGAAAATGAAGAACGCTTCTTTAGTGGAAGATTAATAACATTAAATATGGTATTTTTTATCCTGTAGCCAGTATATAACTTATTTTATGACTTAGCCAACGTGTGAGGCCGGTGAAAGAGTTTTTATTGAAGCTGGACTTAGTTACACACCTCACCTCTTTACACCCACATAAATGATGAGAAAGTATTTCTAATTTAGTTACCTACTGAGAGACTTTACCAGTTTTCAAGAAATATTATTAATTGTAATATCATTCCATTTCCACGCATAATTTCCTTTTCGTTTGCCAAATACATTCGCATGTTTCTTACGAAAACGAATTCAAAAGCGAAGGTCAAAAAATATGCGAATATTCGTTACATCACTATCGCTTATCACTATTGTTATACCTAATGTACAAAAAATAGCAGATACAATATTATTAGTATCAAAAACCTACCTTGCTTTTAATTCAGCCATAATTGAAAAAGGAATATGAAATATAACATCATTATTTATTATTTCGTAAATAAATAAATAAATCATGTTACAATGAAACTTATGAATTATAGTTAACACTTTTATTTTTAGATATAATTTCCAAAATACTTTGAATAACAGTGTAACATCTAAGGCAATTACATAGAATTTTATAAAATAATAAGTACTTGAACGATAATAATGGTTTTGATATAAGCGAAACGGTAAAGGTACAAAAGTCTGATGCCGTTTTAATAAAACAATTTATAAAGTAAAAAAAAATATCCTCAAAGATTGTTTCACTAAATAAACAATTACCTATTTACTTTTTCTTATTTACTCTGTGTAGCGATTATATATACAAGATATAAAAATTAAGAATACATTTTCGTTAGCCTGCTAATTATCTTTGTGGAAACTATATAAATGCTGCCAAAATAAAGATGATGGCGAAAAAACCGTTCTTTGAGTACGTATCTAAAATCGTTATTTCAAATAATAACCGTTATTTCAAGTTCTAATGCTTAGTTTTGACAATGTTTTTAGAATCACGAGTTTTTATTTAATATGGCCGTCTAGGTATTGCCAAATGTACGTACGTACAAAATTGACACGACTATTATACCAAGTACAGGCTAATACTGAAATTTTAGCACTAGAAACAATATCTGTGTTGGTGGCCCTGTCGGAAAGATTATTTTATTTTTATTTTATTTTAAAACACTTCCTGCAGATACATTGCATGAGGCGGACTTAATGCCGTAGGCATTTTCTACCAGTCAACCTTTGGGTGATACAGAGATGCGTGTGGCAGGTGTAAAATTTAAATAAGTAGCATTGTAATTGATAAATGACATTTAGAAAAAAAAAAAAGGACGACATAGGAGAATATGATATAAAGCAATTGCAATGTGTTCAATTGAAATGTAAAGCAAATATTGTACTTAGGTATATGTCGGCGCACCAGCAACGGGGGAACGGATCGGAACAGGAACGGGGAAGGACAACGGCGCGAGGAGGGGTGCGATAGGACACTCCGCGCTACACATTCGCCCGCAACACTCGCTCGATCATTTTTAATTTGTAACGTTCAATCATATCAATACAATTTATACAGTCCACCATCTTTTATTTATATCTAATAAGGTCGTAGTAACCAAACAAACAGTATGCATTTCGTTAACTTTCGACACACAGGATTCTATTTGAAACTAAGACAGTTGCACTTATCTAGGCTGCTGCTAATTGCTGTAGAATATTCTAAAGTTGAAGCGTAACTGCCAGCATTGTAAAGTAGGTACATTTAAAATTTATCCCAAAGTTTTTACAAATATAAAAAAATACGTTAAATATTGAACACAAGAATAATACAAATATTAACACGACTTTGTTATTAGGCTTAATTAAGATATTGGAAATTCATTTATAAACCTTATTTACAGAATTAACTATAATAGAAGTGTATAGACACAATAATAACTACATCTCAAATACTTGAGCTTTCAAAACCAAGAACGGAATTTGAGTGTAAGTAAAATACTAAAGATATATTATGTATTAATGAGTCAGACAGGCATCTTACAGATATAAAAACATGATTTAATAGTTAAGTATTTAAAATATAACAAACACTGTAGCACTCATATATTAATATTTTAATAAATTAGACATCTTTGACGTAGAATACCAAAACCCGTTACATCAAGGTTAACAAATAACGATATAAAAATACCGATATGGCAGGACATCGTTCCGTTAACTTAAATATTATTAGGTTTCTTAGCACGAATAACGCAACAGATTACATAAAATGACTTGATTCAACTAAACTGTAGGCACTTAAGTTATAGCTTTTAAAAACATGTGCCATTTCATATTTTGTTTTAGTTGCGATTGCATTAAAAATGGTTGGTAAAATTAACAAATACAATTAGAAATATTTTGCTTTAAATCATCATAAAATTAATTAAATAATTGTGGATGTACTTCATAGAAAAAAAAAGACATATATGTGTATATATTTTTTTTTTCAAGAAGCCAAATAATCAACCTTCCTGTCAAAATTTATCAATCTATGGCCAGCGGCTATTGGGACCGCCTGGCTACAATCTCTATGCTTTGAGTACGTTCTAGGTATACTAATTACTAGCTGACCAGCGCAACTTCGCCTACGTTTGTAAATTTTCCACGTTTTTGCAACATTTTTCATTGATGCTCCGCTTCCATTAGTCGTAGCGTGGTGGTATATAGCCTATAGTCTTCCTCGATAAATGAGCTATTTAACACTAAAATAATTTTGTAAAATCGGACCAGTTTCGGAGCCTATTCAATGCAAACAAACAATCAAATCTTTTCTCTTTATAATATTAGTATAGATAATAAAGAAATGGACATAATATAGTCAATAACATAGAAGTTATACAGTTTTGAAAAAGAAGAAATGTGTTTAAGCGCCATCTATAAAATACGTCAAGCATTTTCAATAATTAAGTAGTACTCGCTGCCATTATATTTCACGTTAGACAATTTAAATAAAACAATAAACTTTGAATGTATCTAGTAAAATATAGAAAAAGAAAAAAAGCACTATTAAAAATGTAACGACATAATTAACGCAACAACAAAAATAGCGTGTTAATTATAGCGCTAAGGATCGCTATATTCCTTGGTTTCAAACGTATTGTATTAATCGCACCAGTGTAGTGTGTTTAAAAATAGAATGTGAAATACTTCGTTGTTAATTGTGGCAGAGATAAATAAATACATTACCTTAATATTACAATTAGTTATATTATGGCTAGAATCAACAATTTAAATCTAATCTCAATTTGTAGCAAACAAGGCACGTAAGTGTACAAGGCTCGTGAAAGTCACAACTACAGTGCAGTAGAAACAGTTTATTATCAAAAGTGTAAATCAACTATGAATGTCAGCATTCGCTAGTAATACTCATTATCAATACTGAACTTCATTTAAAAAACTTAGGTTGATACAAAAGATAAACAAAAATATAAAATTAAATATGCAAAAGATAAACTTGAAGTTACAAATGGTTCCCATTTTGTCCTTAGAATAATAGAATATAATATAGCCTCTTACATAGATTTTTATTCACTCGCTCACTCACATGAAAGTATCAACCATATATGTAGACAGAGGTAGCTCGCTGCTTTGTCATAATTTGAACATAGATACGTAAATTAAATCGATTGTTATTTTTAATCGAGACGTCACTAATTAACTGCTTTTCGAACTGTCAAAAAGAAAATATAGAATATACATATTATAAAAATATAGAATAGACATATTATAATTTCGCGATATTAACGGCCCCTCTATTGATGACGTATGCACATTTTTCATACAAGTACAATATCTAGGTACATCCACATCCGTACGTGTCTAAGCTACTATCATAGTTTAGTTTTACGAATATAGGCAAGCATTTAGGGGCGTTGTTGATTGATTTACCGATTCAGACCTGATATAATTAATTTAGAGAACTCTGTGTGAGATTAAGCGAGTGTGACCGCGGGTGGACGGGTTTCCCTCAAGCCGCCGTTGTGGACAGCTGTCCTTGTGCATGGACGTAGCCTAGTTGAAGAGTTAAAGTAGTACCCGCGTCGAGTATGGCACACATTCCGGTTTGCCATTCCGCCCCACCAAAAAGCCCAGTTGTGGTGACGGCCTATGGGATTAGTGCGTGCCCGAAAAAAAACTATAACGCACTGGGCAAAAATTACCAAGTAACTAGTAGTTACTAAAGTACATATCTAGCTAAGTTATAACTTAGTTAAAATACTGACATTCAAGAGTCGCTTAAAAAGTGCATCAAAAATTTGTCGGTGCCTATAATATGATATATAAAAATACAATTTGCGACAATTTGTCATGATTACATTCCATTCAGATCATGTATGTCATATTGAGCCGTAACACCCTGTAGGTACATTGATTCTTTGGTTATACCGTTGCATCCATGTTAGTTAAAATATAATGAGTCCCCGCTATGGCTCTCGACTTCTATACAAACGTAATATTATGTTACAGACTGTTTTTATCAAAGCAAAATCTCCTTTATATAGAAAATCGAGCGTATCGAGGGGTCTTTAATCTACAATACGCGCCAGCACACTAAAATATCAATAATTGATTTAAACTTCTAAGTATAGGTATATAAAAAAAACAGAATTGTAAAAATATCTAACAACACAAATGCAAAACATCGTTGATAAATATTGGAGATAGTGTGCCAGCAGTTGTAACGACCAAAAATTAATTATAAAGTAATATAAGTAGGTACAATATTTTTTCCGATTATTATTCTAAAATGTTACACTTATAAAACTAAAAGGATAGAGGAGGACCAGAAGAGTTGGTTGAGTCGCGAATGTCACACGTAGCGTACTTATAAGTTTATTTTTTGTTGCTTCTGCGTCTTGAAATGTTAAGAAATTACACATCAGATGCTTAAACTATACAACATTATTTAATTAAACCCAAAAGCTATAAATTTATTAACAATCAGTAACATAACCGATTGTATGTAAGGGAATATTTGTTCATTAATGAAATTTTAATATCATTCAACACGACAACGACATCTACAAGTTATATTGTTTCACAAAATGACATGAGCATTTTGTATTCCCGGACACAGAGTAGTGTTAACTTTGTAAATAACAAAATATTCTCAAAAGTCTGCTTACAATTTTGCTGAAATAAGTATCAAGAAATAAGTTGCTATTTGCTGACTGTACTATTAAACAATCGGAGAGCAAGAGTGACTCATTTCATCCTAATCACAATTAATGATAATGCCTTATCAGTTAAGATAACAACCAGAGCATTAACGTATGACAAACGCAACTCAACCGTTGCTTTACACACGCATGTAGAATACTTACATCGCAAACATTTAAAACCTTAAAATAACATATGTGCATTTAAAGTGCCAATGTCTTTTTAACCTTTTCTACAAATATTGTGGCGCTATTTCTATCTGGGACAATAATAGATGGCTTCGTTATATTCCACACATAATACTTTTCAATAGCACCTGATCACTTTTAATATACTTTTCTTCCTTTCAAATATCCCAGTTACTCTTGTACCTTCCTAGTACCCTTCCCTGGGAGGAGGCGATTCCACAGTGGAAGTCGTCTGCTTGGAGACAACACGGGACCCTTGGGCCAGCCCACCGCTGCGAACAGCCACCCATTTCAAATAGCAGTCGGCGGCGTAAGCGATTGTCGCTACAAAACCGAAGAACTACAAAAAAAAATGTCATATATACTTAATGCGGTAATCTATTACTTAAATTGATAATTTAGGCGCGAATACTAATAAATTATTTTTATTTAGGTCAGAAAAAATCAAGTAATTTGTATATTTTATTCGTGTATATAATATAATTGTATATGTAAGTTCAATAAAAAGATACAGAGGAATGTCTAAACAGAAGGAAAGCTCGCATTCCAGATTTTTTTTCCTATTAATTATATAATATATAAACACTTCTCCCAGACGGCCGTCTGGTCCCAACCTAGGCAGAGCCTGTACTATGGTAACCAGACTTCCGACAAACATACTTATATATTATAAATCAGTGATAAGTGGAGCAACTTACCGCAGCAGCCGAATAGGAATTATCGTGAACAGTCGTTGCCAATATCGACGCCAACAAGAAGAAAAAGGTCCATAAGGCGCAGAAACCAAACTCAATCCTCAGCCAAGGAATTTTATAGAACTTCTCCAGAATGTGAAATAGGTAGAATCCCAGGAGTATGCCAGTGAACCAGAAGGCAATCATGGATATCCAGTTAAAGAATTCACCTCGGGGCGCGGAACTCAAGCGCGACGTCAGTATGCAGATAAAACCGACTAAGCTGCAGAACTGAAAAATATGGGAATATATTAAATCACAAAACTGCTATCACCGCATCTCCTGGCTCCATCCTCACTTTATTGCAGAATCGTGTGTGTGAACGTTAAGAGTCAGTGACACATATATTCATCTATTTGCATGAATTTGTATATTAAAAATTATAGTTTCGTAAAACCAAAATAAAAAGCAAAATTAAAAGTTTTGAAAAACCCACGACGGTTACAATTTAATCGAAAAATGACAAAATAATTTAAAAACCCCCGACTTAACCAGATTTTTTTTTTATGGTATAGGGGGCAAACGAGCAGACGGGTCACCTGATGGTAAATGACTACCGCCGCCCATGGGCACCTGTAACTCAGAGTCACAAGTGCGTTGCCGCCCTTTAAGGTGGGAGTAGGAGAAGAGGGTGAGGGGGGAAGAGGGTGAGGGGGGAAGAGGGGAGAAGGGAAGGACGGGAAGAGGGAAGGGTTAGGGCGCGGCGAAATGCAATGCAAGCATTGCTTCACTACCGGTTTTCTGTGAGGCCGTAGTACCGAGCGGAGTCGAGCCGGCCCATACGTGCCGAAGCATGGCTCTCCCACGTAATAGCTAGATTGTATAAAGAAAGATAATAAACGTAAAAAGCTTTTTATAATAGAGTTGATCTTTTGCGAAGTCGGTCATATAAACAATGGACTATCAGTTTTCATATCACTTCCTTACGTCCCTATTTGTTTCTCGAAGATATACTTAGATGTGGCAATAATAAATAATATATTCAACTATCTATGAACTTAATAAACAGCCAAAGAATATCCGCCGGGGCTGCCATTAAATGAACTAAAGTTTTGCAGTTTTATAGTAATGTAAATATAATTATTGAAGATGTTTTACAACGACGTAATGTAACACAGGATATCTTAATTTTAGTTGAAATTTGAAATAGAGATACAAAGTTTTAATGAGAAGTATGTTAAAATTGTCTTCCAAGATTCATTTATTAAACGGTGTTAATAAAAAGGAATGACGTGTGTGGTCAGGTCAAGGATACAATAGAATTTATGTCTGGTTCGCCGCATAATTGCGGCACTTCCTCTACTCTTTATTCAATTAAAAAAACATTGCAAATGCAGGTACAGTGTTTAACGCATCACAGTGACGGTTGAAAGGGAGCGGCCGCTAATGGAAATGTGTAGGTACCCGACTTTTGAAAGAGGTGTGTGCGGTTGAAATTGTTTAGAAGACGATATAGCAGTAGTACCAACTATATTTAAATTTGTAAGATAACTGCGGACAGAAATTACTACTATGTCGTACTCCCTACATTTCATTTAAACACGTCTACAATCTCTTTTTGTTAAATTGTACTAGATTTGTACTTGCTGTGTTCGGGGTTTCTTATACCCATTACTGAAATAAAATATAGCCAATGTTATTTGTTGGTGAAAGATTTATTAAAATCATTTCAATAGTTTCAGAATAAATCGACAACAAACAAAGTAAATCCTAATTATAATATTAGTGTTTTTAAATTCGCTGTTCTAAAATGTATTGAATTTAAGTAGTAATTGATTTACACCATTGTTAATATCGCATGTCACGTCAGAATATTATGTTGATAAGTTCAATAACGTGACACAGAACAGTTTTTATAAGGTCACACTGTTTAAACGCCAAACATAACTTTTATGTTCCCTTATATTAACAATCGAAATTGATGGTAGATATTTAGACTATGTATAATTGTAAATTTTTGAGCCAATTACACTCAGTCTTTGCATGACATGACTTTTCAACCTTTTCTTATTCTCCATAGAAGTTTAAAAGGTTTTTCCATTAAGCATTTTCAATATTGGCAAATATCTGAACGTACGACATTAAGGAAATTTGTTGAGGCCTAGCTTGAACCCTAGGGCTCTGTAAGTATTTTAATGGGATATAAGCGATACCCATGCGAGCGGAGGAATAAGTTCCTACTGTCACTGAATAAGTTGTTAATATTAATGAAGTTTAAATAACGTTTTATATAACAGCTAACTTCAATTCTGAGCTGGTCAGAATTGAAGTTTAAATAGTGAATGTAAGGCATCATTAGGTATCGCTCTTGTCTAATAAGAGTGCGGTTTCGCCGCTTTGTCTAATCAAAAGGATAACAAGCCTTAAATTAGCAGAAGTGACGGTGGAGAAACTATTAGAAGGCGTTTGGTGTCGTCGCACCGTCTCTAAGCCCGTTCGGAGTGGTTGACATCCTACTTTTATTTTACACGAGAAACCTGGTGAGGATGGATGGATGGTATTTTTATGAAACTTTACATTAACATTGGTTACACATCAGAATAACACATAGGTTTAAATTTATAAACATATTAATTTAACACGGGCGGAGCAGCGGGCAGCTGCAGAACAGGAGCGGGGGCTCTTCGAAGCAGGAAGGAAGACGGTGTTTGCCGGTTCCCCGTTTCATTGTTGATTAATTAGTTTGGAGGTTTTTTGCATAAAAAAACCTGTTTATTGAGGACAATTGTAAGCTTATGACATCATGCTAAGATGAGTGTTATATTATAAACGCATAGTACGGTTAGTATAAAACTATTAAGTTCATGGGTACTTACGACTTGCACAATCTTCAGTATACCGGGTATAGTTTTAATATAGGCCGGATCGAACCGTATGTTAGTTTGGACGGCAGTGCTTGACGTCACTGTTGTGGTGGTTGAGTGTTGACCAGGAAAGCCCACCTCCGCCATTGTTGATTACCTGCTGAAAACCATTATCTTATGGTTAGAATTTATATAAACATATACGGTACTTGTCTAAGCAGCACATCTAGATCTAGGATGAGCGTTTTGAGTTTAGATTTTAGGTTATGTAATTAATACAAGTGAAAGTGCAACCTGAGCAATGATATGACTTGTTTCCACGAGAGTGACTTGATTAGAGCACAAAACCAGGAATAGGGAGCTAAATAAGAAGATTGAGAAAAGAGAACAGAGGAAAGGGAAAACAAGACACAAGGTCATACTTGTGAAGATCATCATCATCACTGTACTTCTCCAATTAGGTGAAATTTTACCAAAATAAATATTAATTCAATCAGTGAAAACAATCACCAAATCCGAATTAAGTAGTGTGTTCAAATAATGATAACAAAGATAAAAATACCTATCACCTTTTATCAAGAATAACGTAATTGAAATGTGAAAGCAAAATACTAAACTTTGCAAACTCATACAGTTATTTGCACAATACCTATGCCTAAAAATCAGTTTTTTTAATTTTTGTCTGTCTGTTTGTTCCAGGCTAATCTCCGGAACGGATGGACTAATTTCCACGGGGCTTCCACTGGCAGATAGCTGGTGTTATAAGGTGTAACGTAGACTACTTTTATTTTGGAAAAACAATTAGGATTCCGCGCAAAATATATACATACGTACATGTGAGCGAAGCGAGAATTTTAAATAAACAGTCCAATAACATAAGTAAGTTTGGACACTTCAAAATCTTCAAATAAAACCTTTTGTGAGTTTTATTCATATTAATTAAGGATGAAGCAGGGATGCCCGACTAGTTTCCGACGCGACGGAGGCCCTTTATCGGTTCTGTCGAGTCTGGCATCTGAAACCGCGGGTGAGACCTTCGTCTCACCCGCTGTTTGACTTGCTGTCAGGGTTACAGACAAAGATTTTTACTAGACCTACCTATGCCTTTGGATAATTTCGTAAAAATAAGGAACTACCATTAACATTTATTGCCGGCGGTCAGGGTACATGGTTTGGACTGAACATAGCCAACAACTTCATTTGCCTTTGGACGCTTGCAATTCCAGAGGGCTCGCATGCTGGTTGCTATCCCAATAGAAACCTATGCACTCCTTTCTTGAAGAACCTTATACTATAGTTGTTTGGGAACACCTTGGCCGAGAGCTCAATCAACAGACAGAGTGTTTGCATTTGGGAGGACATTCCTCTGGAACCGTATCATGCCCAACCATTTAGATCCCAAGATATGTATGAAACATATATTTGTAACCCAATCAATGCACACTATTTAATCAGTTTTTATGTGGAATATATTTTAGATGTACATTACAAAATATAACTCGGACCTGATATGGTTTATAGATAAACCATTTGAATCAGTAGGGTCACATTACAATACAGATAATAGCCGCATACTTTGGCTAGCATGAATGATGTGTATAAATTTAACTGACGAAATAACAACATTTTAAATACTTGTTTATCTATACTAATACTAATCCTAACCAGTTAGTTATATTATGAACTAGCAACACGCCTCAGCTTCGCACAGGTAGCAAAGCATATATTGATTTTTTTGGACATCTTCAACAATCATTTCATATTTCAGGCAATTTACACAAAACCATAATGAATTATACACCTAAACCTTCCTCATGAATCACTCTGTCTACTGGTAAAAACGGTATGAAAATCATTTATTGTTATCCATTTATTTTATAATATGACTAATATATAATACGTAGTGATGCAAAAGCGAGTTGGTTTATTTGTTACACTTTCACTAATCAACAGTTGACTGGCACGATCATTTGTTCTGTCTCTGGGTGTAATTTATCTATAATATGTATGTATTTAGTAATATATAAATATGTTTATCAGCAGTGCAGTTACCATAGTACAGGCTTTGCCTAGTTTGGGATCAGACGGCCGTCTGTGAGGTGTCTCAAGTTATTATTATTATTATAACATCATGAAATTTTGCATACACCCCAGAAAAAAGTAATGTTCCCGAGGCATAGACAAAACAACTTTTACATGAGCAGAGCCATTGGGCGAATGCTAGATTATAGAATGAAGATCTTGTTACATCTTCAGCAGTATTTTGTCTCTAAAGGACATTCATTCATTCATTTAATATGATGTGATAATCCTACAATCTGCAAGTCCAATATGTAAATGATTTTTTCTGTTAGACAGCTGGATATATTTAATCTAGTAATTGTTTTTGTGCACTAAAGATATCATTGTTATCATTTGCCACTTGATTATAAAAAAAGCATAAGTAGAATATAAAAAGGCCATGTGCTCCACAAGAGGGCCAAAAATTTTTATTACTGAAATATAAAAAAACCTTCAATACATACAGCAAACATTAAAATGATAGCATATCACTTCCTTAAACCTAAATTATCACCATGTTGATGCATTTTATGTGATTGTTTTGGTTGATGAATGGAAAATATAGCAAACTAGCTGTTGCACATGATTACCTGCATAATTTACCTTTAATAATAAACAGAAGTAAACCATATGGATTTTTAATGGTGCAAACAGAATTGAGGGAATTTATGAGAGTTGTACACACCACAGTTCATCAAATTTTAAAACTTTGTTCAGAAATGTCTTACGGATTGTTTAGTAAATTAAAGTTGCATAAACATTAATTTTTTGGAAACATGAATAAAATAAATATTGATAGTAATTAAATTTTTCTAAATACGTATTGGATTGTTTGCAATTATTGTGAAAAGGGGTGTATAACGTAATTACCCTGCTAAACTAGTATCGTTTTCTATATAACTGCTAGGCAGGTAAATGTGTAATGTTTTTATGTCATCGTTTATAAACAACAATGAATTTATGTACGTCTTAGTTTGTAGGAGAACAGATTTAGACACGGTCGCCGCCTGTCACCACTTAAAATAGTGTACATTGAGCAATATACAACAGAAATAAACACAACATTACCCAATCTAACAACGTAATAAAATCCAGTTACCTTCACAGCTACACAAAATAAAATAACACACACTTAATCTTAAAGGATCACTTGATAATTTCCTTGTTACAGTTATTTTACAAACTAAAAAAAGGTGTTAATTATAATCGGGTAATGATACGATTGATACGAATCTATAATGACTAATAATGTCAAAGACTTCATTCAAAAAGTGTCAAACAAAGTAAAACTCAACTTTTACAACTGGCATTTCGAATTTCGAAAACTTACAAACAATAGCATTAAAAAAAATGTGGTTAAAATTATATTGTAATACTAAGTTCGAGTTACCAACAAGTCAAAAGAGTAATAAGTTTAATGCCCTTTTATTTAATGAAACAAATGTAGTGTAAAGCAATATGGAACGCGAGAAGATTGACTGAAGTATTTCTGTTCTAAAACCGTATTTTAACAAAGAATTAATTTCCAACTTTACAACAATAAATACTTATTTATTTACCAAGTTTTCGTTTATTCGATTCTGGTATATCTTATGTTACGACTATAATTATCTTTTAAAAAAAGTATCACCGACTTCAATGTGCTTTTTAACCGACTTCAAAAAAGAGGAGGTTCTCAATTCAATTAGTAATTTTTTTTATGCATGTGCATCACTGACCTCTATTATACAAGTACGCAATAGAGGTCAGTGATGTACACCAAGTACGCTGAGATTTATGATCCGATTTACGTGATTCTTCTTTAGTTTGATGCGGAATAGTTGTCATTTGGTCCCATAAAAAAATAACATAGTTTTCATTTTATGAATATTTTTGTTTATAAACATTTTAGTTTACGTACGTGGACGATGTAATTTTGTATATGTTCATCGATATTTTCGCTAATTATTGTGAACTGATTAAAAAAAAGGGTATACTCCCGAGGTAGTCCCATTATCATCAAGTTAGGATCTGGTGATGGAATTTCAAGATAATGGAAGAAAAAAATTTACTAACTAACAATGTAATAAAATCTTAGAAGTCAATTTTGACCCACTTCTTTGTAGGTAGTAGATAGAATGTATGTGTGTAGTAAATAGGTAGATACTTGTAGGTAGTATCTATATACTTTTTCAGAAACCACTCGATTGATTTCTATAAAATTTAAACGGGACCACCTGAGAAGTATACACTTTGAAATAAAAAATGAATTTTCCAAATTGGTTCAGGCATCTTCGAGTAATCGGTGGACATACCTAAATAAAAATCTTTTTAACAAAAAATTAAACCGATGAAAAGAACTAAAAAGCAAAAATATATAAACCTTAAGTCTTAAGAATTGAGCTTATTTATATAAAATATCAAATTTTATATAAACTTATTTTGAGTTGGCGCCAAACAACAAACTGATTAATTATCAAAATTTTATATGTACCTACGTAGAAATGGAAATAAGCTCAATACTTAAGGTTTATTTATTTTTTTGCTGTTTAGTTCTTTTCGTTGGTTTAATTTTTTGTTAAAAGGATTTTTATTTTATGATTTTTTTTCATCATCAGTTCAGCTACATGATGTGATGATTTCTAAACGCAAACACCTGATAAAGTAATGAAAAGTAAACAGAAACACTATTCGTTCCAACAATTTTCGATATAGGTGTACGATCGAATTGAGAACCTCTTTTTTTTTAAGTAGGTTAAAAAGCCGAAGTAAGGTTACACATATGTACGAGGCTCGTGTCGATTATTCGTTACGTGAATTTCACGAAAATTAACGTGACTAGGGATTTTCGTCAATGAAACAAAATAAATATTTGTGTTTAACACGATTCATCTAACAGAAGCGCTGAGATTATATTAAAATAAGTAAACATAAAAGGAGTCTATTCTAATCTCTAAAATCATAGACATATGCATCATAGATGCGGCTTACTTCGACTACAAAAAAGCATTCGACCTAGTCGACAATGACACACTGCTCCAGAAGTTAGCAGGCGTCGGTTGCACCCCGCACTTGCTCCGGTTCTTTGCCAGATAAATGAGGGATAGGAGGCAGTATGTGGAGTATGCGGGACATGTGTCAGCACCATATTTTACATGGTCTGGTGTAAGTCAGGGAAGTAACCTCAGACCCCTTCAGTTCATTATCATGATAAATGACCTGCCGAAGGCCGTTGAAAACGCAAATTGCTTGCTCTTTGCGGACGATCTCAAGTTATCGTTACTTATAAATAGCGGGGATGACTGCGAGCGTCTGCAGAGAGACATTGATAGCGTAGTGGCATGGAGTAACGATAATGGATTACAATTTAATCTTAATAAATGTGTAACTATCACCTTTTCACGCGCCCATTACCCAATCCCTTTTAGTTATAGTGTTGATGGTGTGCCTATGGCTAGTCACAGAAGTCCGAGATTTAGGAGTTATTTTTAACACGGAGCTAACGTTTCGTAATCATATTGTCAAGTGCTGTAAGAAGGCTTTCAGAAATTTAGGTTTCTTATTACGTACTTCTCGAAATTATACAAATATTAAAGCAATTATAGCTTTATATAATGCACTGGTGAGGAACCAATTAGAATGCAACGCAGTCATCTGGGCTCCACATGAAACTAAATATAGTCTCATGTTGGAGCGTGTACAAAACAAATTCATTAGGTTTTTATATCTACGCCTATACGGAGTGTATTCCTTCTACCCACTCATGTATCCAACTCTGTTTGTTCTAGGCATGGTTGGATACACTGAGTTGAGGGTCAGAAGGGAGTTCACGCTAATAGAATATTTATTTATGATTATTAGAGGCAGGATGCACAATGCAGATATATTGGGTATGGTAAGGTTGTGTGTACCAGATAGGTACGTGTGGCGGCGACCGGCTGCTGGCGGTGCCAAGAAGGCGCACTAATCTTTTCAATGAGGCGCCTCTGTCTCGAGCGCTTCGCACGCTAAATCTCGTTGCAGAGGAGACTGACATATTTTATTGTTCACTGAGTGAATTCACTAAGATAACACTATTCATATTATGTTATAGATAATAAATTTGGAATACAGAAAGTAGTATAGTTGCTCAGCTATTGCATTAGGTTTTTAACCTGTAATAATAGTTGTAAGTTTCGTAAATAAATAATAAAAAAAAAAAATTAAAATTATATGCATTGTAGTAAAACTTACGCTGTTTTTCTCTTGGCTCGTGCATCTGTCCGGGCGGGGTACATGTGTGAGTATGTAAAGCTTATGTATATATTAATGATACCTGAGTGTAAAAGAAACAGCATGCGTATAGCGCAACGAGTTCTCACTGTAACGTGCTTTAGTTAACTTGAAACTCCGTTTGTATGACGCATCAATAAAATGACGTCTCAACTTGTAATAGTTATACTAGGATCGTGTGTGTTGTAGCGAAACTAACGTAGTTACAAAAATCACTGGTGTCTTCTTTGACTTCAGAATAGTTTAGCGGTTACATGTTATGTAGCTAGCTACTGTAGCTAGTGACGTGAAATAACGTCCATACCTAGTTACACGGACCTAGTTCTAGCCAGCGAAACCTGTGTAGGTGCGATCGATAGCAGTCGATAAAACCTAGGGGTATCCTTTATATTCAAGGCTAATATTAAATTAATAGGTGTAGCCGGCGGTTGCATTCGGCCAAAACTCTGACTAACCTTCTTTCGACTGCCTACACTGCAACTAGTAAAGGCAATACATGTATATAGATTTAAATTTATTTATTTATTTATTTATTGCATTCCTTAATATATATTTACAGGTGGTAAGTTTAAGAGTAGTGTTGTCGCCACATCAAAAACTCTTATTTATTTTATTAAAAATAGGGCCAAACTATAACAGATGATAACACAGTTCACTATGTAATAAAAATAAGTTAATAGATATTATTTTGACTGGTTATACCGGTAACGCCATACTATTGGTCGATTGATAAATATTAACAAATTGTGGGATTATAAAAGGGTAGGAATATGTTTAGATTGAGGGTCTTGAGTGCAAACAGAGCAGAGGTACGAACAACTTGGCAGTTGGTGTTAGTGATTTTTATAGTTTATATCAGTGGTTTTGATACTGTTTCTTACAGTAGGTATCAATTGTGGACCCTGTCGGGCACAGCACTATTAGGAGAGAGGATGAGCTGTCTAGTTATGCTTAAGTTAAGTTTAGATGCAAATTAGATACATTTATGATGAATGAATATTAAACAGAATCAAGTCTTTATAATAGGATCTATTGATGATTTAGGCTACTGTATTTTTTATTGCACAATATTATCACAGTATTTTAGTAGTTATTAAATATATTATTCTATTACAGAGTTATTAATTAATTAATATATGGTAATATGAATTCAAGTCAAGTTTCCTCTACGTTTGTCCTATGATTATATTAATAAAAAATTCTTGGATATTGCTTGTTTATGCTTTATCAGGAGGACAACGAATTAAAATATGTTGTTCGAATAAATGAGGAAAATAAATTATGTCTGAAATAGTAGTTCATAATGTATGTAACTTTATTTATTTCTCTAATCTCTGAAGGATAAATAGTATTTTTCTTGTTGTTTTGTCCTGTTTAAAAATATTTATTGCCTTTTCCTATTTGAAAGCATTAACACAAAACGTAGTCCTTTACCGGGTTTGTAGTTTTTCTATATTGTAATACTAGTCGATTAGTGTCACAATAATAGGCATCTCTAATTTGCAGTTACTTTATTTTCATGGCTAGGCTAGGCATTGTTGTGATTAAATGTGATAGCGGCCAGTTCCTTAATTTTTTTAAAGCAAATCATAAGAGTAGTCAAAGAAAATAATAGTACTTAAAACGTAATAACTCAGTTCGGTATTCGCAATGTTAACAATAATAGCCCAAAATAAATAAATATAAATTTGTGACAATCGGTAAATAAGTACTATACGTACCTAGGTGCGTCTCGTGTAAGTAAACAAATAACACCCGCGAAGTTATGTATGACCACAATCAGTTTAGACGTAAGTTATTTAAAAACATGAGTCATTGGTGTTTAGCACAGCTCAATATCGGTTAGTGATATAGTGTCAAGGAGACTGACTAAATTGTTACGGAGTATCCTTGCAGGAGATGTCTGTGGTTCAGTTTACGTGATTCCTTCGCTGCCTAGTGTTGTTCCAAATTCAAATTATTCTAGTGGCTGAATGTTGAGTTCTTCTATGTAAGTATTAATTGCCTTTGAAGTAATGTTCTTTGTGGTATATTATTGAACGTTTTACCTGCTGAAAATTGTTAAAATAAAAAAAAACTTGCAGAAAAACAAAATGAGATTGAAACTATGAAATAATCAATTAATTTATAGAAAATGATTTTTTTTTAATCAAACTACTGTCACTATTAATAAACAAAATCTATATGTTAATTGCATAATTAAGCAAAAGTGATTTTTGTAAAATAAAATTGCATGGAAAACCATGTGGTGTGGCTGCAGAAACCTGCTGAGCATTATCATCTTCATGTGTGCCCTACTATCTAAAGCTGTAGCCTTCTTTATTCAAATTTGCAAAGAGTTTTATAAAAATAGTCTCATCTGTCAAAAACACAAGTTATAGTAGGTATTAGTTTTGATTGTGGCAATAAATTATGTTTTTTATTCATGTAAAGAAAGAAAGAATAAATGACAAAAAAGCTATAAATAAATAAAAAATAAAAACAGGCAGCCATAGGACTGCTGACAGAAGTGAAAACTTAAAACGACGTATCACATTAGTATGACCGTGATGCAAAATCATAACTTTTGCCCCTACCAAAAAATGATCAATGCGGCCAAAGAAGTTTTCAACCACAATTCAGTATGAACTTCATAATTCTAATTTTAGGATGATAAATCACTAACTTAACACACTAATCTCACAGTGTAAACCAATTAATTGTTAAAATAATTAATGTTATGTACCAATAATAACTACTACATTAATAATGACAATTATTACGTAATAGTTGAATATACTAAACACAGCGGCATAACAGCGAAGAGCAGCTGCCTGTATCGGGTACACTCGGTGGTTCCGAGTTGACCCGATCCAGCCTTTCTCTCGGAAACGGCTCAAATGATTTTCATGAAATTTAGTAAGTTAAGATAGAGCTAGATAATCGGTTTCATTTTTAGAAAACGTAAAAAAATAAACCAGGTACTAGGTCATCCAGGTACTAGTTATATACATTATTAAAAAAAATTGATAAAAATAAAATATACATCTATAGGTATATGATTATTATGCAACATCGTCAGATGTGTCATGAATATTTAGGTATGTTGGCTATCTTTTCTCATGTCTTATCAAATCATATTATCAGTCAGTTTCGATCTATAACCGCCCATTTCCAAATGGTTGAGCCTTGTGAGAAGATTTACACAATTATCACCTTGTTATAAAAGCTTGACAGAACTTCACGTCTCTACAATCTGCCGGGGTTATACGTGTTGTGTAACACGCCTGTAGTGTCCGTGCGCACGCAACGGAGGACGCACCGAAGTGTGTCGCCCTTTTCAGGCTTTTTTTAAGCTTCAGAGCGCGTTGAGCGAGTTAAGCTCATCGCACACTATACCGTCACGGTGACGGCGCGGCTCCACCCCAGTAATTAAGTTGTCATTCAAATCTGAGCTTTAAAACGTGGTCGTATAATACATTTCATAATGTCAAAATGAAAACCGACGGCCGACAGGCCCCCTCCTCCTCACGACTACGTATTTGTTTATACTGCCCCCACCTCACCCAACGCAAACGTTATATGAGTAGGGTCAGTATACCTGCATCAAGTTCCCCAAACCAAGGTCCAGAGACGCAGGGACCTTTGTACGGCAGGTCTTACCTCCAACGCCATGGCGCCGGTACTAATTAAGGCTAGTTACCCGTATGCCTATCGGTCACAAAAGATCGCCACTCGTGAAACCACACTCGCAACCGGCACACTCCCTATTGTCCAGATAGGTACCGGAGCTGTAAGGCACGCTCACTTCCCGCATATTTGCATATGCTCGCGGTAACACCGCCAAGTTCGTCAGAGAGGCCGACTACCGGTATCCAGCTGGTACCGGAGCTGTCAGCACGCTCACATCCCGATCTACAATCAAGTGTAGGTCTACCCTGGCCTACGGTCAGGTGTCCGGATCAGTGTCTAGTCACCTTTCTACTTGCTAAGCAGGCAAGTACCCGAGCTGCATCGGTCCGACGGGACCTCTGCTAAAGGACACTCCAAGCCCCGCAGCGGAAAACCAAGGAGCCCTTCGCCTTAGACCGGTTAATTCCGCTGCTCGCTGCGCGCGAGAACAGACGCTCCACCGACAATAGTGGAGCAGACGAACGTGAGGTGTTCTACATACCTCCATACAAGTAAACATATAAACACTTCCTTTCAATGGTTCTTTGGAACTTCGGGAAAGAAGATGGCTGAAGCTAGATTGCCTGGTAGTGATAGACAAGGTAGATCGCTACATGATTAATGTGTTAAAAAACCTTTATAGACCGAACATCTAAAACCGTACCGTAAACCTTTATAACCGTTGAAATAATAATATAAAATAATTTGGAAGGATACATATTTTTCCTACAAATTAAACTTGTTATTAGTTGCACTGGAAGGAATAATAAATTGCAGATTTAATGCAATTAATGACAATAAATGATGTCATAGGAACCACCCTGTATTTTGTTTTTAAATATTATTTGAGCGACGCGACGTCCATTACCTCTGCCTACTCACGAATTTACGACCAATGTAATTGATAATTATACCTATAAGGCAATAAGGTCAATAGTGCTAAACTAACTTGCAGTGCCGTGTGAGTAACGGCATGAATCACTTCTACGAGCAAGTAAAGTAATAAATCGTCATAGTTCTGTCCATCCATTTCGAATGATGACTAAGTATTCATTTCTAGTAAAACTTGGTGGGTGTCTGACGCTTATAAAATAAGGAAGAATTACCCTTACTGTCCCTTGCCCTCTGAATGATGAGGCATTCAGAAGAGCATTTTGATTGGATTCTCCAGTACATAGACACATGTTTACTTATGTTGTAAACAGACTGTTGTTTAAAGTAACTAGGCGATTGCTTGCAGATCAATCAATTAAATAGAGTATTTTCTATTATATGCACATGGTACCTATTGTTATTTATGTAATACCTGGGAGAATGTAGCTTTTTGTATAATCGTATTTTTTTTTTTGTAAAATTACGTTTTTACAGGAAATACAACTATGCAGTTGAACTTAAAATCCAAAACTTTATCCTTATACAAAATTTCATCAAAATCGTTAGAGTCGTTTCCGAGATACCCGAAATATAAATATTTAATTTTTTTTTATGGTATAGGGGCAAACGAGCAGACAGGTCACCTGATGGTTAATGACTACCGCCGCCCATGGGTACCTGCAACTCAAGAGTCACAAGTACGTTGCCGGCCTTTAAGATGAGAGTTGGGGAAGGGTGGAAGAGGGGGAGGGGGCTGGAGGGAAGGGTTAGGGCTCATTAAATAAATACATACATACAAGAATTCAAATTGTTTATTTGTGTAATACAGGTTATACAAAGATCTTATAAACTAATTTTGGCCGCTGTATACTACCCTTTTAAGTGTGCAAATTAGCTCGTTTAAAGTAATAAGATTCTGCATACTTTACACTGTAGGCGATCTCAAGTTGAACTTGAAATGCATACTAGATAACACACATAACTAATATGGAAAGGAAATCCGGGAGAGGCCAGAAAGTTGTATTTGGTGATGTGTTTAGTAATCAAACTTAACTGTCTCTTCTCTCGGAACTTAGTTAGAAGGAATAGCCAGTTCGAGTTACAGGTACGCCACCCTCATCTGCCTGATCCCCAATCCATCCGTAAAAGCAATAGCCCCTTCCATCCATTGCCTTTCCTTCTTAATTGCTTTTCTCACCTTTAATTCCCAAAGTGCTCGGTTGACCGCAATACGCTTACGGCTATTACGTGGGTGGGACCATGTGTACATTAAAACAAAGTCCGCCGCCGCTTCTGTCTGTCTGTTTGTTCGCGATAAACTGAAAAACTACTGAACGGATTTTCATGCAGTTTTCACTAATAGACAGAGTGATTCATAAGGAAGGTTTAGGTGTATAATTTGTACCCGTGCGAAGTCGGGGCTGGTTGCTAGTGGTATCGTAAATAGATCTATTACTAATTATTGCTTAGAAGTTGAACGAGAGAAGAGACTAATGTAGAATCTGCCCACCAATATTTTCTTCTATTCCAGATGAGCAACGATGGCGTACCCGAGCCATCCTCCGCCTGCGCCGCCCCAGACTATGGGGTCCACTAACACCGTCTTCAATACGGAAACGCGGTTCGACCTCTCGTATATCACCACATTACCTGGGGTTATTAAGATTGTCGTTCTAGTAAGTTTTTATTTCATCCAATTTTTTTTTTTTGTATAATAACATTATTGAGATGTACTCATCCCACTAAATTATAAATGTGAAAGTTTGGATGGATAGATGTTTGTTACTCTTTCACGGAAAAACCACTGAACCGATTGCGATGAAACTTGGTATGTAAATAGCTGGAGACCTAGATTAACGCATAGGCTACTTTTTATCCCGGTATTACCACGGGTGAAACCGCGGGGCGCTGCTAGTATTTATTAAAGATAGACGGTTTTACTCACGTGTCTATTTCGGGCATACCCGACTTGTTTCGGACCCAACGGGAACCCTTTGCACAAAGCAAAGTTATTTTATCGCACTTTTTGCGCTGGGTTCTAAATCAAATATATCATTAAACCAACCAAACCCTATTATTAGCTCTTTATTTTTAAAAGGCACGTTTATAAGTTACTAGCAGCGCCCCGCGGTTTCCTGTCCTGATTCCGTGGAAATATCGGAATAAAAAGCAGCCTATGTGTTAATCCAAGTCTCCAGCTATCAATATACCAAGTTTCATCGCAATCGGTTCCATAACTATTACGTGAAAGAGTAACAAATATCCATACATCAGGAACTTTTACGTTTATAATATTTTTATTTTTTTTAATATTAGTAGGATATTTTACGTTCCCTTTTAGTTACTTCATTTGTACGGCTTCGAAGCTTGTTAAGTTAATTAGCCACTACTTAAGTACTCATTACTATCGTCACTAGACTAATCACAAAGTGACGCTACACACATTCTGTGTAGATACATAGATCTCTCAATGATTTCTAATCGTGGTTCTCTAATGAACCTGATCAGGTCATATTTTTTTAACGATGAATTCTACGAGTAATTAAATTAACTCTAATCTGTCGAGGCAGGATTGGGCCAAAATTCAGTTATCTCTGTCTCCCGCGTTTAGCTCTGTTTGGCACAGGGTAGAGTGAAGAAAGGCGAGCGAAGAAATGGTAGTGTAGCTCTTCAAAAGAGAACTGTTATTCTGATGACCTTCCGTTAGCTACTTCATTACTGAAATCCTACTTCAGAACTTCGCGGGCTGAGACGAATTGATTTTGTATTTCCAGACGATAAACACGCGTAAATGCTACTCCTATACGTCTCCGACGGTGACGTACTACAGCAGTGCTTCGAAGTTAATGCGCATAAGATATGTACGCTCGCACTACGTATCGACGTACATACAGAATATTCTTGATCGATCGATCGATTCGGCTGTCTATGATTACTATCATACTTACACAAGATGTTATTACACATTTGTCAGTAGTCCTTCAAAGTAGTAGTAGTAGGTGCTTTTATTTTAGGCGCTAACCTTTGCTTATTTAACTTCAAAATATATAAAATGAGAAAATTTAAATTCAAACTGAAGTCATGAGCTTATTGAAAATGTAATAATTTAATTAATAATGCGTTGGTACTTACTGTTGGTATTTTTCTTTGCTACAAAAGTTTACTGCAGTATTTGAAGCTTTGCAGACATCATCGCAAATTATGGCATGTATATTCGCACGTAAATATTTATTTGTGCGTTAAGTACCTACCTGCGTATTAAAAAACCGGAAAAAGTAATCGTCGTATCGTGTCGGAAACATATCGAAGTAGCATTTACTCCTGCTTAATAACGCAAATACTAATTCTTCGCCTCAGCCCGCGGAGACCTACTGAAGTAGGATGTCTATATGTGCTACCGAGACATCTAATCTGTCACCCGATCACGCGGGTCAGAGAGATCGGCATGTTCGTGACTAGTGTTCCGTCACCCGTGTCGCTTTTTTGAGGACAAAGTACGATTCTCTGCCCTCAGTAGATAGAGTCGCATTCTATAAAATAAAATAAAAGCATAGCTGGAATATTTGCATGGTGGTGAATAAAAGTCAATCTTATAATTGACTTTTATTCACCACCATGCAAATATTCAAAACAAAGTACATACCTACCTATATGAAAACTATTCTTTGTTCTACTATTGTTCTAACTATTGTTTGTTATCTTTTATACGTAATTCCATTTTTTTCCTGTACACATCGAGGGTGTGTTAAGTCAAGATTTGTGAGACGGATTCGGAAATAGATGGACTTCTTTAATAAAATATGGGATCGCAGAATATCGAATATATGAACACCAGGCATTACGAAAATACCCTGCTCCGGCTCAATATCGTGTTAATAATATCCACTACAAGTAAAAGCTTATCGAACCGTTTTCATTTCGGCAAGAGCCGTGGTATAAGAATCATTACAATACCTTGTACATGTATTAAGGCATACCTACCTACTTTTATGGTCACTCATTGTGATAACCATTATTTTACTACGGTGACCTAAAGCAGATTTAAAGGACATAGAACACAAATTTAGGAGAATTTTCTGAAGGGCAAAGCACTGACTCACGATTTTTAACCGACGAAAAAAAGGAGGTTCTCAATTCGACCGTATATATATATATATATTTATTTTTTTATATATGTTCAGCCCTCACCCCGTTATTTATGAACCGATTTTGATTATTCTTTTATTGTTGGATAGGGTATACCTCAAGGGTGGTCCCATGTCAAGGAAGTCAGGATCTGATGATCCTTCGAAAATTGTAGGAACGAGTAGTGTTTCTGTTTACTTTTCATTACTTTATCAGGTATTTGCGTTTAAAAATCATCACTTCGTGTAGCTGAGCTAATGATGAACAAAAAACATGAAATAAAAATCTTTTTAACAAAAAATTAAACCGACGAAAAGAACTAAAAAGCAAAAAATAAATTAACTTTAAGTCTTAAGTATTGACCTTATTTGCATAAACTATCAAATTTTATATAAACTTATTTTGAGTCGGCGCCAAATAATAAAATGATTAATTACCGACGTAGAGCCTACGTAGGTGCATATAAAATTTTGATATGTCTGTTCAGCCCTCACTCCGTTATTTATGAACCGATTTTGATCGTTCTTTTTTTGTTAGATAGGGTATACCTCAAGGGTGGTCCCATGTCAAGGAAGTCAGGGTCTGATGATGGGATCCTGAAAAAATTGAGAGAAACCCTCGAAAATTGTAGGAACGAATAGTGTTTCTGTTTACTTTTCATTACTTTATCAGGTATTGCGTTTAGAAATCATCATCATTTTTCATCATCATCATCATGATGATGAAAAAAACCATAAAATAAAATCTTTTTAACAAAAAATTAAACCGACGAAAAGAAATAAAAAGAAAAAAAAAAAAAACTTTATATAAACTTATTTTGAGTCGGCGCCAAATTAAATTTTGATAATTAATCAGTTTGTTGTTTGGCGCCGACTCAAAATAAGTTTATATAAAATTAGATAGTTTATGTAAATAAGCTCAATACTTAAGACTTAAGGTTTATTTATTTTTTGCTTTTTAGTTCTTTTCGTCGGTTTAATTTTTTGTTAAAAAGATTTTATAGTTCTTTTTGTCGGTTTACTTTTTTGTTAAAAAGATTTTTATTATCTCTTATTTTAACTGCATTTCAGCTCAAAATTAAATCTCATTCATTTTAAACGTTTGAGCGCTTATTCAAATACTGACCAATTGATAGACACTCCCAGTACTAACTACATTTATTTATGTACCTACTTAATTCATACTCCAAAATGACTTATAAAAGCAATTCTCTATCTCTTATAAGCTTATAAGCGATATTCTAAACAAACATTTCCTCCACAGGTCCTCAACCTAATCGGTTTCATCTGCATCCAATGTTCAGCCTTCAGATCAAACGGCCGAGGCGTCTACTTCAGCCTAGTCGCAAACCTCGGTTTCTGGTTCTCAGGGATTTTACTCCTGCTGTACTTGTTCCACGTGGTGGAGAAGTACCATAATATCAAGTGGTTGAAGATAGAGATGATAGCATATATCGTGATGGTGTTTTTGTACCTGATTGGGTCTACGATCGTGGTGGCGTTTGGTGCGGCTCCGTATTCAGCAGCTGGGGTGAGTAATGTAGAATATAGAAAACATTATTTACGTAAGTAAACAACGTACGTGCTCTGTGTCGTTCTACCTCATATGGTCTAACGATATATGAGGTACCTACAGTCCGCTGTGAGACAGACGGACAGCGGAGGCTTAGTGGTAGCTTTGGGTATGAAATCCTAACAAGCAGCTTTATGTTTTCTCACAGAAGTAGGTACTAAGAGATGTTTAGAAAAACCGCTTCCTGATACTATTTAGTTCTCAAACGCCTGCAGGAAGCCAACATATTATGTATGCATATTTACAATACGGAAGCAACTCGTCTTCAACTTCGTAATAATTGTAATTCTTGCACACACTGACTCCTACGAAATATTTAATAACTACATAATTATAAAACAAAGTCCCCCGCTGCGTCTGTCTGTTCACGATAAACTGAAAAAACTACTGAACGGATTTTCATGCGGTTTTTACAAATAGACAGAGTGATTCATGAGGAAGCCGTATAATTTGTTAGGATTTTGTGTAAATTGATTGAGATATGTTGATAATTGTTGAAGTTGTCTCTGCTACCCGTGCGAAGCCGGAGCGGGTTTTTTTATATATTTAATTATTTCCCCTGTATTGATCCCATAGGGCTCAGAGCTGTTTTGACTTCTTGTGTTGTTTTCTAAAACCAAGCCTATCATCTCTCATAAGTCGTAATATTATTTACTTTCTATACTGTTTGTTTATTTACTAGTGACTTTAAGTTATATTAAAATATTTTAATACCCTATAAGCTACAGCCATTTTTCGTCTACTGTTCTATACAAAGGTTGTCTGTAAGACATAGCGATAAGACCGCCCATTGTACATACGATGGCCTACCGCTGATGGTTCCAAACGGGTACAATAAAGAAAGTTCCTCCCAATATCGAAAGTAGCTAGACAGAAATATGGTACATTACTTAGAATATGTAAACAGGCTTCGAATAGAACAAAAGTCGATACAATCGTCTCACTGGCCCACTTTATCAGCTATAAAACAGGTGGGTATGCTGCCAATACGTGACCGGACTATAAAATATCAACACCATTTTATACGACTTAGAACAACGTGTTGCATGTTACAAAGTCGTTTACTTACTATAAAATTATTTATGACTAGTGAGTCATGAATGAATGAAAAGGCTAGGGAGCCTTAGCCATTCATTATGGTTTCGCCACTTGAGAACTCGGCGGTCTAGACAAAAAAAAGCAGTGAAATTAAAAACCTCTGTCGAATACCGTAGCAGTCTGTTTTTTATTGTTTGCGTCCTCGCAAAAAGGTAGACTGGCCGTGTGTAGTTAGCCATCTCGAGAATAAATGATATATGTGTAAAGAAAAATGTTCGCATTAAACTTCATTCAACCTCAATCCCAAAACCGTGTAAAACAAAATACAAGCCTTAAAAACTAAGAGTGTCCCATACACTCTTGGTTTTTAAGGCTTATATTTTGTTAAACTTAATATTAACATACTTTTGTTTACTTGTTCTAGTTGTGTTGTGTTATGTAGAATCTAATTGGGAATACCTGTCAATAGCTTTCGTTGTTATTTCCTCTAGCATTTATTGTAGTATATTCCATGCTGTTGGTATTCCGAATAAAATGAAATAAATATTTACAGGAGTCATATTGACTAAACGTAAATCTTTGTAGTTTAAAAACTTAAATAATCATAAATAAAACTAAACTAAATCATAAACATAAATAATTTTGCACAAAACATAATAAATCATCCACCTAAACCGTCCTCATGAAACACTCCGTCCATTGGTGAAAACCGCATGAAAATTTGTTTGGCAGTTATTGAGGTTATCGCGAACAGACAGACGCGGCGAGAGACTTTGTTTTATAATATGTAGATGTATCGGCCAATCTATGAAGCGTTTTGAACCATTTCTCCCTCCCCACAAGGTTCTAACAACCCTACTTATTGACCAGTAACGAAACACTATGCAATTAGTATTGTTAAGCCGCGGGCTTTATAGCATTATAGTTAAAAACTAAAATAAGATTGTAGCTGTATAGAACATAGGCACGACACGTGATTTGAGCAGTGACTTCGAGTTTCACTTTTCCACGCCCGACGTGATTTGAGCAGTGATTTGCGTTTCATATTTCCACGTCATTCTATGACCCAAAACCGTAACACCGGTTTGTACCAACTTACATTTTATAGCTGTTCCAATAGGTTATTGCGGGCGTGACTACTCAACGTTGATGTGTTACGTTTATTAGTCATAGTCATAATATTGTTAAAGTACCCATAACGTGTTACAGAATAACTTCTATTTGAAATTATTTCTGTTCTGAATGCAGAAAGAATATAAATGAACTCGTTTATTATTGTATTCTGAGGTATGTTTGTTGCTCTGAAATGTGTAACATTCTGTAGACAACCAAGAATATGTCGATGTTTTGAAAACTCATCTGTGGATTATAAATTTCGCTACAACAAGATTGCTGCTGCCTTCTTTTTGATGAGTGTCGACGCGCCGTGACAACGCTTCGCTGAAACGTTACTTCAACAATCTGCGTTACTTGAGACTTAGCTTGCCATTTTAAAATTCTCTTTTAAGACAATGTACCTACGAGCCATATAAAAACTAAACTACTATTAGGTCCGCGATTTCTCATATAAGATGTGTAATCAACAGTGCCTACTTTTTTTGTGGATGAAAGATACCTCATGTCCCGTATACGTGCACGCAAAATTACATGATGATGGGTTGAGTAGTTTAGGCGTGAATGCGTAATAAACAAACAAACAAAATCACATTTACGTTTTTTATAATATTAGTTAGAATAAAGAATAATAGTTATATCATTTGGAATTCTTCATAGTTATATGTCCAATAAAAAATATTGAACAATCATTAATTTGCCTGCCGAAAGCCTGCTTTCCCTTACAACACTATTCCAAATAAACCCACTTCAGATTAAATCTTATATTTTCAGTTCTTCGGCTACCTGGCTATGGTGGTATACGGCGTCGACGCCTTCCTTAAGTACAAAGCTTTAAAGGCCGGGGAACTGGCGCAAGGGCACCGGGTGGTCACCAAACAAACTCACGTAGTCACTCCACCAGCGTTACCATAGCACGAGGAAAAGTGGTGAAAAGCTGAAGAGCATTCTGGAATAATCTTGAAGAATTGGGTGTGTAAATAGATGTTTAGATGTTAATGTTATTATAGACTGATCAAGAATGAAGAAGTAGTCCTTTTTAAATTGGAATGAGTATGTACACTCATCACAATTCTGGTGGTAATCACTGAAAGATGCAGAGTATCCTGGATGCCGTGCATAAGTAGTATAAGATGTAGCTTTCTCGTCTTGTTTAAAAATTACTGATATACAATAGGAAAGTTTCCCATTGTTTGAATATTAAACAGCCCTTATGAAATAAGGTATTATATAAAATATAGTAATATTATTTGTTATATTCGAAAAATAAGGCTCGTTTGAACGTCAAAGCAACTTTGACCTTCTAAATGTAGACTGGTGAGGTTTGCACCTCATTTTATCTATCGAGATGACGGACTTACTTTAAGAGCACAAGGGCTTTTTAAGAATAGCTCGACACAAAAAAATCATAAATATTATCAGTCCGCCAAAGGTCGAAAAATAATTGACATTGTTGTAAACGGCCTTCATCGTTATTATAATGTCATGCATCTTGGCCAAGTCTAATTCAAGCCAAATTATGATAATTAAAGGAACCAATGAGATTATAATGATTTATATTCAAAACTAATAACAAAGATAAATCAATCTTATGTATAAAGTTATACGGTAAAATGTTGTTTTCTAAAGAATGGACTACTTGACACAATTTGTTTACAAAGACTAGTTTGTAAGTGTATTTAATTCCCACCTAGGTACCAATACATGTTAGTGTAAAAACGCGAATGTAGTCTGGAGTGATGTACCTTTGTGTTACTATAGTCTGTTAATCTATTTGTTTTATAAAGTATATGATCTTGTCTCTATGGATACTAATTCGATGGTGCCACAGTCCCTAATTATAGATCTAGTGTCCATAAAAGCAATGTTGATAGATTTAAAGTAAATTATTTGCTATGCTTACGTAGTTCCATTTACAAAAGTCCCATTTTTTTATTTTGACGTTTTTGATGGCGTAACTTTACAACAACTAAGAAGTTTTATTACTTTCACTTAAGGAGTATTTAATTGTGTCTATTAAACACAATTGATTTTACTAAGCTAGCATACTTAGTTCCCAGATTTTCCGGTATCTTTATGTGACCCGCATTGGTATCTTTATGTGACCCGCATTCGTATCTTCATGTGACCCGTATTCATTGCTTTCGGATATAGATATCTCTAAAAATCTGATTATTGCAAATTAGCACATTATACTCGCTCTCCACAGATAAGAAGATCAGTATTTTGTTGCCGTTTTTTTTTCTCATCCATCCTCTTATCTGTGTTCCACTGGCCTTGCTCAGACTACGTTCGTTTCAACCTAGTTTTTGACACAGAGATTAATCATTTGAATATTATCTGGTAACATACTGCGTGATAAAGCATAAAACAGTCGCTCAAGATAAACAAATAACCACTGACATACATTAATGTCATTTTTGGTAATGGCGACACTTGCACATTATTTAAGGCTGCGTTCACATAAGGTTGGTGATTTGATACAAAAATACGACGTTTTAATTATTTATAATGAACTAAAAGCTTAACAATTGCTAATCATATATATTAGTAGCTATATAGAAAAAGTAATGGTCTATTTACATTGAGGTAATGTATTAGATATGTGCTGCCAACCTATATTATGGGTGCGGTTATCAGTGGCGTAACTATACCATCTGGCCCGTGGCTAATTCATCGGAAGGGGCACAAGTTCACTCTTGGTGCCTCGTGTGCTTAGGGCCTTAGGGTCGCGTCGGGGGGCCTCCTAGGGCTTTGGGCCTATGGCATTTTGCCCAATCTGCCACCCTATAGTTACGCCACTGGCGGTTATAATAAATGCATTACAAATACTAACGGATTGCGTAGTTACTAGCAAAATGTCTACTTACTGAAAAATTTGGTCGCATTACAAACAGGCCTGTTGGTCTGGATGTTAGTGGTGATGTTGGTCTGACTGCTGAGTGGTTGAGCTCATGGGTTCGATTCCCACCCAGAACAAATAAATATTCAGGGTCTATGAACACTGATTGATTTATGCCAAAGCGTGTTTTGTTTAAACTCAAATGTGTACTGTGTCAGAAACAGCACCAAGTATATTATAGGCTAATATTGCACAAATACCTCGGTGTGTACTTATCACAATGTAGTTACTTAGATATTTGTTTCTAAACATTATTAAGATTATAATAGGACAGCCACTAATTTCTGGAAGATACTAAATCCTTGCTGGAAAATTAAAATCACCAAAAGGGGTTATTATACCGGCAGTTAGTGAAACGCTAACGGAAACGAAGACAGACGATAATGCTAATGATACCTTTGATGATGGGTCAATGAAACGATAATTTCATAAAAAATAAATCAAACACAGCCGACGCTTGGGTCAAAGGACGCGCGGGCATAGATGGCCGCGCGAGTACGGTACGGTCAGCTGTTTTTGATTATTTTTTTATTAAATTATCGTTTCATTTAGCTGTACCAACATAATGGAGCGTGAAAAATGCTAAAAAAAAAACATTTGGATTGATTATTTTTATGACCTATCATCGAAGGTACCATTTATTATTAATAATAATAATAAGGTACCATTAGTACTATCGTCTGTCTTCGTTTTCGGGAGTGTTTCACTAACACCCTGTACTGTATTACCTGTACGGTAATTATTATAATAATTACCGTCTTTTGTGAAATGTATTGTATAAAAGATGTAGCAAGAAATATTATATTATTATGGTTTACGTTTATGCGAGATATTAATTTTTCATTTAAAAAAATCTGAGAAATACAGAAATAAATATCCTTCTCTTATCCTCAAAAATATATATGATATCAAGGATAATAATTAATAATGTTAGAAATGAATTTTGATGATATTTTTTATTGTAATTGTAAATACATGTAGTGTAATTTGCTAATTGTTATTCTAAACATAAGTTTTGTGATATAATAGTAAGCTGTAACTTATTTAATCAAATGTATAATAAATGCATATATTGTTCTGTATATAACAGTTAATATTACATACATACATACGCTTTATACCTCTAAGATATTTGATAAGTGAAAGATTTCTATTTGTATAACCTAAGAGGTTTTTGTACAACATAATAAATATAACGTCCCAGTATACATTGGGAGATGTATTGTCTATAACAAGCTTAAGGGATGAAAATTAGTTACTGGCAACACAACTGATTTCTCTCTTACAGTGGTTTATCGTCTGCAAGACAGCAACAACACCGTTGGCTCAATAATAAAATATGTTTACAACATGGTATTAAAATATATAATACTAACTTCTCCCGCGGCTTGGCTCGTGTAAAAATAATTTCTCCATCACTCGGGAACAATTTTTTTTGGATGAAAAGTATCCATGTGTCTTATGTTGTATCCCTGAGTGTGAACATACGAACAAACAAACATTGATTTTTTATATATAAGATTATAAAAATATAGCGGTAACTTGGGCTAGCATAACTGAGGTTAGTCTGAACATATGATTAGTACACCGCCTCGTCAATACCGCCATACTAAACTAATGTCTTAATATGAAAGTTTGTTGTACGATATTCGACCTTAAATGTGTTTGAATCTACCGAGCAGTTGAGGTCATCATGCCAATCCCAGCCTCTTCTTACCTATCTAGAACAATCCGTGGCGGGCTGAAGGGTACCACCTAATTTTTTGTCGAACCACTAAAGTTTGGAATTCATTACCAGCAGACGTGTGCCCTTCGACCTTCCACCCCGGGACCTTTAAGCGGGCGTGAAAAGACGACTCTCGAGGCCGTCAAACTTAAGACAACCATTTTAGAATCATCCGTATCTGTAATGGTGGGCATCAATCTTTGGACCTCAATCTAACTTACCATCAGGCGGGTTCAAGTCATACGGATGTGCTATAATTTAAAAAGGTGGACCTAAACGTTTAATCTTGGGATATATACATAATATTACTCAGCGCGATTTTCATTGTGCGATGCAGAATAGTAGTTACTGTGTAGTGCGGTTTGTCCTCGCTGGATGGCGCTGTAGTATTATTTTGCTGCAGCTGGAAGCAACACAGGTGTTTTTAAAGATTTCGAATGTATTTCTAGCGCTATGTAGACAAAGTGTTACCAATGCGTATTTTTATTATAATGCTCACTAACGCACTGGTTTTAAGATGTCTATGTCATATTTCCGTCCAACACATTTCGTCATATTCCATGCTCACATTTGTGTCAAATATTATCTCGCAAATATATGCTCACAAATGAATGAATGTTGCTTCAAAAACGTGTCAAATTGTATAAGTGTCTATAAAAATATATAATTAAATTAATTTTCACTGTATTGGCTAATTATGGATAACTTAGAAGCTCAGCATTTGCTGCGTTATTCCCACGACGGAACTCGTTTTCTAAAATACAGCATTTCCATGTCTTTATGGTAAAACAAACGATTTAGAAAAGTCTGTAACAGCGCTATTAAAGTGTTATTTCAAAGAAATGTGATAGCTAATATCGGGAATTTTATACGTCATATAATATCTAATAACGGCTATCACCTTTTTTGTTTTAATAAATATGAAAATCTTACTTAAAATATGTAACTAACTTTAAAACTCGATATGTAATGATTACGAGAATTAACACGATCATATTCTAAACAAGTTGACATATCTTTTGAACGTTTCCACAAAGCTACACTGGCTGGTCAGAAAATGGTCGTGGTCATTCTTGGTTATGTAAAATTTGTAATTAATATTTATATTTTGCAAGCTTTACATTAATCACAATACAATAAAGTCTGATATTTATTCTATTAATAATTTCTATTAATTTTGTGCATATAATAGAATCATCTTATAAAATCATCTTTTATACTCTTAGTCTTTCTTTCTTTATAGTCTTTGATTATTCTTATATGTTACCTCGATACAGTAGTTACAACATTCCAAGACCCAAGAAATTGTAATAGTGAATGTAACGTCATAAGTCACCACAAGTAGTTCGTTTTAAGTTAAGACCTTAGGAACGAAGACTTAGGCTGTAGTTATCGCTAGTAAATAAAGTTCTCATACGCCATCGTTACTTACCATAGCACATATAATGCACTATGTTTATTGTCTGGTCTGACCGACTATTGTTAATATTTCCATTTTCCTTTATCGATGTTGTACAAAATAAAATAATATAAATGCTGTAAAGTTGTTTTATTAACAAAATAAATATTCTCGACATGCCAAGTTTTACGACATAATCCGTCGTCATACGGACATAATCCGGAAATATTGGAGCACCTAGGGTTCTGTGTCCCGGAACCTCCGCCTCCGCTGCTGGCCCGGCTGACCCTGCTGGCCCTTCTGGCCCTGCTGGCCCGGCTGGCCCTGCTGGCCTGGCTGGCCCTGCTGGCCCGGCTGGGCGTACCGCACCCTCAATTACATCGCGGAGGAAATTAACCAATTTTCTTGTTCTCTGAGTGAATTCTCAAGCGTGTTACTGTATAAAATAAGTTATAGATTAGAAGTTGGCTAATTCTATTGCATTAGGCTAAGCCTGTAATAATAGATGTAAGCGTATAAAAAATATGAAAATCACAGGCTTACGGCGACTGACGGAGAAATAGATTCCTGGCCACGACGAGAGAAGGTCCAGGACCTTCTCTGCCACTGTTCTAATTAGTAATCGCATACATACATATGTACTAACATAACTGTCTCGACTGACTTGTGTTAATATTTAAATTTTCCTTTATCGAAGTTGTACAAAATAAAAACAATATAAATGTTGTAAAATTGTTTTATTAACAAAATTAATATTAAGAATCCAAATATTAATTTAAATATATATATATATATATAGATATATATATATATATATATATATATATATATATATATATATATGTCTCTTCTTTTGAAGGTTAGGTAGAAGTATAACGGCCACATAGGCGTTGCATGTTTAGATTAGGTACAAATGTTTTATGACGTTAAGGTCAAACCTGTTTTTTTTACAACTTAATTACCTATAGATTTGATCATTTGTTTTACACTTAGCATGGTTTTATTATAACGTTACAGTACAGTAAGTGATATGAAAGCAAAATAATCATTATTTAATTGTAAACTTATAATAACTAATAACTCATAAATGTAATTGTTTTACAAATCTTTTTGCATCTTAAGACTTAAGTTAAGTGCGCGTCAACAAGTACACGAATTTTGTTCAAGCGCTCGCCATGTGAACCCTATACAAAAACCCACCGCGCGCTTAATACATGTCATGTGATTGTGAACGTACTCTTACGGTCACATTATCACCGTTTCGCATCGAACTTATCAGGTCCCTTAATAATAACAATTTAACTTGTTAGAACAGGTACGGCATAATGTCCTAAACAATTAAACAATGCCACTAGAAAACAAAAAAGGACCTAGTAACATTATGACTCGAATGAACTCTAACTTATTCTTAACGTGAAGTGAAATTATCTTCATAAATATTTTTTATCATATTACTTGATAGAAAACTACAAAAATATGTCTTGTAAAATTCGGGTATATGCGTCTAAATGACCTGTTATTCAATCAGTGTTGCAGCTATATATATAAAACTGGTTGCTCTAATTCCTTGTGATGAAAAACAACAGTATGTAACTAACGTTGTATACTATGAAAATATTGGACCCATTTGTCGAAAGCACAGAATAATAAAAACGGAGAATGTAACTAGGACACACAAGGTTCGGAGTCCAGTGTCTCTAAACTTACACATTTGCAATCCACTTAGCATTACTTTGCCCAGTAGTCGAAATTCAGACAGTAATCATTACATTTATTAAGAAAAAAAAATATTCCATAAAATTAAATAAAAAAAAAATAAAAAAATCTGTTGATAAACAGGAGACAATGGTTCTTAACATACATATTTATATAATCATATAAAATGCTGATTTAATGCTGATTCCCACTCCTACACAATGTCACAGCTTCGTTGATCCCCTTCCCTCAATGTGTAACGTAATTTATGGATGGCCCGTTATGTGATAGTACCAGGACTAGGCACATGATCACCGATGCACTCTTTTTATACGTTTTATATTAACTTGACCTGTATCTATCTATGTAACGAAATCTTTCTGTATCTTTAGTTGTTACCAACTTAAAGACGTCCGATTAACCTAAAAATGTGCAAGCAATGGGATTTGCATTCGCATATCAAGGACCGATGACAATACAAGACTAAAAAATAACAAAATACAAAAACTTACAAAAGTTATAAAGATATTATAGTAAAAATAACCCCACGCTTTTTTTAAATCATAAAATATTTTAATACTTTTTAGTGCCGCTTGTTTTTTATTGAGTATGGCAATTATACGTTTCTTTGTTACTATTACGGATTGTAGAAGAAAAGAGGGACCGTCTCTGTGTATGATAAAGTGTCCGTCGAAATGCGCTACAATACCAACAGGGTAAAGTAGGACCGCTAAATAAACAAGGACAGAAAAACTTCCGCTTCCGCTTCGTAAGTTTCGATTTCGTAAATATTTTTAGTGCTATTTTTGCCGTTTGCACTATTACTATTACTCCACCAGGTATATACCTGGTGGAGTAATAGTGCAAACGGAGTTTGACTCGTAATTCACAAAAATATATGATTAACACCTCATTGTACAATATAAACAAACTACAGTATATAATATTAAAATTTAATAAATTGAATGTATAATAATATAGAATAACAATATACATTGTGCAACAAATATGTTCTTATATTGTTTGAACTAACTAGTACATTAAATGCAGAGTATAGGCACAGTCATACAAAGGCACACAGACAGGCTTACATTTATTCATTTATATAAAAATAGATTTAATTACACCGATACCAAAAACACTTAACAATAACACTTTAAATCTTATACTATTAAGCACATAGCATTTTATTTGGAATAATTAAAACATGATTATAGAGGGCATATGTCGTCATCCGATAGTAGAATTGACATTGTAGAATTTCATGAAATTGGTCCATACAACACAATTCCTACTGGCTTCCCTTTTCAAATTTCTTCGGTAACATCGTTAAGTGTATCGTGTGTGATTCCGAGTTATATATAATATACTAAAAGTGAAATGTTTATTTAATTATTTTAATTTGTGAGCATAAGCGATGGCGAATTCCTCATTACACTACACAAGAGTACTCGTTTCACGACCCATGAATTTCTACTATCGGAAGACGTAATACAATTATGATATAAGTATGAGTTTTAAAAACATTAAGAAACTACTAATAATGTTATTTGTAAAAATAGCCAAGTTTTGTATGTAGTAATACTATTCAATACCAACAAAACTGTAAGTAAACATTACCTCAAATCATTTTAATTTATGTGAAAAACGGCTTCAGAAAATACTTAACAGTTATTTTGACATCATAAATGTTAGAAATTTTCATTTGAGCTACAATTTTGTCAGTTATTCCTATTTCCTATTCTTAACTGTTACTTCTACTTTTAAGACATGCCCAATCCGGGCATGTCGAATAGTTTTTGGCCTTTTGACATATTCTAGCGACGCTGAAGATCATTTCTAATCGACCAAAAACCAAATTTTATAATTTTAATCAATATAAAAACGATTTAAATATATTTTAAACATTGACGGCAACACGAAAACAGTTCATAGAAGTTTCTTTTTTCACCACACTGGTTCTCGTGTCGTTTTGTGCTGCCACCTATAGTTTGTGCACGTCCCCTATAGTTCTATAGGGTCATCGGCGATGTTTAACATGCAGATTAAGTCTATAACCCATTCTACAGTTCGCGTGTATAAATTGGGAGTGGCTTTTACTCTATAAGGTGGAGCGGGGCAATCACGTCGGTTGCTAAAAGTCAAATGACTAAAACTCCTCTTCTACAACAATTCCATTTACATTGCTCATTCATGAAAGAATAAATAAAACAAGCCAGTCCGAATCTTCACTAAAAATCTTAAATGTACAACCAGTTCATATTTCAAAACCTATTGAAGAAAATATTTCACTTGAAGCACTTTCACTAAGAACTATAGCCAAAACTGATCTGCCTGTGAACCGGAAAAAGCGAGTTACTAATAATAAAGCCGAAATTATGACATACAAACATGTAACCGAACGAATGAGAAAAGAAAAGGAAGGAAAACATACTAAAAAGATAAATTGCTAAGAAAAAAAAAAAAAAAAGACAAAAGAAACAAGACCTAAGATAACGAAAATCTCAAATAAAAACACCAACACAAGAAATCTGATACTGATAGTAACAGTTCGGGTTCCTATAAATCTATTGATAGCTATGAAAGTGAGGACCAAAACACACTCTTTGAAAATGTTTTGAAAAAAAGTAACTCAGATGAGTACATAGGCACAGACTCTGAAGCTAGCACTTCCAAGATCGATGAAAAGATCAATGCTAGAAAAAAAAATGCACAAAAGAAGACGGAGATATTAGATGAGAACAGACAGAAATATTATATTGTAGCTAGGATATACAAGAACGATACAAATGTTAATTATAGAAAAAACAAATATGACAAAAGAATGCAGAGACATTATATGACGATAGAGAGAGAGATGCTGAAGCCAGCACATCCAAGAATGATATCTTATAACGTTACCTTTTTGCTAGTAAAAAAGGGAAATTTTTGCTATAAAAATATGAAGAACAGAAAATAGATAGTTACTTAGTTATATCGATAACTTAATTTTACTGTTACTTAGCAACAGAAAACTATACAGGTTTGTAAAATTTCGACTTATTTTTTTTTTTTACGCCTTTAGTCCCACCCGATCTTAACGGTCACTGACCTGTACTGCTAAAATATATGGAGTGTAGAAATTCAGTGTAATTGGCATTAACCCTGAACATGACACTTCCTGACCCCGATCCTCAAGGTCAAGAGCCGCATGCACGCTAAGTACAAATTTTATCATACTTTATTATGTATGTATATTATTACAACACGGTCTTGATAAAAAAAAATACCCGGCGGGGAAATCCTGCAGATAATTCGACAATACACGTTATCGCACCGTCATAACTTAAGTGTTAGTTTCGCAGGAAACAAAATTTTTTTGATTTACATTTTTTTAAATTGAATCATCGTTGTCAAAACTTGAAAATGTAGTTAGTGACTTTTTTGTATATTGCAAACTCTTACTAGAGCTTCAGGTATACCTCACATTTGGCAAAATTGTTGCTAGAAGCCACTCCTAATATACTTGTGAAAATTAAAGACGAAATACTTTTATGCACCTTATTTAAAATAAGTAGTTACTTAAATCCAAGCTTTTCAGACATTATTGGAGGGACCTTTATTTGGTCACAATATTTATTTTTACATTTGCGCGTGACTTGACTTGATACATGAATACTTCATTTTTATGACCATTGGTTACCTATTTTCAACTTTATTACAAGAAATAACGCACTTAAACTTAATAATAATAATATGACACATGTCAACGTGAGAGACATCTGCTATCTGTGGCAAGCTTCAGGTACTTTATTGAGGAGGCGCTCCCTTCGTCCATCCCTTGTACTTAAGGTATCCGTCGAAACCGTACGCAATCATCGCGCACACACCAAAGAACTGAAATTAAAAATATTAAAACATCTAACTATTCACTTAAATATGACAACAAGAAATCTCTTTGCCAAAAACAACCTCTTCAAATTTAAATACAGTCAAAACTCACAACTAATGTAAAGTTCTAAGAAGGTAAACTCACTGAATAGTCCTTGTGGATTTAGATCCTGCCAAATTACAATAGTACCTATTCTATGATTTGACCTACAAGAAATTAGTCTCACACCCAGATTCTGAAATCTGTCAAATTAACAATAGTGTCAAGTTAATTCGAGTTTCTGAAACGTTGATCAATAATTTTCATTGAACATTTGATTAGCATAAGCTCTGTTAAACTGAAACCGGTCAGTAAGTTAAACATTTCATACATGTAGTGGTAGATCTCGTAGTCTCTCTTAACTGGTGTTGTGTCGAGTTTGTGTTCACCATTTTCAACTTTCAATCAATAAACTTTATTGATAAGTAGTGAGGGTTGCTATTTAAATGTTTTGTACAAGTGAGCCATCTGTTGTACTTTATATTTTAAATAATGAATCTATAATCGCGATGGAGTTAGTTAACGGATATGTCCACCCAGATTCTTAAGAACTATGTGTAAATCGCAGAAGAGATGACCCTTAGCGTAGATCAACGAACCCAGTATTTTTTAATATAAATCCATATTTTCTATCGGATATTTCAGTAGTTTTAATCATTTTATCATGTTGAGAAAGTCATCTGTTTACTTGGAGTATTTAGGGCAGAATTCACTTATTTAATATTTATCGCTATCTGTGGATTCTGCGTGATACTAATATAATTTGATGATGGTTGAAAACTAATTATCTATATTATATTAGTTGGCAACTTTCACAGATGGCGCAATATTTATTTCGACGGCGTAGTAGCGAGGTGACCACTTAAACCATTGCGCCATCCATGCATTTTTATCGCATTTCTTCTGGGTTATGTGGGGATACACCCCCTCCCACCTTCTAAGGGGGTTTTCACAGGTTTTTAGGGGATGTCCGGACCACCTGGAAACCCCCCGTTGTTGCGCCCCTGCTTCTAAGTCAACGCATTCAAAAGATACGGCCAATTAAGCCTTAGATTTGACCAAATTTGAACATTTTGCAGGTAAATCAAAACCTATAGGGTACTTCACATTGACTTAGAATCATGAAACTTCGTAAGAAGCAAGGTCTGACAGCAAATTAAAGGAAAAAACCGAAAGTCGAAAGCCGGAGGCAAAAATCTTTGAGAATTGATTCCCGAGATGGCCGTACTACCGACATAGAAGTTTGTTTGCTTACGGAACCCTCGGTGCGCCAGTCAGACTCGCTCTTGTCCACTTTTTTTTAATTAACACATGGTTTTAGTACGTAGTGAGAAAAATCTGAGTTGCTTCTTTCTACAACTTAACTGTACAGTGACAGTTGACGAGGAGACAATTTAAACCACTTCAGTGAAAGATTTTTAAAGGGTTACATAAAAAAAAAACAACTAGATAGTAGGGGTTTTAGTTAGTTCCATTCAACCGACCTGTGGGGGTTTCCGCACTCAGAGATAGAAGCACCAGAAGGTTTAATTAGGCACAAATAGAATGATGGTAATGTTTAATACACGTTACTGGAGGTGTAAAAATATATGCCTATTGGTCATAGAATTTACATAATAATTGAGGAAGGAAACTTTCCGTTCACCTTGTCAAATCTAATAATTTTATTAGATTAAATTATTATTAAAGACCGTCTGGTATAATTGCCATCACGAATTTTCAACACAAAGACCACTAGTTTAATTTTTCTCTCAAGTTATTGCATATTTTTGCATATTCATGTTTTAAATCCTACTAATATTATAAACATGAAAGTTTGTGAGGATGTATGGATGTTTCTTACTCTTTCACGAAAAAACTGCTGAACCGAATGCGATGAAACTTGGTACGTAGATAGCTGGAGACCTGAGTTAACACATAGGCTGCTTTTTATCGCGGTATTCCCACGGCACCGGGCCTTACGCGGGTGAAACCGCCATAAATAGGTGTTTTAACTTCCCTAACATTCCGTATCGTTAAGACCTCTATACCAAAACTCTTGAAAATTGGTTTTTTAGGCGTGAAAATGTCTCCCTTTAAGGGACACTCCTTGTGTTGCATTTCTAAACACTATAAGACTACTATGACGTCTGAAACGTCATTGATGGCTCGCAGCAACGCTGACGTATGCCATTAAGAATTGCCTGTTTCGTGTCTCGTAGAATTTAGATTTTTGGAATGTTCTAGAATCTAGATGTATTAAAATATTTCAAATGAAATTGGGAACATTCTAAAAGGTTCGAAAGTTATGTAAAGAAGGACAATCGGGAACGAACGAACGAAAATAAGATCGAAAAGACTATCGAAATTATGACTCTAGTAGAATAGGCAGGGGCATATAAACAGCCGCGAGCCACACAGCCGGCAATTAGTAAAAGGCTAAGGAAGCGCAAAGAGGAAGAGGAAGAAGAAGACTAGTGAGTGCTGAGTAAGTGTTCAGTGCGATGTTGTACTACAGTTAGGCCTGCCATCACTTAAATTGCCGACCCCGGACAAAAACTTAAAAAATCCCGGACACATGCGAGAAATCAAGATTCTTTCCCGGACACCTTAAACAAAACGCCAAATCCATTTAAATTTTTAGCTTGTTAACGATTCATCTAAGAATTATAATTGTCCCTGGCGCAGAGGGGACACTTTTTGAAAACCCCGCCTGGACGCTCCCTGGACGCCCTTTAAACCAGGACAAATCCCGGGAAACCAGGACGGATGGCAGCCCTAACTACATGAAGTGCTACATGTGAGGGTCACGTCGCAGTTCTGTCGGAGAGGATTATGCCACATCTACGCCACGTCATGTCCGGGTGTCCGTTTGTCTGTGTGTAAAGTGCGTGTAAATAAACGCCAAAACAGAGAAGTCGTCGTTTCTTTCGAATCCTATACCCACTTCCGTAAAACACTATTAAAAAATATTTATATAACTCACCGTCACAGCGTATCCAACACTTTCGCCAAGAGTCGCGGCGAATATCGAACACCCGAAGTAGGTCAAAACGACAATGGCACAATAAAAACACTCCAGCTTATGCCACGGCCATTTGTTGAATTTCTCCACAAAGTGCATAGTGTACATGAAGAGAAGTAACAGTGTTATTATATTGGCGGTCCAGTATAGTATATTGTAGAAAATGGCCGATACCCAGGACCACGACACTTTTATACAGATAAATCCAATGAAATTACATACCTGAAAGAGAAAATACAATAACGATAATTTAGTAAAAGATAGTTCATTCTACAGCAACCTCAGAGATCGCGGGTTAAATGTATCTTAGTATGTACTAGCAACCCGCCCCGGCTTCGCGGTGGTGGAGACATCTTTAACAATCATCATCATATTTCAACCAATTTACACAAAACGTTAACAAATTATACACCTAAACCTTCCTCATGAATCACATGTCTATTGGTGAAAACTGCATGAAAATCCGTTCAGTAGTTTTTCAGTTTATCGTGGACAGACAGACGCGGCGGGGGACTTTGTTTTATAATATGTAGTGATATCTCTGTTCTAGAACCCATAGCACAAGCTATTCTTAATATAACATTATAATTTTTATTATATTCCATAAAAGGTATACATTTTTGCAATAGTGATTATCGTTCGATCATTATAATATACGTACTTTTATAGCATAAGCAGGAAAAAAACAAATATAATCTTCAATTAGTTTACTGTTACAGTTATATTAACGGCTTAATTCATGTGAATATTATTAAATTAGTGAGTTGTATGCACGTCTACAACTAATGGACAAAACCGTAGCTTGCAAGTTGCAATGCATTGTAATTGCATTTCGGTTGGCAAGTGATAAATAAAAATGAAAACTTACTATTTGGACCAATTTCAATATGCCGGGTATTGTTTGAACATACCCCTTGTCAAATCGTACGATTTTCGAGGGCTGCTCTGGTAGCGTTTGATTGTCATAGTTGGACATTGTTAATGTGTAATTAGCTGAAAATTATACGAAGTTTTTAGTCAAGGACACCCACCAAGGATAACTCCGCGAAGTCAACACCAGAGTTTACAATGCGTGGGTGTATCGGAATCGCATCGACTAAAAATACATAACGTGTTATAATGCAATCATAAATTGAAGGGCCGTCAAACGTGTGCGACAACAAACAAGTCGTCGTGGCTCAGCGGGAAGCCTTGCCTTCCGACTGCCATTACAAGCCAGAAATTCAACCGGCGTGTCAGTGAGCACTTCCGCCTCCCAAGTCCCACGGGGGTGTATCGATAAATGCTCACGCCTCCGGTGAAACGGCGTGTTAGCCGCGTATGGCCCTGACCGTCATTGCCTTTTGAGAACGCCAGAGATGCCGTACCATACTTGAGACCTTCGGACGGTCTAAGGTCACAAATACGGTACTAAATTTTGACGTATCGTCGCTTATTTAACAATACCGTTCAAGTCGTAAAATAGCCATGTGACTTTTATATTTTATTGGATAAACTATTTCAAGGCGCATCCATAGATTTCACATCAAAATTTCAAAATCATTTAGACCCATCTGCTTTATCGGATAGGAACTGGCGCGATGGCGCCGGGCAACTCGATTGTAGGTGTTAAAACTGCACAAGTCGTCAGTCCGCCATGGTATCTAGTGTTGATAAGATATGGTTCAGCAGACTGGTTTTCTTTTTACCGTTTTACGAATGAGACTGACACATACATTTTGTGATTTAACGTTGGGCAAAGCCAACACATTTGGATTATTCACGAAATGTAATTCCAAAATAATACATACATACTCTCACGCCGTCGATCCATGGCTAGAGACGATAAAGCCATTTACCACAATCCTGACATACATGCTCCTCTTACACATTCAACAGACTTTCATACATGCTCACCGATTACGGGTGGTTTTTACTAGGCCCTTCTTGAGTATACTGCCAATCTGGACAGTAACTGCACCAAATCACCAATTCACAGGAGCCTTATAATTCTTTGTAAGCAATAAGGTTGCCCTTTGTACATTATTATTTCATATAATTATGTAAGTATCAGTTTTTTACACTGTAATATTTTCGCTGAGTTGCCCTTTTGGACACTTTCAATATCTCTATCATCCTTCCGTTATAAACATACTTCCACAATAAAAAAATATTGTCACTAACTCACTCTGTAAAATATTTTAATTTTTAAACCTTAACCTCACAAACTGTCATCAGATGGTACAAATTTTGCAACTTTTATTTTAACATCCTCTGAAATTGAGTATTCTCACACCTAAAGTGAACGGCCTGAAGTGTATGCTGTGAAACTACCAATTTGTGAGTGAAAATATACATAAGGGTCTACAAGGTTTAAATGCGGTGCTAACCTCTAACTGTCTTATATTCATACCATTTAAAGTTTGTGACAAGATGGGGAATGAATAAATTAGAGAGTGCCTAAGAGTAGTGTCACTGGATGAAAAGTTGATCAGTAATAGACTATGGTAGTGGACTATTGGATCAGCAAAGTGTGTTGAACAGTTTTATGTTTGGAAGTTGACAGGTACAAGAGTGAAAGGGATATTGCTAGAAAGGGCAAAGCAGTAACATAACGTATGATGGAGTATAATTAACACCGGAACTAAAGCTAATTATAAATTATACTTAGCTTCATGACATATTTTTATGTATTTCATAAGAAATTATCAGTTTTGTGTCTCTTGTGAACTTATTGAATTTAACTTAGGCGGTATTGGTATATACGCGACAATATTGTAAATAAATATAAAAAAATTGAGAATGCTAGCCAGCCACACCCAACAAATCTTTCACTAGTACGAAACTTGGGCAGTTAGACGCTAGAAGTACTTACTTAGTGAAAATGAACATTTACCTTATTTGTTTGAAACTTGCTTGTTTGTGCAGTCTATTATTTGATTTCAATACACAAGTTATGCTTAAATTTCACTACACAAGGTTTAGGAATTAAATTCTTACTTTAATTATTTGCTTCTGTTACCGACACACAGAAATTACAATTGTATTTTCTTGTCAATTCTTGTCAACACAAGGATTTTTTTAATCAGTTTGTTTCTGACAGTAGAGATGTTCATTCAAAATTATTATTTTTGCTAATCGATTTCCATTTATTTTTTAGGATTTAACTCTCATATAGCCTGACCAGGAAAATAAAAAACCTCGTCATGTTGCTGAAAACAAATAGGGATTTTTATGTATTAAAATGTCAAAAAATGTTATGAACGAGAATAACGAAAAGGGTTTTTAAAGTATTTATCGGAAATAAAGTCTGAGGGATTAGAATATATTTAACTAAATAACATTACAGATGTAATCAGCTTGACCTGTAGGTATATCACATAAAAAACACAATGAAAATTGATTATTGACCTCAATATCTTTGTAACTTAAACCCAAAATGATTTTGGGTATAGTAAAAGGAAGAAGAGGTCTCGACAAAATCATCTTTATTAAACTTGTACAATTTCATTTTCGGGCAAATATCAACCATTTCATTTGAAAAATAAAGATGTTAGGGAGGTACACCATTTATTTTGATTATTGAATGTTAATCTCAATTCGTAGGAATTTTATACAGAAACATATAACATGTAACAAAAAGATGAAATTTCAGACGAAACAAAAGCAGAGAGCCCATTGTTGAAAAGAAAATCATAAACAATATTATTAACATTGGTGGCGGTGAAAGTGATTCTTCAAATAATGACAAGATTAGTTGGAACTAATCTTCTTAATTTCTACAATGCACCAAGAATTGTAGAAATTAAGAAGATAACAATGTTAAATAAAATTTAGATTTTGATGTTTCGTATTAACATCATAAATTGAAGGGCCGTCAAACGTGTGCGACAACAAACGAGTCGTCGTGGCTCAGCGGGGAGCCTTGCCTTTCGACTGCCATTACAAGCCAGAAATTCAGCCGGCGTGTCAGTGAGCACTTCACATTGGCTTTGATGGTTTTATTTCCTTGATTTGATTGCATGTTTGGTAATAGTCTTATTTATAGGTTTCAGAATATTATTTATTTCGGGTTTACAGCCCTTTTTATACAATTACGACATTGTTCTAAACAATTACGAAATAATTAGCCAATTAGATTATGCAAAAATATTTACATTAAATACGTATCAATGTTCTTGATAACAGTATGGTTCTTTGTCGGAGGTAAGGCATCGGTATTGATTGGCCGACTTAAGCCTGCATACGTCTAACAACAGATTTTTCACTGCCGGTTTTCTATGAGGCCGTGGTATCGAGCGGAGTCGAGCCGGCCCATGGCTCTCCCACGTAAAGATATCTACTTTTTGTTTCCACCTGGCAACATTTCTGTACGAACGTTTATCTAAAACATAATTATTCATCTTCAAACTAAATCTATATAACTATTGGAGCCCGCTAGAGTTTCCAACAGGTTTAAAGTTCAAACCTCAAGATTAAACCACTACGTCATTCTAGGAGATTGCACTTAGATCCTACTATCTACGTGACTTTGATCACCTGTCGATTTTATCATTCTCTTCCAATATCACTGTGGGCTATGCTGCTGGGTGCTGGCCCCTGCCAGAACCTGCCACTGCTGGATCAAACTAATTAGTTAAGACCAGGGTCTCCTATATATTGCGAGGCCCCACTTGGCTGAGAGGTTTTAGTAGCGGTTGCGGCGTGTGACGCGCTGCATCACAGCTTATAAATAGATGTCACGCCGAATTTCTCGGCGATCTTCAGTAGCCAACGGATGTAAGGATGTAGGCTCCGACTAATGCAAAAAAAATAGTCTTTATCAAAAGCTTTTCTCAGGGTTTCTGTATCATTGATTCGTTACTTTAGCAATTAATCATGTAGGCAATGATAGTTAGATGGTACCTAAACACATTTTGACCTGTATAAATTGCTCTTTATTATTGTGACACATTATATACTTGTGTCACAATAAGGTCCTAAATAAAAAAAGGTTTTGTTTGAATTTTAGTATTAATTCATAAGGCTATATCTGTTGTTCTTACCATCCTAGCTAATTGTTTAAACCGATTAGTGGAAAAAGGAGAGGTGTTTAAGTTTAACATTTGTCAATGATCATATGAGTATATTGCTTCATGTATGCTTATGTTGCAATAAAAAACGCAATTGAAGCTCCCCTAGACAAGGGTTTATTTTCCTGATCAGGCTACAAATCGTCTTAGACAGATAATAAAATTATGAGAAGATTGGCCTAGTTATGCTTGCGTATTCACAGAGTACCTGCAGTATTTTTTTTAATTCAAATAGCAACATAAGCTTAGTGTTGCAGTTTAGTATACAACAGTAGTTTTTGATGTAATATGTAAAGTAACGGGTGATAAAAGTAGTTAGATAGAAAAAGGACAGTTTATGTATTAGGGTCCTTATCAAGGGAGATTTCGCCCCGGTTGCCTTATCGTTCTTAAGATTAGTCTAAACAATTAAACTTAGGATAACGGCAGATTTTAGCCTGTTTTGCTGTCTAGTCTGGTGGATATTACACAATCCACACATAACATATTATTTTCGACTAGACGTATTAAAAAAACATCAGCATTAATAATCAATATTTTATATAATATAGACTTATCGTTACATCGATATATCGAAATTTTTTGCTGAAGGCTAACCCTAAGCCTCAAGTTGACTGACATACTTGACATGACAAATGACAATACCCACTTTCAGTCCTGAAGTGGAAGTGGATGACGGGTGTCAAAATAGTCCAATAATAAAATTGTGTGTGGTGTGTGTGCTAGTGGAACTGATAATTCAGCACCACTATTAGTTTATCGAAGTGGAATACAAGTTATTATTGGTTCAAGAAACATTTACAGTTGTAACAGTGTGTGCTATTAGAAGTATTTTTATGTGCTTATACGCCATAGAACTAAATATTTTTCCAAGTTACCGGTGTATCACAATAAGTGAACTTTACTTTTAAAAATCTTTATGTGTGATGGGAGATAGTGACTGGAGACCGTTTATTTACGGCGGCCTAGCGTCGATCGTCGCCGAATTCGGTAAGCAAATACATATCAAAATTTACATAACCTCAAAAAATTATTATATCACCTGGAAGACGAGCGTTGAGAACCCTTTCCTATATCATTAGCTAACAATGAATGGCCTAACTTGTTATGAAACATGAAATGTTCTATATTGGTTCATATCAATATTTGTATATATATATATACATAAGGCCAAAATTTCACATCCCTACACACCACACCGCATCTATACATATGAAAAAAGCCGACTATATATAAACGGAAAGTATAATTCAATATAAAAAGATAAATAAGTCCAGGGTGTCCGGACACCTCCTGAAAACCTGTGAACACCCCCTTAGAGGGTATGAAAATGTGAATTAAAATAAATTGTAATTATAATGTTGTTCGCCGTCAAAAGAAGTTGATGACTGTTTTTTCGTTTTTAGTCCTCATCAAAAATATTTTGAAACTAAATTTGAGTCCGTGTGCCAAAATAAATCTTTTCTTTATTTCTAAATACAACACATTCTCAATCATCAGGTAAATAGAATGCTAGAATGTCCTGAAGAAATGGCTTGTCTTTTTAAAAATATAAATTTTTAGTTACCCATGTTATTGTGTCAGAATCTTAACATGACAGGAATAAGGCTTCGTGACAATCTGTTCCAGGAACAATAAGCCACTTCTTTGGCTGATTTACTTCTGTGTATAATATTGTCCACTATTGTCTTTCTAGTATTTGGATGTTACTGTTGCCCGCAGGTCCCTATAGCTATATGCCGTATGTCGCCATATGCAGCACTGTCGTTAATTTGTGAATGTTGCCCAATTAGCCAGTTTAGACTACAGAGTTTTCCATCTAGTAGCCTTCTTTTAGTCCAAATATGCTTTCGGCATCTCAATCTTCTTTCCAAGTACATTCCCAAGTACTTTGCGTTATCTGCCTGAGGTATCATTTTGTCATTTAATTTAACGGGAGGACAAGTATCTCTTCTGAGAGTAAATGGTATGTTAGTTGATTTACTTTCAATTGCTTTAATTATCCACCTTTGATCCACGTCTCCATTTCGTTGAGGTGATTTTGTAACAGAAGCGAAGCAGTTATATGGGTTAGTGTATGTAGACAACAAAGCTGTATCATCGGCGTATGTCGCAGTTGTCGTGTGATCATCTGTTGGGATGTCTGCGGTCAGAGCAGTCATTGTTGTACTTCACCTGATAACTGCTTCTCTCTAGGTAAGATTTGAGAATGTAAAGAAAACAGTGTGGGAGGATCTTTATTAGTTTATAAATAAGGCCATTGTGCCATACCTTATCAAATGCTTGACTGATGTCTAAGAGGACTGCTGAGCAGTATAGTTTGTTTTCTAGATATCTACTGATGATCTCAACGATACGGTAACTTTTTGATTGTTCCATGCTTTTACGGAATCCGAATTGATGTTTACGTAAAACCTCGTCTCAAGCTATTGCTAACATAGCCCAATCCATTTGTATAAGCAATATCCCTTTCCTTCCTTTACCTCGGTTGGTGGCAATAGGCTTGCCCCTATTACATGGAAGGGGTCAAGTTATAGTTGGCAAAATGTGGGTCTTTAATACATGTCTGCCTACTACAATATGAGTGTAAGTTTAGGTATGTATGTGATATATATATTTTTATATAGTCTCACTTTCACTTTGGTGCAGGTACATTCCCCATAGACACAACAAAGACACGTCTTCAAATCCAGGGCCAGAAGATAGACCCTCGCCATGTGGAGCTGCGGTACACTGGGATGGTTGATTGCTTTGTCAAAACATCACAGCAAGAAGGGGTCAAAGCACTGTACTGTGGGTAAGGACAATGTCATTTTAAGTTGAATAATTGAATTTCAGCACACTGCAGTATTATGAGATTTTCTTAATAGTGAATACACACACTTGTATCTTAGTGGGGTTGAGTTGTAAGAAATTTAGTTAGTCCCAATGGGATAGAGTAATTTCAATCCCTCAGTCGAACTGAGGGATTTTGATACAACCAGTGGGTAGTCAGTGTCCCTTTGTCATTAATATTTATTAATTTAAACACTATGGAATGAAATGGAAGAATGGATAACATATCATTGATAGACAGTATTAAAAATGATTTAAAATAGTCACTGCGAGTTTGTGTGCCCTATTTCTAGGGCAATTGCTAAAAATAAATAGGGCATTTGGAGGCAACACAGTTAGAGATGGACACAGGCACATATGGTATTACCTGTTATACTGTCTAATTATTTTATACTTTACGATGAGCAATTAAGGTTTACAATTCCCCTTAAGAATATCTATAATTTACGCACTTACCCTTAAGGATTTTACTGTGTCTCTTTACTCCTATCTCTTTCTCCGTGAAACAACTTCGTGGAACAACTTCACTGTTTCATTCAGTATACGCACTAAACGCTTCTGCTCCATTTCTACAACGCGTTTCCCTAAGGAACGGAATCTCTCGAAGTGGCCTGTTTCCCGACTTCTACAATCTGGGTGTACTGAAGTCTCAATTAAATCGTTTTAGACTGCATAATCACTTACCATCAGGTGATATAGTTATCTCAAGCCATGAAGAAACTAGCTTGTTAGTGAGTTCACGTTTGTCGTCTTGGTTCTAGTTAGACCCCGCGTATTGCCAGTTTTAACTAGAACTTTGCCAATGAACCTGAGTCATGCACTCATGCATTGATAAAAAGGGGCCGTTGAGCGTTTGATCAACGGACAATTACTTTCGATCTTAATCTTATGAGTAGGTGTATTTTCTGCTGTTTCGTAACAGGTATAAATTGGGAAGCCAGAGTTGAATTCAAGAAACATACTAACTAATATTTAAAATAAGTATTTAGTGTTAATTTCAACTCAAGTTGAAATTAACAATAAATATTTATTTGAAATATAAAGGGTTCCTGAGGAATAGGGTCTTGAAAAGCAGACAGACAGATATAACAACAAATTAAGGATTTTAGGATTTTTTCCTTTACTTGTGCTGTGAGACCTTGCTTCTTAAGGTAGCATTCGGTTCTTGGCGATCGCGATGCGCGACCGCGACCCTCGTCCGCGACCCTCGTCCGCGAATTGATTGACAAAATGAAGCCGTTCACTTTAAATTAATTAATAAACATAAAGAGCGATATTACGAAGACCTGTGTAAGACATTTTGACCTCTGCCAGACTGATCTTTACTTCACAGCTGATGCGAGTTCAATGTGTGATGCCATTTTTAAATACTGATAGTTTATTCTGTGACCATAGCATTTTATTTGCAGCCTTATTTTCTTTATAACTGGGTGTTATTTTGCTATAATACAATCTCAGTACATTTACATAATATTATATTGTCTCAGATTAGAGTTGAGTTTTAAGTAAAGTCATTTAGATAGACATGTAGATGTTTGGTTTATAAAATACTGACTGGTAACAGGCGGGAATTACGTCACCGTGCGGTTTCATTTTCTTTTTTTAACCCCCGACGCAGAAAGAGGGGTGTTATAAATATGACGTGCCTGAGCTGTGTGTCTGTGACATCGTAGTCCTGTCCTAGTTTGTTTTATTTGAAAGGTGACTTGATCGAGAGTGTTCTTAGATGTAATTCAAGAATGTCTGTTCAGCCGTTCGAATATCGTCAGATCTTTTTTAATCGTTGAAGGCATTTTCGAGTCGGGGGTATTTTAAATTTATGATTATAAACACCTGTTTTTTAACCGACGAAAAAAAAGGAGGTTCTCAATTCGACCGTATAATATATTTTTTTTTTTTTTTATGTCTGTTCAGCCCTCACTCCGTTATTTATGAACCGATTTTGATTATTCTTTTTTTGTTAGATAGGGTATACCTTAAGGGTGGTCCCATGTCAAGGAAGTCAGGATCTGATGATGGGATCCTGAAAAAATTGAGAGAAACCCTCGAAAATTGTAGGAACGAATAGTGTTTCTGTTTACTTTTCATTACTTTATCAGGTATTGCGTTTAGAAATCATCATCATTTTTTTCACCATCATGATGATGATGATGAAAAAAACCATAAAATAAAATCTTTTTAACAAAAAATTAAACCGACGAAAAGAACTAAAAAGCAAAAAATAAATAAATAAAATTTTGATAATTAATCAGTTTGTTGTTTGGCGCCGACTCAAAATAAGTTTATATAAAATTAGATAGTTTATGTAAATAAGCTCAATACTTAAGACTTAAGGTTTATTTATTTCTTGCTTTTTAGTTCTTTTCGTCGGTTTAATTTTTTGTTAAAAAGATTTTATTCATGTAGTTTTTTTTAAGAGTAAGTAGCTCCAAATCTTACTCCCTAATCTAGGAAAAAAATAAAGCTGTTTTAGCTGTTGAATATTTTGTCTTCTTGACTCTTTAGAACTGTCAAATGATACAGTAGAGGATTAATACAGATATAATCTCACGCCTTTTTCACTCGTGGGGTACGCAGAAACAACAGCCCTCCTTATGTCCCCCATATCTCAAAAGCTTCCTATACCGTCGTTAGTCTTGTCAAACATGCTCACCGGTTATTGACGTCATGACGACTGATTTGGACAAGACAAAAAGTAAACTTTTAGAGACCGCCCGTCTACATCCCAATGACTTTATTTCTGTATTTCAAATATGTAATAATTTTTCTTTTTAGTTTGTGTGAGCGTCGCATGTGCAAATACAGTACGTCACACGGATGTTTATTAACTGCTTTGTTTTACAACGTTATTGTTCATAGTCGATAGTCACAATAATGCAATATCGTCCAATAACTTTCTTGATACGCTGTACGCAAGAATAAATGAGGATGCAACACATTTTCTCATCCCACTATATTATAAATGTGAAAGTTTGGATGGATGGATGGATGTTTGTTACTCTTTCACGCAAAAACCACTGAACCGATTGCGATGAAACTTGATATGTAGATAGCTGGAGACCTGGATTAACGCATAGGCTACTTTATATCCCGATATTCCCTCGGTTAGTTACTAATAAAACTTAGAACTTAGAAATTGTCGATTTAGCTATGTCAGACCATACAGCTCAAGTATTAAAATGCTCAGTAAAGAAAACTTGTATCTTGCCACATTGGTTCGTATTGAGGCGTAATTATTCTGCACAAAATGTGTCTAAATTTGCAACATGTTTGCAAAATCTGACATATGATAGTGTTTTTGGTTGTTCTGACGCTAACAACGCATTTAATAGGTTTCACGATATTTTTGTACATTTTTATAACATTTGTTTTCCAGTAAAAAAAATAAAAATTAACGCCATAAGAAAGCCAAAATGGATAAATAAAGGCATTAAAACATGCTGTAAACGCAAGCGTCAAATGTTATGGAAATTCCGTAAAACCCCTAATGATGAGCATAAAGAAATGTTTAAAAGTTACTCGATGAGACTGAAACGGATCATTCGATTGACTCAAAGAGTGCAGAATAGCAACTTTATAAATAAAGCTAAAAATAAAAGTAAGGCAACATGGCAAATTATTAATAAATGTAAAAATAATAAAATATCAGAAGGCATACAAAAAATTGTAATAGATAAGAAAAATATTGTTAATCCACAAGATATATCTCAAGTATTTAATGATTTTTTTATAGATGACATTGAATCCACAATTAGTTTAAATAATAGTAATAATTTAAAATTTGACATGCAATGTAATTTGTTATTTTTTACCCCAATAGCTCCGCAAGATATAGTTAGAGTAACTAATTCTTTAAACAATACAAATAGTTCAGGATTTGATGACGTTAATACTAAAATCGTTAAATCAGTATCAGCTGCTATTTCACCCGTACTTTGTCATATTGTAAATTTGTGCATAGAAACCGGTACGTTTCCTGATAGACTCAAAATATCAATTATTAAGCCACTTCATAAAAGGGGTTCAAAGCACGTTCTCTCTAATTATAGACCTATTGCTCTGCTGTCGATATTTGCGAAAATTATAGAAAAAATTATCTACGACACACTTTACGTATTTTTTGAAAGTAATAACATCTTAACAGACGAACAATTTGGTTTTAGAAAGAACAGAAATATTAATATGGCCATTTACCGGTTGTATGAAAAAATTATCAATAATATTGATAATAGACGTCCTGTAGCAGCCCTTTTTATGGACATGAGTAAAGCCTTCGATTACGTAGATAGAGAAATACTACTCAAAAAGCTTGAAAGATGTGGTGTGAGAGGTAATGCACTTGACCTGCTTACGTCATATTTAACAAACAGAAAACAGCGCACACAAATTAAAAAAGTCAGTATTAGCTCTAAAACAGAACAAACATACAATTCCAGCTACAGGTTGACTAACTACGGTGTGCCACAAGGAAGCATATTAGGGCCCTTACTATTCCTTGTCTATATAAACGATATGCCCAAGGTAACCCATCATCCCATGGTTCTATTTGCAGACGATAGCACAGTAATTTTTCAAGCAATTGATGACATGGAGCTAGAAAGGGATATAAATTATTGTCTAAGTAAAATTATTGATTGGTTAAAATCAAACAACTTAAAAATTAATCTCGATAAGACTAAAATAATGTCGTTTGAGCAAAGAACGTATCATCGAATACCTAATGTACAGCATGACAATACAATCATACAAGAAACAAAGTCAACAAAATTCTTGGGCCTGGAATTGGATAAGGATATGACATGGAAAACACATACTGATAATATATGCAAACGTCTGAGTCAATATTCTTATGTGCTGCGGAACTTATCTAAAGTAACTGATCAAAAAACTGTTGTTACTGCATATCATGCCTATGTTACATCCACACTACGTTACGGCATTATATTTTGGGGTGGTTCCACAAACACTGAAATGGTTTTTAGGGCACAAAAACGGTGCATTAGAGCAATTTGCGGCTTGCAAAGTACCGACAGTTGTAAGCCATGGTTTGATAAATGGCGCATTTTGACCTTGCCATGCCTATATATTTTAGAAGTCGTTTTATTCGTTAAGGTTAATTTCCATTTATTTGAAACATTACATAGCGCTCGCCAAAATTACAAAATCTCTATAAAACCTCATAAAAAGACAGTTTATAATAAAAGTTTTTTAGGCATGGCACCAAAATTATATAATAAATTACCCAAATCTATGTTACTAAATAAAAGTATTGACTCATTTAAAAAAGAACTTATGTCGTTATTAATACAAAAGGCCTATTACAGTGTTCAAGAATATCTTGTGGATAAAACTTTTGATCTGAGACAAATCGTTTAAAAGTCTGGATGTCTCTTTCTGGGTGCGATTTGTGCTAGTATATAATTTAGTTTTAAGTTAGCTAAGTAAGATAAATTTTGTACGCCATTAATTGGCAAAACATAGAGAAACATAAATAACTGTACCTACTATGCACACCTTTGTGACCTATGTTTACAAAAATAAATGTTTGATTTGATTTGATTTGAAGTGGTGGAAGAATGGTATTTCTTTATTGAATTAGAGATGTAAAGACTGCAGAGCTCCCTCCAAGGCAAGGGGTAATCGTACCTAAGGACCACAGCCCAACGTTTTATGTTATGAAGCTGTATAATAATATGATTAATATGTTTGTGTACATGTAGTGTATACTAACCAGCGCAAAAAGTTTGATTGCACGAAGCACAATCAGTAGGTACTACGTAGTGGGGTTGGTATGTGGAATTGTGAATGTCGTCATAATGCTAAAGCAAAAAAGTAGGTGACTTAGGCCACGATTTTCCTGCTTGGGCGGTGCCGCTCCCTGCTCTCTCTGCAGTAGTCGGAGTTCTACGGTCTTACGGACGCTACCTATTGCGAGGATGTAATTTTGCGGAAGGAGGGGGCGCGGCGGTGCGGTTCTCGGAAGAGGAATTCCACGGGGAGCCGTTTCGTCTCCGGGTGGAAGAGGGTGATCTAGGAGGGTATAGAATAAACGATGTTAGGACGTGAATCTATACGATATAGGATGATTAAAGTGGACGATATCGCTTCAATTGCATGTTTTAAATTTCTACTGCGATAACATGCTCATCTATCAGTGGGAATAGAATTTTCGGTAATTCGATCAGGCCGATAATATTTTATCGTTCTAAGACGCCTACTTACATAAGTTAACTTTATATCAGTGATCACCACTTCACCAGTGAGATAAACGAAGTAAGTATAGTTAACGTTTTTAACGTTATTATAAGTAGGTATATCTACATAATTAATTATATGACGAAAATATGATGAACCATACCACCCATTACACGAAATAAACATTAAAACCATTAGGTACTTTTGTGAAAAATAAAATGTTAGCTTCACGATTTCGATTCAAATTAATCAAATGATCTCCTACCTTACTATTGACCGACCTACTTACTTTAAATTAGCAAAAATGGCAATCTAATTTTCTTAATGTTTTTGCAATTTGATAACACCCACAACATGGTTCATTTACGTTATCTGCCTAATTTACGTATTGGTACGAGCCGTGGTTCGGGATTCTTAGATATACATGCATTTGTAACGAAATATACACAATTTATATAAATAATTCGCAATTAACACAATCATAGTTACAGTTTTTTTTCAATTCTCACTAATATCATAGAATACGTAACAGGTACAGAAGTCCCACTTCGCTAAATCATTTATAGGTATAAATAGCGACTCTTGTTTCGACACAATAAAGTTGCCTCTCTTTGTATCGCATAACTCATCTGTTCTGACGACGCCGCGACGTTAGGGTTGTCTTTTTTTAAAGAATTAATTCATCTGAATATTTAATAACCAGTCAGTTATGTGCCTATTTCTCTATTTTTGAGAACAAACAAACCTAGGCCGCTACTCGCGGAGGACTACGGGCCAAGTGGCTGCCTCTCAGGATTGTATACTTCGAATTTTAAGCTCAGCTCTGAAGTAATTTTGTTTTTCAACAAACATCATAATGTATGTTGAAAAACAAAAGAAACAAGAACACTGGTCTGGTTTCTTGCGTTCGTCAAGAGCTCTTTTAAGAGATGTTTTTAGCTCTAGCTTTCAAAAACATAATCTGTAGATATCCGTGTCTTCCTAAGTAAGTATTATCTTTAATATTTACGCCAGAGTTATCTTAATATTGTTATCTGTTGTTTACAACTATTATTTATTGTTATTGTGCTTCGTATATAAGTTATAACGTTTTATCATACTATCATCTTTCATCATCTGTTTGTCACTTGTTTTTCACGAGGTGGCTGACCTTAATCTTTTGAATGAATTTTTTTTTGTGCCAAGATATACGTCATACATGCTAAATATTGTTTGACAGAATAATTTTTCAAAATAAACTCATTTGAACAAGGATGGCAAAATGGTTCTTGTAATAAGCTTTGGGCAACAATATGCTTTGTATGTCTTTGCAGGTTTTATTTATTTGTAATAGATTTCCATCTATGCATATTCATACATCGTAAGTTATCAGACGCAAATAATCCAACGTTATCTAACCTAATAATTGCTAATTCGGCCTTGGACTTGGTATCCCACTATAATCTATTTGGGAATGTCACGGGACTTTCACGAGAAACAATAAAAACCAATTCTTAATTACATTTCGCGATGTTTGCGATGTCCCTGTGACGTGGTTCATCGACTTTTTTTTTCAAGGTAAAGATTAATATACCTATTCAACATAATTTTAACAGATTGCTAAGAGCAACCTTATTTCCAACACTCAGAAAGATGCAAATCGATAGTAAGTATTCTCAGTTATTTTTTACTGGGCTCACATTAACGAACGCCGTGTTTTATATACATTTGACATTATAATTGTAACTTTTAATATTATAAAGCCGAAAGTCAGTTGGTTTGTTTGTTTATTACACTTGCTTGTCATCATGAAATTTAGCATAGGTACACGTTGTCAGGAGTACAGGAAAGGATACCCAAAAGGTAGGGTACCTTTCATCATATAGCTAGTATTATAATGTAATATTCTGAGACTATACAAACTGCGTAAATATGCGCATTTGGCGACGTGTCGTGATGTCATAGTGTTAAGACGTAAATAAATATAGTAATTATATATTAATATTCTGGGACATATAAGATGTCTGTGCGTGTGATAAGTATAATTATTAACTTTCAAAAAAGTTTCACCGTCTTCAATGTGCTAAATCATAATAATTTGTAATTTCTTCCCGTGATTTTCTACCCTCGAGGTGGTATATTTTTCCTTCAAATTTAAATGGGACCAACCTCTAGTACAACGTTTCAATTAAAATAAGAATCATTGAAATCGGTTCACAAATGGCGAAGATATCGCGTTAGAGATACAAAACAGTCGTGATCGTGACGTGTCTTTGGGACACCCGGTTGGAACGAACTTCTTATCGCTAAATATAAATATACTTGAACGACGTCGCGGCAGGCCCACAAAGAGATGGCGGGAGTCACCGGATGCTTATTGGGAAGATTGGCGACAGAAAGCTCTAAACTTTGAGGAGTGGAAGGAGGGTAGACAGGCCTTTGCCCTGCAGTGGGACGACCATGGCTAATAATAATGATGATCAAAGCGTGGGTCCATGTTCGTTCAGATGCGCCCGACTTCAAATGTACATGGATTGTTTTCCTTTTTTAACCGACGAAAAAAAAGGAGGTTCTCAATTCGACCGTATATTTTTTTTTTTTTTCTTTTTATGTCTGTTCAGCCCTCACTCCGTTATTTATGAACCGATTTTGATTATTCTTTTTGTGTTAGATAGGGTATACCTCAAGAGTGGTCCCATGTCAAGGAAGTCATGATATGATGATGGGATCCTGAAATAATTGAGAGAAACCCTCGAAAATTGTAGGAACGAATAGAGTTTCTGTTTACTTTTCATTACTTTATCAGGTATTTGCGTTTAGAAATCATCACATCATGTAGCTGAGCTGATGATGAAAAAAAAACATAAAATAAAAATCTTTTACACAAAATTTTTTATATAAACTTATTTTGAGTGGGCGCCAAATAATAAAATAATTAGTTACTTTCGTAGATACATATAAAATTTTGATAATTAATCAGTTTGTTGTTTGGCGCCGACTCAAAATAAGTTTATATAAAATTAGATAGTTTATGTAAATAAGCTCAATACTTAAGACTTAAGGTTTATTTATTTTTTGCTTTTTAGTTCTTTTCGTCGGTTTAATTTTTTGTGAAAAAGATTTTTATTTTCGCTACTGTGTATCAAACATGTGTGCAATAGTGCTGTTGATTTAAATACATGGATAAAAAATTTAAATGAAAAAAGGTTTAGTAGTAAGTTGGTCGCTTATAAAAATACATGTTATCTAGAAACCGGTGTACACCGTCTATACATTCAGCATTTTTTGGCGTTCGTTCAATTTTATGACACATTTGCCTCAATTTTAAAGTTTGCTAATAGTAATCTGGTTTAACAATAAAACACATGTGCGAGTAATTTGTAAAGACGACTAAATCTGTATACATATATTTGCTATTTAGTTGTTTACATGTGTGTCATTTTCTAAAATTATAGTTTAGTAAAATTATAAAAAAGCGCTTTAATAGCGAACCGCTAAACGCTATATACGAGGGGTGATCAAAAAGTAATGATAAACGGATATTTCTAGTAATAATAAAATTCTAAAAAAATATTTTTTCAACTCCCTAATCCTTCACAACTTCCCTGACAAAAAATGGTATAAATAGGACGTCATTTTTAAAATATACATTCATTTGAATACTAGCAGTCGGAGTGATAACATCAAAATGGAGAAACATGAAGTGCGAAGCGTCATCAAATACCTGTGCTTGAAAAAAATGTCCACCAAAGACATTCATACTGACTTGGTGGAAACATTGGGAGACTCTGCTCCTCCATATTCTACAATTGCACGCTGGTGCAAGGAGTTTAAGATGGGAAGAACATCCACGGAAGACGAACACCGCGAAGGCCGTCCGTCCTCCTCCCTCACTGAAGAAAACGTCAAAAAAGTTCAAGATCTGGTTTTGGCAGACCGAAGAGTGACCATTCGTCATTTAGCTGAGAACACAGGCATTTCATTTGGTAGCATTCAAAGGATCTTAACTACCGAGATGAACATGAGAAAGGTCTCTGCACGTTGGGTCCCGAGAATGTTAACCGACGAACAAAAGAAGAAACGATTCGACATTTCAAGGACCAATCTTGAAATGTTCCAGGCGGATCAAGATATTTTTTTGGCTCGATTTGTGACTATGGACGAAACGTGGATTCATCATTTTGATCCCGAAACCAAACAACAGTCAATGACATGGAAAAGGCCATCTTCACCGACTCCCAAGAAATTCAAAGTTTCAAGCTCTGCCGGCAAGGTTATGGCGTCTGTTTTCTGGGATGCTGAGGGAATAATTATGGTTGAATACCTTGATAAGGGCGCTACCATAACAGGCTCCTACTATGCTGACCAAATCAAAAGATTGCGAGAGGCCATCAAGGAAAAAAGACGGGGTAAACTGCGCGCAAAAGTTCTGTTCCATCAAGACAATGCACCTGCACACAAAGCTGAAGTTGCGATGGCTGCCATTCAAGAAGCTGGCTTCCAGCTGCTTGAACACCCACCCTATTCTCCAGATCTAGCCCCCAGCGACTTTTATTTGTTTCCTCGGCTCAAGGAACACCTCCGGGGCCAGAAATTTGAGGATAACGGCGAAGTGATGGCCGCTGTAGAGGCATTTTGGGAGAGTCAAGATAAAGATTTTTTTTTGAAGGGTATCGTTGGTTTAGAAAAGAGATGGACTAAATGTATTGACCTATTAGGAGACTATGTAGAAAAATAAATTTTATTTTTAAGTATATAGTTATTTTAATGTACCCATTCTCATTACTTTTGGATCACCCCTCGTACACTATACCACCTCGTGGCTTCATCATGAGTTACCAAGCCCAATCTGTTGGACAATCAAAACGCATGTTTTTAACACATGAGGAACACCCGAGTACCTCGTACTTGGGTGTTCCTCTAGAGACGACTATGTGTGTACATTCGATGTAACCCAAAGATGTCAGGTAGTAATTGTTTTGTGTAGACAGATACGTATATGCGTTCGATGGTGACTCTCTGCAGTGAAAATTGTTTTCAAAACCGTTTTACTCAATATTTTATTCTTTATTCAGGTTACCGATGACATTTCTCTAGTGCTTCACAGACCATTGTAGAGTCTATAGACTTAATGAAACTCACTGGATCATTCTAGACCAATTTGTCCGCCCTCGAAATTAGTGATTATGCATCTTGTTGATATGGCCGTGTGTCCTTAGAGAGTATTAATTGTATGACTGAGACAATAGGACAATAGAACACTGAACCTAATCTTAGTCACCCTAGCTCGACACGCGATTGATTACGCTCAGAGTGCGAGTCAGAAGACACTTTTTTTCTAGACGACTACATATATCGAAATATCTAAAAATCCGTTGGTTTATGCTTCAGACCTTTTTATTGTAATACTACAGCGATTTTCGGAGTAACCTGTTTGTTATTACAAAAAGTGGAGTGGTACAATTAAGGTGTCGCTATGTAATACATATATGTACCTGTACCTAGTTAATGTACCTGCTAATGTACCTCGCTTCTGTGGATTGTTAACGCGATGACAAAACTTGTACCTATATGTATTATAACCAATATAAGTAAGTAATAAGTAAATGTAGGTATGTACTTATATGTATGTTGTGATAAGTAGCAGACACACGACTATTATGTAGGTATATATTGAGTTCATTGAATTTCATATGCATCTTGTATTATAGTAGTTATGAACGTTCTAAGAGATAAAACAAATCTATTATGTGAATTTGACCTCAATATTTCTGGCCCTTCATTAATCAAACAAACCCACTACCGATTATGTAAATTATATATATTACTAGCGGCCCGCTCCGGCTTCGCACGGGTATAAAATATATAGCCTATGTCATATAAAAATGATTAAAATCGATCCAGTAGTTATGTAATTATGTAATTATTTACGACAGCACATTAGAAACCTCAAAAATAACAGTATTTCTCCTCTATTTAATGGATGTTATTATACATATAAACCTTCCTCTTCAATCACTCTATCTATTAAAAAAAACCGCATCAAAATCCGTTGCGTAGTTGTAAAGATTTAAGCATACATAGGGATATAGGGACAGAGAAAGCGCCTTTGTTTTATACTATGTAGTGATGTGCTTATCTAATGTAGACACTGTGTTGCTTTGCGCTAAATAACCATTTTTTTTTTATAAAATTCCTTAATTTACTCATGACTCATGACTATGAGCCACAATATTAAACTAGTACATGAGAGACACTTTGATAAAAAACGCCGATGACTCATTAAATTTACAATTACTTAAATCTTGGGCAGGATTCCAGTTCTTTTTAAAACATAAACTGCTATTAAAATTTTCTATAGTCTGATTAATCAACATTACTTATCATCTTTTTCTACGGCACACCTAAACTATGTGATGATAATATATGGACTGCATAACTCCATTCTTTTACATTTTATTACTATAACGTACGTGCCCAATGCCCAGAGGCAACCGACGCCGACGTGCAAGTGGTAGGAATGATAAATGTTTGGATATTTACAACTCGCTAATTGTCATTAACGGATAAACTTAAAAATAAACCTAAAACATTAGTCCTACGAGAGCGTGATAACAACAAACTCTTCCTATTCGTATGCTCTTGACAGAGAAGTCGTGGTCAGGCATGTTGTTTGGAGGCGCACAGCACTACAGCTCTCCATTTGTCTCGTGCTGATGCTAGGCATTTTTATGGTCGCCTTGGTCAGGATTATTATCTGGTCAGTCCAGCGCATCGGAGTCCTCCCACAGGATCTGAAACCATCCACTTTTCTCTGCATCACTAGGCCTTCGATGGCATCCTCACGGCGCGTCACATGGCCAAAGTAGCGAAGGATTCTGGTGTTAGATACGGTGGAAAGGCGGTTTTTGATATAGAGTTCACCAAGTATAGTGATGTTTGTCCCTGGGTCCAAGATATGCGCAACATCCGCCTCGAACACCACTTCTCCAGGGCATCATTTGGCTGGTTAAAGGTTAAAAAAATTAGTCTATGGTTAACGCAAAAGGGACAATATTTTTATATATTCTTTCCTAATTTTTTTTTTAGTATCTGGCCAGCAGTTCTCCGACAGGCGACGTACGGTACGATCAAGTTCGGTACGTATTATTCGATGAAGAAGTGGATTGCCAAGCACCGAGCTGATGGAGGAAGCAAGGAGCACGTGCCCACTAATACATTCTGTGCGGCGTTCGCCGGTGGCCTGTCCAGTGCTATCGCCAACCCAACTGATGTACTTAAAGTTCGGATGCAGGTAAGGCTTGTAACTAAATTGCTCCCCTCAATTTGTACTTACGTAATGTTACGTTATTTGTTTCCCAAAGATCCCAACACAGAGATTTTACTAATAAATATAATTACTAAACCCTCAAATTGATAAATAATGTTTTTATTGAGTGTAGCATGTGATCGACTGCTACGTCGCGTCGACGGCGACGTGAGCAATGGTTTGGGGTCGATTAACTTTGGTCACCTTTCATTAATTATTATTATCCAAGTTTACATGAGTGTAGAAAACTATCATTTGCTTTAATATTTAACTTTTAAGAAAAGCATCACTGACTTTAATGTGCCTATGTCATGTCATGATAAATTGTAATAAGCTGTAGTACGGAGTTAGTAAGCTAAGTAAAGCTATGTGTGAGTCATTCCTTGAATAGAATAGAATAGAATATTGAATATTGAATAGAATAGAATATTTGTTTATTTGCACAGAAAGTAGGTACATGAATGATGGTTTCGACATAATTTTTGATCCTTGTACAATCTGTCATAGGTTAGGCATGCAAACATGAAAATTTCAAATACAAATTGAGGTCAAATTATCATTTACAACAATCGTAACAAATAGAACTTAGTAAAAATAGTTGCTTAAAATTAGATTGATGTTCAATAATATTAAAAATAATGTCAATATGTTAAAATCTAAAATTTGTCATTCAAAAATTCATCAACTGAATAGTAACATTTTTCAATTACTAATAAAGTCAGTTTATTTTAAAAAATTTGGATTTCTTCATTTTTTATCGTGTCAGGTATTTTATTAAATATTACAGGGCCCATGCCAAAAACACTTTTCTTAAGTAATGCAGTATTATAACCACCCAAATGTAACTGATTTCTATATTGGCTTCTAATAGGACCTCTTCTTGTTTGAGATAGTAATTTGAAATAATTCTGATTGAGCTTTATAAAACCTGATATTTCAAATATGTACATAGACGGAAACGTTAATAGTTTTAGGGACTTAAACGTAGGTATACAACTGTCGGTCATTTTGAGCAATTACCCCAGAAAATTATTCCATATCTCAAAGTGGATGCGACTAAGCCATGGTAAGCTGTTAGTATCGTGGACCGTGGACCTTAATTTTCCCCATAGAGGTGAATACGATCAATTTAATAAAAAAAAAAGGGATTATTGAAATAGGTTCACAAATGGCGAAGATATCGTAACATACACAAAAAGAAAAACAATATTCAGTTGAATTAAGAACCTTCTTTTTGAAGTCAGTTGAAAAAGTAAGTGACTATTTCTGAAAATCTGGCCTCTACCTAAAATAAAATCAAAGCACAATTAAATTATTTGAACACATTTTCTGTAACGTTCTAGGTAGGCGAGGAAAAACGGGGCATAGTTCGATGTTTTATTAGCATTTACGAACTCGAAGGTGCGCGCGGCCTGTGGCGCGGCGTGGGGGCCACGTCGCAGCGCGCGGCCGTCATCGCCGCCGTGGAGCTGCCCGTGTACGACGCCTGCAAGAAGAGCCTCACGCCCCCGCTGGGCGACACGCCTCTCAACCACTTCGCGTCCAGCCTGGTGGCCAGTCTGGGGAGTGCGGTGGCGAGTACGCCGTTAGATGTCATAAGGGTGAGTTTACAAGTCTAGTAAGATTTTTTTCTACTTATGGAGTCACGTAGGCCCTGTTGTCGAGATCTAGTATTTTTGGTACAGAACACGGTCTATCGGGTGAATTAGTATTTTTTTTCTAGTAACACAATTTGTATAAAACTTAAGTTATTTTTAAAAGCTTTTATTTATCTTGTAATGTTTGTTAGTAAGCTGTATGTTTGTAAGCTGTATGTTTGTAAGCTGTTTGTTCGGGTCAAATCTTGCAACTGAACATACAACAATTATCCTTACCCGATTATGCTGAAATTTTGCACATGTACACGTTTGGTTTGGATGACAATAAATAAATAAAACAAATAAAAAATTAATTATTAGTAAAAAAAATCATTTTATAAAAGTTCCCCTTTAAAAATGTTGTTTTTACTATTCATTTATCTTACTTATATACTCACTTTGTTTTGGTACAGTTAAAAAATAACACTTGAACTTATTAATACAGCGCCATCCTCTTCGATATATGAATTCCCTCATAAAATTATATATTTATACTAACTGTCAACATTTGTGGTTTTTACATGCGACGTGTATTTCTGTTTCAGACGAGACTAATGAACCAAAGAAAGATGAAGGGTCAGATTGCGAAAACGAACGAGAGGATATACAAAGGGACGGTCGACTGCCTCCTACAGGTATACTCCTATACTTTACTGGACTGTACTTGGTTAACGAACATCTCATCTTTGATAATGTGTTTCATTTACAACTCCTTGAAGAACATTAAAGAGTAAATAATATGGTAAACAAATACTGCCATGTGTAGGTGATTGACAAGTTAAATCAGTTCGTTTATTAAACTTCAAAACGGAATGTTCTGTAGAAATAACAACCTGTGACGTCATACTTTGCTATTGTCAAATCATTTGCTGTTAATTTTTGGTTTTACAGTTCAAAAAATATGTCAAACAGGATTTAATAAGGAATTTAATTCTGCAGTAAGCTTACTGCTTTATTTTAGGAGAACTGTTAAATAATTTATTGTAACCATATAAAACAACACTATTAATGTAATCATCAATTATTTTCCTTTAACATACAAATTCAAACCAATTTTAATAACAATTAGGTTTTTAGTTACATTGAACGTCACTTATTTGTTTGGTTGATATTGGTAACACTTATTGTCTAACAGTACATACATATGTACAGTACGTACATACAGTCAAATAGCACATAATGACCACATAAATTTAACATGAGTGACACAAATATGACAAAACGTGACAAATAAAAGCCAAAGCATTAACAAGTATTTACAGAAATGTAATACATCTTCTCTGTTTCTTGATAGACGGTACGCAACGAGGGGTTCTTAGCTCTGTACAAAGGGTTCATTCCCACGTGGCTGCGGATGGGTCCGTGGAACATCATCTTCTTCCTCACGTATGAACAACTCAAGCAGTTCTATTGAATACCCTGGATTTTGTCAACGAGACCAGACTTCGGTGAAGACGTGCGATTTGTGATGAGGTACGCGTTTTTATTATACAACTAACTTTATAATCAAGCACACAGGCGGGGCTTGCTGGTACAAAACACTCCGTTGTTTTTAAATATACAGTTTGTTAGAGAAAGTTGTCGTCATATTTTAGGGCCGTAGACCCCGTGATAGTGTTAACTGCTATCAATTATAGGAAAATTCGTGATTTTTAATGCAGAAATAATATTTAAAAACTGACGAATTGAAACTTTAAAATTGCCAGATAAAGCTAATATTTAGTAAGACATTGTTGATATGAATGAAACTTTGTCTATTTTATACCAAGGACGTCGGTGAAATGTCCGACTTTTTCTGAAAATGCCATAAAATCATTGAAATTGGCATGAAAATTCATATGTTATTAGAAATATGCACCTACAACAGGAAATGCGTTTTCTCAAAAAAAAAAAATTAAAAATAAATGATTGAAATCCATTTTTTTTTCCAAGCTAAACCATTTTTTTCGGCTGCAACGCTCCTAAAATGTGATGACACCTTTATGAGTATTACTAATTATTATATTTTTGCTTCCCGTAATGTGTTGAGTTGGGTACGATAACGATTTTATTTGTGCACACGCTATTTTACTAATGGCAACATTAACTATTCTAACAATTACAAATCAGTGTTGCAATGTTTTGCTTATTATTATAACACATCAAAGTATTCCGTAACCGTAAAACCTTAGGACTTGGTGGTCTTTGTGGTCATGAATTTTTTTTATTTTTTTCAGATCACTGCTTGGAAGCTGTGAATGAAAGACATCTAGGAGTCGAATGAAATGAGAGAGTGAGCTTATATTATAAGTATATGGATATTATTAAGATTAAGACACCTTGACGAACAGTTAAACTTTCAATAGGTGCCGCATTTTCTGCGTACAGAGAACTAACCTTGCATTTGACAAGCGCTTATCGCTTGTAGACTAGACTCAAAATGTAATAGAATGATATACGCTGTTTTTCAATTATAGGCAAGTACATTTGCGTTTGCAATTGATCTTTTCCAAATTGTTGAACGACTTCTCATTACCGAGTGAAGAGCTGAACTGAGATAACGACTTTAGGCGTTATTTGTATAAATTTTAAGTTTATAATGCAGTGCTACGTTTTGATAAGTGATGGCTAAAACAAAGAATGGCTTACTGAAATGGCGAATATGAATAGTTCTTAACTACATGTAGTAAAATGTATATTTGTATCCAATGTTTCTGTAAAACTCAGCTACTCTGGGTATCATCCCTAAATTATGTGAGGATTACCTTACTAATATTATAAACGCGAAGGTTTAGACAATGGATGGATGGATGGAAGTATGTTTGTTACTTTTTCTCGCAAAAACTACTGAACGGATTAGGATGAAATATGGCACACAGATAGTTTATGACCTGGATTAACATATAGGATTTTTCTTGCCGTAGTAAACGAGGTCCACGCGGGCGAAGTAGCGGGCAACAGACTAGTCATCATCATATAAACAAAGTTGGACTTGCAAATCGTTTAACACTGTGAATGGTTTAAGAAATACATAAGAAAACATATGCTATAACGTCGATGAAGTTACAACACCTCCTAACTGTGGATATGCTTATTTTACAGGAGAAGGAAAAACGGTTTACCGCTTAGGTTTTGATCACAGAACTTTTAAATAACTTTTAATGTAATGTTCACACCACACATATTTAAACACTAAATATCCCACAGAAATAAAAACAGTGCATGCGAAATTTAATTTTAAGTCTAATGAATTTCATAAAAAATGTTAGTTAGGAGGTATTGTCAGTTCAATGACGATATATTATGTACTTGAGAATATGTAAAGAATGTTTTAAATGACAGAATACGAAAGTGAGGGTCATGATGCAGGGCAACCAGGGGAAACACCTTGTATTTATGCAAAATTAAAAGCACAAATGTTTTTGTAACGTATGCCATATTACTTAAAACAAGGTATTTTAAGCAAATAATTTATGGTAACACCTAAGTTATGACGTCATCCATCCGTAATTTTTTAATTGATTCATTTTCGTACGTAACTTACAAGTTTGTTACGATTTTTTTATAAAAATATATTTTCTAGTTTTAATATATTTGTTAACTAATTATTATTTCGAATGGATTTAGAAAATAAATTACATAACTCTTCACATCCCAATGGTAAACATTTGTGAGGAGACGGTTTGGTTGATTGCTTTGCCTTCTTACTGGAGGCAGAGATTATGATTCTGAATCTCATTCAGTTCCTCTGTTTTGTTTGTTTACGTATGTATCATCACAGCTCATACAATTTTAGCGACTACAGGTTGGTTGGCCGGCTTGAGGTATCAGTGGAGTGAATTGGACCCAGAAGTGGAGGAACTCTAATATGGAGGGGACCCCTAAAATGGAGGGTTGTATAAAAGCGGGTTCGTGAAAGCCTAAGAGTTGTAAAAAGTGGTCAGGTCCCATGGTTGCTTTAAATTAACGGAAATAGTTTATAATTTCTTATTTTACATGTAAGACATGCCAATAACATTATTTTGAGAGGAACCAATTTACAAGACTTGAATTTGTTATGTAGAGCACATTTTGAGAAATCTTTTGATATTTTGTATTAAAATATTGTAAACTTGGAAAATGTCTGTGTGAATGCTTTTTTATAAAAACTTGTTGATTTTGTTCGCTTTTCCTGAATCGCGTTTACACAATCGACAACCTTTTATAAAGCGACTGCGTAGCCTGTAAGGCTATGCATGCATGCATGATAATATGTATGTATGATTGTGTAAATGTGTGTATTGTTATTAAGTTGTGTTATGCTTATAGTTGTTGTGTTATTAGTACAGAAGGAATTATCGCTGAAATTATTATTTAGTTTTAAGTTGTCAAACATATCGTGTAAATAGGACACAAAGTGCCCGCTTTTAGACATGTATTTCTTAGATCTATTTATTGCATAGTTGATTATAAGTTGTTATGGTCATTCGATTATATATATATTATATTATTTATCCGTCGTGAGAAATGCACTTAAATGATAAAAAAAAATTTTTTACGTTTTAATCGTTTTAAAACTGACGATATGCAACTATTACTTCATAATTGATCGATAATGTGAATATTTCGTAATGGAAGATTGTTAAGCTAAACTAGGTAATATGAAACTATAAGTAATCAATGCTAAGGATGTTGATGGAATATCCGGTTTTGTCCGATATATCATTTTATAAAAAAAAAAACAATAATTGAAATTGACCTGAAAATGAATAACACATGTTTAGAATTGTTTACCAACGTGAGAAAAAAATTCATTGTTTAATATTTTTCAATCTGACTCAGCTGTTATTAGCTATACATAAGTATCCTCAAATATGACATTTTTGTAACATGTTGTACCTATATATTCATTCGTTTATACAGAAACTAAGAGTTTACTTCCTGTACCTATTCAATAACACTTATTAACGAATAACTTACAAATAATTGTTATTCGTAATAAATACTTATAGAGCTTTGCACAAAAGCTAATTAACGCAAAAATTAACTAATCTTATGTCAAACCTCTTGTCAAATATATATATATAATAATAGTGAGTTGCTAAAAGCATGATTAGGTACTTTGATGTGATCATCGGATCAGTTAACAGAGCTGTTTAATTTTATTGCAGAATCATGTCAAATGCCATTCGAATGTTGTTTGTAATTTTTTGTTGGTGCAACGTTTCAAAAACGAATACTGATTCGACACCGCTGTTAACTTGACAGCTCTGTTAGTTGAACAATATTTTGATACGCTTTTCAAAAATCGGATGTAAGTGTCGCATTTCGAGTGTTTTTTTTAAACAAAATACTTCGAATTGTCTTTATAGTCGAGGCTTTAGTTTGTAAGTAGCCAATTTTGTATAATATTTAAGTTGATTCTAACATACATACATTCGACTGGCCTGTTGGTCTAGTGGTTAGTGACCCTGACTGCTAAGCCGGAGGTCGTGGGTTCGATTCCCACCCAGGACAAATAATTGTGTGATGAGCACAATAATTTGTTCTGTGTCTGGGTGTAATTTTTCTATAATATGTATGTATTTAGAAATATATAAGTATATTTATCAGCAATCTGGTTACCATAGTACAGGCTCTGCCTAGTTTGGGATCAGACGGCCGTGAGTGAGATGTGTCAAGTTAAGTGAAGTGAAGTTATATATATTCCCTTACGATATCCATAGACATCTGGTATACCCATCATGGATTAATCGGTGCCATAATTTCAAATAATTTGATCAGTGACAGGTCGGTTTAGTAATAATTAGTTTTCCTCTGCTAAATATTAATAAGGCATAAACTTTATTCTACTCGTAGAGACACGAACCTGTACACGTAATATACCAATAAAAGCAATTTACTATATTATATTTGAGAAATGATGTATTTTAAAGAGCATCCTACCGAGTTATCATAGGCTGCGACGACGAGATTAGCCGCTGCGCTACTTGACGAAGGACCCCGGTTGGTTTCATAACTAGTCGGGCGTCTTGTGCATTCGTTATTTTTGTATTTAGATTAATAACAATCCACGACTGAGTGTCATTGATGTACATTTTAAGAGTCAGAAAAAACAAATTGTTCAATAGACCATTAAAATTACTCGGTTATGAATTGTTGAACATGTTCGTTCAGCCGTTCAGAACTATTATAAAACTAGCCTATCTATGTAATGTCTCCAGGCTGTGTGCTTTTATAAATGTATATCTTTTGGATAGATTGTTTAATAAAATAGGATAAAAACTAATGTCACATTGTTCAGTTAATGTATGCACTGTAGAACAGGCTTTCTACAAAATATGTTCGTTTTAAACGCAGTTTGTATGGCAGCTGAAGCACAGTAGTGAATATACTCTAGGTACAAAGAAATAGCCAAATTGTTATCTAAAAAATATACATGTTGTCAAATAAAAAACAAGTTTTATTTTTTAACGCATTCTAAAATTATAACCTAAGACAAGGGTTATTCAATTCGTGATAGTCACGCTGTCCGGTTGTCCTGTAACCCTAGCAGAGATAATGCACAGGAACACGCTTCTCGCTTTCCCGTTGCCACGTAAGCCTGACAGGTAACGCACAGGATCTCGCTTTTCGTTCTCCTGTTCAGGTAACGGAAAGTATGATCTCACTGTCTCGTTATCTCGTAACCCTGACAAGTAACGTACAAGATCAGGCTTCTCGCTCTCCCGTTACCTCGTAACCCTGACATGTAACAGAAAGGAACGGGCTTCTCGCCACTGAACCTTGACAGGTAACAGCCAGGAACAGGGTTCTCGCCACGTAACCCTGACAGGTAACTGAGAGTATGGTTACCTAGCTAGCTTCTCGCTGTATGGTTACCTTGTAATCATGATTATTCATGATAGATAATGAACAGGAGCAGGCTCTTCGCGCTGTCCGGTTAACTCATTCCTAACCCTGACAGGAAATGGATAGGACTTCCTTTTTTATCATATTTTGACCATTAACTTATAGTCGGTCAGCATAGTAGCGTAATTGACTTATGGAAAAGCTTTGAAACCACACGCTAGATATTAAAATAAATAGGAAAATACATGTCCTTTTACAATTCCTTAAAAATCCAATATTCATTAGTGAAGCTATCGGATTATCAGAAGTAATTTGATATCCGTAACCTTTTCCGGGACCGGTATAATATTATCCATATATCCGTATTCATATCCAGATCCGAAATTTCATATCCGGTAACATCCTTGATTTATTATTGGGTGCATCATTTCGTAAAATACCTTTTTATGAGCAGCAAACAGAGAATTATTGCAATTACTTAAGATATAGGGTTTTTCAAATTTTTTTAAATTTAAATTATTTATTTCGGACTAAATCCATATTATGTTAGTAAGTGTGTCTTAAACTAGTGTTAGTATTGAATAAAATTATTTAACAAATTATTTACATTGTGTATGAATTGAAATCCACCTGTGAATAAGAGGGGAGTCCCACCTATCTGAAAAAACCTTCAGGATGCTGTTGGAGGAGGAGCGCGTACGCCTGAGCATGGAAGCGCAACGTTTCCGCATTAAAGCAGTGAACCCGTTGACCTGCGCCTCCGCGAACATGGCTGACGCACTACAACGCCTCGGCAAACCCAAAAGCACCCTGAATGCATTATTATACTGGACACGCAAGTCGCTGTATGTCCTCTGCGCAAACTTAGTCCATAAGCTGCACGTGTAAAATGATTGACAGAAGGCTTTAAACAGCGTATTTTTAACGGTGTCAGTACAGCGTGCAAACCTGCGAGCCAGCATATTGCAGCGGCCAGCCAACGACCTGCGTTCCCTATCGATATCCACATTGTCTTTTAGTTCATCGGTGACCCAGTGGCCCAAGTACTTAAACCTCTGAACCCGACCTAGGGGAGATCCAAAGAGTGAAAGCTCTGGAAGCCGTTTGTACGTAAAAGCACTTGATTTGAAAACTAGCCATTCACTCTTATTGGTATTGTACTTGAGCCCATGGGCCACCGCATATCCCTCACAGATTTTAAGGAGTTTCCTCATCGCGCCAACAGATGGGCTCAGCAATAGCATATCATCAGCGTAGCTGATGTTTTACTCACGTGTATATTTCGGGGATGTCCGACTAGTTTAGTCCCGACGGGGGCCCTTTACTAAGGGGTGAGGCGTCCTGCCGCGCCGGTTGCAGGCGCCAAGCTAGTCGCACATCCCCGAAATATACACGTGAGTAAAACCCTATATCTTAACTAATATGAATACCACTCACGAAAGTTTTTATTCGAGTATGATTGCAATTGTTCCTCTGCGCAATTTTCATAATGGATGATATCAGGTGGGTATCTGATGAAAGTAAAAGGGACAGTGGAATTCAGTTCTCACGCTGTAGCAGTTGTGTGTGATAAAAAAAGCATTGAAACAAAAATACCTATTCCAGGTATATTACAGCACAATTGATTGTCAAACTGCAGTCTTTTGGAGAGGCTAGTATTCAGCAAACATAAGATCCATGAAATGCTAATAAAAATAATACATAAACGTGGAGATGGTCAAAACGGCACTCCCATGTTTTAATTTGTTATAGAAATAGGATTAAAAAACAATGTATGGCTGTGCATGTGAGCGCGTGCGTTCGATTCATCCTCTGAAACACTCTTATTCTCTCTTAAGCACTTTTTATTCCCATAGATTGGCGACGGGTCTGCTTTCCTTACTATAAAAATTTGTTAGTCGAATCCATCGCTATCAGAAACATTGCAGTTCTACAGGTCTGTAGGCAACGTCATTCTCTCATCACATGCCTTGTCTGACTTTTTTTAACTCTTAAACTAATTTATCACATTGTTTATATGGCCTTTCAGTACCACGAGGCAGTCTTATCACAAGCACTGCATGGCCCTTTAGTGAATTCTACAAATTTTCAGGGAAAGCATTGTGTGAAAGTGCTATGGTGTTCTGTCAAACGGTGTCGGAATACACTGATTTCTTTTATTTATAGTGGCATTCATTTATACAGGATGTTAAGGTGTGGTCATATTTTAAGGTCATAATTATAGTAGACCCGGTAAATAATTTACCTAAAGAGCTAAAAATTTTAGGAATATCCGTAATTTCTAATAGAGAAATCTTATGAAACTGACGAATTGAACTTCGTAATTGAGCCATAAAGCTAATAAATATTTCTCGAAAGAAACATGGCTGACATGAATGTAACTATGGGTATTTCATACCCAGGATGTTGATGGAATGATGAGATTTCTCTGAAAATGTCCGCATAAAAAATATATAAAACAAAATCGTTGAACCAATGAATTTTTCCCAATGTTGGGCAAAATTCAGAGTACAACGCTCTTTGTGGGAACTCAGGCGATTACGTCTTTTGTAATAAGGCTCTTTGTTACTTTATATAGTAGGTAAAACCTCTTTTACTTAAAAGCTATTCTTTTGGCAGTTCCTCTAAAAACGTGACAGAACGCTCCTATTGACAGAAAAATAATATGTACCAAATGTCACTGTCTACATTTTATCACCACAATATACAATGAAATATTATTTTTATATCAGATAGTTTAATTACAAAATGAATGAGAATATAGTGGAGACCGAGGAAGCGGAGCTAGACACGGGGCTGTGCGTTTGTAAGGATGGGCCCACCCTAGCCATACTGAAGGATGTCCAGCGAATGTATGAAGAAAAGATGGACTTGATTGAAAGAATTGGAGGGTCTAAGAAACTGCAGGTGAGTGCTTCACCAGCTCCTTTAAGGTAACAGATGTTGATAATCACGGTTGACTGTAGCAGCTCAATATTTTTTCTGCCATAAGTTTTTCCAAGAGAATACTTCCGAATGAAAGCTAGTAGGTTTAGGTAATTAGGCGAGTGTATGCAGACAACGTTAAGCTCTTACAATACTCACGGATATCACTGAAACCAATTTTTACTTATATTTCACGCAACCATCGACAATAAAGTTAGTAAAATAAAAGTTTAATAAAGAATAGAATCTCCAAATAGAGCTAAGACTGACAATAGGCTATCCTCGAACATTTAACATATGCTTTTCTGCATGTGAGAAGAATCACCTACAGGTAACAGGTTAGAACATTAAGTAGCGCTTCGACAGTGCGTCAGTCATGCCAGTCTGAGTTGAAACCCGTGTCGTCCTCTTGCCTAGATCTAGTCTCGCCTTAAACTTAAGCAGACCCTTACATTCGATTGACTTCCATACACTAATATCAAAGTGATCTTCATCGTAGATCTTAAAAATTAACTGAGGGTAGCTACCAATGTCCGTGGTAACCCAAAAATATCAAGTTGTTCAGAGGTGATACATTTTATCGATATATTCTGCCAAGTTATTCCTAGTATCAGATTCATTTGGTCAACATATAGTTATAAACGGTTTCCTTTTCTTACCAGCTACAACTTGATGTACTCAGGGCGTGGGTAAACGACCTGGTTGGTCAGAACACGCTATTGGTGCGTGCTGTCGAAGATTTGGAAACCGAAGCCACAACTAAACTGGTCTATGAACGGAAAAGACACTCCGAGGTAAGTTCACCAGGATTTAGCACAGGGGAATGGATAAGTCCTGTTATTAGGGGAACAAAAGTGCAAATCAATGCGAAGGTTCGTCTTTATTTTAGTCAATTTTAACAATAAAGCTACGGTGTCGCATTCATTCAATAAGTATTAGGCAACTATGAGAATATTGGTGGTCTTTTTAAAGAACTTGGTAAGCAACGTGTTGTTTTAGCATCTGAATATTGTGTTGCACATTTAGATTTATTTTATTGTTCAATCCTTCGAGAATCCTTCAAACGAGGAAGCCGAATTTAATAAAGTTTTGAGTTCTCGTACACCACCTGATGTTCTAAAAGTAATTTGCCTTAAAACGGAGTAAATATTAAAGTAGAATTATAACGCTAAGTGGGAGTATGAGTATTTATTACATTTAATGCCTTGGGTCTTCATCAGGTGGTGTCCGAGCTCCGGTCGGAACTCGCGGCTCTGCGCCGGCGCCTGGCGCGAAAAGATTCGGACTTGCGCGGGCTTGTCGAAGTGTTGAGGCGATTAAGAGAGTTCGACAACTGCACGCTTGATGGCATTCACTTCTTCGAGATCACGGAGTCCGATATCTTCGGCTCATTTGAATGGTGAGTGTTGATTTCATCTTTTTGTGATATGTATTTTTTTCTGACAAGGAGCATGTCGTGGCTATAGTTTAAGTATGGGTCTTTGTTTGTCCAAAGTGTGACTACTGAGTTCTATGATCCAGTGAGTCCATATCCATCGAAAAATTAGAGCATTGACATTTATTCCAACCGATTGATAGATTATGGACAAATGTCGCTAAGCCATGATTCGCACAATTTGAAATGTTGATTGTAATTGATAAAACAATAAACAAAAAAGGTTTGCACTATTTACCTATATGAAATGTATTGGTGTTTAAAATATTGAATAAACACTATGATGTTTCAAAATTAGTAAGTCATTAGAACAGTAATAACAACGAAATTTTTATCTCAGCACTACGTCAAAACCACACTAATGTAAAAAAATGAGGTTAAGACTTAAAACTTACACAAAATTGATGGGACATATGAGAAAACGTTCCCAAGTGTTGCCAATAAACTCAAGAAACATTTGACTCATGCTTTGGTCCTCGTGGTTATTTGTTACATTGCTGCCGGTCGCATTAAAGGTGGCGCAAAACTGTTTTGTGCCCTATATATTTTAAAATTTATACGTTCTATGATATTCCACACTAGCCACGATAACTTGTTGCGTGATTGTAATTGATCACGTGAGTAAAACAAATGAATTAGATATCCAATAAAACCATAAATGCGACTAACAAGACTAAGCATTTGTTAATTTTATATATTTACATTTATCCATCAGGACATTCGGTAGACGAGCCCAAATAAGTATCTTGTTTGAAGACCATTTCAGAATTTAATGACTTAATATTAGGCGTTTTGTTCGCAGGCGACAAAAGAAGTTGACGGGCTATCCGGTAAATCAACGTACTCTGAAAGAATCAAAACAACACAAAGCCAATCGATATTACAAACTTTTGCAGTGAATACTGTTGGTTATTTTTGTTTTTTAATAGACAATTTTATTTATCATACTGTTTTTTATTTAGCTATATACAATTGCCCTGACTGTAATTAAATACAGTTAGAGTTAATGAAACAAATGTTAGGTACTAGTTGAAAGCAAAGTGATTGAGAAGAACACGAAAGATAAGAAAAGTAACCAACCACTGATTTGGCATGTGACTTCTTTCTACTCTCTAAAATATACTTTAGAAATAGTTAGAATAACAAATATAAATCCATCCATCCATCCAAACTTTCACATTTATAATGTGAAAGTGGGATTAGTGGGATATTAATTATTTACTACTTTAACTGTAGAATGTTAATACTTATAAACTGAATTGAACTTACGTAACAGTAATTATTCAAGTGATGGATGTCTGAATATACGAATATCGTAGTTATAGGCGTTGATATTTGGTGAGGATGAATGCTGCACCTATTTAGTATGGGTGAACTGTAACATATATCGTGTAACATATATACATTTACTGTGCTTCTCACTTCTCTAATGGAGGTTACTTCCATAGTTGCCTGTATCCGTATAAAATCATACCATAACGTATAAATCCATAATGTGTTCTCTGTTTTGTCAAATACAACAATGGCCCCCACCCTAAGTAGCGGTCACTATGTACCCCAAGTGACACTTATATAACCTGCGAACTTTGCCGTACATTATTAAATTAATGTATATTATAGAAAAATGCAAATACTTACATGATTTTTAAAGTTGGCGGTAAATACTGTAAACAAAAACACACAAACTCTCCGTGCCGTCGTGGGTAAAAAGGGGTATTTGGCTCTAAAAAAATATACCTACTGGACGTAGGGCGAACACGCCTTTTTAAACTCCATGGTTCTTTTTTAACGCTACCCGCACGAGGTATGCAACCTGCGCCTTAACCACACCCTCGCCACGTCTGTGGTGTCTGTTGCCGCCCCCGGCCTACGTCTTGTCGCGTCTGTGTTTTGCAATACGATGAAGTATCTATGTTTTGCATTGCCAGACTTTCTTACTTTTTTTATGAAAGTTCATTAAAAGACACCCTGTTCACGCCTTATGTCCTTTATCTGGACAGTGGCATATCCATGGTAATTTTAGCTAGTAAAATCCCATTCTACCATGAATCACTGTCACATTAGCGCATTTTTAATGTCTCCTGAACTTTGATGTCTCTAAGGCGAATTCTGTTTTTGATATCATAAAAATCGGTAAATTTTGTTAGATTAATGTTAGCCAAAAGTAAAATATTTGGCTGTACAACCTCAAGCAATGAAGCCAACTCTTGTTCAGACTTCGATGGAGTCCGAAGTTTAACGCTATATCCGCTCAAAAACATTATTTTGCAATTTAGCTCTAATAGTGAGGCATGCATCGGTGGCCAACTCACCGGCCATTCGTTTTTCTATTAAGGTGTCGTATTTTTATATAAATTTCAAACAAACTTTTTACATAATTTAGTATATTCTCTTAGTAACATTTATTGTACAGCACGTTTATCATTTTACTTGAATCATCTGTAGTTGTTGCCAGACGTGTTCTAATTCCATTCATGAATATTTTTGTGGTATTTATGTCGAAACTTTTGTCTACGCCGTGCAGTGTAAACAATGCATAAATTTAGTATAATATAGCAGCGCCCCGCGGTTTCACCCATATAAGTCCTGACCCCTTGGGAGTATTCAAGGTATACCAAGTTTTATCGCAATCGGTTCAGTAGTTTTGGCGTGAAGAAAGAGTAACAAACATCCATCCATCCATCCATCTAAACTTTTCAGATTTATAATATTAGTATGATTAAATGTGACATGTTAAAAATACATATATAGATCAGTCACTGACCTCTATACTTGTACCATAGAGGTCAGTGAGATCAATTGATCTTCGATCTTGTTATTCACGTCATTGTATAAATTAATTTTCGACTGGCCTGTTGGTCTACTGATATGATGTGCAAGTACAACTCGTTATACCATTAATAACCGGTGCTCCGGTTTATGCAACAATCATTGCAAACAATTTTAGCCCTACTCTGGTTCGTAAGACAATCGTTGCATAAGTTGGTTTACGGCGGGACTCGTGTCTCGTAGAGGGGAGAAGTAGCGGCTCAGTCGCGCCCTGAACATACTGCTAAGAGCGACCGACTATCCGCCTTAATAAAAACAGTTTATGTTTAAACATTCCCAAATGCATACCACATCATTTTATTTGGTTCAAGTCCAACATGACCACTTTGTCACGCCACTTATATTGGCGATGTGTAGGTTCAAACACGTTGAAAAACTGTCTAGTGGGGTTGAGTGACTGCAATTAATTCTGCATTGAAATGAACTATCTTAGTAGGTATACATACTTACATGAAATTAATGGTAGGTATGCATCAAATACAAATGCATATTTAATGCCGCGTTCCAATAAACGTAAGCAAAGTAAGCAAAATGAATCGTTTTTTGTTTATTGGACCGCGGCATTAAACAAGTCTGTTTTATTTAGAGATCTTCGAAGAAGGGCTGCGGCAAGTTTTGTGAACTGAAACAGCTGAATGAGTCGCTGAAGAAGGAGAATGTAGTCAAAGATAGGTTAGAATATTTTTAACGAAATTATGTGACATTTGATGTAAACATTAAATGATACCTACGTATGAATGCGGTAGTCGACTGCCAAGTCAAATCTGTCTCTCTTAAGGGAACGTCGAAACTGTACCTTTTAAAGAAACTTGTAGTTGAAATGACAACTGTGACGTCATACGTTGCTATCATCAAATAATTTTACATACGTAATTAAAAAAATTGAGAGTAAAAAATTTGTCCAAATTACTACTTATACTAAACTAGCAGCGCCCCGCGGTTTCACCTGCGTAAGCCCCGATCCCCAGGGAATATCGGGATAAAAAGTAGCCTATATGTTAATCCAGGTCTCCAGCTATCTACATACCAAGTTTCATCGCAATCGGTTCAGTAGTTTTGGCGTGAAAGAGTAACAAACATCCATACATCCATACTCAGAAATTTTCACGTTTTTAATATTAGTAGGTTAACACTTTTTGATACTTGTTTGTCAAACCATATAAAGTTTATCTATTTTTTCCTAACTTCCTTCCAGGGAAATAAGACAGCTGAACAAAGATGCTCAACAATACGAACAGACAATCATGAACTTACGGAAAGAGATTTCACTCACCAAGTGTACCAATACTCCGTGAGTATTTGTGACATTGTATTATTCAAACTCAAACAAATAATATAAGGCATTACAAAGAAGAAATCCCAATCTTATCTTATCAATGCGAATGCGAGTTTCTTTATTATGCTTTCACGCCTTAACTGCTGAACTGACCATCATGAAATATTGCATACACGTCCTCCTCCAGAAAACTGTACTGTACTGCTCTTGAGGGATACCTACTTCAACGAGAATTGGCTGATAAAATTTACACCAACGCGAGCCGCGGGCAAAAGCTAGTCCGCTATAGAAATAATTCGGCTTCCTTCAATATGGTTGATCTGAACGATGGCTGGCGTGTGGAGCGTGCTCGTGAACGGGTGCCGTTGGTCAAAGCTGGTCATCTCCGGACTGCTGTTCCTTGAATATGTATAGTAGTATGTTATATTGTTCTCACATTTCATTTACGCTTATAGGCAATGTAACCAGAAATTTGTTAAAACATTTTGAAAGATAGTGTTTTGGAGTTCCTTGCCTGTTCTTCTCGATAGGATCTACGTATTGGAATAGGCACCTAGCTTCACGACTGGCTTAGTCTGCCTGACTCCTACTCCTGACAATTCATAAATACCTATTATTTATTTAATTGAAATAAATGGTTTTGATTTGATTTGAGGAGGGAAACCCCCAAATCCTCAGTTTGTGTTTGTCTTACTACTGGCCAGATTGTAGGCCGTGTTATAAAATATAGTCTCACAACATCCTATCTCTGCTCTTATTAATAAACAGAGTAATGATGTAGTAACATAGTATATTTAATGCTTAGTAATTAATGTGTGGCACGGGTGGCGCAAAGGTTCAAGTGGTTGCCTCGCCGCTACGTCGCACAGAGTGTTGTGGGTTCCATTCTCGCACGGGATAAAATTTATGTGATCCTCAAATAGTTGTCCCGGGTCTGGGTGTTCTTTGTGTCCGTTTAAATGTTTGTAAAGTACCCCGTGACACAGGAATCCTTCGATTCCTTAGGATGGACTTGTCTTTTTAAAGAAAAAAATAAAAAGCTTTTACGACTAGTGTGCATAATAATGTGTAAATCGGGACCTAATCTCTAATAGTTTCAAGGAGCTACGTTATTTTTATTATAATGTTCGATAAGCTCCTAGAGTTCACAATTAATTCTAGACACTACACAACTGATAACAAACACTTTTTAGGACGAAAATTCATTAAAAAATTTAAAGGAAGGGATAATAGGAAAGGCACAAAATAAATGTCTGAGGATAAAAATGTAAATATAGGAATGCATTTTTGTAGCTATATCACTTAGAAGAGAAGCTACAAATGATATTAATTCAATAGTACTGAATCCAGTCTGAAAAACCAAAACTAATATTTGACAGTCTAAATTATTATAGACGAGGGAGATAATCTCCTTTCTTCCTCCATAATATAATATTAATCGGTTATATTTTTAAAGAATTCACCGTAACGTTAAACTAAATAGTTTTTTTACAAGACCATCAAAATACGATGAGCCGCACATATCAATCGGTAGCTAATTTCTATTTTCTGTTTGTAGCGATGTGTCTAAGAGAGACGCGGAGGTAATGGCCGGCATGTGCTGCACCGGAACTGAGGTAGATCACTTGTTACCGTACTAAATATAGTTTATTTTAATATATTTAAGAGTTGGTCCAAACATAAGATACCTACACAAATAGCAAGTTGCCGTATCACATGAAATTCAAAACAATTAGTGCACATATGTTTGGATACTGTTTAGTTTTAGGAGAAGTTACCCATTACTTATATTGTTCGCTTTTGCTAATTTTTTGCAAATGCAAATGCATTTCTTTCTCAACCCAAGGAATTTTCATTACTACTTAGTGATCAGAATTAAATACTTATTATGATTAAAAAGTTCGATTCAGTAATGACTGATAACGATAAGTCATATTTAATAGAAAACAATACTCTTTTCCCTACATTTTAATGCAGGCAATGTACGCAGTAATTATATTGATGGTTGAAATGTATTTTGTTTGTACACTTGTGGTTGATCCGCAACCTGACAGTGTGGCGACTGGGAGCCTGTAAAGGACTTCTCGAAGATGTTGCATGATGAAACTCTGCAATTTCAGGAGCGCATACAACAAATGGAGTCGAATCTTAAGGTTATTTTTAACTGATTATTTCTTTGAGGTCAAAACTTACACAAGTCTTTTAATGAGGTTCTTGTTTGTCTTAAAAGTAATTTGAGGACAATATACATTTCCAAAAATGTATTTTATGGGCGTACCCAGTTTTGGCCCAGGGAGAAGTATGAGTAGGAGGACGGGGAAGGGTTGAGCAGAATAAAAAATCCTTTTGCCGTACACTACTTACAAGACACTTACAAGAATCATTAGGCGTATGTAGTGTATGTAGTGTATTGTTGCTTGGGGTGACTGGTCGGCCTAGTCAGCGATACTTTAGCCTATACTATTATTTTCGTTCGATCAACTGCAACTCTAGCCTCTTAATCCAGTCACGAATTATTTTTAACAGCAGATTTTGCAACTGAATGAAGGTAGATGTGCACCTTGAATGATTTCTATGTTTAATAGGTTCAAACCTTCAACGGTATCACTTAGTGATTTTTATTTTTTAGTACGTTAGCTTTTGGAGCATTTCAATAAAATGAAATTCAGGTGGCATCAGCTTGCATCCTGTTTACCTCTCGTGTAACACTAACACTATTGTACCTGAAGATGTGACTTTTAAAAAGAGTGGCCATTAGTTTCTTTGCCAGTATTCTTCTCATAAGGCCCTACGCATTTTGGAAACTGGAAGTTATAGATCGACACAAACAGGCAGTAGATTTTGGTGTTTTTCACCTAATTTACCTTGACAATCCAGTACATGCTGTATCGTCTGTTTGTGCCGATCTATGATTTTAACTCTAGCTTCAATTTAACGTTTATAAATGTCACTTAGTGTCTTAATTGAATAAATGATTTTGAATTTGAATTGAATTTGTTCAATACGTCATAACGCCCATAACGTAAATCTGACTAATGTAATAAACTTTAGTCGATAACAGTAGCTACATAAGTACCTATTCGAAAGTTACTGGGAGCCTGTCATCTTCTTGCCACCTGCACGTGAACAAATAACATCACAGTTTCATGGGCAGAACTATACTATTCCAATTGGGCCAGTTTCGGTATCTTTTTTTGAGAGCTTAATTTCTTCTGGTAGATAGAGGAGGAAAATGTTGTTACAATGAGTCTCTTTGTCCAGTCAAGCAGCGACAGCATCCGGGCCCTTCGCAAGGTGAATGTATCCCTGACCGAAGAGATGCACGCGATGCGACGGGTGTGCGCGGCCCTGGTTGAAGAGAATCGGGCGTCCTCCGTTCGCGCCCAGTTCAAGGATGACATTATCCGTGAGATGCGCCGCCAGCTCAAACAAGCTAAAGCTAAGGTGAGTGGTTTTTTGGGAGGGACTGTTATATTTTTACGCCTAAACATATTGAAATCAGAGGCATTTTTGTTTTGTTCACTGAGAGGAGTAATATTCATTTATTTCATTAGTTCGATCTTAGTATCGATAAATATTATTAATGCCTGACCAAAATAAAATTGTTTCTTTGCTACAAGAGAAACTACATTCTAAAACTCTTGGAGAAACTAATATAACAATCAACCACATGGAATAAGTAACGTTTTTTACTTTTTTTTGGAATTCAAAAGTCGCATCGCGTTGTCCTTCTTCTTAATCTCCACGGGAACGGAAGTCCCGATAAACTCATCTTAAGTGAACAAATATTTTCAGCTGAAGGAAACATCGGAAGCCACAGAGTTAAAGCCTAAGGACTTCGTGAGCGGCGACGGCGAGTGTCCTCGCGGGTCGTCCGCGTCGTACGACTCGGTGACGATCGCCTGCGTACGCGCACAGCCGCGGCGCAAACGAGACGTTCCTTTGCGCGACAGTCTTTTATATCGTGACGCTACAGGACCTGATAGTTTATTGAAGACGGACACAGATCGTGGTACTGTCCTTCGTGTGAATACTGCCTCCTCGAATGCTATCTGCGATCGCACCACGTGCGAGGATATGCAAGCGTTTGAGTGTGGACACACCCATGAGTCCGACGATGATGCTTTCCTCAATAGAGAGTGATTTATCTACTGATTTTGTTATTGTTATGTTATTAAATGATTTATTTAGTAATGACTTGCGTGTGCGCTTTACTATGTATTATAAAAACTTAAACATTTTCTTTACCTTCCCTTTTGCAAGTTGTTGCAGAAAGTCGTGATCATTCAGGATTGTCATGTATAGCAGAATAAGAACGCTGAAGTGACAATGAGCTGAATGAACAATGGGCTGGTCACGTATGCCGAAGGACCGATGGCCGTTGGATACAACGGGTCCTAGAGTGGAGACCGGGAATCGGTAAACGGAAGGTAGGAAGGTGGGATAGACTGGCAGAGGACCGGGTTCTATAGCGCACATTGGGAGAGGCCTATGTCCAGCAGTGAACTGCAGTAGGCTGATTGATGTATAGCACATTTCTAAACAGCGTCTCATATTTTTCAAGTCAATTTTAATTATTATTTTTACAGTAAAGTTTATTCCTTTTGTTACTGTTTTCTGTTGACAGGCCTGTTGGTCTAGTGGTAAGTGATCCTGACTACTGAGTCAGAGGTCGTGGGTTCGATTCCCACCCAGGATAAACAAACAATTTGTTCTAGATATAAAACAGTATCTTATTTTCCTCCAATAAGAAGCCTGCATCTCATTGGTTTATAGCGACATTACCTTTTGAGGTAAAACGAAGAGCGCTTGCAAATCCCTGAGGGTTGATTGTACGCCTTAACTGCGGAGTAAATTTTTAATAGTTGTGCAATAACCTCGAAACACGAAAACGAAAAACAATGCAATTAAAACAAACTCGCTACAGATATAGCAGGAATAGGTAACCGTGAAAATTCACACACCGGTCTCCTTTCTGAGAAGACCCTGAGCTACTATCAGATACAGAATTGTTATCACAAAATAGAAGGGACAGAAAGACAGAAGAAATTAAGGAAAAAGAAGAGAAGATTTTTTTCTATCCTAACAAAGATAGGCTAAGGCGTCAGACTTGCGATCGAGTGGTTGCGGGTTCGAACCCCACCCAGTGTACTACCGACGTGAACCCACTCCTAACACAAGCATTTAGCTTAGCTGGAGGGGTTAACAAGAATACTAGTAATGTGTGACCCACGTTACTAGTAGCCCTTTTCAAAAAAAAAAGAAAAAAAGAAAAAGTGTGTCCGTTTGCTTGTTTCACTTATCGTAAAATTTTGGATACACGTTGTTAGGGACGGAAAAAGACAAAACAAGCTAAACTTTTAGCCGTGAAACCGCTAGATCATTCTCTTGTACGATGTTAATTAGCTTCTGAACAATAAAGGTGTCAAACAAACATACGGTGTCTGATCATAATCGGTGACCGTAGGTTCTATAGCCATCTATACGGCCGCTACGTATCTACAGACGTTTGCAACATACAGCTTGTCGATCTCGGTAACCTCTCTTTTTGCCTTTTGATGAATCCGTTGCTGCAATCCTTTTGGCAAAATCAAGGAATTATAGTCGAATAAATTTGGTTTTAATACTACAGTGGTGGAACATTTTTAATCGGTTGGAAACTTAGCGGCAAGGTAAGTAACTGCTTGTATATTTTATAACTAAATCCGTATCTTTTGTTTGGACCAATATAATTAAGGACTTGCATTTTCTATGATTACTTTATACGTATTTTAAAATGGTTTCCGCCTCCTAGACTCATTTTACCCATTGCCAAACCACCACAGTATACGAGAGACCACACAAAAACCTATTTTATTCTCAGTGGGTGAAGAGTTTTGAAGTAAAAACTTCTGTAGGCACGTTTGTGCACTTTTGCTTTGGGGAAAAAGCACTGAACTCGTTACCGTCACGCTAATAATACATATATAGATCTACTAGAGGGCGCTAATCTAAATATTCAGTTTTGTTAGCTCATTATTATATATATATATATATATATATATATATATATATATATATATATATATATATGTGTGCATGTGTTTTCACTTGACGACGTGCAGTCCTACGACTGATTGTTTTTTTTCGACTGAGCTGAATGCTTGTATCTTTGTTTATAAGAAATAAAAAAATATGAGCAAGATAGGGCACAGGAGTTTCCTATATTTCGTCGTCATCCCACTTGGGAAGTACGAACACTCTAACGAAGAGGAGTTGTATTTCTGCTCATGAGTAGAGCAACAGAACCTTCTGATACCAACCGCAACGCGTTAGTGCCATTACTGGTGTTTTAAATGCTGATACATGCACCGATGTACTCGTGTGCTTGTTTGCTAACTCACTATACGGTGATATAATAAATAATAGTTTATAAAAACCGCTTTACTATTGAACCTCCTGGCTCCATCAGATCATCGTTATTAAACCCAATCTGTCGGACTCGTCAAAACGATATGAGCACGAACTCGAGGGGTCTACATAGTATCCACTTCCTGGCTCCATCATCTCAACAGCCCCAAGATGCTAAATTATTGTACTGTCATCTAAAATACATATACATACATAGTTTTATTTCGATACCGACAACTAGAAGTAGGTTAAAATTTACTGCCAAGATTTGTTGACTTAGTTTTTTTTTTTTTTTAGTTAGTTAAGTGAAGCTAATAAAAACTATTTCCAGCAACTTTCAAGACTTTCGGCAAGCTCTCAAAAACAGTGGTCGGTTCATTAATAGGTAAACTCGTAATAGGGGTGCTTGTTTCCAAGTAGTTCAGTTGCTGGAGACCTGGGCGGCAAATCATTTCTCTATTTAAAATTAAATACAATACATAGATGTGTTCATTCTAATTGTTCTAATGACATATATGTAATTTTTATTTTAATACCAGACGGTGGAATTGTGTCCATGTTCTGTTGCTACAAATGCTCCAGAAGAGAATCAGACAACATGCGTGTGCGCCAGAGGCTGTGGTCCACCAAATGCAACCAACACAGAGAGAGTAAGTCAAGACCTACATCATCTGCCTACCACAGGGTTTAACTAAATAGCTATAAGGCGTTATTATAGTAAAGAACAACATTCACCATAAGATAAGTTTTATTTTTTAATGCATTAAATTCTAAATTTTTTAAATATATTGCTTGATGACCGTGTCTCACCAGACCACAGGTGAGGCGAATAATACCTCAGAAGATAATAAAAGGACATGTGCGTGTGCAAGAGACCAGGGTTCACCCGATGTGTGCACAACAGACAGAGTGAGTACCTTTTTAATATCTTCATTTGAAAATGGAAGCGTCTTAACTTTTTTTTTGATCTGACTACAGATGTCCGTGTATTGCCAGTATTTTGCTACCACATCCACATCAGGAAATACTAAAGTTACTTGTTTGTGTTCAAGAGACACAGGGTCGCCCGACGTATCCATAAATGGAGTGCGTGTCTGTTGATTTATATTTTATTTTATTTATATTTTCCTGTAAAATTAACGAAAATATCTTTTTATCCTAATCACAGGTGGCGCTGTGTTGCCAGTGGTCTGCTGTTAAGTCTACTACAGAAAAAAATGAGGTATATTGCGAGTGCGTGAGAGGTTCCCCCGGTATTTCCATCATAGGGAGAGTGCGTGTTTTTATTTTTCTAGATGGTCTACTAAACTTAAGTGTGCACTTGATAGAATTTTATATATATACCGGAGTGATCCCAGTAAATTCTGGACAGAAATATTTTTATTCTTCATCCTCTTGTAGTTTTAACGACCGTTTATATTTTTTTAATAACGAAAACTATCGCTGCCATCTCTAATATATATTAGGTTAAAATATGTACCTACCCAATTTGGGTAGGTACGAGTATATATGTTTTGAACTTTGCGCCGACCAATTTTCGTATGAATGAATAAAACCTCATTACTAGTACGTAATTGAGTGACGCGACGGTAACAATCGCATTTTAATGCACACTAACACTTAGAAATTAATCAAGACTATTGTTTGGCCCTGTAAACCGGGTAAACCGGTGAACCTTTTTTTAACATGAATTATCCGTAACCGAAGTGATTTTATTTTAACAAATTACATAATAAACAAAAAATTTTTTGGTTACAATGGCTAACCATTATAACTAAAAAGCAGTTTTCGGTTAAATGTCTTTTTAGTGATGGTACTCGCATTTCCCCCCCTTCTGTATGCTTTAATGGGGGTTAGAGATTAGGAATTAATATTCTCTTGAAAACTATTTCATACGCCACATATTAATATTCAATAAAAATTATATAGGTACATCTGAAACCTCATCATCTCGTTTAATATTTATGATTGATTTTATGTTACGTATGAATTAGACAAAATGTAAATTACAAAATAAAACAACAAAACCATGCTGTACATTTCATAGATACTGAGTCAATCACAAACATGTACAATACATTCACTAATTTGTTTCTCAATTTTCAGCCGCCATCACCTCCGATCCTGACATCAGATGCTTCCAACGAGGAACTGAAAGTAGACACAACAAAATGCACACCATTTAACTGTCCCCTTCCTAAGGACTCTTCTTCCAGTTGCTCAGGTCCCTGCCCCGGACCAAGCATGCTCGTCTGTCCAAACTCATGTACTCTTCCCACCTGTTTCGACTTAAATACACCTCGGAACTGTCCAGCTCTAAAATCACCTGAGACGTGTTCAGTTCAATCTTCACCAAGATCTTGTCTAAAGATTGAGACTGTGAAAATACAAATGCCAGAGTTGAGGAATAAAAGCCAGGAATGCGTTGCGCAGATGTTCAACAAAAATCAGAATGAGTGAGCGTTTGTACACCATTCTTAGATAATAGTTTTCAGAATAATAAAGTTACGAGATTATTTGATTCACACTAAGGACGGGGTAAATAACAAAAACGTTCAGGGACTACAATGGAGTATGTTAATTGAGACGGATCCGTCCAAAGAATCCGGTGTTTGTATTTGGAGCAGAATCTTTTTTCTATCATATCAGAATTGTGTTTTTATCACTTGAACGTAATTTGATGCGTGTTGTCAATCCTAGTTTTTACGAATTACCTGTTTTACATCATTAATTACAGGGTTATGAATCAAAGTTAAATAAAGTTGTATCAAAAGTTCCATCACTTTTACCGTTAACCAACGTCCCATGTAAGACAATCCCATAAATGCGTCACTTTCATATTTTATTGCCATCTAAAAATACTGTCTGGCAACTAGTTAGCGTGTTACGAACTATTTTACGAGTTAATGGGTTGTTTATAACTGTGACCCCATTTCCAGGGGTCATTGTAACATCGAGGAGTGTATCCAGAATCTTGAGGTGAGAAATTCTGTATATTTTTTTTTGTTACTGAATCTGTTTAGCTTTATATGTTTTCAGTCTTCGGCACAGAGTTTATACCTGAGCCAAATATTGAGAATTTATACGGATAAAACTTACTAAAGGGTGTCTCACTAAGAGTGCACGATTCAGACGCCATTTTTTTTCTTTGGAGGTTGCAGCTCTGATATTTGACAGCTGGCATCAAGGATTGTTCCGATTATTAAAAATGGAGCCCTACACAATTGAACAACGTGTTATCATTGTGAAAACCCATTACAAAAATGATGCAGTGACTGTGAATGGCATTCGTTACAGGAACATGATAACGGAGTTTTTGTGGCCTGAACTGGTTGGTATGGTCTGAACGACATGTGGTTTCAGCAGGACGGCGCCACCTGCCACACCGCACACGAAACAGTCGACCTATTGAAGCAACGATTTCCAGACCGGATCATCTCCCGAAATTTCGATATCAATTGGCCGTCAAGATCGTGCGATTTAACGCTGTGCGATTTCTTTCTTTGGGGTTTTTTGAAATCTCAGGTCTATGTGAATAAACCGCAAACAATTCCTGAGCTCAAGGCCGAGTTCCAACGAGTCATCGGTGAGTCAGAGCCACGTCTTTGTCAAAATGTCATTGAAATTTTTATGAAAAGAGCAAAAGCTTGTGTTCAGAGCCCCGGGCCCTATGCCGAATATTTCATTCCATACATTATCGGAACATGTCTACTTTACAATGCAATAAAAATATCAACTTTCGCTCAAAAAACATGCGTTTTATTTTTAAATTAAATCGTGCACTTTTATTGGGTCACCCTTTATTTGTAGGTGTTGTGAAGACATTACATAGACTTTTCAACATCCGAATTTCGAACACAAACGCACATTGTCATGAAGCCAAAATCACATGATGGGATCTGGAGAAATTGAGGGAACTCTTTAAATATAATAGGCACACCTATAGCAATTTGAGTATTATTAAATGTAATTCGTGGTGATTTTTACCGACTTTTCTTTCTGTTACGTGATATTTTTGTTAATTGTGAACTGATTTCAATAATTGTTTATTTTATTGAATTGGTTATACTGATGGTTGGTCTTATTTAAATTTGAAACAAATATTCCAACAACTCTAAGGGTGGACTTGGAGTATCATGTATTTTTCACCAAGATTCTGTTCTATGATATATTTGCATTATTTTTTATCTTGTAAAAGAAAATTTAGAAACATCTCTAGTCCCAAATTAAATAGGATCTTGCATCTTGCCTCTTAATACACGACACATCAAAAAAGTCTAAGCAACATGTACGGTTTTAACGATTTTTACTATTGTAATATATTTATATTTCTTTTATAAATAATAACTAAACATTCTTTGATGCATTAGTGACTACAGCAACAAAATCCTTCATTCAATTGTTTATTTAATCACAATAATTAACAATATGTGTACCGTAACATACGTAGTAAAAATAAAGTTAAAACGAAATTAAACTTTTCATGTTTTACAAAACTAAACACTACTACTACTAATAACTAAATCACAAGCTCAGTTCGTCTGTTCTTCAAAATACCATCACTGTGGTGTAAGGGTGCTCTTCCTGGGCGCATCTCAGCCGTTCAGAATTGCCGGGACGACGATACACTCTTATCCTTCTCGTATCAGGCCTAACTCCAAATCGGGACTCATTGCAAAATAAAATTTTATCCCATTGCCCCTGGGCAAATGTCAAGTGTTCCCTACACCATTCGTTTCCACGACGGGCGGGATTCCCATGGCGTATAGGTGGACAAAAAAATAATTAACTTTTATTTAAATGAAAACAAAACACAATCGAAAAGTTTATATTTTTAAAATCAGCTAGTATATGTTTCCGAGAACAATAAAGATTATTATATCAATCTACTTTGCTAAAAAAAAAAATATCAAAGAAAAAAATAAAATAACATGCAGTTTCTGTAAATTATGTATGTAGTTTAGACTTTTTTGATGTGTGTAGCTTTGCCAAAAGACATACTATAAAAAAGACTATTTTAGTTGGATGAAAGAACAGGAACCTACCAGGATCATAAAGGAATGTAGACAAACTAATATTTACATAGCTTGTAAGAACTGTCTTCGTGCGGACGGACTAACCTTTCAGTGTAAGGTGTATACGATGGTGATCAGTCTTAGTTATAAAATAGAAAGTAGATGTAAAGTAATTCCTTATATTCGTTTGATTTCAGAAGAAAGACACGTCGGCGAATACCAGTTGTTGCCAGTAAGTATGGCTTTGTTATTTCGCATTGTCTTTTCGATTGTTTAGCCATTTCCTTAAGTATTACATATGTATGACAGATAATCCTATCCGGGTGCGATTTAAAACAAAAATAACCAAAAGCTTAATTAAAAATCGATGGTTTTTTTAAATGTATAGTTGAAGGTAAAACGTGACACCCCTTTTTAACCTGAGGTTGAAATGGCTAGTGAGTCGTAAACGCTGACAAATCTAAAACCCTGTTGCAGGAATTAATAACTAGAGCTCGATCTAAAAGTTTTACATATCAAATTTGACTGGCCTGTTGGTCTAGTGGTTAGTGACCCTGACTGCTGAGCCAGAAGTCGTTGTTTCCATTCCCACCCAGGACAAATAATTGTGTTATGAGCATGATCATTTCTTATGTGTCTGGGTGTAATTTATCTATTATATGTATGTATTTCGAAATATATAAGTATGTTTATCAGAAGTCTGGTTACCATAGTACAGGCTTTGCCTAGTTTGGGATAAGACGGCCGTGTGTTTGATGTGTGAAACTATTATAAAGAGGGATCAGTTTTCATTGATCTCTATTTTGTACTGTCCCAGACCCATCTAATAAAGAATGTTCACTAACGACTACCAACCACGATCGACCCACCGATTGTATATACAAAATAATCATTTTGCAGGACTATGACTAATGCGGTCAACCATGCGAGTTCGGGAATGTTTAAGGTAACGATCAAATTGTCTTATTTAGAACTAGCTACGTTCACTTTAAGGTACCTAGATTTGATCAAGCATCTTAGATATCTCTAGAGAACATTATTTTTATCTGGATTATTATGATATAGGGAGCAAACGAGCAGACGGGTCACCTGATGGTGAAGACGTAAGGTTCATGATGGTCGGTTAAGTAATTAAAGCGTGAAAGCGTGACCAACAAACAAACCTTGCGAATACCACCAACCTCATTATCATTAATAAAATACTGGTAAAAACGCTGTCACGTTCGATCACAATGATTGGGTTATAACGGCAAGACGTAGCGGAGTGTAAGAGGGAATCTATGTTGAAACGTTGATGACGAAATGGGCGGACGTGGCCGTCGGAAACGCAGAAATATGCTTTTTTACTAATGAACTACCTGTTTATACAGGGTGAGATACTATAGATAATCATTGCATTGAGAGGTATTTGCAATTTAATAAACATTTAAATTAATAATGTCCGTCTGAAAAGTTTCAAAGTGCAATCGGATATGCATGAAAAGAAAGTTGTTAAAACAACTACCTGAAGCTTAGAAGGCTAGAGAGACAGTTTGACTTGCAAATCGGATAAAAAAACCGGACGAGTGCGAGTTCTGCGACTCGCGCACCGAGGGTTCCGTAAGCAAAAAAACTTGCATGTAGATAGTACGTCCATCTTGGGATTTCCCGACAATTTTGAAATGTTTAAATTTGTTTAAATCGAAGGCTTCAATGGCCGTATCTTTTGATTGCGTTGACTTAGAAGCTTGATTTTTTACAGCTCCAAGGGACCACAAATATAATGTTAATTTCAACTCGATCCCTCCATGGGCTCCTGAGAAAAAGAGTCTTGACTTACAGACAGATAGACAGATGGACAACAAAGTGATCCTATAATGGTTCCTTTTTTTCCTTTTGAGGTACGGAACCCTAAAAATCTACAAAAAGAAAAAAATCTTGACATTCTGTCCTTGTTGTGTTATTGTTGATATTTAAAATTAAGTAGACAATTACATTCATGTTGTTAGATTGGAGGCTGACCTTGATCTACTTTTGAAAAGCAGGATATGACACGAATAAATTTCATAATTTTGCACATCCCGCGCAATTGATGCACCTATGTATGTCTGAACTAAAATCTGCAATAACCGAGATCTCTAGACCACCCAACTTTCGTTGTCTTTATTATTAAAGCCACACATATGGCTAGGAGAAGGAATGCATGTTATCTCCATTCTATAGGAACAGCTTTTGACGAGATGGCAAGCTGATCATATTTGCCACCATATTTGACGTGGGAGAGCCATGCTTCGGCACGTATGGGCCGGCTCGACTCCGCTCGATACCACGGCCTCACATAAAACCGGTAGTGAAACAATGGTTGCATTGCTTTTTGCCGCGTGAGTGAGGTTACCGGAGGCCCTAACCCTTCCTTCTCCCCTATTCCCGTCTTCCCACTCTTCCCCCCTCTTCCCCTATTCCCACCTTAAAGGGCGGCAACGCACACGTGACTCTTTAGTTACAGGTGCCCATGGGCGGCGGTAGTCATTTACCATCAGGTGACCCGTCTGCTCGTTTGCCCCCTATACCATAAAAAAAAACCATAAAAATACATTATTAGAACATTATTGTATTGTTCATGTTCATGGGAACTTTTACTTCTTATTAAACCTACTTCACCAAACTAAGAGTTTATTCATTCGGCTGATTTAAAATTTAAACACTTTATGTTACGTCATATTTTAGTCAGTTTTCGACTGTGGACCAGATTTCTATAATTCAATAGCAGCTATACCCGAGACTCGGCAGCGTCAAATATTGTGACTATAATTAGGATAAAAAACTATGCTATCAAGTTACCCCAAACTGCACACAGTGTACCAAATTTCATTAAAAACGGTTCATTTGTTTGAGTTTATCGCGGACAAACAACCTGGCACGATTTTTTTATATATATGAATTAATAAATGTGGCATTAAATATACCTTTTTGAGGATGAATAATAGTAATATTGTAGGTACTTAAAATTAACAAACAAAAGATAAACTATACAGGTTTACCTACAATGTTTTCTCAAAATACACGTCGTTAAAATGTAACACACTGTTTAATAGCTGGAGAAGGCACTACCCATAAGAATAAAGAATACAAGTGGGCCACCGGCGCTTCCTTCAAAAATGTTATTTACGTCTTTGATCTAAATATACGTACGCGGCGCTTGCAGCAGCATCCACCCGCGCGCAGCCGCAGCACGCGCATGTCTCGCCGTTTCGTTTACAAACAAATGCGCGTGTGTAAGTTATAAATGTTGTGTAGTGACTCTGTGATGATGTTCAACGGGCTGCTGATGTGCGGGGACTCCGATAATAGTGATGCCACCAAAGTGAGTTTGTTTTTTTATATTATTTTTCATGTTTTGGTAAAATAAAAAACAATAACAAAAAACAAAATACTTTTTTTATTTACTTGTTGTTTTATGGTATATTCGTTATCGTTAATAATTATAATTAATGTATGTATGTTATCGAAATGGGTAATGTTTTAGCGAATTCGTTAAAACAGGTATAATGTCATTGAAGTCAAAGTTCTTGAAAAATGAGGCGTGTCATATAGAAATTTTTGGTATAGAATATAAACTTTTAGGATATGTTACAAGGAAACATGAAACTAAAAACAAAAAGATCTGTCTGGACTCTGGAGGTCTTCATTGATCTTTTTGCTGTCAGCTTCAGAACGGATCCGTTTTAGATCGTTGAGACAGGGATCAAGAGGAGAGTGTGCGAGTCAATAACGTGTTGCCAATCTTGTAATCATAGAAAATTAAAAGCCAGAAAATTAGTTTCTCTACTGACAAAATATGATAGAGAGACATTTCCCTAAGATTTGATTGGGATTCCTCGTAACTTTTAAAAGATAATACAATTTTATTTGTTACCAAAAACCTGTAGATAAGTCTTAGAGTAGTCGTAGGTAGGTACACAGTGGCTTATTCACATCTTGCTATCGGTGTTTAGACATTGTGAGAATTATTTCTTCACTAGTCGTTCCCGGCGGTCACTGCTTCGCTCCTAAGAGTCGTAGTGTGATGTTACATCCCTTATAACATTCCTCAATGAATACTCTATCCAATACAAAAACAAATTTCGAATCCGTCTCATAGTTCCAGATATTAGTGCGTTTAATTAAACAAACAAACGAAAAAAAAAAAACTCTTCAGCTTAATTATATTAGTATAGATTTATTCTCGACCTAAATGTCAAATCAAATCATCATACCATCATATGGTACAAAGTTCTTAACAAATAAATATCAGTCTTTTCGTGTGAAAACCCAAACGAGTCATTAAGTCACCGAGACTAGTGTTCAAATGTCGCGCCTATCAATTCGACAATAGACTACACAGAAGTCTGTTTTATAAATAGCTTGCTGACGAATCACGAATTTGACCACTTTTGAGCGGTCTCTTATTTAACCAATCAAGAATTTGATCAGCCGTTGCACAAGCTGTGGTGGCTCAGCAACATTTTAATATTATATGTATTACAGCATTTTACCCCGGCCGCATATGGAATACTGTTCTCATCTCTATTCAGGAGCACCCCAGTACCACCTTTTCCCTTTGGACCGCATTCAACTGTGAGCGACTCGAATCATCGATTGCCAGGATATTTCAGATCAGCTTGACCCCTTGGAGAGTCCATTTATCGAGGAAGGCTATAGGCTATATAACATCACTCTACGACAAATAGAAGCAGAGCATCAATGAAAAATGTTGCAAAAACGGGAAAAAATATTGCTTTTAAGAGCTCCCGTTGCGTGTGCTGCGTAAACAGTTAAAGTTACGCGAAAATCATGTATGACGGAATAGTTCTCCTTTAAAAGGTCTGAAAAAAAAAAGTCCGTTACAGCATATGTCTATCTTTTAAGGTTGACTCACTATGACCTTAAGGTATAGGCCGTAACAATTAATAAAGCACAGGAGCAAACATTTAAGCACGTAGGAATCGATTTACGTCAAGACTGTTTTTCACACGGACAACTATATGTTGCGTAATCAAGATCAGGTTGCGGAGAAAGCCATTATGTTTTTTTATGGTATAGCGGGCAAACGACGGGTCACCTGAGGTGAAACGACTACCGCCGCCCATGAGCACCTGCAACTCAAGAGTCACAAGTGCGCTGCCGGCCTTTAAGGTGGGAGTAGGGGAAGGGTGGAAAAGGGGAAAGGGGAGGGGAAAGAGTTAGGGCCTCCGGTAACCTCACTCACTCGGCGAAAAGCAATGAAAGCATTGCTTAACTGCCGGTTTTATGCCAGACCGCGGTATCACTTCGGTCGAGCCGGCCCATACGTGCCGAAGCATGGCTCTCCCAATTCATCTGCTAATACATTTATTTCTTTGAAGAGGAACGGGAGATTATTTGCGTACTTATTCTGGTGTTTGTATTGCCTTTTATAGATGTTTTTTATTAACCGCCGAGTGCCAACTAACCTTTGATCATTTTTATCTCAACCTCAATTAAAATATTTTTTGCTTTTAACAACCAACACATTCAAAATGATAGTAAATTACTACTCAACGTAAATATTGGTCTGGAGATCAAACCGGTTGAGTGCTGTCTTAATTCTTGATGGGACTTTTATTGAAGTAGTATACAATACTTGAACGAAGAGTTAAATTAGAGTATTTAGGTATATTTAGTAGAGGAGTGAATTTATTGTGAGCTATATGAAGAGAGTAATATCGAAGATTGTCTAGAGCCGCGAGGATTAATCACACGTTTTCACATAATATTCACATTACATGAAATTCGGATATTTCAAGGATTGATTTCTTCCCGACACACCTAAGAACACACAAGATAGAAAGATCCTCTTAAACTTGTAATATGGTCTTTAGATTTCAATTTATATTCAATATTTTATAGAATTGCTTGTATGAAACGTTTAATGACAGTGGAAACGCTCGTGACGTACCTACGAGTATGTAAGGATGGAAGGGTTGTCCCTACCCTGAAGGGAAAAGGTGTGAGTTAAAGTATGTATATATTTTATAGAAAATAGTATTTTTCTAAAGATACCTATCAATAAACGTATATCTGTTAATATTTGTTTCTTGATAATATCATATTGCCAGTGATAAATATATCAGTTATATCACACACCGTTGATTTACTCACTCCAATGTTGAAGTATGAATAAATGAAGTCTGAACTACTCCATTTTGAGGGATCCCATACAGCGTTAATGAAGGCGTGGAATGATTTAGTGAACGCCCTCGTCGACACCTTACAGACAGTTGTGTATCAACAGTGGGATGATTATCAGGATGATGGTCAGAAGCTGTTAGAGGTTAACCATTAACACAGTTCGTTTTGATTCCTTTAGAACTATCTAAAGGAAATTATTAGATTTTATTGCTATATTTATTAGAGGTTGTTACGCGGTTTTTTCTTCTCGTCATGATGAAATCTAGCAGCTCGACTCGGCTACTAAGATAACACAGTGTTTCTAAGATCAATTTATTGCCAGAAGAGGGTGTATAAAAGCGACGTGGCGATTTAATCACCGATACCTGACAGACATACTGCCATCTCTGTCATGTCTAGGCCGTCCACGAGCGCCTGAGAAATGAACGAGCCGCTTCCATTCCCTTACCAGGCTGTTTAGGGACAGAAAAACCTGTTGCCGTTGAATACCTAGTAAGATTTCCTACAGTTTTTAAATACTTTGTAGCAGAAATTAGCTCCTTATTTTGTAATGCTTGACAGGATAGCAGCGGAGCTTGCAGCCTCATGGACAGTGCGAGCGGGTCGTGTGACGCACAGGCTTCATACTATCATAACAAGTTGGTCTCTACACTACAGATTGTGAGTTCGTTATTCCATGGTTTACTATAGTAACAGTGTAGGTTAATTTAGGCCAACTCAGTCAGGTTATGCCAACCTTAGCTCGTGAGTAGGTACAGGTCGTAGTCAGAGCAAAACCTGCAGTCGTGCATTGTGATAGTACACATAGTAGATTAATTGTATCTAACGATTTAAACGTGGTAAACATTTTATTCGAACCAAACGAAGTAAGTTCTTACCGAATTAAAATCTATTCAATTTTATTTAATCGAATTTAAGTAATTCGGTATTGTCAACTCTTGAACTGATTGTACTTCAAGAATGTTTTTGAAAACCTCCACGAAGCCTTTGTATTCCTTTAATTTAAAGGAGAAATCCTCACTGAAGCACGACAGTAATGTAATAATACTAGTGTGTATAAGAGTAATTTTGCTTTAAGCTTTAACATTCTCATATCGATTGACATTAGCCAATAATTGTCATAAACCAAGTAAATCCCATATCTCTTTACTACGACTGAAGTCTTGGAGGCTGATTAAAATTGCTACTTCATTTTTCTACAGTTACAGAACAGAGAAGAGACGATACGGGTGCAAGCTGAGAGTCTGGCGGTGGCTGAGGAACGAATATCAGCGCTCACAGAACGCGCTTCCGAGCTAAGGCGAGATCTCGAAAGGAAATCTAAGGAGGTAAAACTTTTTACATCATTACGCCAAAAGCATTCGAGTGGCTTGCCTCGATAATTTTTTGCAAACAAATTGCTGATGGCTTGCAACTTCCAACCCTCCTTACACACAATGGGAAGCAGTCTTATCGCTCAACGTTCTATACGAACGAATAAGGGGAAGATGTTTCTGTAGCAAATGTGAAAAAGATTTTAGCCACTCAAGAATAAAGTACTACGGATTTAGGGTTGAATTTTTTGTCAACCGACACACTTTTTTTTTGTCTCACCAGTGGAAACATATGGTATCTATAGTTTCTTTTTTGCAATCTTGAATCTAAATTTAGAAAGTTTTTGTGCTTTACGTTTCTGTCTGAAAATTTTACAAATGTCTATAGTCTTGGTTTAACATTAAAACGTTACTTGGTTTCTAATGGTAGAGTAACTGCATTTGTAATATATATTATATATACAGTTTTCAGCGCTGCATAGTCTGCATACTGTAGTTGTAGGTAGCTATGAAAGACGATGGACCGGTTTTGGTGGACCGAATTTGGATTTTGTAAAATAAAAAGTGATTTAACAGCTGTACTTAAAAATAAACACTAATTTTAGGTGACTTCGGCTTTAAATAACTAATAATAATAAAATTATTATTTTACAAAATCCGGGCACCGATCGACCACAACTGGTGCTTTCAAGAGAAATCTCCAAAATATCTGTAATTGTTTAAAAGAAAATAATGGTATGTCCATGTGCAGGAATAAATAATTTTAGAATAGAATAGAATAAACTTTATTGTAAGTATACTGAAATAATTATTTACGTGGAATAGGTACATCTTGTGAGTATGTACAAAGGGTGACCTTATCGCTAAAAGCAATCAAGAGACAGGCAACCTTTGCATGGACAATACGACAGTAAATAGATGAAAGAATGGGTAGTTTGGTATTAAAGTGCTGATATAGGCGATAATGAGGTGTCCTTGGAGTTTCTTGCCTGTTCTTCTTCATAGGTTCTACGTATTGGAACAGGCAACTAGCTTCACGACTGACTTAGTCTGACTGACTCCTACTCCTGACAATTCAAAAATACCTATTATTGGTTAAATTGAAATAAATGGTTTTGATTTTGATTTTGATGAATGCGATTCGACTAAGAATCATAACATACTTCTAAAGCATACAGCATTAATATGGTTTAACAAGTAATAATAATAGTAATTGAAAATATAAATATATGCAGTCATTCCTATCAATACCTACTATGTTATTGTACACACTAGTGCCTACATAAATATACAGTCTGTGTACACATACACAGATTATATAGAGTAATAAATACATAATACACATACACACATCTACGTATATAAATATAAAATAGTAATGATCTAGAGATTACAGACATACACAACAGGTAGGTATACCAAAATGTATTTTAAACAGAAAATAGATTAGGAAGTTAGTTCATGTTCTTTGAACATGTTCTTAAAGACAGGCAATGTTTGGGCACGTCTAATAGATATAGGCAGTGCATTCCATAGTCGAACAGAGTAAACGATTTATCGTAGAACTTAGTCGAGTGAGTTGGACAGAGGCAGAGACGACCTCAAGGATCTTGAACGTGTGTCATTGCGGAACATAAAGGGATCGTTTAAATAAGTTGGAGTACAGGGATGAAATAAAATACTTTAAAGTATAGATAGAATATTAGTATTCCGTCAAAGGCAAAATGGATGCCACTTGAGCATGTTTCAAAATTCAGATACATGATCATATATGAGTAAATAAATCACATTCTACATAGATTAAAAGAATTTATCATAAGGGCTACTAAATGAGAATATTGATAATGGAGAGAATATACACAGACAACTTTGGACAACTACAAAATTGTTAGAGTGATTCATGATAGGTACACTTGACTATTAAATCTCTGTTGTAAAACTTATCTCATAAACAAATAATTGAAAGAGCCGTTATTGAATTTATTTGTGCTAGACACGTGTTTTAGTTGTTAGTACTTTCATAAAAGCAACAACGAACATCTTACTTATCTACAATGATCTTCCTTCAATCAATTTTAATGGGTAAAGAGATAGTAATTATGGTGTATAATAAAGTTTCGCAGTTGAGTCATGCTACAACTTTTTTGTTTTCATTAAGTTGGGAAGTTGGTAGAGTACTACAGATTGATTTCGCTGGTTTAATATCTTCCTAAAATCAATATGTAATCGTCAGCTTATTTGTGATAAAATAATAATAAAATTATAAACTCAATCTAACAAATTATCCTTATTCATTTATTCATTCAGGTACTAAGTAACTTCGACTGTCAACCTATTAGATTTAGATCTAGTCAATGCATAACTTTCTTTATTACTTGACTTGGAATTGTTTGTTATTTGGTCTCTGCTTGTAAAATCAATGTGTATAGTAGTTAAACATTTCTGTCTATGTTTACAGATGCATGCTCTACAGCTGACACTAGAACGCTGCAAAGTCGAGAAGGTGGATGTTTCCGTTACAGCCAAAGCAGATTTGGTTAGAGAGTTTTATATTCCTACCTATACATTTTGACCGGAATAACATAAATACTCTATTTATAATATTTCTTGACGTCATTGTCAATATTGGGGATACAAACACTTTTAAAATTTTCCTTGTACCTAATGGTTCGTTCAGTTCTATTTTATATTAATGTGAATCCATTGTATTATTTCGATTGAATTGTCTTGTCCTTACTTTGTAGTACCTACTCGTTTTCTGAATATAACTATAATACTGATGCCTATTATATGTCTATATCTTAAGTTTAACGACGTTTCTTCCATCGTATGCATAATACTCACACTTTCTCAATTCTCTGTCATCCCACCGTCTTATTCTGCTCTTGCTTATATTTATAAACATTTTGCATTTCTGTGTCAATATCTGCGTATTATAGTATTAAGTTTGCCTTGTCTTTATAATTGTTGTACATAATTAGTTGATCGACTTGTCCTTATGCAGTTATTTCTTTCTTCTTTGATATCTTAACACCTAACAATGCCACCTGAATACGCGAACTAATCATACTTTAAACATATTTACCAATAAATAAGATCCAATATTGCAAAACTAATCCTTGATATTAGCAATACATTTAACATTATTAATGGCTGTTAATAAAACTCGTAAGAAAATGATTAATCTGAAATTACTAAAACTATAATATATGACTGAGGATGTTTTAGGAGATCGAAAAGCAAAGTGATATGATGAGCACCCTACAAAGTAACTTGAGTGTTGTAGAAGATTTGTATAGGGAGTGCTTTTATGAGGTGAGTCATTGATGTTTAAATAATTATCATTTTACAATTATCAGAGATCAGATTTCCTTTATATTCCCATCTTATTTATATATATACTCGTATTGATAATAATTACCTGAGTTACCTAACTAAATTCGAGGCAATAAGTGCGGCATTAAAATTAAATAAGACATTATTTACAAAGTGGTTTATGAATTCCTTATTACAACTTACTGGTGAAATTCACTATAATAATATTGTGTACCAGGTTATGCCTGGATCCATAAAATCGATGTGTGTATTCTTTCAGACAGCAAAACAAGAAGACTTGATAGATTTGCTTCGTAAATCATACCTGGACGTGCGTCTCATGGAAAAACAGAAAGCTGATCAAATCGGACGACTCCAGAATGTTATTAATACGCAAAAGTTGTCCCTGGACAAGTGTCAGGTAGATTTTTGGCAATTTCTTAGGCACTTGAGAGCCAAAAGCCTTTCAAACTCTTCACACAAAAGGATTTTTTTTCACATTCTTTGCGTAAAATACAGTTTTGCAATTATAAAGTAGTTAATCTTTCTTAAATTAACTACTTTTTAATGTGTAGAAACCCCCACGGGTCATCACCTCACCGGGGCCATACGGTAAGGTGGTATTTCGGACTCGAACCGACTAAAATCACACTGTGATCCGTCCGTAACCGGGTCTTATAGACGGGATTGCACTTTTGTAATGTTAGAGAATCTAGTATTACAAAGGTGGACCATACGGGGAAGAATGGACTCCATCTAGCACATTTCTGGACTAGCCTTTTGGTGTAGTGGTTAGAGATCCTGACTGCTGATCCAGAGGTCGTGGGTTCGATTCCCACCCAGGACAAATAGTTGTGTGATGATCATAATTATTTTTTCTGTGTGTGGGTGTAATTTATCTATAATATGTTTGTATTTAGAAATATATAAGTATGTTTATCAGCAGTCTGGTCCATAGGACAGGTTCTGCCTAGTTTGGGTTCAGACGGCCGTGTGTGAGATGTGTGAAGTTATTATTATTATTAATAGACATATCTATACATACAAATATCTGCAAACAACGAGAATCGCCGCGATACGCGCGCTCTGCCTAGTTTGGGTTCAGACGGCCGTGTGTGAGGTGCGTCAAAAAATGTATTACCATAAGTTTTCAAGTGTGATCGCTTGATCTTTATTATCCCTTAATGTTAATTAATTAAAAATTACGGCCAAGTTCACAAGACTCTTATTAAGATATGTAAATATAATATATTTCAAGCTCCGCTTGACTCTTCGTTTTTAATTTCAGGAAATTGCTTTAGAAGTGGACACTCTGAAGATGGAAATATCCAATTTTCTGAGCAGTTCTACCTCTACCAACAATGACTCGGTATTTGTGAAGTGTTAGCTACTAACATGAGACAGACATTAACAAGATATCAAAGCTTAAATCATGCTTGTAGATACAGTCCGTCATAACACTCCTGAGAATGATGCGATTGGAAAGTTGAGATAGATTCACCCGAAAAACTAAAAGTTTATTATTAACATTTACAAGTACAATGAACATTTTTCCGCCACTGCAATTCAGCGGCTTCCTCTCTGCCTTTCACCAGATCGTCGGTTTATTTTGTGAATATTTTTTAGCCTTTGTGTTCTTCTGTAACTTCTGAGTTCATTGAATTTTGTACTTTTATTATGTTATGCTTCTTATAACTCGCTAACAAGCTTGTTAATCAATATTAGAAACCACTTATTTTTGATTTATGTCTCTTTTACCATTACTTTTTAAAATTTAAAGTAATTATAGAAATTGTTATAAGAAAAAAAAAATTACGCATTGTGTATACCTACATTTTTATCACTGCTTCAAAATAAACGCATATTTGTACCAAAGCTGTTTGATTCAACGCCAGGGTATGTGGGAGCGCAGCGAGGAGTCGTTCACGTCAGCCCCAGAGGTGCACGAGGAACTGCAGGAGGTCATGGAACAGTTACTGAGGCTCAGGGAGTTACTCAGTGTACGTGTACATTCTAAAAAACAGTTTTTCGAATGTCTGAGCATTCTAAAAACTTTTCGAAATTAATATTAGCTTATCCTTGTTTATTAAAATACAATAATACGATGTTAATTATTTGTATATTATATATATGAATGTAGGAATCAAATCTAATAATAAGCACTTCCAACATTCCTGCACGTTGTATTAAAACATAAGGTATATTGCGATAAGGAGATAACAATAATAAACTCTGATTGTTACAATGCAGTGAGGCCCCACGTTGGGCGCTACTGTAGCCTACAACGATATTTAGAGACAATAAAAGAAAATATAAAAGCGACAAAATACCTAATAGTAGCAGTTTTATTGAACTGTCTCTAATAATGAAAGAAAAACGTTAGCGTTGTCTTTGTTTATTTTAGTATCTGTAAGTGTAGTGTACACATTTCATATCGAGATGTTCACTGATCAAGAATTAATTAACCTATTGATATTTGTTTTACCAGCTGTTTTTCTTCTTCTATTTTATCTTACTTATCAATTAGTATATTTGCTTGCTTATTGCTTACAGGATCCATGTACATGTGGATTGCAGAATGAAATTAGAAGATTAAACCAGAAAAATGAAGCATTAGAGGTAAGAACGGGACCTCAACTTGTGGGCACTATGTTAACATCAGTACGTTGCAAGCCCAATGATAAAATGAAGTGAGCGCTGAATACATATAGCTTATTTATACACTCACTTAGCTAGTCTCTTTCTTAAATTACAGAGGCAAACTACCGAGTTATGGCAAAGGAATTGCGAGCTAGAAAAAATGTTGCAAGCGAAAGATGAAGCGAAAGATATCTTAGAAAAGAAGAATAAAGAAGAAGTAAAAGCGAGAGAAGAACAAGTGAGTTTTTTCTAGCTTATATGTAAACTGTAATTCAGATCCTCTTTTCTACTGTCAAATGTCCTCCACATTTGTCCCCTCCAACGGTGGGTGGCAGAAAGTCGCGATAGGCAAGAAGCGGTCTCGGAAGAAAAACTAGAAGGCTGAATACCGCTGGTGCCCCCACGAAAAGACCGAGAAAACTGCAGTCGCCGTAAACAACTACCTGTGGTGGCGACGGCGGGTTATCCTATGCGACCATCCTTAAGATAGCCCAGGATTGCCTCGTCCTCGACCACATGTCGGACCGCCTTAGGGAGGTGTTTGATGCGAGCCTGGCGTCGGGGCATTTTCCTGACTTCTGGAAGAGCAGGAAGCTGGTTTTGTTTACGAAGCTGGGACGACCTACCGAATCGGTTGCGGCTTACAGGCCCATCATGTTGCTAGACGAGGCGTATGTGTGAGAGGGTCCTCCTTGCCCGCATCGTCCGGCACCTTTGTGAGGTCAGCCTCGGTCATGCCGCGTCAACGTCAGCACCAGTGCCTGCGGTCCCACCGAAGGCTGGTCGACCGGCTAAGGCAGCGACAAAGGCGGCCGGGCAACCACCTAAGGCTGCGATAATAATGTAGTCTGTTCCTGATAAACATGGAAGAATTATCATATGGATAGAATTTTCAATGTTAAAACAGTCTCAATAAAATTATCATAAGGGAAAGTGTGAATAACATCTTTGAGTTGATTAAGATAATGTATTCGAAACAAACTTCGAAATTATATCATATTTGTGATTTCAGCTGAAATATGTGAGAAGAGAACTAGCAACTATGTCAGAAAGTTCGAGAGACCAAACTATTACGTGTGAGCAGCTGTCTACGCAGCTACGACAGACCGAAGGTAAGAGGGCGAAAGGACGGGGTACAGTTGGGACGCCTATGTTCAGTTGCATCAACTTTGTCCATAAACTTATCTTATCATATTTGACGTGACAATTCATTTTCAAACAAAAATCAAGTTTACGGCAAGCTCACTTGCTATCTGGCAGGTGGACTTGTATGGTTGGTGGTAGGTACAAAGTTCTATAGGCTATGCTAATCAGCATGTTACTTTTCAATGTGGGATGCAGGATCAGAGGTTTTTGTGTATCTTTGTTAGATAGCACTGATATCACCATAGTGGTTTTGATAATATTGTGTATGTATGTACCTATACATTCACAATATGGTCGAGAGAAATAATTTTTAGGGCCCCGTTCGTTTTTTCAGAATAAAAAAAAGAAACCCTTATAGGATCAGTTTGTTGTCCATCTGTCTGTCTGTCTGTCAATACCCTTCTCAGGCACCCGTGGACGAATCAAGTTGAAATACCAAATATTTATGTCTGCGGTCCCTTGAAGCTGTTAAAATATCAGACCTCTAAGTCAACGCAATCAAAAGATACGGACCTTTTAAGCCTTAGATTTGACCAAATTTGAACATTTCGCAGGTAAATCAACCTAGATCATGAAATTTGGTAGAATGCTAGGTCTCGTAGCGCAAGTAAAGGAAAAAAAGGAGTCTAATTTGTTGTTAAATCCCATAAAAAATAATTGTTTTTGTGATTACAAAGTTATGTTTTGCGGTTGGGAAGTAGTTTTTGTCGTAAATCGGTGTTTGGAAGAGTATTTTTAGAACTGTAAAGTTAAGTTTGTCTTTCGGAAAAGACAGGCAAAAATCTTCGAGAATTCTTTCCTGAGATAGACGTTTGCTTACGGAACCCTCGGTGTGCGAGTCAGACTCGCACTTGTCCGGCTTTTTTTTGTATGATTACCTATTCTCTTTTAAGGAATTAAATGACTATATATACTTTAGAGTTATTGGGAGACAAGAGTGAGGAGTTGGTGCGAATACAACAACAGTGCGACACGCAGCAGGAGACAATACACGAACTTAAAGAGGAGATGAAACGAGCTGAAGAACTCTATGAAGAGGTAAGACGATGACTATGATATTTTGTATTTCATTTTAAGGGTACATATAAGTATAACCTATTGATAAGCAATGCTGTATAAACTACACCTCTATCTTGACCAGTTGTGTAGAGAGACTGTTCCGTGCAGTTTCACCGCGCGATTTGAATGTTTCTCAAGAATTAGGCTGTCAAAAGCCAAAGAATAATTTCACATCCAACCGATAGTGATAGTGCCAGAGATGAGTACGTTCGATTAAAACTCAAATGTTGTTCACATTTGAGTTTTATTATATTAGTTAAAGTAGACGGATATTTTGTAGAACTGCAAGTTGGGAGGTGAGGTGTCGTCGCTGACGGCGCAGGTGGCGCAGTGGCGCGCGCAGCTCGTGGCGAGCGACCGCCGCGTGCGCAAGCTCGACAGCAAACTGCGACACGCAATAGATTGCTACAGGTACATTCACACTACAACGTTTACCATTAAAGGGCTCGGATTTTCTGGCAACAGCCAAATTTGAATTCGAGCTACGGGCTCGAGCGATTGCTTACACTCGCCAATCCATTCTTACAAGTAATAACCCTCGCCTTCTACCTTCTTCCTAGCTACTTCTAGTTTTTAGAGGTTTTTTTTTCCATTCGAAGCGTGCCTTAAGCTCCATGCCAGAAGTGCATGGGTGAGTTTGTTTTTTAAAATCAATTAAAGCTTAATATTGTCAGCGAAAAAGAAAACAACGCATCCGAACTGCAGTCGCAACTGGAGGAGGCGCACGCGCGCGGCGCGGCGCTTTGCAGCGATGTGCGGCGCGTGCTGTGCGCCATCCGGCACTGGGCGCGCCGCACGAGGGACGCGCGCAGGTACCTACCTCAATTTATTCACTAAAAAGTACAGGCGTAACACCTTGAGTATTCTCTGCGAGTATAGGTATCTGCAACAACCGTTCAAGCGGCGGTACTCTATTAGCTGAGATCTCGAAATTAGTGATTGCGCCTTCGAATCCCACCCAGTCCCGCTACAGACGTGAACCCTATAAAAACGATGCACCTATTTCTTTCAGAGAGCAAGATAACACAATCAAAGAGAAGGACAAAATTATAGCCGCCTTACAAGATCGTCTCCAAAATCTATCCAGTGACGGCATGCAGTGTATGTGTGCAACCGAGGAGCCGCCTCGCTCGGTGTCCAATAGACAAGCTAGTTGTTCCCGGCTGGAAGCAGGACGGTCACAGCTTTTAGCCGCCAGTGAAAACGAGATGGCGAGCTGCTCGTCGGCTCCGACACCGCCGAGACGACTGCTTAGGAAAAAGCCTTGTGGAATTCTGGTAAGATAACTATAGAGGCACTCTGGAAAAGCCTTTTCATATAAGTTCATAAAATCATAGCCCGTCTATTGTTCATAAAAATAATAATTTATTTACTGAACGATGGGTAGCTCTAATAATAGAATATAGGTATTGTTTTTAATGTTAAAACTAAGTGCTGGAAAGTATTAATACTTGATATTATTACTTAAAGTATTAATACTTTTGAAGTATTTTTAAGCTGGAAATAAACAGACGTAAAAGTAATATATTCTGCTCTATAGTATCAATGGCTTATCATTTACCCAATCTAATATTGTTTACAGAGTATGGCAACAAATGTGTATTGCATACTTATATAACTTATATGTAGGTTTTTAGGTACATTAAAATTTATACTGACATTATTTATGTGCATGCGCAAACGTGGCCTTCTCGTAAAGACTATGTTTAATTTATAGTATGAGCTTGACACATAGCAGGGCCTTTAGAAGTTTAGACAGTTATACTAAAAGTCTTTTTTTTGTATATATAAACTAAAATATTTTCCCTCACTCCCTGATATTTTGGATTCGTAGTCGCAAACTCGCGGAAAAGTACAGTTTGTACTGCTTCTGACCAAATAAGACTCGTCGTAATCTTAACTGAAAATTGCGGGTTGTAGGGGTTTGATACACCCACTTAGTGCTGCCATGTGATTTCCAGAGTTACAGAGGGACGCGCTGGTTCTGTGATGAGGGCCAGCAACTACCAGAACGACAGGACGCATGTCAAGACCCCAGGGAATCCTATTGTGAGGGGCCTGTATCAACCACACCCAGTGCTGTTACTATGGTATTTATCGATTGGTTTATACTAGTGTTCATTTTTCGGTTTCTAGCCAGGAACAGCCCTCCACCCTTACCTATTGTTAATATAAAATTGAGACCTCTGTATTTCACAGAGATACCCGATGCTACTAACCGATGAACCATTCCAGGCAGGGTAATTGCATAGTAATTCACGGCTGAAGCAAGCGTCCCTACCCCATCAACTTGTTGTAATCTAACAAAAACAAACAGCTAGTGTTTCTCTTAAATAGTTTTTAAGAGAAACACTAGCTGTTTAAATTTTATTGATTTATTAAGCTTTTTATTCGTTAGTTGTGTTATAGATCTGAATGTATTATTTCATTTTACTAAAGAACATTGTGTTCACTCCAAAGGGCCACGTGTCGCCAACAGACGAGATGTTCAGGCGAATGGAACGACTCTCGGAGGCGTTGGCAGATGGATATAGACGTTGGACCAAGTCAGACGCGCGGTGACCACGCCGAGGCCACGAGGGATAATTAGCAAATATAAACCGAGAAGGCCGAATTAGAGTAGGAAATGGAGGCAATAAAGAAAATAATGGCGAAAGCACTATTGTCTGAACATTGTGTCAACTAAGTCTGATTTTAACTTAATTAATTAACCTAATTTTAAATTTTGACATTTTATTAGAGCGAAAATATTAATATTAGTCCAAACTCTTAGACATAAGTCTAAGAGTTTCGACTAATATTAATATTTTCGCTTTTTTATATATATATTAATATTTAATAATAATGTGTCGTATGTTATCGTCAGTCATGTATTTATGTTTATATATAAATACATGACAGACGATAACATACATTTAGTTTTAAAGGTATGTAACCTCACGGTTCCTCTCTATAAAAGTTATTGTGGTTTCAACGTCGCCGATTTGAAAAATGGCCCATGACCTAAGTAGATAGGTACTTATTTTTGCTACCTCGGTCTTAGCGCATGAAACGGCATGGCAAGATGCACTCCCTGGGCACTTTAGGGCTTGTAAGTGCATTTTAAAACACCACTTCATCAGCTTTATGCGACGCATTGGAATGCACTTTTAAAACCGATTTCTATTGATTAATAGATTGTCTTACTATAACATGATGGTCTTCGATGCAGATAATGAAGAAGAGACAAAAGTGAAATACGTAAATAGTCTTGTTAAATGAAAGACATTTATTTGGGTGCATTTATTAATTTTAATAATAGCAGTATTATTTCCTAGTCTTGTCTATAGTTATTTGTATCTTATTTATTAAAACAATTTTGTTCTGTTACGTTGATGTTTCATTTCACATACCTGCTGGCTTAGATTATGTAGGTAGATAAGTATCTTATAAAGAAAGTGTAAGTATTACAGCTACTTTCAGTATCTTAACACTAGAGGGCACGCGCGGGCTACAGACGTAGCCCACTTATGGATCGATTAGTTCTCTGGATAAGCAAAAATATAAGTAAAACACATTTTATAATCACTAAACACAGTTATTTTTATCGGAATTTAATTTTTTAATTGTAACTTTAAACATAATCGTATACCTACTTCTTAAAAACCAACACTAATTGTTGTTTTGTTAGAAAACACGACTGCCTGATGTTCGCAAAAAAATTTACTCACGCATGTACCGCACTGTCTGCGCGTGCTGCTGCCTGCTGCTGATGAATCACAAGGCACACAGAGGCCATCGGCGACTGTTGCACCTACGTCGGTATCGTCTACTCTACACATTTTATCAAAAATATCGACGTCGTATTTGTGTGATTATAAAATGTGATAATTTTAGGTCTTCTAGCTTCTCCAGTCGTAGCATAAATTTTGTCAACATTATGGAAGGTAGACGATAACAAGGGTGTTTTAATAGTACCTTATTTCGCTTAAAATGTCGTCGTCTGCGTTATCTGCCTGTGATATCTATTAATTTGGTGACACGAATAGTTAAAGAGTTACACGCCATCTAAAAAGTGTTAAAATCATACAAAAATACAAACTAAATACTTCAAAACTAATTGTCAGTAGTTTATATATCAATACAAACAACAAATGTTTAACTTTAAACTGAACTTCTCAACTTGCACACTAAACATTTTTCTCCAGCGCGTGCGCGGGTTAAAGGTGTAGCTTGCCAAATTCAACAACGGTTTTTGCAAAGTTCATTCTGCCGCGGGAGTCGACACGCTACTGGCGGGGGCGGGGATCAATACTCGAGGAATACACTGGACGACTGCGCTGTAACGATCCCGATAGGTTACACTACACGGTAGGCTACACTTGTAGACCGCGCATGCACTCTAGTGTCAACGAACATAATCACTTGTTAAGGTAATGTAATTAGGGTCTTCAAAACGCAAATAGTCATGGAGAAGCGAGACTTAAATTTTTCTAGTCCACTCCTTCATGACAGCTCGTCCACACCACACAACTGTCTCGAGATAATAAGAGTAATTACTGGAAATTCTTCCCTCAATCGCTATACTGACCAGACTCGGCTCAGATAGAGTAAAGGTCAGTACAGTGGCGTAGCTACCGGAGGGCTAGACGGGGCAGTGCCCCGGGGCCCCCAAGCTCAGGGGGCCCCTCGGACTCTGACTTACAAACTATAAATTGAACTAGTGAACATTTCTCCCACATTCGGAATATAAATAAACATGATTTTTCAGAACCAGAATGTATCAGGTTTGTACTAGACTTGTAACTAAAATACTATTTATATTAAATTGCGTATTTGCTTGAATAGGGAGTACGTCGAATTCGGAACACGACGAATACGGAACAAATGATTTTAAATAGTTGGGGCCCTAGTTTATTTTTTGCCCCAGGGCCTTTGGTAACCTAGCTACGCCACTGGGTCAGTATGGAAAGAATATATTAAGGAATAGACGCCAGCAATAATATTAACGTAGTCACTGCAAATTACAGATACTCACCAGTCCGTGACGTGTATCTGTAATTTTAACAAACGTTCGTTCAGTCGAAATTTGTCGAGTGACAGAAAAAAAGACAAATAATACAAAACTATATTTATTCATGTCATTGATGCACAAAATATAAAACAAAGCAATTTCTTGTTTACTTGTCGAACAACGTGGTTACACAACCTTCTAATACTTACTTAGGTTTTTGTTTTCTTAATATTAAACATTGGTATCAAGAAAACAAAATATAATTTTAGAGTAATTTTCATTCAAAAAACAGTGTACCAACTTGTAACGTTTTTGGTGCAAAGTTAAGTGTTACGAATACAGTACCTATAGCGGCATTTGTGTACTTATTAAAATACTAAGTAGATATAAATATGCTTTATACCTGTTACATAAGACTGCACATACTCCTGTGTGTAAGCAGCTTAAGCACGAATCACAATGCGCTATTAAATAAGTACCAGAAATGGTGGAAAGCTTTCAAACTAATCAGTGCCTGTAATGCAATGTTCGCTTTGGTGAATCTAGTATATAATGGGTTCTTCAAAATACCTAGGAATTGTTTTACCTAAATAATGTCGCCAGGTGAAACAATTCCACATAATATTTAGTGTTGTCCACCCTTAAATTAATCACCAATGTGGCCAGTGGCAACGTTCTTATTAATTTTGTCACTTTTAATTACGCTCACAAATAAGCAAACTAATACATATCCTGTTACAGAAAGGGGCAGTCAAAGTTTAGAAGCGTTATGTGTAGCTGAAAAAAAAATAATTTGAAAAAAATAAAAACATTTTTCTAATTTACAACACACATTATCATTTTTCATGTCAATTTCAATGATGAAATTTTTTTATGCAGACATTTTCAGAAACATCTGGACATTCCATCAACATCCTTGGTATTAAATACCTAGTTTCATTCATATCACTTACGAAGTAACTATTATCTTATCTGTGGCTAGACTGGCCTGTTGGTCTAGTGGTTAGTGACCTTGACTGCTACGCCATAGGTCGTGGGTTCGATTCCCACCCGAGCCTGGGTGTTCTTTGTGTCCGTTGTTTGTATGTTTGTAAAGGTTTTGTATTTACAAAAAAAAGCTTTATCAGTCAATTTTCTATTTTAGTTTTTCAGTTTCAAAATAAGAATTGTGTATTAAAAATCACGAACTTTCAAAATATATTAGCGCTTTACGTTATTCACGAGGTCTACTATAAGACCCTAAAATATGAACACACCTTGCTGTAACACCCTGTACATAAACGTGTAAATTAAAGCCAAATTAATATGTAAAAAAATCAATTTGATATGAATGGCACATGTAAAGGAATAAAAAATTCCAAAAAAGATTAATAAGTAATATTAGAGGCGCTGATAAATGCGCCTCATTTTGTTAGTTGATTTGTTGCATTTAGGACAATATTCGTCACAGCGAACCGTCGTCCTCTAGTTCAGAATAATGTACAAGATTACCCACAATAACAAGTGACATTTTTACATTCCACACACGGCCGTCTGATCCCAAACTAGGCAGAGCCTGTACTATGGTAACCAGACTGCTGATAAACATACTTATGTATTTCTAAATACATACGTATTATAGATAAATAACACCCAGACACAGGACAAATTATCGTGCTCATCACACAATTATTTGTCCTGGGTGGGGATCGAATCCACGACCTCTGGCTTGGCAGTCAGGGTCACTAACCACTAGACCAACAGGCCAGTCATTATAAACCGAATTAATTAAAATTGAATATAAGTTACTATTCTGTTGATGATTTAAATCCAAGGTGAACAAATTACACCAAATATGTTTGAGATCGATACCGCGAAGTCCTTGAATCAATGTTGACAGACAGTTGAAGACAATAAGTAATTCAGGTTTAATAAATAGTATGACTGGCCTTTTGGTCTGGTGGTTAGTGATCCTGACTGCTGAGCCAGAGGTCGTGGGTTCGATTCCCACCCAGGACAAATAATTGTGTGATGAGCATTATCATTTGTTCTGTCTGTGTGTATTTTATCTATAATATGTATGTGTTACGGGTAATGCTAGAGTGGAGATGGAGTAAACCTAGGATTACCCGGATTGACTTAGTATTATCCAAGCTTCTTGGTAAAAATGCGAATAATAAGTTAAATAGATTTTAATTCGGTGTTTACCCATACTCACCTAGATCTATCCAACTCTGGCTGGGTAATGTAAGGTGTTACGTAATTTTCGAGCCCGTGGCGCAAATCGCGGGGGCCGATTGCACCTGCCCGCGTTTCTAAAAAAAATGCTACTCAAGAAGTGATAAAATTATATTTACGACTATGCGAACCATGCCAAAAAAGTTAAAGTCTGCCAAAAAAGGAATTGTTGTAAAACCATTGCTGTAAACAGAAATGAATAGTCGCTGTCAAGTAGATTTAATTGACATGCAGTCTAACTCTGACGGCGACTTCAAATTCATAATGGTCTATCAAGATCATTTGACAAAGTTTGTACAGCTGCGCGCGTTAACATCTAAACGAGCCGTAGAAGTTGCTTATAAGCTTTTGGACATATTTTGTATTTTTGGCGCACCTTCTATTCTTCAATCAAACAATGGCCGCGAGTTTGCAAATCACGTATTAGAAGAGTTGTGCTCGATGTGGAGCGGTCTGAAAATAGTACATGGCAAGCCTCGCGATAGTCAGTCTCAAGGTAGTGTAGAAAGAGCAAATCAAGACGTACAAAATATGCTTATGACGTGGATGAACGACGAAAATTGTAAGCGTTGGTCAGAAGGTTTGAAGTTCGTACAGTTAATGAAATATAGGGCATTCCACGATGGAATAAAACGAGCTCCTTATACCGTCATGTTCGGTAGTGATGTCAAGGTGGGTTTAGCGTCGTCTTCTCTTCCAAAAAAGGTATTGCCAGTATTCCCACTGAGGAAGACCTCGAGAAAATGTTGACGGAGTTTACTAACGGAGCAGAATCTAGTCCAGAACCCCAAGAAGAGGGACCGGAATCTAGACAAGAATCTCAAGAAGATTTACTTAATGTAGAGCTGGAATCACAGAATGATTACTTAAAGAACAAGGAGATGAGAAAGGAAATCGAAACAGAAGTTTTAAATACAAAAGAAGGTGAAAGGGAAGTTTTACTAGAAATAAGTTCAGAAAAACGGCCAAAAAGAAAGACGAAATGGAGTGTTGTAGATGCATGAATCCAGGCAAGTACACAAGAAATAAACTTGTGTGAAATTTGTACAGTAGTACAAATTTTGAGTACAACAAAATATAAATGAACATACATTATCTGCCCGATTGAGCTTAGAAAATCAAGCTAAAAAATAAAAGCCTAATTTAAAATTTCCTCCATGTTCCGTTGGAGATGCGGTGAGAGTCCAAATACCAGATGTCGATAGACGAAGAGGCGAGCTTCGGAACGTGCTTATGGCAGTTGTAGAAAAAGCTGATGATCTGTATAGGCTAGGAAACGAACGTGGTACTATTGAGGAAATGTTCTCGAAGAATCAGATTTCTGTGTGTCATGATAAACTGATTGATATCGAAAATATATCACCAGAAAAAAAAAGCTTACGAGACCTTGCAAATGAACAGTCGCTTTCAGGAGGCCTGGGTTATAAAAGGTGTAATTGCAAAACAAAATGTGCTACAACAAGTGTTCATGCAAAGCTGCAGGAAAATTTTGCAATTCAAAATGTCACAGTAGTTTATCTTGCTCAAATAAATAATTTCAATTTTAATAAAAACGTTCGGTAGTACTTTGAACTAAATGTCATACAAAGTTTTAATATGTTTGTGCTATTTTTGTTCTTTTTGGGGTTCGAACCCGCAACCACTTGATCGCAAGTCCGACGCCTTAGCCATTACGCTACCACCCGCTTTATTAAATATATCATGTTTCAGCTCGCTATTAGTTTTTGCTATTAAAGCTATTAAGTTAATGCTCTTCAAGCGATTTCGTTCGCCTTTGTATGTTTTTAAAATAATAAAAGTTTCAAATGCCCTTGGATTTTCATTTCACTAATTAATTAGACAAATTTTTAACATTACCCAGCCAGAGTTGGGTAGACCTAAGTGAGTATGGGTAAACCCCGAATTAAAATTTATTTCACTTATTATTCGGACTTTACCCAAGAAGCTTGGACAATACTAAGTCAACCCGGGTAAACCTAGGTTTATTCCATCTCCTAGCATTACCCGTAACATATGTATTTAGAAATATATAAGTATGTTTATCAGCAGTCTGGTTACGATAGTACTGGCTCTGCCTAGTTCGGGATCAGACAGATGTGTGGAGTTATTATTATTGTAGTTGCTTATGGTTGAAATAAACTATTGGCTGGCCTGTCGATGTCGGTCTAGTGGTTAGTCATCCTGACTGCTGAGACAGAGGTCGTCGACGTACGTCACAAATTCCTATTCCATAAAAGTTATATTTTCAAAAGACCTTTGTTTTCGTATAGTAATGACAGGTTAGTAAAACTAGAAAACCGGCCAAGTGCCGTACAATTATAATCTATACGACATTAGACAATTATATTCTGTAAATATTTCAAGCGTCTATTTGTTGCCGTTATTAATATCGAGCAAAAAACGGCAAAAAGTCACGTTTGTAGTATGGGAGCCCCACTTAAATATTTATTTTATTCTGTTTTTAGTATTTGTTGTTATAACGGCAACAGAAATACATCATCTGTTAAAATTTCAACTGTCTAGCTATCACGGTTCATGAGATACAGCCTGGTGACAGACAGACAGACGGACAGTGGAGTCTCAGTAATAGGGTCCCGAACCCTAAAAGCAGGCATTAAAGGTGAACAGAATAAAAAAGTAAAAATAGTTACACTATCCAACTAATGGTTTCTTCACGAGACCATCGTTAACCAGCCCCGTCATAATACGAGCCTAAACTCGAGGGATTTATTAGTAGCCACTAAAGAGTTACACTATACCACCTCCTGGCTCCATCAGACCAGCTCTAAGATGCCCAATTATAGTATTGTCATCCAACATACATACAATGTTTTATTTTGATACGAGAAGAAAAGAGACACCGATTCGATTTGACAGTCAACTGTGTGTTTATTGTTACGAGTAAGATTAGAGCGCTTCTACTTATAGTGAGAGTAAATTTGTACGATTAAGGCTATAGATGTCACAGAATCATAAACGTTACAAGTAGGATCGTGACAAACGCTACAAGTAGGATCGTGACAAGAGTTGCATTTTCAAATTTGTTGCAAGAGATATTACATCTATGTAAACTACAATGTCTTTTTTAGCAATAAGATCAAAAACATTTTTTGTTTTACTAGCGAAACTATTATAATAATATGAAATAATAATGTACTTATTTAATAAAGTAACATTGAGTTGATTATTAATTTGTCATATTTAAATAAAACTAGTCATGTAAAAAATTAAATCAAGCTCCATAATAGACAAATTTACAATATATGTATAAACTAGTGATGTGACGGATTTTTAAAAATGTATGTCCGCAAATACGGATACGTACCTCAAGGTTTTCTCAGTTAATGCCGATACGCGTGTCCTTGACGAGAGTTGAATTGAGGACTAATAACACGACATGTTTCAACTTGCACAATGCGCAAAGCAAAAAAAGAAATTTAATACACATCACAAAGATTTGGGCTTTGATCTCGTTTTAGACAGTCAAATAGTACCTAATAAATGTCAATAATATGAGTAACTCACTACATCAGATATTTATCGTCGTGGTCGTGGTTACAGGCTAACTCAGCCTGTGACCAATACCTTTTCGTGATCGCGATTCCCGTGTAAATACATAATTATACGTAATGCTCAGTTTGTACAAAATTAACATAATTATAAATATGTAAGTGTGTGTTTAATAAATATATTTTCTTTCTTCTTTCTTTAAAATCAATTTAGAATTTCATAAATGTAATAAAATATAATAACGTAAAATATCCGTTCAAGATCCACCAAAAAGTAACGAATACGAATACTGATCTCTCGGATATTCGCGGATACGGATATCTGGCCCATCACTAGTATAAACACATTTACTAATTTCAGAGTTTTTTCAAGAATGTATACATGTATGCTTAAATTGGACTAGACAATTGTTTTTAGTGTTTGTGACGTAATGTAATTATATAACATGGAGAAGTCTATTATTCTGCCTTGCAAAAAAATTACTACACAAAAGAATCTTACTGATTTGATATAAAGTACATGGTATCCGATAAGTTAGGATTGCGATTTAATATTTGTTCATTCATGAAAGTTATCGATATTGTTGCAGCAAGGCTGGCACGTTCTCAACGCTTCCAAACATGGGTCGACTTTAAATATGTAGGTACATCATTAATTGAACATAGTTTTCAGCCAATAGTGCGATGGCACAGCTGCGAGGGAGCCTCGTGTGGTGACTCCCTCCCGTCATTTGGTGAACACGCGCCACATGGAGGCTAGGGAGGCGGCCGCCGACGTCACGAGGGAGGGGGCGGGCGCGGGCGCGGGGGGCGTACACGACAACTCCTCCATCTTTAATTCGAACAAAATCTTTATGTATTTTACCTTCAAGGAACGGTAGGTGTGTGTAAATGGGTGCAGTGCGTACCTCGCTAGGCTCAGGCCAGTGCAGGTGCTCGGGCGCCTCGCAGTCGTCGGCGTCGCCCAGCGCGCCCAGCGCCGCGATGGCGCCGGCCCACGCCGCGCCCGCGCCCTCCCCCGCGCACCCCCCCTGCACCCTGCGGGGATCGTACGGTTCATAAATACCTATACGTTTAGGAGTAGAATAAAGTTATAAGCGTACAAATATTATGAACACTGATTTAACACATTGAGCAGAAAATAATTCATAGAAAGAAAAGACGGTACAGGTAGTGTACAGTGCGACACGCTCACCTGCCCAGCATGGGGTCGTCGGTGCTGGCGGCCAGCACGAGCGTGTGCAGCGCGGAGAGCGCGTGCGGCGGGAGGGGGGCGGGCGGCGGGGGCGGCGCGAGGCCGGCGCGCGCGCACAGCGCCGCGCTGCACGCGCTGAGGCGGCGCGCGCGCCACGTCACGCCGCCCTCCGTCACGCGCCAGTTGCAGTATTCACTAAAACAATAACGCTACCTGCTCAATGTGAACATAGACCATACTTAGATAGGTCCATCCTCGTAGTCCCACTATATCATCGTAGCCTATTACATCCTGTTGTCTCACTACATTCTCGTGGCCTCAATACATATTCGTAAACTCACTACATCCTCATAGTCTCCCTACATTCTCGTAAACTCACTACATCCTCGTAGTCTCATTACATCCTCATAGTCTAACTACAACCTCGTAGTCTCCCTACATCCTCATAGTATCACTACATCCTCGTAGACTCAGTACATGCTCGTAGACTCACTACATCCTCGTAGTCTCATTACATCCTCATAGTGTCACTACATCCTCATAGTATCATATCTATAATATGCTTTGAAATTTCCTGTGGTCTAATTGAGTAATATTATTTCAATGCAGGTCCTCTAGAGTAACCGATCCCTAGGGGACTTGTAGAACTTGATATACATTTTTATTTTAAAACTCAAACAGCAAATATTCCAACTTACACAAGATTTGGTTTCGATAGGTTTGTTCGGCTTCCAGTTTCCTGTTTACTCCAGACACGTAACAATAACAAATTAGGAAACATTGAAAATAAAAACACTAAACGTTATCATAATATTATATATGGGTCACAAAAATCTATATAATTTTAATCGATTATGGCCTTCTTAAATCAACCAAACAAATTAGGTTAACTTACTTTATAAGTAATTTCTATAAAAATATGAAATAATATTAAAAATCTATAAAAGATGTAGAAACTTTATAAAAAAGAAATAATAATGTATAAAAATTCTTGGAATGCCCCCAGAGAGATTTGAACTCTCGACCCCTGGTTTACAAGACCAGTGCTCTAACCCCTGAGCTATGGAGGCGATGATTCCACTTGTTGAAATGACCATTTCATTACTACAGATACATACATTTATTTTGGCAAAACACTAAAATTATTTTTTACGAAGATATTGTTTATCAGTATTTTAGTTGTTTAGAATTAGTTATCATGAATTTAATGAACACTTATTAGTTATTTATTAAATTGACATATTGTGTTTCGCTTTATTTATGTGTGCACTTTAGTAATAAAATGCGTAAACAAAATAGAATGCCTAAAAATAAGTAACCCAAAAATCAAAAACCTACATAAGTATGTAGAATCACAAAACTATATAAGTATATTAAAATTTTTCATTATTATTGTTAATGGCTATGGTGAGTAATTGATTTTTTGTTATATTTTCTAGGCAAAAGTAACAATGGGCCGAGAATAGGACCTTGTGCAAGTTCCATGTCTTATCGTAAACTTTGAAAATGATGTTTATGTATTTTAAAATTTTTTGGAGTTATGTTACACAACTAGCTTAACATAGTGAGAAGCGATTTTATAGGATGATGATGTAATTTCACGGCGCAAAGTTTCATGTAGAACACTCAAAAGCCTTCTAAACAAAACATATTATTTTTATTAAGAAAACAACCTGTGCATTTTCCAAGAAAAGTATCCTATTTTTTACTAAGGTGGAGATAGTAATAACAATTGTGAAGCGGAGTGTGGAAGCGAAATAAAGGTGTACGTTACTTGAGCGAGATGGTGTGTGGCAGCCTGTGGTCGAGTGCCCACGCAAGCAGTGTCAGCAGCTGCGCGGCCAGCGCTAGTGCTGCCACGCCCCGCGTCACCGGCCCGCCCGCGATCCCCCAGCCCCCCGGCCCGCCCACACCCCCCGGCCCGCCAGACGAGCCCGCCGCCCCACCCGACGCGCCACTAAACTCTTTGTTCTGCCGCACTGGAAATACAACTTGTCCCTGTACATATAGGCTGCTCGTATATGTTAAACTAGCCGTTGTCCGCACTCCTAAGGGTCGCAGCGTGATGTAACATACCCTATAACCTTCCTCAATGAATAATTAATTAAATCTGATTGATTGTTTCAGAGATTAGCGCGTTTAAACAAACAACCAATAAAAAAGTTATAGAAAATTAGTATAGATTCCGAATGAAAAAAGTTCCCGTTAACGTACAGCGTCTGTTCTGATTCCATATACACAATATACAGGCCTGAACTGCATGCACACATTATATTTTTCGTACAGCTATCAGCATCATATACATACAAATCTCTGACATACCAATGAAAAATATATATGTATATGTTGCAGTCAAAACTCTTAACCAGTCAAAAGTACTTGCAACTTACAAAATCAGTCAAAATTACTTTTGCTTGCAAGCTCTCCTCAAAAGAACTTTTGACTAAAAATAAAAGTATTATTAAGTTAGATTAGATATTTTTTTTTACATTTTTTTTACATCAAAATAATTATTAACTTGATAAGTTAATAATTATTTTGACTGATGCTATAATGGTTAAAAGTACTTTTAACTAAATGCCTTTTTGTTTATGAACACAACTAATCATGTCCAGCTCGCCCTTATCTCAATGCGGTCTGTATAGGTGTTAGGACGTATAAACTTATAAAATATACTTTTATTATTAATGTGTCTTCTTTCAGTATAAAATTGCACCACAAATAATTCCTTTATATTTCTCTTTTTTGCTTGCTTTTTTATTGCTTTAACCATAAATTTGCACTCAATATCTCTAATAACTGAACTGAACAGATTTTTCAAAAGTATTGTATATTTTAATTAAAAGTTCTTTAAACCAATTCAGGGATTTGACTGCAACATATTTATATATTGACATAATTGTTGCAAGTGTTCAAGCTGATTTTTAATTTGTATCAAATGATAGTAACATTAGTATTAACCTATAATTACATTAATAAAATTATTATGATGCTGACCAAAACCTATCCTAATTAAGCATCTAAGCCCACTAGGATTTGTATTAATTTCCCTCAACCTCAGTACACGGTACACAACTCTGAAAAGCTTGTTATAAAATACCCTTGACTTTTAAACTAACATTTTTACCTCTAGTACTTGGTCAATTGCAATACTTAGATTATATATTTTAAACCATTATGATCAAAATGTACTCACACCAAGTATGTATTTGAGAGTAATCACCATCAACATTGATCCAAGGCGCTACAATGTGCAACTGTGGTTTTTTTGGAGGCTCTTCTTCTGTGTCTTCACCAATAAATTCCATGTCTTCTATACTATCACTGGAAGCAGTGATCAATAAATAATATTTTTAACAATCTATATGAAAATGATATGAAATTTAATGATGCTTTTGTAATTTAAAAATATTATTTTAATTTGGTTAACAGATAAAATAGTTTATTTATTTATATATTTATTAGGATCCAACAAAGGAGACACATAACTAATATGAGAAAAGAAATGAAATTACAAATACATGCCTTGTGCTATTCAATAAAATTATGGTAAAATTACAACATACATATTGAAAAATAAAATATTTCAAAAATTAAAACAAAAATCAATGTTATTTTTTTAAATGGAGGTAATAATACAAGTATACTAGAATTGATCCCATTTAGGGAAACTTTTATCAACTTTTATATTACATGTACAGATTATTATCAAACCGATAAACACTTGTCCTATATTGATAAGGCATCATTACATTTATCCAATACAACAATTACAACTTATGTTCATTGATAGATTGAACACTAATTTATATCACTTAAGATTAAAGTTTATTTAATATAAACAATTAAAGCAACAAGAGAAAAAACATGCTAAGCATATTAAATAGACATTCTCAGACTGAAATTTAAGACTTGGGATATCAAGCTTAAGATAATCTTGGTTTATATTTTAGTTATGGACAAAGATAGTTATATGTTTTCATACATATTAGATTTCTTCTTTTAGTGTTTTGTATTTAAGTTTTTGTAACAGTAGGATAAAGTAGGAAACATTTAGGTACTAACCTTGTGTCATAACTCATATAAACAGGAAATATGTATTTAGTAAGCTGCCGTATCCGTGATCTACGTAATGCTGCCAAAGACTCTGCTTGTTCATTGTATGTGCTCACTTTGTTCTCAAGTTCCATGCGGTGTACCTGTGTCAATTTACCAACACTCAATACCCGTTTCTGATACTTGGGTAACTTTAAACTCAATTCGTTGTTATAATTTCTTAGTTCTATTAACTGCCTGCGCTTCTCTTCTATATTATTCCGTCTCTGGTCTATAGCTAATCGTAATAGGTCTAGTCTGTCTCTTGACTGCTTTGCTTCCGTTAATAATGTGTCTCGTTTTAACTTTGAAAATAATAACTTTTCACATCTGTCCAATACATGTTTTCTGTTTGCTTTTAATCGTAGTAGTTTTGCTTGTTTCTCGCCATACCTGTAATATAAAATAAAATAATTATAGAATCTCAACTATTACATCATAAAGTAGAACATATCATTATTATAGTCAAATTTTTTTTAATGACAACTGCATGACAAACTGAGTGTATAACTTCTGTACTCTTTGCTAAAAAAATAATTTTACAAAGATGTTCTAAAATTAATCTTGTATTGTCTATAAAAACATATGTTCTATAATTGGATTCAATTTAGATTAATTATGAAAGCAGAATTGCAATCCTTAAACATTTCTAAAAAGAATAATTTTTAGTTGTGTTTAAAGTTTAAAAATTTTATAAAATACTATAAAATAGATAGAGTTAAGGCACCTAAAATATGCTGGACAAAAACGGAAAATATTAAATAATTATACTGAATGTAAAAGGAAGGCGAGAAGAAGGCTTAAGGTGAACAAAATATTGGGTATACCTATATTAAATATGTATGTTTATGTAAAAGGTACATTATTTTTATTTTTTTTGTTAAAAATGAACTTTTTATTTTCTTATGCAGTATGGTATGAAAACGTATGAAGTAATAAGATAATTAGCTTATGAAATACATATGTATAATAAAATAGAACAAAGAATACTCAAAGTTTTTGTGAAAATGGCATAAAAAATTTACTCCCAAAAAGAGAGTGGAATGACTCATACTAATGACGAAATTAACATACCACACTCATTTAGGAATTCAAGGTTATGTAAGTTTGTAAACAGTAATCAAATTAGCAATATCACTCTATTATTGACTAATCTTATCATATATCTATCCAAAATAAATACCTTTAGAACTGTCTCGAAGAAATTATATAGTTCTAACCGAGTTTCATGCATTGTTTACACACAAGTACTACGCATATGTTTGCGTAAATAATCTTATTTCGACATCATGCCATTCATGTTGGGACCAAGAGCAAGACGGTCTACTGACGTAAAACCTGTTTATCTATTGTAAATATAGTAGTATAGTTATATTACTAAGAAATAACAGTTAAACAGCATACCTGTCTGCATAAGGCATTGAAGAATGTACAAAACTGCCCGCCTTTATGCAATCAGGGCAATAAAAGTTCCTTTTCACTGTGTAGCACAGCAAGCATTTCTTGTAATGACCATCACTTTCCGTGGATGACACTCGAAAGTCTCGAGGAGCTTCACTTTCATTTAAATAACTCATCGCTATGACATAGAACAACACTCTTTTACGTATTTAAATATTGTGAGATTGACCGAACCAAGGAACTCAACAAACAAACTTGTCAATGTCAGCTGCGAAATCGCACAGACTATATATTTTAGACGTTTCGTCTTACGGTCTACATAGAAGTGTGAATTATGTAGAAGTACAATACGTGTTTGTGTAATTCTTTTCACTTCTGAGAGCAAATGCAGAATGCTGTATTTTAGACTCTTTGTAAAAATTGTTTATTTAGGTTTTTAAATGACTGATGAATAAAAATGTACCTATTTCAAAATATTTATTTTGCAAAAGAGGACTTTTGCAAATAAAAATTCACAACATAACTTTACAAAAAAAGGTAGCATAGTAAGAGCAACTGACTCATTCATTAAATCATTACTCAAAAAAATTTAAAAATAAATGTGTAATCAAATATGAAATGTTAGGTGCTTTGTAACTGGATTCTTGCCACGATTGAAGTTATTTCAAATTAAAAATTTACAGCAATCTACGTACAGGGTATTTGTCGCGTAGGGAAGATGCAAATATAATATTTAATAAAAATTTCTCACTGAAATGTTATAAAAATATAAAAGAAGAGTCACTGCAACGTTTTATTCAATTTAATATTGATTTTGAAATTAAAATAAACGGAACGTTTTTTATTACACCAATCAGCGTTCAGTGACGTCACTTCTGTTTTGTCAACTTTTTTGAAATTTATTTTAGATGTACTAGCAACCTGTAGCAGAGACATCTTCAACAATCATCAACATATTTCAATTTGGTCCAGTTCTGACAATGGCATACATGAGAAAATCATATAAGTCTCTTATTTAATAGTTTTTTTTAGGTCGTTCTATTTAAGAACTAAACACAAACACTTTTGTATTTTGCTGTACTAGACAAAAGTGTATCTAACAGGAATAAAAGTGAGGATTTTCAAAAGTGTGTCTAGGAGGAAAGTGTATCTATGAGGAATAATTCAATCAATTTACACAAAATCTTATCAGATTATACACCTAAACGTAAATAAATTATTAAAATATAAGTCAAATTATTAATATTATTATTATACATATTTAGTAAAAAACCGCATGAAAATCCGTTCAGTAGTTTTTCAGTTTACCTATCGCGAACAGACAGACGCGGCGGGGGACTTTGTTTTATGATATGTAGAGATAAAGTAAACATTATTTTGTTGCGAGTGTCGACATGATTGCGACTTATTTTGTTAGAAGTGCAGAGTTTTCAAATGCGGTTATGAAAGGGTCTAAATTATTATGGTACCATTCAGCATCTTCTTGACAGCAGTTATTTCAGATCAACAAGATTATGAAGAGAGTATTCTTAGCTACTTTCGACAAGATGAACTTGAGAAAGCTTGATTAGATACTTGAATTCTGCACAATAATTTCTTCAAATATTATCCAAGGAAATTACTACTGATAATATTAACATGATTTTTCACCACCAAAAATCAAACTGATTCACGATTGTGGTTTGAGTTCAGGTTGAGGTGAGGTCAGTAAGGCCTATTACTAGATTTTTGCGATAAATATATGTAACTAAGCGAAACCTATATTTATGGCAAAAATTCATAAACTTTATAGGTATACACAGAAATGTCCAAGTATAGCAAAGATTTGATTGGTATATTTAGAAGTAAAAGTTGTGTTGTTATTTTTCAGGTAAGGAAGGCCTGAAGCTCGACCGTTTGTTGAAGTAAATGGACACGAAAAAAAGAGATTTTCAAACTGTCAGTTTAAAAACGATTTTTTTTGGTATTTTAAAGTGTTTTAAGTTTTAATACCTACACTTGTGGTCTATTCTACATGAAATACTTTAAGTTCAAATTAAAAAATAAAAATGTCGTACATATACCTATTCCCTATTTTATGGAACACAAATTAAATGGAGGCGGGTTTGTAAAACACTTATCACCAGGGTTGCGTTTTATTTAATCTTTAATTATCATAGTTCATCATATCATAGTTCCTACTAAACTAAAATAGAGTGCCCTGAATCGTGTTCAGTTCTGATCAACATTACTATAACATCACTTCTTCCGTAGGACTGCACTGTGACTACACTACTAGAAATTCCAGAAATTCCTACCGTTTTATTTCCGCTGGTAAGTGCATAAATACGGGTGAATAGTCATAGGGGGGGAGGGTAGGGCTAGGGATAAGTGAGTAATATCACAACTGCTGTTGTTTATATCCTGAGTAGAACGGTAACCATTGCAAAATCGCAGCAAAACATCCATTCGGTAACTAAATTTAAATAGGTAGGTACCTACTCTAATCCGACAGCATCAACTTGCGCTTTATTTATTCTGTAAACAAAAAAACCTAACTCCCTGTTTGGAAGGTTTAATAAAGCGTAAAATGTATGTAAACATAATACATCTACTGAAAAAATAAATACCTACATTGGATAGAGCAATCTTGGCGCTACGGAAGGGTCAGTGCGAATCAGGCAGATTGGATTACCGCGTGTGTCAGAGTAACGAGCTGCCATATTGTTTTTATTTTAGTTCAAGAATTTTTCGAGGTTGACCGCCATTAAGAAGCCCGTAATGTTTAGAAACTGCGGGGCATAGACTAAATTGGCTGGATGAATATTTTAATAATGGTATGAATATTTGTATTAAATAAAAAGGTACTGAAATCTTTTGAAGCAGCGGTTTACCTAGATAATCTTTTGCTACAGTTTTATAAACAAATGACTAAGCTTTTTTAACGACTTTTTCTTTTAAATATAAAAGAAAAAGTCGTTAGCTTGGTCATTTGTTTGTAAAACTATTATATTTCTCTTATTCCTACAATTATTTCAAAGACTGGAGTAAATTAAAGTGAATTGTGATATAAAATCAAATACAAGAAAGGAGAACTGACTTACATATCTAGAAAATGGTGAAATGCTGAAAGATGAAACTTGGCATTATGAATTAGAAATTGGACATTAATTGCAGTATCTCATGGAACTAATTTCATAATCTACCTTGATTTACAAAGTAAAATACATCTAGTGCCGAAGTAATATTACCTACCTAACCTATATTTTAGACATGGGGGAGTTCTCGCGACACAGGTGGACCGATTAATAGAATATAGGGGATTAGCAAGCCGTTCTATAGGTACAGGCAGGGTACCTATCTGTGATTTAACTTATTCAAGAGGGAGAGTATCTGGACTTAAGAGGGTTCGTAATAATTACTCGATGTTAAATGCAAATGTAAAGAGTAGCCGGCTTGAAAGGAAGACCCGTTCCGCCCCCTCTTCTAAATTCAAAAACTCGAAAGTAGAATATGGATACGCGTCTAATTGCTTATACTCAATGGATCGGGGTTGATAGAAAAAAATATGTTTTAGCCAAAGTTAGTGAGGTTTGAAGACTATTATTCAAACCTCACTAACTTTTTAATAAAGGGAGAGATCTTAATCATGTTTACGATTTTATTTGAAAATTACAATTCGTAGTAACATTACTATGAGTTTTTACAGTTTAGGTTGTCGTCGAGTAAAAGGCTGATTAGTTAAAATAATATTAAAAAAAAAAACTCATCAGGTAGGTACGTAAAGCATGCAAGAATACAAAAATGGGTTTTAATTTTTATTAAACATAAATTTTATTCAAAGTTCCTGTTATTACACCTTTATTGCCTCCAATAAACATTCCAAGGGTAGTGCTACACCAAGTATTGAAATAATGACTAGCGACAGTGGGGTGTATTATCAGAGGTTACTTACTATATACTATTTTCCCTTCCAACCTTCGGTCATGTTGATCTAAGCTTCCAACCTAATATTTTTTTAAAGATTTCTTTTTTTACAGAGATTATGAAGTTCCAAGAGAGAAGAGAGAAGGTAAGTTGTGGACGTCTTTCTTTTAAGGATTACATTTTATGAATAAATTTTATTGTTTTTTTTTTTATGGTATAGGGGCAAAAGTACAGACGGGTCACCTGATGGTAAATTACTACCGCCGCCCATGGGCATCTGTAACTCAAGAGTCACAGGTGCGTCGCCGCCTTTTAAGGTGGGAATAGGGGAAGAGGGGGAGAGGGGGGAAGAGCGGGAAGACGGGAGAGGGGGATAAGAGGGGAATAGAGGAGGAGAGAGGAAGGACGGGAATAGGGGAGAGGGAAGGGTTAGAGCCTCCGGTAACCTCACTCACGCGGCGAAAAGCAATGCAAACATTGTTTCATTGGCGGTTGTCTGTGAGGCCGTGGTATTGAGCGGAGTCGAGCCGGCCCATACCTGCTGAAGCATGGCTCTCCCACGTAAATATTACGAAATATTGAATGAACTTTAATATACCGTTGTTAGTTTTTGCTATCAACTGCCGGAAGTACAATATGCAAAACAAAAAACTCTTACCTTCGTTAAAAATTGCTTAGAGGGATACACGTGCCTAGGGGCATCAGGCTACAGAAGGGCGCACGGAAGTTTTAAACAAAGAAAAAAAAAAAAAATAAAATTACTGCGTAAGTAAGCAGGTAGCTACCTACTTACGTAATATAAGAATCGTTGTGTTTATAGAGATGTAGATCTTCTAAACGCGCCCCGTCTACTGCATTACTTCTTAGAGCCTAAATTCATAATAGGATTTGGTAAGGTATTTTAGTGTATGAGATGTTTTTATTTAGTCAGATTTTTGAAAGTTTGCTCATTGCATCTTTGGCCATTTAAGTTCATCGTCGCATCCTCCTTGCTCCATCAATGCACATGACCCTGGTCTTTGTTTTGTTGATTGAAAGACCAACCTACTTATTTTCGTCCTTCGTTCGTTCTCTTACACGGTTCAGCCAATTCATTTGTGACGCCGCAATTTACGTGCTATCGTCGGCATATGCGAGGTTGCTGATCTTTTTGCCGGCTAATGTAATAATTCCATCCCAAGTATCCACAGCTCAGTGGCGTAGCTACCGTAGGGCTAGACGGGGTAGTGCCCCGGGGCCCCCAAGCTCAGGGGGCCCCTCGGACTCTGACTTACAAACTATAAATTGAACTAGTGAAAATTTCTACCACATTCTGAATATAAATAAACCAGAATTTTCAGAACCAGAAGTTATCAGGTTTGTACTAGAGTTGTGACTAAACCACTATTTACATTATATTGCGTATTTGCTTGAATATGGAGTACGACGAATCTGGATTACGACTAATCTGGAGTACGTCGAATTCGGAACACGGCGAATACGGAACAAACGATTGTGAATATTTTTTGCCCCAGGGCCTTTGGTTACCTAGCTACGCCGCTCTTCTCAGTTCTCTTCAGTAACGTTGTAAACGTTGAAAGGAAGAGGGGATAAAATGTATCAATGGCACACATTTTTCCTGGATGTAATGAATGGCCTGAGATCAGATCATTAATCTTGATTATCGATTCATCACCTTCATACAGGTTTGCGATCAATGCTGCGAGATGTGATGGGTTTCTATGATCTGCTTTTCGATCGGTATAGTGTGTTCCGAGATCCTGCCGTGCCGTACAGGCCTTCACAGTAAGGCCAAGTTTTGTTTAACCAAACCGTTATTGGGTTAACAATTACTTATATAGTATTAACTTTTAAATAAGTAATTTTATTCATAGATTTATTAGTTTCATGTTAGAAATAATAAATGTTAAGCTTGCATATAATATTCTAATACATAACTATGCATGGTAATACAATAAAAAAAAATATATATATATACGGGTCGACTTGAGAATCTCCTCCGTTTTTTTGTCGGTTAAAAATCAATATTTGTTACTTCGTACTTTATGCGTTGCAGTACCGCTCAATCGATCATCATGAAACTATTGTTTCCGAGGGATGCCAAAAATATTTTTCGCGAGCGAAGCCGGGAAAAAAAGGTAGTTTATGATAAAAATCAGTCATCTGGCAATTAATTGCATATAAAACTCACATTAATTACACATACAACTACTACATAGTCACATATGTCCCCGAGGAAGGCACAGAGGTCACGAACTTTCATGTTCTATCCCCCTTGCTCTCTCCACTCTCAGCATATTTCACTCACACCTATGTGTCCACGTATCCTGGCCAACCTTGTTAATAAACATAAGTAGTTACTATTATACTGTAACAAATAAATACATTCTCCATGGTTTAGTCTATCTCTATTGGTTCAGCGGTTTAGGGGTGAAAACAGACAGACAGATAGACAGAGTTACTTTCGCATTTATAAAATTAGTAAGTATGGACACGGTAATATTACTGTGGTATGGGTGGCCGGTAGAGGCGTCAATGAAAAAAAAATATAATAAAATGTAATGAGGTACTTGCCTAAGGCGTTACGTCTTTCATCTCCTCACTATATTTATAGGATTTGTGAGTACCTGGTTACTTCACTGTATACAATCCCGTATTCGAATTATTACATAAAAATACCAAAACTATCAACTACATTAATGAAAAAATATTCTTCTCTTTAATACGTATCAACAGAAAATGCAATTTTAATCCACACCTCTAAAGTGTAGTTAGTACATTTAATCCGGGTATAATCCGAATAAGAGAGGCTCTCGCACATTCACATGAGCGCGTCCATTTTTGCATATGATCAGGCAAATTATTAATTCCATTAGTGGGGTGGCCCTCGCAATCACAGCTAACGAGTGTAACATGCATTATACTGCTCGTGGAATTGTTACCGTCCACTCTTTTCATTCCACTCTATGTCTTTTTCGATGGTAAATTCTACCGCAAATAAAGCAATTAGTAGAATTCGATTTGCTATAATTTTGTTTGAGCGCACTTTGAAATGATGTTGCCATGTCAAAAAATATTGTTGTACTTTGTATTTAAACATAGTAATTGGTTTAGATATCAAATATAGAGAGTTAATTAGTTTGAACGGTTTCAGTTTGAAATGGACGACGGTGATGTATATGGTAAACCACACGCCACAAATACAGGTTAGTCATTTAAAAATACAGGTCAGAATGATCAAATTTATAAAAATAAGTAATTTTAAGGTTCAGTACCTCAAAAGGTAAAAAACGGAACCCTTATAAGATCACTCTCTTGTCCGTCCGATTTACCAATTTTCTCAGGACAGTTCAGTTGGACCTAGCAAGTAAAGTCCCTATTAGGTGTATAGAAATCAAGGTCCTCAGTCAACACGATCAAAAGATATGGGCAAATTTAGATTTTAGCGAAAACTTGTAAGTAGGTACCAAAATTTGCCCTAACTTTCAACTTTTTTTATTTTTCGGAATTTTCCCTTTACTTGTGCTGTAACCAAAATTGACAATTCTAGATCAACCAGAAGTACCCTATAGGTTTTGGGTAGATAAACTATAGGGTACTTCCCATTTACCTAGAATCATGAAATTTGGTAAGAAGCAAGGTCTGACAGCACAAGTGAAGGAAAAAATCCGAAAGTCGTTTAGGTGTATAATTTGTACCCGTGCGAAGCCGGGGCGGGTAGCTAGTATCACATAAAAAAAAAGTTTTTGTGATTACAAACTTATATTTTGCGGTTGGAATGTTCACTTTGTCGTACATCGCAACCGCAAAGTTAAGTTTGTCTTTCAAAAAAGACGGGCAAAAGTCTTTGAGAATTGATTCCCCTGAGATTGACGTATACAAGTTTGTTTGCTTACGGAACCCTCGGTGCGCGAGTCAGCCTCGCACTTGTCCGGTTTTTTATTTGTATTTTGAACGACATTGAAGTATATTATGTATTATGATATTACTTTTTTAGGTTCAACAACGACGATGTATTGAAGAAATCCGCAGAACCCGCTGTACACTTACCGACGCCGACGGTTAAGTTCTACATTATATGTGGTATATTTATTGACGTGGTGTGCAATAATGAATATTGTAATTGTGCGCGTGTGTGTGGGGAAAACAACCAAGTTTGTGGGGAATCGACACCGCAACCTCTGAAGTCGCAATACCTTATCGCTGGTTGTGGAAGAATGCAACAGCGATTCTCACTCCCCCGATCATAGGCAAGTAACGGTACACCGGGGTGGTTTTTAATCAGTAAGATTCCGACAGACCCCATGCATGAGGATCTTCCACCTCATCACGTTGTTGGTTTGGAGAATTCTATGCCCAAAGTCTTATTAAATTAGTCAAATATTCTCTTTACTACAGTAATACTGTATGCGTGCAAGAAAAATGACATTCAACCACGTGGTCAGTCTAATTACAGTGCGGTACAAAGGTTTCCGAACGCAGGGCGCTCGACCGTCTGGCTGATTTCCCTGGGGCGCTCCACGTTGGTTTCCGAACGCTGTTTGCGCGGCCAATGAAGGCGACTGTGGTTTTCATTAAGCGGGAAATCTTGTTCCGTTTTTGAACTTCATTGAGATACTCCTTGATGGTTTTGCGATTTATTCAGAGTTTTATTTGAACACGGTTTTAAGGTTTACCTTATAAATAGCGTTTAAGGTTTGTATAATTGAAAAACAATTATTGAAATTAATTCACAAATGGCGAAAATATCGCGTAATATACACTCAAATAGACACATAGTCGAATTGAGAATCTCCTCCTTTTTAGAGTCATTTAAAAAGTAGGTAGTTCACATAAAGTCTTACTGAACTGTTCCCCGAGCACTTATTGAATAAGATAAATCTATTGAAATCTATGTTACAATACCGAATTACATAGAATTGCGAGTATTGTGCGTCAAGGATGATATCAAATTGCTCTTTGGCATCAATACCAATAGTGAGTTAAAATTTGGTAGCGCTGCACAATAACTATATTGGCAAGTCGCCAATACGTCCCTTATCTACAAGCTACCCTTTTAGATCAGAATATCGATTTCGTTAAAAGGAAAAGTCTCCTCCGTGCATGTTTAATATTACGAATGACTAGCAACTGGTATAGGTACTGTATTTATTTGGACATAATCTATGGCTACTTATAGGCCGTGCACGTCATTTTTAACAGATACAAAACAATGACAGACGGGTTTAGAATTACTGTTAGTTAGTTATTCAACGGAATCTATGAACTTCAGAAGCGAATTTTTAAAGAAGAACAAAACGAAGTTATTACTGACATAGTTGTTCTAATTTCTCTCTTTTCGGTTATAACTTAGAGACCTGTTATGCACTACTTTACTCTTTGTGCAATACACAGCAACGTAAATTGTGTAACGTATTGGACCCTCGATTTTTGGCATGCTAAATGTAGGCATTTAAAACACATTGGTATATATTGAAGTAATTTATATATAATTAAACTTTATTTTTAACCGACTCCAAAAGAGGAGCATTCGATCCGTATGTGTTTAAATATATAGAGGTATGTACGCGATTTTCTTAAAAAGGACCAATTTTCATGATTGTTTCACTAAGGAATTAAACATATTTTCAGGAAGGTTTTAGTATATAATCCATTAGGTATTTATTAGTTTCGTTAATGTTCTTTGTTAAAAGACAATCTCCGTCTAAAGACGTCGTAGTTAGCTTAATAGCACTATACAATTGTGGTACTGCTCAGTGTGTACTTAATAAAAATATGCGTTTGTACTCACAACGGTATTTCTGAATGGCTGACTAGTTTCGGTACCGACACTGACCTTAAATTCCTGGGGTGAAGATACTTGTCGGGTCAGTGTCAGGCGCAATACGCCACATATTTAATGCAGAAGTGGAAACACGGTAACGTTTCTACATAATATATGTATATGATTATGATTATATATAATATGATATGTATATCTATATGATTATGTAACATAACACTAAAAATAAACAATTAAAGGAGGTACTTTGAATTCTCATTAACTTGTTTGTTGTAAAAGCTATTCAAATTTAGTAGGTAGTATATTGTAGTAACTGAAAATCTCAGTTGATTTATTCAGAGATTTCTCGCGGCACGGCGCACTGGTTGCTGGCGCGTGTTGGCGCGGTGCCTGACCATGTGTGTCGACGCGTTCCTTGTGACATATGAAAATAAATTTTAGTGAGCAGTGAGATATTTGCTATATTGTATAACTCTGCACGAAGGGGGAATAAAAGATTTAATGCAAATATTGTCCGCGGCTTGGAGAAATGTATCGTGTATTTGTAAAAATATTTGTGCTAAGTTTATAGTGAATTGATGTACCATGTTAGATAAGATTCCAATTTTACCCATTTATTGATAAATTTGATTTTAGTTGCGACCAAATTGCGATGAATCATTTGTAGACCAAATCGTGCTAGAAAGGTTACTGGTTAATGGAAACACCACATTTATAAATAGTCGTCTTCCTGAAATCAAATTACATTTTGTTTTAATTTTCCACAACTACAGTAAAGTAACGTAAGATTTTGAAAATGCGTGACCTCAATGGAAATTTTCGTGCTGAAATGCGAATGTACCTTTAAAATGTAATTTGGTCGAACTAGTCATCAAAGAGCTTTCGTGAGCCGTATTAGGATAGGTTTGTGTCACAGGATAGGAGTAAAGGCTCGTAGTTAATTATAAAATGATTCCGGGGTGTTAGAGAATTTTGTAGGAAATGCTATATATAAGGTATGCACGAGATCCATCTATTAGAACGCGACAGCTGGAGACACAATATATAAACGTATTAAATATTTAAAAAAGTGAAACGCAAAAGCAATGAATGATATTGACAAAAGAAAAAAAAAAGTCTATTTTTTTTTTATACATTATATTATATATATAAAAAACAAGATTTTATGTTTTTTAATTCGGAAACTAAAAAGAAAGTAGTATTGTGTTGCTGTATACATCCGCAGCCGTTAAAATTTTACGTTTTTATGTTCGTAAGATTTTTATGATAAGGTGAAAATATAATTCCATAGAGGTGTTAAACTCCTCACTAGTTTATGATCGAAGGTGCAACAGTTAACTGTAGAAGTAATTTATTCAGGGTCTACTGGCAAGTCCGAGTGATTTCCCAGGGGGCTGCATCTTGAGCTATCATCCGGAATGGCTTGTTCCTCGGTGCGGAAACTGGGCTGTATGAAAACAACTTATTTGAAGAGATACTTCTTAGGCAGTTGAGTCAGGATTGCGAAAGGTCGTTAAGGGTTTGCGGGGATTTTTTTAATATAAAATCGCACTCATTAACCCCGACACGACTTGTTAGTTTTTTGGAGTCTGTTGGCAGGTTGAAGTTTATGATGTGTGTTAAAAGAGTGTTCTTATATAACTTTTGGAATGAAGTACCTTATAGCACGTTACACTTCAGGCGCTCTGCGGATAAGGACTAGCCGGAAAACAGGGTGCGCAACGAAAAATGCTGACCGCGAGTTTTACGCCATCTGTGGATTCTGTAATATCTTGTATACTAATTATCCGTATATTAGTTTGGGCAACTTTCACAGATGTTGCAATTTTAATTTCGAGTTTTTACAAGATTTACTATATTTTATATATATACTAGCAAACCGTCCCGGGTTCGCACGGGCAGCAGAGACATCTTTAACAATCATCATCATATTTCAAGCAATTTACACAAAACCTTAACAAATTATATACCCAAACTTTCCTCATGAATCGCTCTATCTATTGGTGAAATGCATGAAAATCCGTTCAGTAGTTTTTGAGTTTGTCGTGAACAGACAGACAGACGCGGCAGGGGACTTCGTTTTATAATATGTAGTGATTTATACATATATAGCGAACGTAAATTCATTTTAACCGGGTGTCCTAAAGACACCTCACTCATTTTAAACTGATTTTAATTTTTTCGAATATGTTACAGTAGCCGCCCACCATGAGTTATTTCGAGTTGAATACTTGTTTATTATCTTAGTGGTTTGACAACCAAAAATGGTTGAGGTCTTGTGTTCTTAAAAGTTACTTGAAACTTTGTCAATAGGTATATGATGGGTTACTTTATCTGAGCAATCCAGCCTATGGCTCTTCCCATGGAGCCATTTTAATACTCCTGACCAGGAAAAAGAAAACAATGCTTGGTACCTTTAGATAGTAAACTCCACAATAGAGCGGCTGCAATTTCTAACTAATTATGATTTATTTACTACTTATTACTAAGCTTCTTATCTTATCTTACTAATTTTATAAAGGCGTAAGGTTTGTGAGGATGGATGGATGGATAAATGTTTCTTACTCTTACACGCAAAAACTGCTTTACGTATCTGGATGAAATTTGATACAGAGATAGATAATAGTCGGATATAGCAGAAATAGCAAATAGGCTACTTATTCATCGTACCGTTGCGTATAGTTCAAAAATGTACGGTTCCCTTAGAATAGATATCACCGAAATTTCCACAGCTAGTAATATTATAAATGTGAAAGTTTTTGATGATGTATGGATGTTTGTTACTCTTTCATGCCAAAAAAGGGTGAACGGATTTGGATGAAATTTGGACCACAGTTAGTTGATGACCTGGATTAATACTTAGGATACCTTTACCGTGGTAATCGAAACCCACTAGGTCGAAGCAGCGGACGCAAGCTAGTAGTCTATAAATTTAAATTGTCTCTTTCCATGATATCAGAATGACATTAATTTCCTTAACGTAATGGTTTGTGTATCCTCTGGCCTTGGTCACGGGCTGACTCAGTAGACCACGGCTAGTGTAACCTGTTTGAAACGTCCGTACTCCTTACAGGGTACCTATATAACAATAATATTTTGAAACCGACACTAAGCACAGAGTCTACTATGGGTTTTAGAACGCGGAGAAACACACTTAGATACATGTTTTGGTAAATACATACACTTTAAGTATACATAAAAATGTCTATTGCAAATAAACATATTTATGCTGTTATGTTTGAACTTAGCGGGAATCGAACCTGCGACCCCGGACCTTACAGTCGAAGGTACCCGCTTCCACCCCACAGATTCGTATTTTACTAACTAAATAATATAGGTGTGAAATGCTATAGTTCGATACACAACTAACAAAATAACTGGACTATACAAAATAATCTTATTTGTGGCATATTTTAATCTTATTTACTGACACGTGAAGCTGGACAGATGAGACAGAGGACATATCTCGGAGATTTCCCCTGGGGCGAGCAGCGACATCTTAATATACATCCTAATGTGTCTTATCGATTAGCCAGAGCCAGTATCGGTTTGCCTAATATATGCATGGACTTAGGCCGCCCACACATCAGGACGATACGATTTTATATCGTGGCACGACACGACTTCGGGTCGTAAGAAACTAATATATTACCATTATTTGTTTTTATTTTAATGTTGTAAATTGTTTTATGGTGTACAATAAAGAATATTGTATTGTATTGTATTGTATTGTATATTTAATCGGCGAAATTGACGAAACCAATTCATGTGGTTTTCCGATGCACGAGACATCACGAAATATCAGGACGCTGTCAATCTTGAAATATAGTATTTGGTGTAATGTACTAATAGGGGTCGTGCCACGATACCAAACCGTGTCCGTCTGATGTGGCGGCATTAGGCCAGGCGTGCACCATTAGTTTTTATCACCGCAAGAGTTGTAGGTTGTTACAAACTTGTCCACGCTGCGGTGACTTTTACGTCTCCTGCGCCCAATACATGAAAATAATAAATAATTGAAATGTCGCGCCGCAGCGTTGTAAACCTTTGGTCTCTAGATCATAACGCACAACGCTACGGTATGCGGTGTCGGACACATAATCGTATGAAAAAAGTCTCGAATTGTCTCCTGTTCCGTAGCAGTATTCGTCAGCGGTGAAAAGCAAGATCGTGACGCTGCGTAGAGCCACTTATCGCAGCGTTGTACGTTAATAGGTATCAGGAGACCAAAGCTTAACACAGGGGGTGTTACAAAGCTGCGGTGCGAGATTTTGCGGCAGCGGTAGTTAGCGGTAGTGTGCGCCCTGCCTTAGTGAGGTCAGTTCGTGTATTTCGCAGGACAGTTTGTACTCCTGAGAATACTATCGAAGATACTACAAACTAGGTATTGGTTGGCCTTACTTGTGGTTGAAATACGCTAATATTGTGATAAAGTAGTAACATTATTGAAGCTTGGCTTTGAATTGTCATATTTAGAGTAAGAATATATGTCATTCATAAGTGTTGCTTTTGTAACCAAGTTGTGGAAAGGAAGAAGTTTTTAAGGTATTTTTCATGTCTGTGTTTATATCGATTTTTCGAGGTCTCTCTGTTGATATAAGTAGGAAAAATGTGATCAATTAAAAAATAACAAGTATTCCACAGTCAACTAGCCCATCAGGTTAAGTTGGTTTCTTTTTTTTGACGTTTGCTTGTCTGTCGACTAATCTCTTGGAAAGTGATGGTGAAGACGAAGATGGTTTACGCCTAAGAGAAACCTATTCTCTTGAAATTTTAATAATAATTGTCTATTAATTTAAATATTGTTTTTCAGCGATTGTACGATTCCAACAGCCGTAACCAATCATTAGGCTACTTCCTATCATTGCTATTGCTCGCCCGGTCGTCCTTTAATGAGATCTTCCATATGCAGTTATTCCACCATTTTAAGAGTGTTCCCTAGAAACTCAAGTATGAATGTTTCAAAAAGGTTTATCAAGTTGAATTCCTGGTATTATAAATGTAAGAAGGCTACGGTAAGCTTAGTATCGGGAAGACCGTATGCTTCTTTGTCTTTGGTTTTTTGTTATTATGAGCCGTACAGATTTAATTACAATACATGCATAAATTATATTATGTATGTAGTAAATCAGGCGATTTCCTCAAGTAAATTTATTCCGCATCACCGTTCGTGACTGCACGTTAACATCGCTTCTTGCCTCGGTGGCGTCGATATGAAACTTGGCTTTTGGCTCGTGCACTAAGTTTTAAACTCAGCTTATGATACGAACTAAAACTCACTTTAGTTGTTACGCCCCAGGAACAGACAAAGTTGACCCCACAGTCTTGGGTTCCGTAATCCGAGTATAAAAACTGAGCATAATCAAGACTATACTCAAACGTTCGTACATGTCGAATTTCTGTAGTCTTTTTTTCGGTAGATCTTCTCAAGGGATATGATAGGATAAGAATTGGACTATCATGATCAGCGTTTAATTTGGTAATAGTCGGAAAAAGGTATATGTTACAAAAAAACAATAAAGTCTTTTTTTTTAGAAAGAAATATTCCGACGTGAACAAGATAACGCCACTACAAATTAAATAAACGGCTTTCAGACGCCATGTTTTGTAATTTCAAGGTACATTAGTATTATACTATTATTATAGGTGTACGTGTAGGGTAGTCTTCTCTCTCTCTCCTTTACGATTACAGAAGAGCTGGTGATCTTCGAACGGCTGAACAGATTTTCTTGAATTATATCAAAGAACATTCTCGATCAAGTGACTTTTCAAACAAAAAAAACCGGACCCAAATCTGTTCATCCGTTTGGGAGCTACAATGCCACAGACAAACAAATAGATACACAGACATAGAGACACGTCAAACTTATAACACCGCTCTTTTTGCGTCGGGGGTTAAAAACATACGATACGAATATAGAAACCTCCTCCTAGTTTTGGAAGTCTGTAAAAATAATGTCGAAGATAAAAGTTTAAACAAAACATTCAAAACACATACTTTTTTTTATTATAAACTAACTTTCGGTCGCGGCTTCGCCCCGTAAAAGTAATTTTTCGATCGAGAACTTTCTGTTCTGTATGAAAGGTAATTTATGTTCTTTGCTGTGTCCCTGGCAACGTGTATACGAATTGTCATGATGATTGGATGAACGTACGGCAGCACATACAATACCAACAAACAAACATTGGTTTTTATATATGTATAAGATAACACTTTTCGAGGCTTGCGGTATCCCTTACCCTAGCTTCCAACCCTATCCGTTATCCTTACCACAATTTAACTTCTTCCTTTGTCCCGCCGGAAAACGAGTACATTCCCAAGGAGGGTTGGCATCAGGCAGGCGGCCGGTCATAAAAGAAAGAAGCCAAAACCCTTTGCAATATTAAAAAAAATAAATAACTGCATTACCTGCACATTGCGCGGACCACGATTAAAATCGGAAAAACGGAAGGAACATGATGGTCTAAGACAACAGTTTGATGCACTCTCGCTGTGTCCGCATATTGTAGCAGGCATCTATCTATAGAATAGAGTAGTAGTATAGGTATATCTATTAAGTATAGTAGACTGGTGGCCTTAACCACGGTAATATTGTCTCCAGTATTGTGGCTCGGCGCTGTCCTTGGCATAATTACCTACAGCCGCGCGGCAACCCACCTACAATATTTTAATTTCATCTTAGGTAGTTTCTTTTTTTAAGTTTCTTTCTGGTTTTGTGATTGTAAATATAATAATAAGTATTTTTTTTCATTAAAAAATTGTTCTGGATGAAACTTGAATGAAAAAAAAAGATCAGTAAAAAATCATATTTTGTTTTTTGATTAGTAGATTGAATGAAAAAAACATTTGCGCCTTGACTGAGACGTACGATAAGCTTAATTGTTAAATTTATTAGTATAAAAAATCCATTGCCACATTAAGTAAGTACTTGTACTTATTTCAATCATATACAAATCTTACTGCTGTGGTGTGATGCTTTGTAAGCTTACATCTTACAAAAGCATCACACCGTTCGTCACTGCGGCGCATTCGCGACTGGTTGTGGACCGAGTGTATACCGAACTTGAGACGCGTAGGTATCACTCGCTGCCGACCGTTTGTGTGTCTATAGAATACTGGATAGATAATTTTACCGTGCCTTATCTTAGCGCATTTAAACAAAGAAACTTCTTAGCTTCATAATATTATCTTCTATAGGTACATATAAATACGATGCGAGTACTTTGTATTATTCATGTTAAAGTGACCTTATCAATTTCTTTTGTAATATTAGTCATTGATTTAAAAATGTCACAAGAAAAATACTTATTTAAATATGTATAAGTATACCAAATCATAATCAATAGATATGGTCCAAACCATTACAGGGTAATATTTCAACAGCAAAATATCGGGGTATACGGAATACGGAGTCTAAATTTCTCATCCGATACGCGCTTGGCCGGTTTCATTGTACCAAGAATTGAGTTACATTTCCTCGACGAAGTATAATTGAGACTGTCTTCGGGGAGCGCTATGAAATTTAAAGGTTTCTCATGCTTAGTTGCCCAGCAATGTTATGAATTGTGAGAGGGCAATTCTCATAGGTGTATATATAACATATATAGATAAAACGCAACAGGTAAAGTCTGACAGAAAAACAAAAGACGTTTTTTATCCATACGTAAAGTTATATCAACAAATTGTTTTGTAAACATTTTGTTTTGAGAAAGCCCTGTAATACCTACCTATAATATGTGGGTTTTTTTAATATTACTTTGAAAATTAATATGACGCCTTCAAAACATTTGTTCTTTAATATCATTTTGTAAAACTATCATCAAATAGCTATTTCGGTGACCTTTTAAGGGAATGTCAATCAGTACGGTATTTTAATGACGAACGGAAGACTGCGGAAAATTTGTTGCCGCCGAACGATTATACAACACCAACACCACAGTGAATCTAGATATGTGCACACTGAATCTAGGTATGTGCACACTGAATTTAGGTATGTGCACACTGAATCTAGGTATGTTCACACTGAAATGTTTTAGAAGTGTTAACAATATACAAATACTAAAACTGTCTACGAGACTACAGGTTTATCAATGCAAATTTTAATTTAAAGAATTATAGGTTCTATGTGTTCTGTATTGCTCCTAGGTTCTAATCAAACTTAAGTTAATAGGTAGTAGGCAGGTATACATTGAGTTTTGTGTTTAACACATTTTATTACATTCATTTGTAGCTGAGGTGGATGGTGGAAGTTTTCAGTGACTACTAGTAAACCCCTCAAGTTTGGGCTCATATGATTGGTTTTGACGAGTCCAATGGATTGGGCTTGGTTACGATGCGATGGTCTGATGATGAAGACAGCAGGGTTGTGGTGTACGACAACCATGGGTGAATGTTACGAACACTAAGAGAAATGGACTGTATTTGTGATTTAACGAAAAGAGGACTAACTGAGGCTCTCACGGAGATGCCTAGAGAGAACGTCTCTCCCCTTCGATCACCAACAAATTCAGCGCGAAGTAGAAAACCCACTAACCTGTCCGCTGGAACGTCCAAGGCTTGAGGCTGCGTGATTTCTCGGCTAAGGTGGCTGGCACGACTGCACTTCACTGTAGATTGTCTGAGCTCAACGAACACACGGTGATCACCGGTAACCCCCCAATTACAGTTAAAACTTTAAAAGGGCAAATTTCGAAGACAGTTTTTCGTCGTCCTCTCTCGCGCGGTTTTTGTTTCGATACTACTTTTTTTTCCGGTTGGTGGCGCTGTCCTCGTAGTCTCACGCTCACGCCAATCGCAGCGCGGAAACGCGGACGCCCATTGGTCGAGATGGCGGGGAATACTATCCGCGCCAAATTGAAAGATCGAAGAGCGAACAAGGGTGGATAATGCAATTCTTTTTTACTCTTTAAACTGGTTCGCCTATTTATTAGTCTGACTTAACTATTAATATGTACTATTACGTAGGCCAAACTTGATGACGTTATTTGAAATAAAATGTATAATATGTATTTGATATTCGAAAACTCAACAATTTTAAACAAATTTTATTTCTAAAGCTATTACTTTGGCATTAAAATTCTGTTGGCATGTCTTTGTAAAGACATCGAAACTGATTTACCGCTCGGCTTCCACAAACGCGTTTCCTCATATTTTCAGAAGAAAATATTTTAAGAATCTTGGCACCGTTGGCTGGCTTTCTTCAGTCACATATTTCAGGCATCCATTTAATTTTGTATTAAAATGGTATGAAGACACCATATATTCTTTAAACCTATAAGCGTCAGTCAGTTAGTAGAGGAAATGCCTCTACTTAAAGATCGACTGAAGTTAGAAGTTGCCTGCATGGATGGCGCAATGGTTTAGGAGGTCACCTCGCCACTACGCCGCACCGAGTGCTGTGGGTTCAAATCCCACACGGGCAAAAAATTGTGTGATCTACAAATAGTTGTCCCGAGTCTGGGTCTTCTTTGTGTCTGTTGTTTAAATGTTTGTGAAGCCTCGCGCTTCACGACAGAGGAATATTCCTAATGCAGGAGTTGTCTTTTAAAAACATAGAAATAAAAGAAAGAGTAGGAATAATAAAATTATCGCCGTCCACACACAAACTAAGCATAGCTTGTACAATAGGGTGTACTCGTAGTTTCTAGAAAATTTATATACATACTTATTTATTTTCCTTAGTTAAATAGGTACATATTATACAAAGAAACACGCAGACCAATGCAAATAGACTGGCCTGTTGGTCTAGTGGTTAGTGATCCTGACTGCTAAACCAGAGGTCGTGGGTTCGATTCACACCCGAGACAAAAATTTGTGTAATGAGTACGATCATTTGTTCTGTGTCTGGTTGTAATTTATCTATAATATGTATGTATTTAGAAATATATAAGTATTGTGGTGATGAGACCTCTCGCCACCGCTTGTGTACTCCTTCAATTGGAATTATAACTCTTTGAAACACGAGAGGCCTTGACTGGTGGCACCAAACTCGAATTAAGAACATGTTCGAAATATTTTTAGAAGAATAAGAATAGAAGAGACGTTAGTCGCACAGAGGACAGAAGATTGTCGTGACGACTTCCGTCCAAAGGTGCACGGAATAATTCAAGAAGTATTATTTATAATTAATTTGTTTGAAGTTATAATTGTTATATGAATAATTTGATCCTGATTATAGTGCATAGTGCGTTTGCCTGCTCTTTTAATTTTCCTCCTCTAGATAGAACCTATCGTGACTGGTTACCGTAAAGCCCCAAGCTTTATACGTGGTGGAGTACGCCGCAGTTGTTTATCAGCAGTCTGTTTACCATAGTAAAGGACCTGCTTAGTTTGGGATCAGACGGCCGTGTGTAAGATGTGTGAAGTTATTATTATTATTAATAGACATATCCATACATACAAATGTCTGCAAACAGTGAGAATGAAACCCACAACCTCTAAAGTTACAGTCGAATACCCTACTCTCAAACCAGATAGGTCGCCAATGTATGTATTGTGATCTGTCGAAGATGCTTCTAATGTTATAATTTTTATTCCTTCTACCGTAAATATATTTGGTTATTCGAGATTGTAATTTAATCGATAGTTCCATCGCATGCGTGGTGTATACATAAAGTACATACATCTTTTAATAGAAGCTTCAATTAAATACCGCGGTGCAGAAAGGGGTACGCGAGTATGCATGTGTTAAAACTTGGTTTGCATGTTAATTGTAAGGATTAGAACTACGTCTGATCACAAATCCTATCAAAAGTAAATGAACCGGGAAGACATGAACTTTTGGTCACAAACCACAAATCCAAGCGGGCTTAACCATGATCTGATTTATAGCCTGACCTGGAAAATACAAAACCTCATCATGAAAAGGAATAAAACTATATTTTTTTTAAACTCAATAGTAATTTTAAAAGGGCAATAACATGACATCATTGTTTATTGTTGAATGCTGTAAAAGTTGAAGTGTGGTCTATATTTAAGTTTGTGTTTAAATGCTACTAAACTACTTCTTATTTCGTAGGGAAAATTTAGAGAAACATGGTACTGATGCTGCGAATAGATAATAAAAAAGAAGAAAATTACAGAAGCAGAGGGCCTATAGTTAAAACGGCAATAGGAAAAAATATTATTAATGTTGCTGGCGGTAAAAGTTATTCATTCAGGTTTTTAATTATTTGGCTCGGCTATAATATCATTATTACTTGTTTTAAGGGCAACTTCATTAGAGCCCAATTGACTTTATGAGATGGCAATTTCACTGATGTAAAATAAATGAACGTAAAGTACATTTAGACTCGAAACATTTGTAAGTAAACCCAGCAATAATCATATTATTATAGGATCGAACTTATAATCCATGACACAGTGACTGCTGGCAAAATGACCACTCACACCGGATGGCTCACTTCTCTATCGTATGACTCAACTGAAAGTCTTTTAGTACATTTATCATGAAATGTAAAAGTATATTTATACATACATATATATATACAATGACTCTGAATCTCGAAAACGATTTCAACGATTTTCATGAAATTTAGTATGCAGGGGGTTTCGGGGGCGATAAATCGATCTAGCTAGGTTTCCTATTTAGAAAACGGAAAAAGTTGATTTAAACAGAATCTGATAAACCTAGCTCCCTTGTCACCACAACTTCAAAGTTCCTCTCAAACGAAACCCCCTCAATTAGCCTGAATTACTGAAAGACGTTACACGACTTTGCTGTCTACTTAAACTTAATCGAGTAGTACTAAGAATGCTGGCAGCAGCTCCGTGGAGTCCGTTAAACGGCTGTTCTACCTCATGTAGTACACGATGCAATTACGAGGTGGATTGCAATCGATTACCTAGAACATTTTGTAATTCGATTAATCTAGAAAAATAAACTGTATAATGTTCATTTATAATATAATGCTTACCAACCGTAGGCATTATATTATGAGCGAACATTGTACAGTTAATTATAGTGTGTTTATAATAGGTAATGGTCGCCCATGTCGCTAAAGCTCGTCAATAGCTACTGAACAAAAAAATAAGGAAGTAAATAATAGTTTAAAAAAACAAAAAGAACACGCTTTTATAGAAAATCCAACTAAAAAATAGAAAATAAATTAAAAAAAAGCGTGGGGTGCATATAGTGTCAATAGTTATAAACATTTTATTGACACTATATGCACCCCACGCTTTTTTTAAATTAATTTTCTATTTTTTAGTTAGATTTTCCACCATTTTAACCATTTTTTTTTATCGAATTATTGCATTGTCATCGGTATTTGACAGGTGTGCAAAATTTGAATGAAATCTGGCCATTTAAAGTGGGTCAAAATCGCGCCCTAAGGAGTCGGTTACAAACAAACAAACATACAAGAATATAAAGCGTGTAAAAAAGCTTTTTTCTTTACCTATTTGCGCATAAGTTATATATAGCTAGATAGTACAGTGCTCGAATTGGAGAAGCTCGATCAAAACAGAGCGGCAAAAGGCGCAAAAATTTTTTACGTGTAAATAAAATATAAACCTTATTTCATAAAAAAAAGAGCTGTAAATCGTATGCAAATATGTATCGTATGTAAGTCCACCTCGCATACCGTTTTCAGCTCTATTTTAATAAAACTACTTGCCCTTTGATTTGATACCCTACACTACACAACGGCCGTCTGATCCCAAACTAGGCAGAACAAACTGTACTATGGTAATCAGACTGCTGATAAACATACTTATATATTACGAAGTACATATATATCACTACATATAATAAAATAAAGTCCCCAGCCGCGTCTGTCTGTCTGTTTGCGATAAACTGAAAAACTACTGAACGGATTGTCATGCGGTTCACTAATAGACAGATTGACTCATAAGGAAGGTTTAGATTTATAATTGGTTAAGATTTTGTGGAAATTGATTGAAATATGTTGATGATTGTTGAAGATGTCTCTGCTACCCGTGCGTAGCCGGGGCGGGTTGCTAGTTATAGATAAATTACACCCAGACACTAATCAAATGATCGTGCTAAACACACAATTATTTGTACGCGGTAGGAATCAAACTCGTGACCGCTGGCTCAGCAGTAAGGATCACTATTCACTGACCAGTAGGCCATCAGGCCTGTCAAAGGAATGTCCGGTCCGGTAATTAAATAAGGGTTTTATTATATTCACATTTTAAAAGTGCCAGCACACTTTGCAGCTCGGTCTGAGATGACATTTAGGAAAGTGTTGTTTTCCTGTTTTTAAATAGGGTCGCCAGAGCTGCATGAATAGGGAATGGATAAGTTTGTGAGCACACGGGTGGCTTTGCAAGTGTTTGGGAGCTTGGTAACATATAAACATCAAGTTGGAAGGGTGCTTTATTGCTTACTCATATATTTATTATTAAGTGGTTAACATGTGTTCCAATTTTCTATTTTAACTTAATTTTTTTTTTAATGCAGATAAATAGGTAACATTACAATTGGTAAAAGCGTGGGAGAGCCATGCTTCGGCACATATGGGCCTGCTCGACTCCGCTCGATACCACGGCCTCACAGAAAACCGGTAGTGAAGCAATGATTGCATTGCATTTCGCCGCGTGAGTGAGGTTACCGGAGGCACTAACCCTTCCCTCTCCCCTATTTGCGTCCTTCCCCTCTCCCCTCTCACCCCTTCCCACTCTTCACCCCACCCCTCTTCTCCTAGTCCCACCTTAAATGGCGGCAACGCACTTGTGACTCTTGAGTTACAGGTGCTCATGGGCGGCGGTAGTCATTTACCATCAGGTGAACCGTCTGCTCGTTTGCCCCCTATACCATAAAAAAAGCGTATAAAAAGTTATTCTATACAGAATTATCTAAGTCTACTTATGTCTACTTCAGTGCATCATTAATAGGTTTTAAAATAGGGTAAATTAGAAAAATCCCCTCAACTATTTAGACTTTTCCTCGAAACGGCGGCGTGCAGATCGAAAAGTACTTTTTAAACATCCTCACCTATTATCGAGTTATTTTAAATTAAAGTTAAACATAAAACTAGGTGAGAGGGAAGTGTCCCGCTGGCCAGACAGAAAATATTTTATGACACACAACGAGGTTGTTTAAATTACCGAGCTGAATTGGCTTAATTGACCGAGCGAGCGATGCGCCTCCATTTTAAGTCTGACCGGTCTGGACCATATAACTATTGTTTGACCGTGTATCAGTGTTTTGAGTTGGTGTTATATATCCTACCTACCTGTTCGGGTACTGTTTTGAGAATGTTCCTATTTTCAGTTGAAATTATATACCTAGCTATTTTACAGTTATGAGAATAAAATTATTAGTACGTAGTTGAGTAAATCCCAGTTTTAACATACTACAACTTCCACGAGGAAGTGGAATGAGAAAGTCCTTATTAATATCCTAACTAATCCATACTATACTAATATTATAAATGTGAATGTAACTCTGTGTGTTTGTTTACTACCTTTCCCCGACTAAACCGCTGAACGGATGGTAATGAAATTCGTCAAAGAGATAGATTATATTCTAAAGAAGAACATAGACTACTTTTTATCCCGAGAAATGTACGGTTCCAGTGAGATAAATTTGAATTTCCAGGCGAACGAAGTCGCGGACAACAACTAGCATTATAAATGCGTATGTGAGTTTGTTTGTTAGGCTTTCACGCCTTAACTGCTCAACCGATTATCATGAAATATTGCATACACATTATTAGAGGTACAAAACATTACATAGGGTATCTACCTTCATCCCTAATAAAATTTCCGAGGGATACTCGAATTGATTGACTAAATGTACACGTTCACGAAAGCGAAGCCGGGGCAAAAGTAAGTATGTTATAAAAATATTTCGACGGCTGTCCTACCGCATATATTTTTTACTATTTGTATCTTCTCGGCGTTTTATACCAGCAAAAATATTCAATTTGATTCAATCACCCCCGTATATTTTCTTTGAATCTGCAAATCTCCCAGAATCAGACAATCGCAAGGCTTCAATGCTCCCAAAGTTCACCGCTATGAAGTTGGGGCTCCGACATTCGTCTGCCGTTAACACATCCGACGGATGCCGCTTGCGAAGTACTTCCTACAATTCCCTTGCCAAATGTCGCACTCTAACCAAATCCAGCTCATTCAGTTACCGACACTCTTGTGTTTAAATGCCGAAGGTTCCTTATTGCTCGACTATTCAAATATAAAAGTTGGCGAAAGCGATTTGCCTGTTACGTCATTGCTTTCTTTATGCTCGCGCTCCTCTGAGACACTTTATTGGGGCCCTCTAATGCGTTCCGAAAGGCTCATGAGAGAGAAAAATGACTGTCGTAATGGGAATAATTCTAAAATATGAGGTATTCAATTATGTGTCGTGTACAGGTACCCATATAATTTAGAATAAGGAATTTAGAGGAAGGTTTTTCTATAGGTGCGGCGGTCGCAATTAAGTGTAAGTAGACTTTAATTGGAGTTTGAAGGTGTGACGAATTTTTTTGAAATACCGCAAAAATTCTTTGAGATTTGTATTTATGTTGTGTGTGGTCGTTTGAATTTTGTTTAGTCGACTTAAAACGTGGCGTCTACAGCTTGTGTTGTTTGATATCAAGATAATTTAACTTCTATGGGACTCGCCGAGTATGACACTCACTAATCCATGTGTACGAGAGTCCCGACAGTGGAAATGTGGTTGGGTTCGGTAGAATCCTTTATGCTTGTGGTCCGGACACGTCGGAGAAGATTATACGCTGTTCTAGACTGGGTTGACTTCCTTTTCGTAACATTCAATTCTCTATTTTTATTGTGTACTGATTTGACGATCTCTGTGGCGCGGTAGTAGAGTATTCGAATGCAATGTCAGAAGTCGTGGGTTTGGGTCCAGTTCAGTGCAAGTATCTGTATCCCTGAACATGTCTACTTACATGGATCTACGTGTTTAAGTATTTTTAGAACCCTTAGTTCAAGCTATGCTTAGTTCAGATCTTGCTTATCCCACATGCATTTATGTCCCACAATATAATATGACTGGCCAACAGGTCTAGTGGTAAGTGATCCTGACTGCTGAGCCAGAGATCGTGGGTTCGATTCCCACACAGGACATATAATTGTGTGATGAACATGAGCATTTTTTCTGTGTCTGGATGATATTTATCTATTGTATTAGTTAATAACCTGTAAAAATAGATAGAGGTATAGAAATGCAAAAAAAAAGGTAAAAATAAATAAATGATATGTATTTAAAAATATATACGTATGTTTATCAGCAGTCTGGTTACCGGGTGTGTAATAATAACATATAGTATAATATCACTTGAAAGAACGTTCACATGATATTATTTTCATATAATATAATAACAAATAACCTAATTTCACGTGATCTTATGTTATATTTCATATAACCTTCATTTAATTTTGCTCTAACAACATTTAGTATAACGTTCATTTCATATAATTTTCAAATCGTATAATTCTCTATATTACTTTGTCATAAAATATAAACAAACATCCTTGGAAGCCTCCGTTTCAACTCACCTGACATGTAATTGGAACTGAAATGTAAACTGGTGTGTTTTAAAAATAAAGAAATATACATAATTGCTTTCCTCGTGTGCTGAACGAGTTCATTGGTACGGAAACATTTATTTAATATTCAAACTCAAATCATTTTTCAATCGAAACGCTTCTGATTGAGTTTTAAAATATTAACGAGCGGTAACAGGGAAATATTATTGTTTTCTGTGCAGTCAGTGAAGCGCTCACTTCGTAAAGTATAAAGTAATAATGTAACTGAATTAAATATTCCAGGCAATACCGAGTTGATTTTGTAACAACAAAGGTGTCCTTTATTTATTTTGGTACAAAATATTTATTAGCGACAGAGCTTGTGATTCCACGTTTATTTGTATCGCCAAATACGCTATACACAGCTTCTGAAGAAACCTAGAAGCGAAATAAAATATTTCAATTATTCGTTAACATTTTGAACAAAAAATACGATTACTTTAAAATAATAGAAACAGGATAGTTGTAAATGAAATAAAAAAAAACAGACTGCGCTAAAATACTCACGAAAAAGTTAAATATAGGATTTTTAACTTCGCTTCCACAACTAAAACGAATCTAATGAAACCTCTTATGTTGAAAACCGTCAAATAGATGAGAATATAGGCCTATAATATTATAAATGTGAAAGTGAGTTGTTTGTTACGCTTACAAGCCTTAACTACTCAACCTACCATCACGGAATTTTGAACCTACCATCATGGAATTTTCAACCTACCATCATGGAATTTCATGCGGAAACCCCCACGGGTCATCACCTCACCGGGGTTAACGGCAAGGTGGTATGTCGGACTCGAACCGACTAAAACCACACGGTGTTCCGTCACGGGTCCTAATGCCGGGGACTCAGATGTACCCTAGAAAGGAAATCCCTGTGAGCCCCGGCAGACTTGGCCGCCTGCTCGACAACAGGCGACCCCACAATTTAGTGCGGGGGCCTAGTCCCCTCCGATTTAGAGAGGTGCGCGTGGAATACGTCGCGGCGCCGTCTCGGGCCTGCTTCTGCTAGGGCGACGGGTAACCCAGCCCATCACCCTCAGGCCAGCGCTCATGGAGGCCGGAGATCATTTTGTACTCTCCGGCGCCTGGTGCGTCTTCTGCGGGACGAGAGAGAAGTAGTTCTCTCCCGTTCTCTTTCCGCCGCCTCTTTGGCATACATCACTTCCTCACAGAACGAGGCAGCGGATGGAATTTACAACCTACCATCATGGAATTTTCAACCTATCATCATGGAATTTTCAACCTATCATCATGGAATTTTCAACCTATCATCATGGAATTTTGCATAAATGTTATCAGGTGTAAAAGGGCATACACCATCCATTCCACACTTTCCATTCCGAACAAAGTAATGTCCCCGAATGACACCAGAATTAGTTAACAAAGTCTACATTAACGCGAAGACGCGGGCATAAGCTAGTTACACATAGAGTAGTCACGGGGGTTGAATGCAGAGCTCAGGACACCGACTGCATTCAATCTCGTGCGTATAATCTACGTAAACATGCTAAAAGAACAATACCTTCCTTCGACAGTCGGATAAAAAGATTGCTCTACTACACTGTAGTGCTGTTTTTATGGTAGTAACTAGGATCTAACTAGGACAACGGACATACTGGAACTGCAAGGTTTACTAACAAGGACGTGCACTTATTTGCTGACTTAATTGGATGAAAAAGATATTTAAAACTTTGTTGACAAGTTTCACAACTTGTTGTAGATGTAAACAAAAAAGAAAAACATTGTATGGAACATGTAGAATGCATGTTTTATACATATACTGCTGTTAGAAAACCATACGTGAAAATGACTTAAAAAAAATTAGGAAAAATAGTTTCACACATGATTACAAAGTTAAACAAATTGCTTGCTGTCCGATGCAAATGAGATCTAAGTGCAACTCAGTGCGGCATATAGGTCGATATCGGATGATGTGTGACGTGACTCATTTTTTCAGTTACTGTCACCTTGCAATATAATATTTTTAGGACATATTACACTCCGATATCAAGACCCAAGTTCTAGAATACGAATGCACATATTTAGATACATTTTAAACATGTAAATGTTATATTATACATCTTAGAAGACTGCGATATGACTTGTGTCAAATTAGGAGGCGCTATGATTACGTTTATATGGCTAAGGTAACGAGGTCAATGGGTTTTGTATTTTTGTGCTAAATTTATCACACTAAATCAGGTGACAGCTGGTATTTTATTCTACCATATGAATAAGTCGATCATATCCAGGATAAATAGGGTTGTTCTAGCATCGGTATTAAAAACTGTTGTTGTATTGTTATTGTAGTAGAAAGTATTATAGTAGACTAGCTGTGCCCGCGACTTCGTCCGCGTGGAATAGTGTCTTTGGGTAGAATTGTTAATTATTTAGGCTAGTTGACGATACTTCCATACAACTTTTCATCCCCACCTTTCAACCCCTTACACCCTTTTTTCGCATTAAAAAGTAGCCTATGTCCTTTCTAAGGTTTTAAACTATCTGTGTGCCAAATTTCATTTAAATCGGTTCAGTAGTTTTGGCGTGAAAGAGAGACAGACAGACAGACAGACAGACATATACTTTCAGCGGTTTCTGACATTAGCAAGATAAAAAAATCAGCATTTAAAATATTAAATACTCAGAGCCTTAGAACATATTGCCCAAGATAGAATATTAATTGCTACAATATCTTCTCCAATGTCTTTATGGTCTTCGTATAAGCTTAGAGGAGTATAAAAACAAAACTTTAATTCCCTTCACATTTTCATGTTAAACCTCCTTGCACAAAACAGGTTTACAAACCAACAAATTCAAAGTGCACATGCAGTTTAATAAGCGAATTCTCTATACGCGCTGCTTTCATATTATGAATACAGAATAAAACAGTAACAAAATACACCAATAACTTACAAATTACACTCGTGGCACATGCATAAAGATTGTGTGCACTAGGCAACTTTGTGGAATGTAATATCTAACGTATTTTTTTTGACATCCAACAGTTAACTATGTATACCTAATTATTATATTAATACGTGAAGAGAATTGTTTGTAAATTGTGTTGTTTTCAGGAAATTTTGACCATGAATTTTCGAATATTTACAGTTTATACTAGCGGAACCCAACAGACATTGTTGGTGGAGCGCCAATATATTTATAAAATGCATACATAATTGCACCATAATATATTTCGTTATATTATTAATTTCATAGCCCTTATAGTAAACCACATTCTGTTTGTCGAATGCAATTAGTGCTGGTTCTACTGTAATATTGCCAATATACTCGACGATCTCAAGAGATGGCGTTAGCAGTTTTCAAAGAATGTAAACGTGCTGCACCTGATTGGTGCAAGAAAAAACGGACATACCCTGCTCTCATCGCTTTTCGCTAAGAAGACGCATTAATATAAAAATTTTGTTCCGCCACGGACATCAGTTATATTTCTCGTGAAAAGAAGCTGATTTTCCGTTAGTCCTATAGCCGTGTAGTGTTTGGACTCGCTTGTAACCTTTACAAGGTGTATGTGGAGTGCTCTAGTCTTCGATCGTGACCGGCCGGTCAATACCTGGACGTTTCAAGAGACCGTAGAAACCCCGCCGCTGCTCGCTGCCTTTTGGAGGATCGGGACTTGGTCGGTGTTGCAGGTCAGTGCTGGCATGATTGTTTTGATCGATAGAAGTGGTTTACTTCCCTACACCTCGTACACTATACTATAAACAATTTATTAATTTGTTGAGCAATCACACCCTGGTTGGGCTATTTACACGCCTGACCAATTGTCTTGTCGGAACGTAAAAAATATTATTTATGTAACCCTATCGCAGCGCCATCTACCTCTAGAATCCTCTTGAAGCCACACAAAGAATTTCATTAAAATCGGTCCAGCCGTTTAGGAGGAGTTCAGTGACATACACACGTACAGAAGAAATATATACATTAAGATATAGAAGAACTGCATAAAGCTAAAATGTTTAAACAATATATCTTACAACTTTAAAAAATGCGTGATAACGGCTTAATGAAATTACACACGTCTATATGTGATTACCAGTTATTCGATTTGACGGACGAACGATTCAAATAAAATACCCGAGCGGATCTGAATCGATGGAAAGTCCGAATAGATCACATATTATTAGTAAACTTCGTATACATAAATATATAGACATAGACACAAGCAACGATAAATGTTATATAAAGGTGCCTCGTAAATACATACAACATGTATGTGTTGTATGTAGAGATGGGTAATCACCCGGGTTAAAACCCATGATTGGGTAAAAACCCGGGTTATTACCCATCTCTAGAGGTGGGTAAGCAACCGGGTTAAGACCCACGATTGGGTTAAAACCCGGTTGATTATCCATCTCTAGTTGCATGTGATGTCTACTAGTTTCGGACCCGACGGGGATTTTTCAAGGTGCGAAGTGACGGTGGTACACACCGAGCTGGCTGCTGATACAGTCAGCTCAGTGTGTACCACAGTTCCTGTTTTCGGAAGCGGAACAAGTTTATGTGACGTAAGTTTCAAGGTTGATTCATACATACATACATACATTTATGTAGGAGAGGTTGCAACAAATAGTAAATACTAGCAGTGCCTCACGGTTTCACCGCGTAAGTCCCGATCCCGTGAGAATATCGGGATAAAAAGTAGCCTATGCGTTAATGCAGTTCTCCAGCTGTCTACATTATTCTACATACCAAGTTTCATCGCAATCGGTTCCGTGGTTTTTGCGTGAAAGAGTAACAAACATTCATCCATCCATCCATCCAAACTTTCACATTTATAATATTAGTGGGATTTAGTAGCCGATCGCCGATAGTAAAGCAATCTCTATCAGCTTTGGAGTTATCATTTATCGTAGTAAACCACATATGACATTCAATTATAGCATAACATTATCCGTAGGGGTCGTAGGCTGCTAAGATTTTCAGCCCTACTGCCTCAGTTACTCGAAGTAGCAAAATAATAATAATACTATAATTTGTTACAACCAAACAACAAATTTCGCGCTACGAATGTTATTTAAATTTATTGCATCTGTCTGGCGTGATTCGTAGCTAGCTCCGTAGGGGCGTAGCGGCGTAGAGGTAAGCGCTACGAAATTAAAATGGCCGACTATAATTCTATTAACGTAGCAATGCAATAACTGGATTGCACCTGCTATAGGTTTTTTTGTTAAAGGACTTTACAATTTTTTCTTTCTTTCTATGTCAGTCTTATATTATTAGTACTATTTTTATCCAAACAATATATATATATATATATTTTATTTATTCTTAAAGAGACTTACAGACATATAACAATGTTGTATCATTAGAATTAAATAATCATATTGCTAATTACCAGTCTCCACATATAGGTACTCTAAAGAGAACAAAAGTAGTAAGCCTACGTAGGGAGGTATATATAACATTTTTTTGGTTTTATATGTGTTTATGTTTTCATCAGTAAATACAAGCTTTCATATTTTTTATTTTTATTATTTATTACTTCCTGCAAATAAACTGCATAACGCGTATTTTAGAACTTTTCACAGTTGTGCCATCAGAGTTTGAACAATTCTACTTTTACTACTAACAGTTAGTCAATGTGCGATTTTTAGTAATTAAGAAATTATTTTTGTGAATATTTTATATAATAAACTCGGGCCTTTTTCTCTTTCTGTTTTAATATTTGTTCTCGCAATCATAAACGCCGACCTATATCACTAAACCAACAAGACAATCCCTTAGACCCAATAAACTAGTCCAAGACCAATGAGGTACTCCTGTTGACACAAAGACTCAAAGACGGTAAAGGCAGGCCATTGTCCCCACTTAAAGCTAATTTTACTGCGATGATTGAAGATACTCCCTAGAAGAGAGAGAGAGAGAGAGAGAGGGACCTATAACGGAACCCATAAAATAATCTATACACATCAGAACTAATCAATAGAAGATTGAAGACGATCATCTGTATAGTAAGATACTTGCTCAGTCGGGCTCTCTTCATTCGAGCCGAGTATTATGTGTTCACTACCTTTTCTAAGCCTTTAATCCATGGTGCCATAGGTCCAACGAAATTATTCTAAAATATTTAAATGTACTAGCAGCGCCCCTCGGTTTTACCCGCGTAAGTCCCGATCCCGTAGGAATATCGGAATAAAAAGTAACCTATATGTTAATTCAGGTCTCCAGCCATCTACATATCAAGTTTTATTGCAATCGGTTTAGTAGTTTTGGTGTGAAAGAGTAACAAACATCCATCCATCCATCCAAACTTTCACATTTATAATATTAGAATTAGTGGGATTACCTGAGATAAACACATCAACACAATCGCCCACACCTGTCCCCAAAAAAGAACAGTTCGATTCTCAATAATTATTCATAACACCCGGAATACCCTCAGAGGGGAAGGCTGGCATTAATTTGTTTTCATTCAATTAGCTCTGTATTTGATCGGCATGAATCGTGCTTAACCACGTCTCACTATTTGTTACAATATTAGTACGGCCGTACCAACGAATGTTTGGATTAAGTTCCTGGTGTTACGTTAATGCTTTGATTTAGCGATTTACAAGCCCGATGCAAGTGGTGGTTATGTTAGAAGGATTTCAGTAATACTATTATGTCAAATAGTCGTGTTTAAGCAGCCCACCTCGATTCTAAAAGACACCGCGAGTAACAAGCACCACTAGATAGATGGATAAACATAGAGAGATGGATAGTGAAACATAACAACCTTTGTGATATGAATATTATACATGCTGCTACTTAAGAAGGTCTACTGAATTTTTTTCTGTTCTTTTTGTTTGTATTTAATAAAAAAAATTAAGATTTGAAAGAAAAGAGAAGACCATCGAAGACTTGGAGCTTTGACATCAACCCTGGTGGTTGATGCATATATAAAGTGAATGTAAGAATAAGTGGGTGCCCCAATATAATGTTTAATTCAAGATAACAGAATTTAATTTATGATTTCGATGAACCGATCGATCGAATTTGTGTGTTTTCGATACTGACTTTAAAACATTATTTTTAATTTGTTACAACTTTTTAACAACAACAAAAAAAGCCAACAATAGTTTTGTTAGATCTTTCGATTTATGACAAGAAACTTTTATTTTCAATAACCCAATTTTCAGAACAGGGTAGATGACTGTCAAGTCAAATCAGTATAATTTTAGTAAACGTCAAAACGGAAGGTTAGGTACATCAGGGGGGGGACACTTAGAGGAAAGGGCCCAATGACATTTTTGACAGTTTGCACGTGGCCATCTCTTTGTTTGAACCATGCAGGAGTTAATAGATGTCGCTACAAACCATCTTAATAAATATGGAACTATTAAATTTTGTTTTTTTCATAATGCTAATTATTTTAATTTTTATTATGTATCAATTCATGAAGGATAGTAAATTAATATTGGTTACAAAGATATGCCACCAACTGCCTCCAACTAGGCTTTACGTAGGTACATAGATATCCTAGACGATACAATTTGACAGTTACATATGAAATGGCCGCCAAAACCTGCGCTAGCGCTTGATTTGTGTTTGTCCATTTTATGTGTAATTGTTGAAATTCTTAGTATTTTCTCTACATCAGACGTCGACCTGTCAGCACGACGGTCCACTAAATAAGTATTTCATAGACGTCTCTCTTAACGTTATAATTTACAGTTGGTGCAGGTCAGTCAATCGTATTTTGACTGGGAAACTAACATATAACGGTGAGGATGAAATTAAGATTGCAGCCCAAAATTATTGTAATACTTAGACTTCTTAGTTTACACTAACCCAACCAACTCGTGTAAATTTCTTAATATTGCTATAAATTTGTAATCATTGGTAAATCTAAAGTTATAAAATCTAAGTTATAGTTATGTTGATATACACTATCATATATAAATATATGATAGTGTATATCAACAAACTAACTACTTACGTACATATTGTACTGCATTCTACGTACAGATATATATATATATATTTTGCCAAGAGTGGGCTCTCTTTTCCCCTAGTATTACTTTACTCTTTGAGGTACATTTTTTGTATAAAATACTAAGGCATAACGTCATGCCTTGCTGTTGTTAAATCATTCACTTTTGACTTTTGACACCTCCCTATTTAAAAGATCGATTTGACATCCTTCATACGAAATACTTACGCTCATCTGAAAATCTAAAATTAAAAGTGCCGTTGCATTCAACAGCTTTTTTTGACATATCTTTTATGGTTGTGGAATGTATTACCAGTAGAAATACGGCAAGCTTAAAACCTTACAGCCTTTAAAAATATGCTCAAGCAACATTATCTATCACAGTATTTTAAGTTATTTTATTGCCGTTGATATCTTTGTTGCGAGCCTTTTGGAGCTCCGATAATCGTCTACCATCAAGGAAGTCGTGTTTTTGACAAATTAAATAATTAAACAAGAGTTTGCAAGATGCGATCTTGCTCATGTCATAGTCTTAAAAATAGCTTGAAGTAATTATTCCTATGATCCAAGCTAGCACAGAATCGAAGAATTCACACGAGAAACATGCACTAAGGTAAGTTTTTGTATGCCTCTTGATAACTGTAGTCGTTTCACACTTTGAGTATTATGTAAGAAGCGTTTTAATAGCAATAACCACCCATGAAAGTTCAGATGCACCGACATAAAACAGTATTACACTCTCCAATCTTGCAGTAATAGCATATCACAGTATTATAACTGTCTAAATTGTAATGAAAAAATCACAAAAATTTAAATAAAACGCATAAAAGTTGGGCCGTTAAAATACTGGCTGCCACGGACATAAAGTCTGCTCGTAAAACTCGAGTTCGCGAATTATTGTCATCCGGCGCCTCTCTCGACCATACAAGTATGTACCTACAAAGTGTAATGGAATTTGATGAAAATAGCTTTATCTATGTACAGACATACCTTCCGCTTTTTTAATCGAAACTGGCTATTGTGCGGGACTTTGATTGGCAAACTTGAATAAAAAATGACAAATCCTATTTTCCATCTATACTTGGTACAACATTTAGTTAAAATCTATCGTTATTTGACAAATAAAATTAGATATACAAGCGGATGATAATGTTAAAATAATTTCGTTTTCATTATTAATTGAACTTCTATTAGGTACACAACTTAAAACATTATTAGGTTTATTAAATAAAATATTATTGAAAAGTTCATAATATCAGGAATCACGAAGTTAACAAAATCCGCAATTTAATCTCGCTCGTTCAATTAATTGCTTTTGCGATGTATGAACGTGGGGCAGTTTATTCAATGAATTGAATAGAAAAATAGTAAAATTGATAAAAGCCATTAAAATTACGGTTGTCAAAAACAAACAGCGAGGCAATGTCAGTATGTATATTTTTTATTTGAAAAATAAAATTTTAGGTTCGAATGTAGTGTATTGCAGTAAGAATTTGCACACAATGTACAAAATGGCTTCCAAATTACTTGTTAGTATAGTTTAGATTACATAACATTTTTAAAGTTTGCTTAAGTATGTATCCTTCCAGTGTTGTATAGTAATTTGCCGTAGAATTAAGCATACATAAAGATGTATAGGCATACATATTCTAGATCATATAACACGACGATATCTAAGTCCAAACTAAGCATACCTTGGCTACTATGGGTTCTAGAATAAGGATAAACATACTTAGATACTTTTTTTTAGGTAAATTATTGTTTTCACCCAACAATATAAACAGACACAGGTATAGACAGCTTCCAAGAAATTAAAGAAAGGTTCCAAGAAAGGTCGCGCGTTACTTCAGCTCTGAATACCTGTTAAATCTGTATACAGCCCAAGTTCGATGTTGCATGGACTACTGTAGTCACCTTTTTGATGGCTCAGCTAAATGTCAACTTAAAGCACTGGACTCTGTCGATCGAAGAGCCCGTAAGCGTATAAACGACGATGTGCTCACGAATAGGGCATACGCTTAAGCTTGTCTGTATTTTCAATAATACTTCTGTTATTATCTCCAACTAATAGCGATATCTACCAGACAACCTTTAAGTTGTCTGGTAGATATCGCTATTAGCGATAAGACCGCCTATTATACTCAAATTTTTAAGATAAGATCTGTTTCAATGAATTTCAAAGAATAATGTACAATAAAGAATATTATATCTATCTATCGTCGTAAAGTCGTCTGCTTATCGGTTTTCTATAGGATTCACTTTGGTGAGTGTGCGATGGTTCTCTGGACCAATTGGACCTTCACCATTCCTTCATCGGACGACTAGACGCAGACAGAGGTTCTCCCTTTTCATTTTCGAAACACCAAAAAGTCAAACGAAAAGTTTTGACAGCTCTTTTATGGTTAGAGACGCCTATGAATGCCTGTGTCAATTTTTCGAGACAATTATAATCCTGGACCGTTCAAGAGCAGAGTGAATAGGTTTCTCTTAGATAGACGGGTACCATCTTCGTCTTCATCATAACTTTTCATCAGGTGAGTTGGAATACTAACGCCTATTCCAGAAAAAGTGCACATATTAATGCATACAGAATTTACGTGATCGGGAACCGAATCTGTGATATCTGACGTTGCAGTTAAATACTATACCACTGCGCCTCATAAGTAATTTGCTAATCTACAGTTTTGACAATTTTTTTAAGGAACCTAGCAATAAAAACCGTCTAAAATAACTCAGTATCTACTATCAAAACACGTCAACTACAAGTTGCAACACACAATCATAAAACTGCATCACATGTGGAGTGGCAATCTGTCGGATTAGTCTGTCGTCCGAGTGTCCCCGGCAGAGAATGGTCGGAAATGGCGCAGCTTCGAAGTAATGACCGGCGATGCGAATCATAACAACAGCTCGCTCCGGGAAATAAGAAAACCTATCACAATCTAGAGCAGGAAGGCGGATTGAGACGGTATTTCTTAATCATAGTTGTACTTAAAACTACCGAGTTAGTACCTACTCTTTGACATGGAAAATAAGGTATCTGCAAAACGGATTGTTGAACTGGCAATGTAAACAAAAACACAAAAAAAGGTAATATTTTCTAATGCAACTACTACGGCTAGATTAAAGTATAAAGGATCGCTTATGTTACTACATAAGTTCGAGTTCGTAAGTATTATCAATTAGCTTTTAAATAAGTACCATTACATTTTGGTCTAACCAGGAGCACTCCTATTGTACAGCATGTATGTACTTGTTTATACCTGGGGGTAGTATAATACTTATGTTTAGTTACACACACTATTTATCCACAAAATCCATCTACCAGACATTTCCACAGAAAGGGATTAATTAATATATAGAAATATATAAGCGCGTAAGAATAAAATAGAAGAGCTACTTCCATTTAAGGTACTTTGTTAAGAGTCTTTTATATCAATAATGTCAGCACCTGTCACCGAACACTATAGACTACGCTCAACCAATAACTTATAATTATTGTACTGGCCTTCTTCCGGTGATATAATTATACTTTGGTATAGGTACAGTGGGTACACAGCGCTATCTAGACTCAAACTAAGCATAGCTAGTAACTATGGGTTCTAGAACACAAATTAACATAATTAGATTTTGTTCTTTAAATACATGCTTAATATGCATGAGTAAACCTAGACCATAGAGAACAAATATTCGCAGTCGAAAGCATACGCGCCACCTAGGCTTTCTTGAAATCACGTCTATGGCAAACAAGCATACGGCCCGCCTGATGGTATCCGGTTATCGTAGCTACGGATGCCATTCCAGGGGACTCGCATGCAAGTTGCCGACCCTTTTAAAACTTGTACACTCCTTGAAGAACTTCATACTGTAGTCTTCGGGAAACTTTCGGCAGGGAGTTCATTCCACTTTTTTTTTTTTATGGTATAGGGGGCAAATGGTAAATGACCTGATGGTAAATGACTATCGCCGCCCATGGGCACCTGTAACTGTTACTGTTACACTGTTAAGGTGGGAGTAGGAGAAGAGGGGGAGGGTGGGGGGTTGAGAGAGGACGGACGGGAATAAGGGAGAGGGAAGGGTTAGGGCCTCCGGTAACCTCATTCACGTGGCGAAATGCAATGCAAGCATTGCTTCACTACCGGTTTTCTGTGAGGCCGTGGTATCGAGCGGAGTCGATCCGGCCCATACGTGCCGAAGCACAGCTCTCCCACGTTTAAGTAGTGTCCGCGGAAAGAACTTCCTCTGAAACCGTGCCGTGCGCGACCATTTAGGTTCCACGGTGTGAGATTGAATGCCCTGCTGGCGGCGCGTGGTGCGGTTGTAGAATACGGCCTTGGGTATAATGTCAAACAGTTCTTTGGAGCATAACTTATTATAAAAGCGGTAGAAAATGCATAAGGAGGCAAAGTTTCTCTTTAGGCTTAAGGGTTCAATATCGCTTGAGAGTTTGGGATCGTCGACGATTCGCACAGATTGCCACATTTAATTGCCACGATTGTACACAGGTCGTCAAGTGCCGATGAAATATGAACCTTAGAAGTCAGGTCATACAAAATCAATTATATTCTTAATGACGTATCCAAATATTCGTGTCTCCACAATCGATAGTCGCCCGTATAGTGTTCCTGATTGGATCCTCAAGGCGCGCGTCGCGTAGTGGCGTCTGAGCTGATTGTCCGGCAACAGTAATTGGTCGCACGGGGTCGCGTCGTTTGGTGGAACAGACGTATAAATTGATGGACAATAATGCAATTAGGAGATGAATGCTTCTGAAATGACAAATATAGAGGAACTGTTTAGTACTTGTCATTTAACACGGTTTTATAAGCTTCACTTGTAAGTATGTAAACAAGAATTGGAAGTTAATTTTGACTGACCTGTTGGCCTAGTGGTTAGTGACCCTGACTGCTATGCCATAGGTCGTGGGTTCGATTCCCACCCCAGTCTGGGTGTTCTTTGTGTCCGTTGTTTGTTTGTTTGTAAAGTCCTCCGCGACACAGGAGTAATTCCTAATGTGGGAGTTGTTTTTTTTAAAACAAAAATGAAATAAATTAAAAAAAATTTAACCTACTACTAATTGTGGTATTGAATGAAACTTTGTATGTTTATGTAGTTTGAATCACAATACTTTAATATAGCAACTTGGAGCTGATCTAATGACGGAGCCAGGAGGTGAATAGTGGAACTCTTCAGTGGCTACTTGTGGGCTCATATGACTCGTGTTAATGAGTCCAACAGATTTATCCCTTGTAAAGATAGTCTGATGATGAAGCTAGGAGCTGGAGAGTCTAACTATTTTTTTTACTTTTTAATTAGCTTCGCCATTGAAGCGTGTTTTTAACTATAATTTTATTACTTTTTAAATGACTGTCGAAAGAGGCTAATGTTTTTAAAGCGTATGCATGAATGTCTAATTGTTCAGTATGCTGTACAGTTTAAACCGCTTGACAGATTTCCACCTATGAGGTGTCACTAGATTCGCTTCAGTTGTGGGAGTGATATATTATTACCCTTTTGTAGTTAGGAGTTTTTACCAGTATGTAGAAGAAGAAGGTAATGTGTGACCCACATTGCTCAAACACTAGTTATCTTGTAAGAATTACTTTGATTGGAAAAGTTTATGTAATCCGCATTTATAATGAGCATGACCGATTATGGATATGAGGTTTACGTATTTTTTTATAATTTGGGCTTATACGGTGTACTAATACGACACTAAGAAGATTTTATATGAGAAAACCGCCTAATGGAAAGCGGTCACCGTAGGTACTAAATGACCGTTAGCAAGATCAGCTGCCAACGTCGTTGTACCGACCATGTAGAAACCATTAAATGCTCTTTTTTTAAATAATCCTCTTTTGCAGTTATTCGGAAAAACCTTAGCATTTAATTTACTTTTGGTTTTAATATATTGCAGTTTCCGAGGTAGTTTAACTTCTCCGCGTTCATTTGTTACTGTCGTTGATCCTAGTGGAGATACAATGATTGGAGTTTCTTGTAGGATACTGTATCTTTTTAAATTATATAACGAATTTCCTTAGCAATTGAATTTTTAAACATTAATAGAAAAGTATCTTTGTGCTAGGGCGCCAAAAATCTTTTACCTTATATAAAACCAAAACTATTATTAAGTGGCCAAGAAAGCGTTTTGTGAATCAGCGTGACTGACTAATTCTGGCACATTTTTCAACTGGAACAACCTTTGTATGTACCTAACAATTTAAGTATTTTGTCAAATAATCCTACTGAGTTGTGTAAAAACACAAACCTATTTGAGTTTAATAATCCTTGTGCTATGTAATCCGCAGATTTAAAGTTATCTTAATCAATTCCGATTTCAACAAAAACGTGTCTCTCGTAGGTATTATTAAGCGTTCTGCGTTATTAATAATCAAAACAATTTACACCTTACTTTCCTGTTGAACATGAAAACAAACTGCCAAACATTTGATTTATATGACTAAACTCTAGCATTCATATAATACGTTAAAAATTGTTGTTTAAAACATCAAAATTCAATTTTTCGCATCCATTTTTTTTTAGTCCAAACATTGTTAACCAATGTTGTATGGACGAGGGAAAATTAAATAAGCTGGGTGGAGTCCAGCGGTACAATTAAGCGGAGAAGTTAACAAAAGCTTGATTCGTAAGCCCGGACCGGACCGGACGGCCCGCCCGTCCGATTACACAGTCGGCTATTGAAAGAAAATCCGGATTTACACAGCTCAAGTTTGGCTACCTTTCGGTATCTCTTGTCGAACGGGGTAAGGAAAAACCGCTCGATTGATTTTATGCGATGACGTGAGAATATAAAAGGTTTTTCAGTTGGTTATTTGATAAATGTATTGTTGGATATTATTTGTATTTTTTACACAATAGTTTCCCTTTACTAAAGGTAATTCGATGTGGCGAAAGGTGGGTTCAAAATAACTTGCTGATTTGGCTATAAAAATAGTCGTATTTGTTTTTTATAATAATAATAACTTGACACAATTCTCACATACGGCCATCCGATCCCAAACTAGGTAAAGCCTGTACTATGTTAATCCGACTGAAACATACTTTTATATTTCGAAATACATACATCATATAGATAAATTACACCCACACACACATAATGCATCACATTAATTATTTGTCCGGGGTGGGAATCGAACCCACGACTTTTGACTCAGCAGTCAGGATCACTAACCACTAGACCAGCAGGCCCGTCAATTTAGTAAGAAACCTATTGTATTTTTATACTTTAGGTCTCATAATTATTTTGTAATTACCTCCACCTTACATAATATTTCCGAATTATTAACCATTTGATGTGTTTTAGTACGATCTGTCTATGGCTGTTTCAATGTTGATGCAATCGACCAGAGACTACAGTGACCATTACCTATATAGTGGATAGTACCATTGATCGTCACTCCAACTTTTCACTTAGTACCATGTGAAAATAATGAAGCTTATCACGACAACGTCGCTACCAGCAGTCACTAATTCTCCAAAATGATTCTCTCACATCATTTATCTGTTACATCCATAAAATTTGCATGTTAACACGTATCGGAGGGTAAGGCAAGGGCTTACTGTCGCAATATGTAATCCTGACCTTAAATAATTAATCTAGTAGGGATAAGAGCAGCTGTGGTCTTAATGCGCCCTTGAACTTTGGGCGCCGGCCCTAATGTTACAATGTTGCTGCTTAATATAAGGCACTAATAGGACCGGGTAAACTTGGCAAAATTGTGCATGAGAATACATGATTACTTTAAACATAAGAATTAGAAATGAAAGAATATTTTTTTTTCATGATTATTCATTAGATCAGCTGTTTGCCGCGACATTCCTCGCGTGGAAAGTTTGGTGAAATCTATCCCACGGGAATCGTAATTTTTGCCGGGATAAAGAGCTGATGTGCTATTCGATTCGTTCAGCCGTGTCGCGTGAAAGAGTAACAAACAACCATTCATCCATCCATGCTCGCAAACTTTCGGCTTCATAGGTAATATTAGTATTTTTATTCATTTTTTTATAATTTTCCAAACCTGTGCTCACATTGAGAGCAAACTTTCTCTGCAATCGTTTTAATTAATTCCATGTTTTCTGTTACTCCTATAGACGTTTGTACCGCTTCCCGCGTTACCAGACTTATTGTAATTTGTGTTCGATCCTGTATATTTAATTTACAAACTTTTTGTATTTGTAGTCAGGGGTAATGCTGGTCTGTTAAGTTTGTTTTGTACGTAACAAAACTAATGGGCAGGTGGAAAGAACGTGTGGGCGCTTACTTTTGATACTTTGGCCGTAGTATTTGATGTAGTGATTTATATGTTTCCAACTGTTTGCTGATTAGAGACGATTAATCATTTTCCTAATCACAATTAAAAGTAATTCTTTTCTTCTCGGAACTGTTCTAAGAATACTAGATCTTAAAACTTCAGGTTATGTGTATGTCTGTACACGTGCGTGTAGTGTGTAAGTATAGCACTAACAGTTCTTTCTGAATAAAATTCTTAATTATCTATATTTTTTGGTTATAACTACTTCCACCTTAAAGGCCGGCAACGCACTTGTGACTCTTGAGTTGCAGGTGCCCATGGGCGACGGTAGTCATTTACCATCAGGTGACCCGTCTGCTCGTTTGGTCCCTATAACATAAAAAAAATAACCTTGTTCTTTGTAGAATAGAATAGCATAGGATATCTTTATTGTCCCCCGGCGAGGAGGTGGCGTCCGCATGTGCCTGGACGTCGCCTAATTGAGAGGTATTGTTTTTACCCGGAGGTGGTGCCCGCGCTTTTGTGGTCAGGCGCTAGAGGGGGTCCGGATGTCTTAATATAAGCTGTTTCCGGATCCCTCCTACTTAAGGCTTAGTACGGCACACCGTGTGATTTTAGTCGGTTCGATTCCGACAAACCGCTCCACCGAAAACCCCGGTGGGGCGACGGCCCGAGAGGGTTTCCACACGTACAAAAAAAAAAGGATTTCTTTATTGTACACTATCAAAAATAACAAGAGAAATTCTCGACAAGGCAGGTCCTACCAACCTACCTAAGTTTGGTAAGGTAGATAGATAGATAAACTCTTTATTGTACAGTAAAGAAAACTAGTATACATTTTTGTAGATCCTTACCAAACTAAAGCCTGAGCTGGAAATAGAGATTATGGATGAGATGAGAAGTAGCAGTGCACAATTAATTGAACACTTAGGGTTAGATTACTTATGTTTAATATAGGTATTACTTGACCAGGTTGCACAAGTAGTGGTCACGGGCTGACTGTGACCACAGCCAGTGTAACCTGGTTATATTACATAATAATATTTCATGGAAAGCGAGAGTTTAGAAGTTAGTAAAGTACCGGTCAATGTGTAGGATTTGCCAAGTCATGTGTTCTTCAGGTCTCCTAATTACATTGTCATATCACCTGAGATGGGTTTCGTTAAGGTTTTTTTGGACATAATCTGTGGCTGCTTATAGTCCGTGCACGTTATTTTTGGCCTGAGCAGAATATCAGAGCCGCTTCGGGTATTTACACGAAGCGGCATTATGCTGAGCTAAGGTCCAGTTTTGCATCACACATAACGTATGGGAACCTTATTATTATTATTTTCAGTTTTTATTAATGTGTATTATCTTTGTGTGTGAGCAAAATAAATGTTTTCTTTCTTTCTTTCTTCAATTACACCCAAGATACGCCGGTATCTTAAAATTATTTTAGTCGAAAAAAACGATCCATGACAAATTGTCTGATGTAGGTAAGAGTTTATATATTATTATGTACATTTATTCTTTTGTGTCTCAATAGATTGAACCCTGGCCTTTTCTTTTTTGCTTCTAGTACGTTTGAACCCACAAAGCGTTAATTTTGTATGTACGTGGGAGACTACGAATTACTTACTATAAATTGCACGTACACTTTTGTTAAGGTAATCTGAAATTGGGTGTCATTTAAATGTCACGGTGTTGTTATCTCAAGTAGGCGCAAAATTATTGAAATAATTTTAATAAGACCTTATTACATAATTATCAATTAATAGGTTGATATTTTATTTGTCACTTTTCCTTTTTATCGTTAGATTTGTTTGCCAACATATTCTGAGCTGCTGCTATCTTTAACCTTCTACTTGTGCAGTAGAAGATGTAAGATTGAGAGACACTAAGGAGAAACTTTCACATCCTACCAACTGTGGATACAACCTCACTAAAAAGCATGGTGAATTCTTGTGTAGAGTCATACAAAGCGAAGCGTCTTTCTGTCACGTCCAGCTGGAGGTGTCCCCCCAGTAGTTTCTACAGACCTCCCTCGTCTATCTGTATAGAGATTAATTGTAATTAATTGTTGAGGTTCTGCGTTCAATGTCCAATTTTGTTAGTATTTACATTTAAAATCAAATTAAATATCTGCTGATCTTAGATACAACTGAACATGAATGAAAGTGTGTGTGTGTAATGACTTGTCTCTTTTAGTAATAATATGTCGTAATCTTATTTTTCTTTCTTATCTATACCAATATAATAAAACTAAAGACTTTTTTGTTGATTTTTTGTTTGCATAAACGCGCTGATCTCCAGAACTATCAGTCTGGACTCTTAGGAGCGGAACAGTGACTGTTAACGCAGGTGAAACTGAGGGAAACTGCTAAAAACTTATAAAAATAAAAGTTTATTAATGCCATACAATACTATCTTCTACATTACACAGAGAGACTTGACTTCTCTATTCCAAATCTGACATTTAAAAGTTTGGGTTGTTGCCACCTTCACTCGACAATTTGCCAGACGCACTATATTAAAGCCAAAAGATTTACGCTTGAATTCTGCACGAAGCCTTAAAAAATAGACACTCAAACAAAACCTACATATCTAATTAATTAATTTCCTCTGTATAGAGACTTTTGCACAAGTTTCCTCAGATATATATGAGATAAGCGTTATTGTGCCGGAAGCGGCGCCGTTTTAATACAATCTCCTTTATTTACTCTCTGAAATTACATCTCGCCTCCAAGCGCTTCCTGGCGTTTTTCATTTGCCTAAATTATTACGATGGTTTATTTAAATAGGATCTTAAGAACTTCCGTTTAAGCCTTAATGGCTCAGGTAACGCTTTATTTAGTCATCTGTGTACATATCATAGCTTATTTACACATAGGACACGATAAAAACGTGGCGATAAGTCGTGGCGGTCTTTAAATTATTTATTTTTACTAATATTTACATCTAACATTACAGGAAAAACCTATTGCGATAGAGAAACTTATGTCTACATTAAAACTAAATGATCACCGTTTGTATGTTCATTACTCTTAAATAATATTTTTAAAACATTTAATCATAAAAGCAAGCACAAAACCGATAAGCTATGCTTGGTGTTGCTCTGCGGGATCGAATATCAGAAATGAGAAGATACGCACACAAACGCAGTTTACTAATATAGCCAATCATTCAAACATTTATTTCAATTGAACCCATTATGGGTATTTTTGAAAGGTCAGTAGTAGTAGTTAGTCAGACTATGTCATAAAGCTAGTTGGCTGTTCCCATACGTAGATCCTGTGAAGAAGAACAGGTAAGATACTTCAAGGACACTCTTTTTCAACACGTTTTTAACAAGTGTGTGTTTACATTTCTTATATGCGCAAATGAAACGTGAGGACAATGTAACGTATTGTTCTAAAATATAAACAACCGCGCAAATTATTATTGTATGTAAGTAATATCAGTTCGGAGATGTTCAGCCCCGACTAACGGTATTCGTTCACGAGCTTATTCGCACGCGCCAGCCATTGTCCGCCTCAACCATATCAAAGGGAGCCCAACGAACCGACACATATGCCATCCAACCCGTCGGCCAACGGGTTAGCAAATCGAAGTGGCAATGGGCAGAGCACAGCATGTAGAACGGATGGTCGATGGGCACGAAAACACCGATACACCACCGTGTGATTTTAGTCGGTTTGAGTATGACATAGCTGCCTCGTCCTTGAAATGGAACCCGAAGCGATTTCCTTTTTATGCATTTTTATGCACACTTTTTATGCATATACTATAATGAAATATCACAACACCACCCACAGTAGTGATCTACTTTAAAAAAATACTTTGTTTTAATTAACTATTGTACAACTTTATCACAACAGTATTTATTTATAAAATTAGATAAACCCTCGGTTGCGAAGTAAAGGCCTCTCAGGGCTATTAAATTAACTTAAAACGTAGGGACCGAAACAAAGGTGTCTAAGAACGTTCATTGTTATAATATCTAAAATGTTTTCTGTCTACAAAATCCTTTAAAGCTAAAATATTAAATAAAACAGCCACTTTTCAACATACATAATTATCTAGAATGAGGAATGATAAATCACTGTTTTCATCCTTGAAATAAAACATTTCATTCCAATAACCGTCTGACCGATGACCCTATGGAAAAACACATTACTAGCACTACTGGTAGTTTTGTATATCTATTCATTGTTGAATAGGGTTACTGGAGCTCTTCTATGGCACTTTTAATTGAGAGCTGTTTGTCTTCCATCTCACTTGATGAAAGGCGACGATGAAGACAAAGATGGTCCACGCCTAACCAAAATAAACTTATTCACTCTACTCTTGAACGGTCCAGGACTAAATTTGTCTGGAAAAATAGACACAGTCAGTTCATTCCAGACTGGTGACTCGATCCATAAAAGAACTGGTGAAGCGTTTAGTGCGACATTTGGTGGGTTTACAATTAAACAATGGAACTTCTGTCAGCGTTTAGTAGTACTAGGAGATGTATGAGTTAGACACCGCTTGTGTCTTAATTGTTAATCGATACGTGTGATCTATGCTTGTTTTATAACTAGCTGGTCTCATAAATTAGCGAATCATAGAAGTCATGTAGTGATCCAATAGGGTAGTTCACAGTTCGGTCCAATCAGTTTATCTGTATGAAACTACCAAACAAAAGGTCGTGTATGTAATACACTATGTTCATCAAGTCATTTACTTTGTTATACTAACTTTTAAACTTTCGCGTTCCATGATATAATATTATCTACGTATGAACGGGAATTAACGCGATCACGAAAAGGTATTACATACCTCTGAATTGCCTGACGTTTCGACCAGGTTGCACTGGCCGTGGTCACAGGCTGACTGGCTCAGCGGTGCACGCCCTCCGTCGCCGACATCGTGAGGTAGAAGGTTCTTCATCCACCTCCACTTTTTTGATATTTTTGATATTTTCGTTTCGCCATGTACCGTCACATACTATACTAACAGTGTCCCTATTCTGTAAGCAAACCGATGTGGCCCTATTCTGGTGTTCACCCGACTGCGCATAAAAGCGAGGTGGCATGTTTTTTATCACTGGATTCCACGCTGTAGATAATTTGAAACCATCTTCCCGATTGAAAGTTTTGTGTTTTTTAATTTCAATCGCTTCACGTACAACTCTTGAGTAAAAGTGACGTTCCGTGGAGAGGACTTGCGTACGGTGAAATTCAATCCAGTGATTGGTGCCCGCTTCGAGTGCATGTTCTGCAATCGCTGATTTGCTAATCTGTCGGTTCTTCACAGCAGCGATGTGTTCTTTGACCCTTTCAGCAATAGTCCGCTTTGTTTGGCCTATGTAGGAACTACCACAGCTGCAGTTTATTTTGTAGACACCTGGAGTTTGTAACGGCAAGACGTCCTTCGGTGTACCCACGATGTTTTGAACCTTTATGCCTGGTGTGTATACTGTCGGAATGGAGTATTTCTTTAATACGGAGCCGATCTTATCCGTTACTCCTTTCACATATGGCATGTAGGCTGGTTGTCTGTTCACCTCCGGATGCTTGCGTCTCATTGTCGGTTGCTTCCGTGTTCCATTCACCTGATATCCGTTACTTTTAAGTACCTCCTGAACATGATCCAGCTCTCGCTCCAAATGTTCAGGGTCACAAAGATCGTATGCTCTGTTCTTGAGTGAAGTCATAACAGACTGCAGGTGTCGGGGATGATGATGAGACGTGGCGTGTAGGTACCTATCCGTATGAGTAGGCTTGCGGTACACACAGTGCGACAAGGACCCATCTGACCTCGCGGTTACTTTGACATCTAAAAATGACAATGACCTATCCGCCTCCACCTCATATGTGAACCTTATCTTGGGGTGAATGGAGTTGAGGTGTTGTAAATATTGATCTACTTCCTGTTTATTTCCCTTGACGATACTAAAGATGTCATCCACGAATCGCTTCCAAAGCCTAACTCAGGTCTTCGGGCCGAGACTCAACGCCTTCTTTTCAAAATGCTCCATCCAGATGTCGGCTAGTACAGGGGCTACAGGACTACCCATTGCGACACCATCAATCTGAAGGTAATGTTGACCTTGGAAAAGGAAATAGTTGCCCTCTAGACAATGTTCAAGTAGATCAATATAATTGAACGGCAACTCGTGGTCTCTCAGCAGGTCTTTTACGACGTCCATACATTCTTTTATTGGAACATTCGTGTAAAGTGATTCCACGTCAAAGCTCACCATGACGTCATCAGGTTCCAACTTGAGATCTTTTATAATTTGTATGAAGTGCCGCGAGTCTTTCACAAAAGACGGTGTTTTGCCTACAAGTGGTTGCAATACTGACGCAACATGCTTCGCGAGATCGTAAGTAGGAGAGGCAATTTGACTTACAATAGGCCGCAGCGGCACGTTGGGCTTGTGTATTTTGGGCAGACCATATAATTTCGGTGGCTGATGTGACTTTGGTGCATAAAGTCTGTTGTACTCGTCTTCTGAAAATAGGTCCTCGTTATCCTGGATAAGAGATCGTATTCTACGCGTTACTCTGGCCGTGGGGTTATATGATACCGGTTTATAAACCTTATCGTCATCTAAAAGTTCAAGTACTTTACGTTGGTAATCAGTTGTACTCATCACACACATCGCTGCTGTGAAGAACCGACAGATTAGCAAATCAGCGATTGCAGAACATGCACTCGAAGCGGGCACCAATCACTGGATTGAATTTCACCGTACGCAAGTCCTCTCCACGGAACGTCACTTTTACTCAAGAGTTGTACGTGAAGCGATTGAAATTAAAAAACACAAAACTTTCAATCGGGAAGATGGTTTCAAATTATCTACAGCGTGGAATCCAGTGATAAAAAACATGCCACCTCGCTTTTATGCGCAGTCGGGTGAACACCAGAATAGGGCCACATCGGTTTGCTTACAGAATAGGGACACTGTTAGTATAGTATGTGACGGTACATGGCGAAACGAAAATATCAAAAATATCAAAAAAGTGGAGGTGGATGAAGAACCTTCTACCTCACGATGTCGGCGACGGAGGGCGTGCACCGCTGAGCCAGTCAGCCTGTGACCACGGCCAGTGGAACCTGGTCGAAACGTCAGGCAATTCAGAGGTATGTAATACCTTTTCGTGATCGCGTTAATTCCCGTTCATACGTAGATAATATTATATCATTTACTTTGTGTTTGGTTTGACAATTAAAGTGTAATTACTAACTTAAGAGTGGTAACGAATAAAAATTTTCAAAGTTAAAAACACTTAATTTCATGAAGATATTATTGTACTACTTACCGTACTTACGTATAGGTAATACGAAAAAGATCTGAGTTTTGCTGGAATTGTATTACTCTAACAAGAACGTTTTAATTACTACGATGTTCTTTACTCTCATATTATGATTATATAATAATGATTAATATTCCTTCCGTGGGTAATCAAGAGATACCAATTTATATGTCTCCGTACAGATGATTATTTATTAGGAGGGTGCGGGCGGAGAAACTTTGATGTTTCCTGGGGAAGCAGCAGGGTGTCCCTAATTATGTGATTATTATGAACTTCAAAATCAATTTCCATACCTATTAAGGCCCATAGGCGGTATCTCAACTAAAATTTGTATTTTATAATTAGTTATACAGGCCGTGGTCACAGGCTGCAGTGTAGTGTCACCTGGTCGAGACGTCAGGCAATTCAAAGGTATTGAACTTTAGAAGCCTAAATTGACCCACAGGTGTCATCTATTGATAAACATAGGAAATCATAGATTACCTAAATTGAGACGCACGGCATCTTTCGACGTATAACGGAACTAACAGTATATCGATAAGAACGTTCTACTGAGTTCTACAAGTTCGAACAGCGGTCGACTCAAGTAGATTGTACCAGATGTTTCAGGAAAATTCACGAAATTTCTATGAGATGTTTTTATGACTATATAAAGACGTTGCGATGCGGAATGGACATTAAGATCTAGTTGAGTGATACTGTAACTAACAAGTGGGAAGTATAGCGAAAAATACGAAGTGTAAAGTGAGTGGAAATAGTGAGAATTAATTGTAATTGTGTTAATTGCTAATTATTTAAATACATTTTAAAATTTATTTCGTTATAAATTGGGATACAAATCCCGAACTCCGGCTCGTAACATTATATAACACTATTGATCACGTTAATTCCTGTATAAATAATTATATACTATGGAACGCGAAAGTTAAAAACATTAGACTATATTTTTTAACTTAAAGAAAGGTGCATTATGTTAATATAAGACACACCATAAAGAAATAAATTTGAACTTCTGATAAAGTTCTCAATGTCTATTTATTTTCTTCTTTATTATAGGCCTTTTCTTTCTTGCGATGAGGTGTGTATGTATCTTTAAGCAAAAAATATAAATGTTGACATCTTCGGTTTTAGCGTTTTCCCATTTTATGACTGTAATTAAGAGAATTGCCCTCTAATGACTAATTCGCTACAAATTATACCAAATTACGGTATGCCCCAAAATCCCACGTGTTTTTAACGTCAACTTGGCTTATCTCCATTACATACAATTACTCGACATTATTAGAAACGTGACATTATTAGAAACGTTGAAGATGACAATATAATTTAACTGAGTAGAGTGTTGTCGGGTCATTGAAAATAACTATCCTCTCTCGCTTTTTGTATGAATATATTTATTATGTGTTATTAAAGCAAATAAGTATAGTAACACTGAATTATTATTTTAGATGAAATGCTACAACGACGGATTAATTCTAGGATCAGTGGGTTTTCGGGAATACAATTTTTTCTAAAAAGAAAACAAGGTAGTTTATGGAGTGACTGATTTACGCCTCTTACACTCTGAGAGATGATGAAATAACCGATCCGTAAAATCTATTGTATACCATCCATTTCTCTTCTGTCTATTTGCTATTAACACTTTAATCTTAAAGTTTTGTCTGATAAAAACATCACTAACAGCCGTCAAAAGCATGCTTGTACGTCATTTCGGTCAAGTTTTTCGAGCGATGCACACTGGTTTGAAGTTGTAACCGAATGTAAAGATAATGGGAATTTCCTGCTTGAATGTAAGCTGCCTAAAAAAGTTGGAGATGAGCTTACATCTATTTAGAAAAGTGGTGAGTATGTGCGCCAGATTGTTGCGGAGATGATGCAGACGGAGTAAGAGTAAAAAGGTACACGTGACATCATTGGTGATCCGCGTGGTTATAAGTATATAACCGCCTACCTGGAGAGGGAACATGTTCTAAAATACAACCTCATTTCACGTTTATACTATTTTATAGGATTTTAGTTTATATTAATGAAATATAAATAACCTTACTTCAAATAAACTGCTCGTATGCACATTTATCATCTGTAAAGCTCTTTCTGGGTAAGCCGAAAGTCAACTGCGTTCATACTGTGGGGCTCCGCGGCTTAAGCGTTCAGCGCGAAAGTGCTCTCAGAGACCGTTGTAGAAATACATAAAAATGATTTACTCAGGATTGCCTGACTTCTTATTGCTTACGATTTCGTTTTTTCGCAGACATTGCGTATTTTGCGTTGTTTATCACTGATGTTGTTTTCTGTGTAATCTTCGTGAATGTTTTGTTTGCGTGGGTAAATGAAGAAGGTTGGGAATATTGCAGCGTTGCATGTCTGATTTGAATAAACAAACAGAAAAATGGATAGAGTTGAATGTTAATATAAAAAATGAACAGTATATATGATAAAAGTTTTACTTTAATGGTCAATCTGTAGTCAGTTTTGTGAACTCCATGCTATTCATGTTCTATTTCAATTAAACTTCAAAACAGGACATCATTCTATAAACTTCATCTGTTTTTAAACGGTTTTTTTTGTTGGCCATGATATTATTAATGCATACCCAACGTGGTCCCATTGCAAGCTTAAGACAAGCTGTCTGAAACCCGGCCATCATGGGATAACAAATATGCTGTTAAAATGGATTAAATAAAAAGTTCGAATTAGCGTTAAGCGTTAAGCCCTGCCATATTTTAACAACAAACACTCCAATATTGATGGCCACTTGACCCAAGTTTTTATACTTCAGGTCGGTAACATTGCTTCAGAAAGGCACTCTTTCTTGCTCGAAGAGTTTAAAAGTCGCAGCGAACACTTTTAATTGGCTACTTCCTATCGAGAACTAATTGTGTCGCCCGACTACACTCGTAATTGTCCTCGACAGTGTACTGTTAATTATGTTCTAGTGCTGGACACTTTCTATACGCTATGGAGATATCTATGAGTTCGTCCATCATACAAAAGTAATTTAAGATTTAATGTTAAATGCTTTTGGTGAGTTAATATAGATTTCCATGATTGTAGGTAAGTATTGTATCACGTGTGACGAGGGTAGAGGTAAGTAAAATGAAAAAGTGTCTGTACCGTAGCTGGAGGAACTGGGAAGGGGATACTCCCACTTTCAAAAAAACATCAAATAAGAAAACAACGATAACATGAATTAATATGAAGACATGACTACGTTGCATAAGTTACATATCATAGATAAAAAATAATAAAATATAACTTTTTTAATTTGCAAATTTACGAGCGTTCACAATGGACTAAGGTAACCCAACGTTTTTGCTCAACTTTTCTCCAGATTGCTCTTGTCCAAAAGTGCAGAAATGGTTTAAGTTAAAAGGTGTACCTCAGGGAAGGTTCTTACAGTTTCGAGATTTTCATGAATTCTCTTTTCCGACGTTTTGAAGGAACGTCTTTTTCCTTTGGTTGGAAAACGGCCAAACTAAAGAGGTTTTTGTTTTTTCAAGAGTGCTGCTGAGTAGTAGCGAAAATATTTATGTCAGTCAATGTACAATTTGGTTTATCTTCCTTTCATACGGCTTGGAATGTTTAGCTAACCGATTTAGTAGTACAATAATATGTATTTGAAGATTGTTATATAATGGTGTCGTGTGGAACGTGTAAAAATACCTTCGAAAGAGTGTAAAATGCAAGGCTTGCAGTCAATCTTATCGATTTATCGAGTCCAGTATGTCATTGGAGACTTAAATGTTGCCTATTTGTAAGACTTTTCTCTAAGTGCTGCTACCGTTTAATTAAAATCACAAAGGTACAATATGGTAAGGTGCAACTGAGTAGCGTTTGAGTAATCTAGTGTATAAAAAGCCAGGACTTTTGGAAAAGGAAATGATCTTTTTTTTATGGGATAGGGGGCAAACGAGGTAACGGGTCACCTGATGGTAAGCGACTACGCCTCCCATGGGCACCTGCAACTCAAGGTCAAGGTCCTCTAAGACTTAATGAGGTACATCCCCAATCGGCCATCTTAAATTTCAGTAAACTCTGCTGTGTCCTTACTCTTGCGTAAGACAGGATCATAGTGTATTATTCAGGTCATCACTGCTCGGTTATGAAGAAAGAAAATACCAGACTTCGTAATCACTTCAGAGTCGTCTTTTGTATTTAAAGTTCAAAATTATTTCAAAAGGGTTTATTGTTAGACTATACAAACCTTAAGTTAGGGAAAGTTCACTTTGCGCTAACTTACATTAATTTTACATCTTTTGAGTAATTGTTTAGTTTGCTGGTGGGAGTATTGTGAGTTTTCTTGCGGTGCTTTTAAAAGTGATTAAGTTAAATGTCGTTTTTTAAATCTCTTTAAGGAGCTACAAAAGAGGTACGTGAATGAGAAAGAGAGAGAGTTTCTAGATAATCATAGATGTTGCTATGGATACACTGAGCGAGATGTTCATTCAGAATAAAGGCAGAAATTTCCTATTATGAAATATAGTAGTGCATCAATACTGATGAGTTCAGTTTAGTTAAATTTGTCTCACTGGTGATGGGTGCGTGAACATAGAGTGTAGCCATATTGTCTCACTGGTGATGGGTGCGTGAACATAGAGTGTAGCCATATTGTCTCACTGGTGATGGGTGCGTGAACATAGAGTGTAGCCATATTGTCTCACTGGTGATGGGTGCGTGAACATAGAGTGTAGCCATATTGCTATTAAGTAATATGTATGTATTTACATATATAAGTGTGTTTATCAGCAGTCTGGTTACTATAGTACAGACTTTGCATTGATTAGAATTAGACGGCCGTATGTGCGGTGTCTCAAGTTATTATTGTTATTTCAAAAACTGGGACGCCATTACCTCCTAATTTATTGTAAAAACGTGGTTATGTCTTTCTGGCCCGGTAGCCGGAGCTTGCAGCCGCACGCCACCTCGTGGCGTTAGGTCTTAGGTTCTAGGTTAGGGTCTTATCATTCCTGCATCGACAGTTTATTCATTTTAGTCGGCTTGATTCCGACATACAGAGTCAGTCATAATATCCCCGGTGAGAAATGACCTGTAGGAAAATATGAAAATATAATTTATCTTTCGATGTAAACATTACATCAAAATTCGTTCAGTCGTTTTATGACCAAATATACGCGCATAAACACCAGGAACTGCAGTTGCAGAAGTTAGCACAACCCACACCTAGTCCGTTAGATTGTATGTGACAATAGCGGATTAAAAGCCGCTCGATAAACTCTAAACGACATTTCATCACTCCAATAAAATCTTGACAGTTTTATTTACTGCTGTACATCACTGGATAGTCAATAAAACACTTTGCATATCGTTCGAAGGTAAATCTGTGAGAAATATGTCACGTTTATAGCCAAATAAATCGTATACCCGATAATGGTTGATGCAGAATAATAGTTTCATAAGGGTGTGTAATGAGTTTCAGATAGAGTTCACTTCATCATTCAACTTATTTCAGATTGAAAATGTAGTAACTTACTTTTAGTGTTTTAGTGTGTTAAATTTTAAAGTGTTCAACATTTTATAGACAGATTTAAATAGTTTTTTTTTACATAGTATAAAATATTATAAAGCTGAAGAGTTTGATTGAACGCGCTAATATCTGCAACTACTGGTTCGAATTGAAAAATTCCTTTAGTGTTGGATAGTACATTTATCCAGGAAGGCTATGTAACATCACGCTACGACCAATAGGAGCGCAGCAGTGACCATACACGCAGGTGAAACGCGGCGAAGGCTACTAATTTCATGCGTATTATTTTTTTAAATTCATTATTTTAGATGTATTAAGCATTAAGTAATGTATTTAGTAGAATATAAATAACTCTTAGACCGTAGTCCAATCTGATAAAAAAACTCCAACAACGGTGAATAGTAGGTGTCCTTGTTCGGCTTTTTTCGATCGGATTTGACTCATATTTCATTGTGGAGACTGATTACCTTTGTAATTGGATTTTGTTTAACAATGTGGACGGTAACAACCATTTTGAGTATTGTGCCCCCTGCGCTGGGACGAAGACGGCATCAGATTTTCTACTTTTGATCTGTTGTAGAATAACTGTTGGAAGTTATTGTGTCTTGTCAAAACTAGACATAAACTAAGTGTAAGAAAACCACATATTTCGTATATTCATAGCTTAATTAATTATACCAGTATGTAACAGTGATATATTGTTTGTAACATAATTATGTCTATTGTTTAATATGTCTGGTTTTCTTCTTATGTAGTACCTATAAACCTACCTATAGCCTATAAACCTTGTTCGCTGACAAATTAAAGTCACAGTGACTATTGAACTTTCGCGTTAGGTAATTCGAATGCGATAATATCAACGGGAATTAAAACGTTGGCCTGGTTATGTACATACCTGTGAACTGTTACACTGGCTTGGTAGCAGGCATATTGGAAGGGTTAGGGTCTCCGGTAACCTCACTCACTCTGCGAAAAACAATGAAAAGGCCGTGGTATCACTCCGGTCGAGCCGGCCTATACGTGCCAAGGTACGGCTCTCTCACGAAATCGGGCACTTAAAGATGACGGGAATTAAAGATGGAAAGAATTAGGAGAGTATTGAAGGGTAATGGTGGTGAAGATGGGAAGGCAATGAAAGGAATATTTGGGGCTTTGCCGCGCAGTCCAAACCCTCTAACCTCTGTTTAACCAGCTATGGAAATTAACCTATTAGTATTGGGCTATCGGTTATGGCCGGCCTATGCCATTTTTTACCATACTCTAAGTATTTCACCTTTACATTCTACTATGACTGAAGTAAACGACACCATTCGTAATCCTGAAGCTCTTTCTATCAAACCTTTTTAAACACATGAATATTACAATAAACAAAGACGTAGGAACTGATTAACTGAATGGCATCAAAACATAACGTATCACCCGTATTTGCGCCGTGTGTTTGTCTGTTTGTCCCCTGTGTTTGCGAGGCGTTTAGCCGGGATTAAGCGGCTCTACTGTTAGCATTGATATCCAACGCGTCAAGCACTCTCCGCCTCGTATAATGTCGGCTGAAAAATGGCAGGAAATTGTTCATATTATTCTGTATAAATATTACAAAGTTAAAGGTAACAATTTAACTTACAATTTCGAATACACAATGTAGCCTTCGATATTTATGTCTGGACGTTATATCACACAAAACAATATTTACAGATGAATAAAAATACCAAAGCTCCAGGGAGAATATCAACTCAATATTATCTATATATGTATATGTAGATATATTAAGTTACTCTTTCGGACACTGGATTAAATTTTTTATTCCAAATTATTATTATAATATGAAGTGAGTTGAACTATTAATTACTGAATATAAATATGAATAAGTATTTACTCGTGCGCCTCTGGAGTATTATGTATCAATTTCAAAATTAATCCTTATAACCGCAAGGTTCGATACCTATGAAAACTCTCATATTTCATATTATATTCAATAAATGATTCTGTTATAATTAAAGGCTCTCGAGATAAACCAAAATGAAAAGCGTTTATCATCTACTGTTAATTTTTCGATGGTAAAATGTATATTTAATTCATTGAACCTTTTTACTGTGCGCCATAAATATTTCTTTTTTTTTATTATTAAGGCTCATTATGTTTTAATCCGAAGTTCTCTTTGTCTTGTGTGAACTCTCGTATCGAGGGTCCTCCAAAAACTTCGTAAAAAGCAGCATAAGTTTACAACCTCTTCGATTTTAAACGTAATTTCAATAACTGCAGAACCGACACAATACAACACTCAATCAAAATAAATGAAACAAACAGGTTTTATTTATGACTCTGTCACTATCACTATACAAGTTCATTATCATTTTATAGTCGACGCAGTGCCAAACATTTTGAAAGCAATTTCGCCACTAATTGAAATTGTGTCCGGCACGTCTGATATGACAACTGTTCCTACGAAATATGCCCATATTTTCAAAAAATTGCGAAATGAAAATTTTTTATTAAGTTTACAAAATATAACTTATTTTGAATTTGGTTACAAGAACTGAAACTACCAAGTCTTATTTTACATTTAGATAATATTAGCTGCACCCGCGATTTCACCCGGTAAGTCTCGGGCATCGGTGCCGTGGGAGTATCAGGATAAAAAGTAGCCCATGTGTTAATCTGGGTCCCCAGCTATCTACATACCAAGTTTCATAGCAATCGGTTTCGTAGCATGCGTGAAAGAACAATAAACATCCATACATCCTCACAAACTTTCACGTTCACGTAGTAGGATTATTTATGCGTATGAAATATTATTTTGGAGCATTTACAATGTAATGTAACTTTTCTTGTAATTTGTAAAGATGGGATTTAATCCGTGACCTGCATTTCTCCACAAACTGCGTTACCTGGGTGTTTGAAATAGCCGTAATCTTAAGGTAAATTAATTTCTTAATAACTATTCCAATAATGTCGAAATGTACTAAACTTTTGTGTTGTTTCTCTGGTAATTTTTGTGAGTTTAGTTACAAATTTAACCTATAATATTTCTCTGCCGGGTTATATCGTAACCTAGGTACCTAAGCAGTATACAGTAGGTATACCTTTTTTCCCCTGGCAACACACAATCAAATTCCAATCAAATATTTATATCACAAAATTACATTCAAATCAAAACTGTTCTGTCAACCATGTGCAGGAAATAACAGACGCTTTAATTTTTATTATTATTTTAAAGCTTACAACATGAACTGGATCATTAAATGATAAAGTCAATATTTCTTAAAAGAGAAGGGATATGAAAGAACTGTGGCCAATAAAATCCAAGCAAATTGAAACAATAACCAGATTTATGGGGAAATCCGTAATCCGTATCCGTTTTCGATCAATTCTATGGATTTTTCAGGTTGACTGCTCCTGTCAGAAACAGTTACACTTGACTACACTTTTCTGTTATACTTAGTATACTTATCTGGTAACGCTTCCACGGAGCGTAAGTATTTTTCTCGCAAAATCAACTGAACCCACTCATCTTACTGTTATTATTATACTCACCGTGATGGCAGCAAATGCAATTCTCATTCAAAACATTAGAGTTCTCTCCTGCATATATAGTTTAAGAGTTGAAAGTACACAAATAAGTTAACCTCTTCACATACGAGTACATGAAACTGAATCGCTACTGCGAATCAGCACAACTCTTTTTGTTTGTCCAAAAATTTGTTCCAAAAATGGAATTTTTCACATTTCTGTAGCGAGTTTATTCGATTCAAAGCGATGCATTCCACTTTCCGACACAAAATTTCTAGAAAATATGCTTTCTCGATATTGAGCTCGATTCAAAGATGGATCTTACTGCTGCCCGTAGTATATTGTGTTCGAGTGTTGAATAGAGGAATTCGATATCGCTTTTCGTGACGTCATAACTTTTGCTACACGTTTATTTTAAAAAAATCCAATATTGATGTCTATTTTACATACTTTTAGACGGTAAAAGAAATTTTGATCTTGATTGAGGACCAATTTTATAACTTATCAACGGATATTATATCAATAAAGAAATACTTAATTCGTTATTGATTGATCAACCAAATTAACCTCATACACTGTTAGGTAAACAGTTAAATTTATAAACTTAATATTAGGGGATCCGGTAAAATGAAAATAACGTTATTTAGAACGTATTAAATATAACGTATTAAATAGTTACGTAACCATTTTGATACTGAAATGTAATTGTTTCTCATTCACGGGGTATTTCAATTAAAGGATATTTATAATTTTAAATAATTACGGTAGTCGAATTTTGACCATAATTAATTAGGTTTAAATTTTTTGATTTATTTGATGTCATCAAATAAACCAAAAAATTCAAAACATTTTCCTGTATAAATTGAACTATCATTGTATAGACGTCTGTATCATGACAGGTCAATTTATAAAAAAGGCGCGAGTAGCTTGATGTGGACGTTTTCAAATTTGTTAACACATTGTATAAATTTTTTAGCTTTATGCTCTTGTTCTGTATATAACCTTTAAGTATTAAAAAATGTCACGTTCCTTTGTCCATGAAATTTCCGTATAAATGATGACAAATAATTTTCTTCACGTATGCACATTATATATACAGGATGTATAAGACAATGGCACATTTACTTAAATCACTGAAAGGGTATGACTCTAGCGTGCAGTTACAATAAGAATAAAAAAAAATCTATCTGTTTAAAAGTTATGATTGTTTGAATTGCCAGGTATTTTTACCTCCGTTACTAATAAAATCACATGAAATGTGTAAAGTTTAGGATTTTAAATCAAACATATTTTTATATTTTGGAATTATTCACTCTGTTATTGAGAAAATCCATAAAAACATAGTCAAAAAATTATGCCTGTTAGTTTTTATGGACAATAAAGCAACTTTTTGTAGCTGTATGCTACAGTCATAACCCGTTAAGGGTTTCATTGTCAGATACACCTTGTAGATCACTTTTTAGTCACACCAATTTATAATATATCACTATTGTGTTCTACAATATATGAGTGCAAAATAGGTGGAAATGGTATTTCATCGTGATCTGCTAGCTTTTGCCGGCGGCTTCGCTTACTTTAATACTGCTGCTGCGGACGACTGCCTGAAAGATATACACTATGTATTTTTATGCACCCCTGACAACGTGTTGGCAAAATATCACGATGATCTGTTGAGTAATTAATGCGCGAAAGCGTAAAAAATAAACAAACAAACACAAGTTATAATATTTATATTTTCACGATTTAAACAGTAACACTGGTAACACTTAACGTAACTTGAACTGAAATATGTACTCAGTGATATCTCAATTATAAGGCGTCATTAAGTTCCGTGTTTAATTACTAGAATTTCATTTAAAAAAATATAGGGTTAAATATAACGAGGGTTATTGACGAACTATACTGAATAGTGTTTCAGTAGTCGGTCGCACATCTTACGCAAGTGGAACTGTAAATATAGGCGAATATAACGAGGGTTATTGACGAACTATACTGAATAGTGTTTCAGTAGTCGGTCGCACATCTTACGCAAGTGGAACTGTAAATATAGGCGAATATAACGAGGGTTATTGACGAACTATACTGAATAGTGTTTCAGTAGTCGGTCGCACATCTTACGCAAGTGGAACTGTAAATATAGGCGAATATAACGAGGGTTATTGACGAACTATACTGAATAGTGTTTCAGTAGTCGGTCGCACATCTTACGCAAGTGGAACTGTAAATATAGGCGAATATAACGAGGGTTATTGACGAACTATACTGAATAGTGTTTCAGTAGTCGGTCGCACATCTTACGCAAGTGGAACTGTAAATATAGGCGAATATAACGAGGGTTATTGACGAACTATACTGAATAGTGTTTCAGTAGTCGGTCGCACATCTTACGCAAGTGGAACTGTAAATATAGGCGAATATAACGAGGGTTATTGACGAACTATACTGAATAGTGTTTCAGTAGTCGGTCGCACATCTTACGCAAGTGGAACTGTAAATATAGGCGAATATAACGAGGGTTATTGACGAACTATACTGAATAGTGTTTCAGTAGTCGGTCGCACATCTTACGCAAGTGGAACTGTAAATATAGGCGAATATAACGAGGGTTATTGACGAACTATACTGAATAGTGTTTCAGTAGTCGGTCGCACATCTTACGCAAGTGGAACTGTAAATATAGGCGAATATAACGAGGGTTATTGACGAACTATACTGAATAGTGTTTCAGTAGTCGGTCGCACATCTTACGCAAGTGGAACTGTAAATATAGGCGAATATAACGAGGGTTATTGACGAACTATACTGAATAGTGTTTCAGTAGTCGGTCGCACATCTTACGCAAGTGGAACTGTAAATATAGGCGAATATAACGAGGGTTATTGACGAACTATACTGAATAGTGTTTCAGTAGTCGGTCGCACATCTTACGCAAGTGGAACTGTAAATATAGGCGAATATAACGAGGGTTATTGACGAACTATACTGAATAGTGTTTCAGTAGTCGGTCGCACATCTTACGCAAGTGGAACTGTAAATATAGGCGAATATAACGAGGGTTATTGACGAACTATACTGAATAGTGTTTCAGTAGTCGGTCGCACATCTTACGCAAGTGGAACTGTAAATATAGGCGAATATAACGAGGGTTATTGACGAACTATACTGAATAGTGTTTCAGTAGTCGGTCGCACATCTTACGCAAGTGGAACTGTAAATATAGGCGAATATAACGAGGGTTATTGACGAACTATACTGAATAGTGTTTCAGTAGTCGGTCGCACATCTTACGCAAGTGGAACTGTAAATATAGGCGAATATAACGAGGGTTATTGACGAACTATACTGAATAGTGTTTCAGTAGTCGGTCGCACATCTTACGCAAGTGGAACTGTAAATATAGGCGAATATAACGAGGGTTATTGACGAACTATACTGAATAGTGTTTCAGTAGTCGGTCGCACATCTTACGCAAGTGGAACTGTAAATATAGGCGAATATAACGAGGGTTATTGACGAACTATACTGAATAGTGTTTCAGTAGTCGGTCGCACATCTTACGCAAGTGGAACTGTAAATATAGGCGAATATAACGAGGGTTATTGACGAACTATACTGAATAGTGTTTCAGTAGTCGGTCGCACATCTTACGCAAGTGGAACTGTAAATATAGGCGAATATAACGAGGGTTATTGACGAACTATACTGAATAGTGTTTCAGTAGTCGGTCGCACATCTTACGCAAGTGGAACTGTAAATATAGGCGAATATAACGAGGGTTATTGACGAACTATACTGAATAGTGTTTCAGTAGTCGGTCGCACATCTTACGCAAGTGGAACTGTAAATATAGGCGAATATAACGAGGGTTATTGACGAACTATACTGAATAGTGTTTCAGTAGTCGGTCGCACATCTTACGCAAGTGGAACTGTAAATATAGGCGAATATAACGAGGGTTATTGACGAACTATACTGAATAGTGTTTCAGTAGTCGGTCGCACATCTTACGCAAGTGGAACTGTAAATATAGGCGAATATAACGAGGGTTATTGACGAACTATACTGAATAGTGTTTCAGTAGTCGGTCGCACATCTTACGCAAGTGGAACTGTAAATATAGGCGAATATAACGAGGGTTATTGACGAACTATACTGAATAGTGTTTCAGTAGTCGGTCGCACATCTTACGCAAGTGGAACTGTAAATATAGGCGAATATAACGAGGGTTATTGACGAACTATACTGAATAGTGTTTCAGTAGTCGGTCGCACATCTTACGCAAGTGGAACTGTAAATATAGGCGAATATAACGAGGGTTATTGACGAACTATACTGAATAGTGTTTCAGTAGTCGGTCGCACATCTTACGCAAGTGGAACTGTAAATATAGGCGAATATAACGAGGGTTATTGACGAACTATACTGAATAGTGTTTCAGTAGTCGGTCGCACATCTTACGCAAGTGGAACTGTAAATATAGGCGAATATAACGAGGGTTATTGACGAACTATACTGAATAGTGTTTCAGTAGTCGGTCGCACATCTTACGCAAGTGGAACTGTAAATATAGGCGAATATAACGAGGGTTATTGACGAACTATACTGAATAGTGTTTCAGTAGTCGGTCGCACATCTTACGCAAGTGGAACTGTAAATATAGGCGAATATAACGAGGGTTATTGACGAACTATACTGAATAGTGTTTCAGTAGTCGGTCGCACATCTTACGCAAGTGGAACTGTAAATATAGGCGAATATAACGAGGGTTATTGACGAACTATACTGAATAGTGTTTCAGTAGTCGGTCGCACATCTTACGCAAGTGGAACTGTAAATATAGGCGAATATAACGAGGGTTATTGACGAACTATACTGAATAGTGTTTCAGTAGTCGGTCGCACATCTTACGCAAGTGGAACTGTAAATATAGGCGAATATAACGAGGGTTATTGACGAACTATACTGAATAGTGTTTCAGTAGTCGGTCGCACATCTTACGCAAGTGGAACTGTAAATATAGGCGAATATAACGAGGGTTATTGACGAACTATACTGAATAGTGTTTCAGTAGTCGGTCGCACATCTTACGCAAGTGGAACTGTAAATATAGGCGAATATAACGAGGGTTATTGACGAACTATACTGAATAGTGTTTCAGTAGTCGGTCGCACATCTTACGCAAGTGGAACTGTAAATATAGGCGAATATAACGAGGGTTATTGACGAACTATACTGAATAGTGTTTCAGTAGTCGGTCGCACATCTTACGCAAGTGGAACTGTAAATATAGGCGAATATAACGAGGGTTATTGACGAACTATACTGAATAGTGTTTCAGTAGTCGGTCGCACATCTTACGCAAGTGGAACTGTAAATATAGGCGAATATAACGAGGGTTATTGACGAACTATACTGAATAGTGTTTCAGTAGTCGGTCGCACATCTTACGCAAGTGGAACTGTAAATATAGGCGAATATAACGAGGGTTATTGACGAACTATACTGAATAGTGTTTCAGTAGTCGGTCGCACATCTTACGCAAGTGGAACTGTAAATATAGGCGAATATAACGAGGGTTATTGACGAACTATACTGAATAGTGTTTCAGTAGTCGGTCGCACATCTTACGCAAGTGGAACTGTAAATATAGGCGAATATAACGAGGGTTATTGACGAACTATACTGAATAGTGTTTCAGTAGTCGGTCGCACATCTTACGCAAGTGGAACTGTAAATATAGGCGAATATAACGAGGGTTATTGACGAACTATACTGAATAGTGTTTCAGTAGTCGGTCGCACATCTTACGCAAGTGGAACTGTAAATATAGGCGAATATAACGAGGGTTATTGACGAACTATACTGAATAGTGTTTCAGTAGTCGGTCGCACATCTTACGCAAGTGGAACTGTAAATATAGGCGAATATAACGAGGGTTATTGACGAACTATACTGAATAGTGTTTCAGTAGTCGGTCGCACATCTTACGCAAGTGGAACTGTAAATATAGGCGAATATAACGAGGGTTATTGACGAACTATACTGAATAGTGTTTCAGTAGTCGGTCGCACATCTTACGCAAGTGGAACTGTAAATATAGGCGAATATAACGAGGGTTATTGACGAACTATACTGAATAGTGTTTCAGTAGTCGGTCGCACATCTTACGCAAGTGGAACTGTAAATATAGGCGAATATAACGAGGGTTATTGACGAACTATACTGAATAGTGTTTCAGTAGTCGGTCGCACATCTTACGCAAGTGGAACTGTAAATATAGGCGAATATAACGAGGGTTATTGACGAACTATACTGAATAGTGTTTCAGTAGTCGGTCGCACATCTTACGCAAGTGAAACTGTAAATATAGGCGAATATAACGAGGGTTATTGACGAACTATACTGAATAGTGTGTCAGTAGTCGGTCGCACATCTTACGCAAGTGGAACTGTAAATATAGGCGAATATAACGAGGGTTATTGACGAACTATACTGAATAGTGTGTCAGTAGTCGGTCGCACATCTTACGCAAGTGGAACTGTAAATATAGGCGAATATAACGAGGGTTATTGACGAACTATACTGAATAGTGTGTCAGTAGTCGGTCGCACATCTTACGCAAGTGGAACTGTAAATATAGGCGAATATAACGAGGGTTATTGACGAACTATACTGAATAGTGTTTCAGTAGTCGGTCGCACATCTTACGCAAGTGGAACTGTAAATATAGGCGAATATAACGAGGGTTATTGACGAACTATACTGAATAGTGTGTCAGTAGTCGGTCGCACATCTTACGCAAGTGAAACTGTAAATATAGGCGAATATAACGAGGGTTATTGACGAACTATACTGAATAGTGTGTCAGTAGTCGGTCGCACATCTTACGCAAGTGAAACTGTAAATATAGGCGAATATAACGAGGGTTATTGACGAACTATACTGAATAGTGTTTCAGTAGTCGGTCGCACATCTTACGCAAGTGGAACTGTAAATATAGGCGAATATAACGAGGGTTATTGACGAACTATACTGAATAGTGTTTCAGTAGTCGGTCGCACATCTTACGCAAGTGGAACTGTAAATATAGGCGAATATAACGAGGGTTATTGACGAACTATACTGAATAGTGTTTCAGTAGTCGGTCGCACATCTTACGCAAGTGAAACTGTAAATATAGGCGAATATAACGAGGGTTATTGACGAACTATACTGAATAGTGTGTCAGTAGTCGGTCGCACATCTTACGCAAGTGGAACTGTAAATATAGGCGAATATAACGAGGGTTATTGACGAACTATACTGAATAGTGTGTCAGTAGTCGGTCGCACATCTTACGCAAGTGGAACTGTAAATATAGGCGAATATAACGAGGGTTATTGACGAACTATACTGAATAGTGTGTCAGTAGTCGGTCGCACATCTTACGCAAGTGGAACTGTAAATATAGGCGAATATAACGAGGGTTATTGACGAACTATACTGAATAGTGTTTCAGTAGTCGGTCGCACATCTTACGCAAGTGGAACTGTAAATATAGGCGAATATAACGAGGGTTATTGACGAACTATACTGAATAGTGTTTCAGTAGTCGGTCGCACATCTTACGCAAGTGGAACTGTAAATATAGGCGAATATAACGAGGGTTATTGACGAACTATACTGAATAGTGTGTCAGTAGTCGGTCGCACATCTTACGCAAGTGGAACTGTAAATGAAAGCTATTCTTGTCTATTTCAATCAATCAAGCAAGTTATTTAAGGTAATGTTATTGAACTAGGACACTCCAACAATTCATCTTATTTAGCTAACCTCTGCCTTTCCAGAGGTTTACCATTTTCGTTAAATGAAAATCTTTATTCAACAAAAATCTTATTACTTTGCCAAAGAAGATGAACAAAAATGGATGATAGATTTAAGTTTCTATTTAAGAAATATTATATAATAGTTCATTAAAAAACAAGTTCACTGCGTATCAGAACTAACCGTAGACTGAAAGAACAGAAATAAATGGTTATAGTAAACAGTTATCACCAAAAACTTGTTATTACTGCGAAACGCGATATTGCATATACTATAGACGGACTATAGTTACGACGAACGTAATAGGCTAAGGACGTGTGTACATAGGTGTATATATTAGTAACTATCACAAGTAACTAATTAATAAAAATACTGATTCTATAGTAACACCTAATCTTAAGATTGAAATCTCTAAAATAGGGAGTTTATTAAGTCTTATGATATGTTATGTATGCTGGCTGTCACTTGTAGTACTGCAAAGCAAACCCGAATAATCTATACTAACGTAATAAAGCTGAATAGTTTTTTGTTTGATTGTTCGTTCGTTTAAACGCACCTCAACCTCTGGAACTACCAGTCGGATAAAAAATGATATTATCGTATTGGCTAAATTTACAATATAATTTATATAACATCACGTTAAGATCCTTAGGAACGGAACAGTGATTGTAAATGCGGGAGAAACTGCGGGTAACGGCCCAGTAATGTATAAACCAGCGAAGTACAAGATGTAATACTATGTACGTGCTTTTTTATTATTTGTTGTTATAGCGGCAACAAAAATACACATTATGTGAAAATTTACTGGTCTTTAAGGCCAGTAAATTTTCTTTCTTATTGCATTTTGTTAAGTAAGTCGGAAGAAAAAGCGCTCCCGAACTGTTTTATCCGCATGCACAGATTGCACAGCCATAATCGTTAGTGATACGTAAATACAATGTTCTACAAAAATATTTATCCGTAGTACATCTAAAAAAATCCGCGATGCCTATCTTTTATACATTAACTACAATAAGGTATAATACAACAATATTTTTTTTAAATTTAATAAATGGTTTACGAGCATTCTGGCGTGTTGCCCTAGTGGTTAGTGACCCTGACTGCTATGCCATAGGTCGTGGGTTCGATTCCCACCCTAGTCTGGGTGTTCTTTGTGTCCGTTGTTTGTATGTTTGTAAAGTTCCCCATGACACAGGAGTAATTCGTAATGCGGGAGTTATGTTTAAAAAAAAAATATTTTTACCCATGGCCTATTGATCCTTACAAACGATAGTTACTTTATCATCAAGACGGTTTTATGAAGATAAAGTTTGCCCATTATAGCATGTTATTTGAACACATAGTTTTGGAGATAATGAAAAATTAAAATAATTCAACACTCGGCTCGGGTCTCCATATAGTAGTGGCGGGCGCGCACGAGCCATATCGCTCAATATGAATATATCGGTGGTCGGTATAGTTATCGAATTCCCTTCCCTTCGATAACCAAAGATTTACCATTTGGCTATAAAATAATTCCATTTATTGTAAACGTGCAGACGCTGATGGTAAATGACTACCGCCGCCCATGGGCATCTGCACCTCAAGAATGTTGGCCTATCTAGAACAGGGTGCAGTGAAAACCAATGTAATATTATCCTACACTTACGGACGGTAAAATTTCGTTGAATTTTATACGAAAATTTTACCGACCGTAAGCAAAACGAATCGTTTTTTGTTTATTGGAACGCGGCATAAATCGCAAATCGCGATAAGGACGCCAATTGTACTCAGGTTTTAGCTTAGTAAGAATCTACATATATGTAAACAAGCTAAAATAAGGAGTTTATCTATTTATCTATCTAAATTGATGTATTATAATCATAATTAATAAAAAAATCATCAATCAGTGATTTATTTTAAATTATACGTAGGTGAAACCGCGGGGCACAGCTCACAGTACCAACAGTTTCGGACAGTTTTTGTTTTTCTCTAAAACTTTAAGTAACAATTTTCGAGCGACTAACCACTAGTGCTCGCTTGTATTTTAGATTCTGTGAGCGTTTTCTTTTTTTTTATTTTAGCCTACGGCACGCGATGTGCTGCGTGCTCAATAAACAATAAGGTTTTAAGGCTTTAGTTATTGTTCAGACGATGCAACTTAAAGCATTTTTTTTTCCCGGACTTCGGCATAATTTTAAAATTCGAATCATCGTTTTTAATGTTTTATGCTGCCAAGTACTTGATTACGAAGACCAAACTTCATTGAGTTTCGGATCTTTTACAAACAAGTTTTTAGCTGCGCTACGCACTGTAACACGTTGATAAACAAGTCCCATCGAAATATTCAAATGCTTGAAGTAAAACACGTATTATACGATCCCAGATAGCAATTTAAACTTCAATCTGACATGTAATAAGTTTGATGTGTCAAAAGTGAAGGTTTGTGTCAAACTTGGTAAGTTTTAATCACACTTTCTAGTTTCCGAGCAACAAGTTCGCACGTTGCTTGTTTTTGTAAACTACTCGTATATGCGTCATTGATGTTAACATAACACACTTGCAGGATTTTTGTTTCTACAAATCATATAAAATGTTGTTTTCGTGACACCTATATACCTACTTATCGTGGAGGAAAAACAAACCATTGTTTTAGCCTATTTTATTTGATCAACAACTACACGGACACTTATTTGTAGTGCCGTGTGAAGCCCTGTAGGGTCTCTAATTGATTGTGGTTCACAAATTCACAATCAATAATCAATGAACCACTCATTAGTACCAGACGTTATTTATTCTATAATTATAATTTTCGTGCTATTTTAGTTAACAAACGAAACCATATCGCAAGTCTGTCGTAGGGTACAACGACATCTATCGAAAGTTTAAGAATAATTTTCAATTATTACAAATTATACAACACAATCTTGTTCAGATATGGGCGTTTGGATTATGTGGTTCTAAATCACTAAAACACGTATATGTCAGCTATGGCAATTCCTAAGTCAACAACGAAATTGTAATATAATTGGTAGCTAGGTGGCGTCAAACAAATATCGAGTCTCAATTGTCATAAATGCCAGCTGAGTAAGCAAGTGTGTACCAATTTAAAAAACAAACTTGATAATTAATCTTTGAAACAAAGTGCTAAATGCAAGATTGCTGCAACATGACCACAAACTTAAAACACAAACTAAAAATTAACAAAGTTGCAGTAACTTCGTCATAAATTTATTATATTTGATGTGACAATTAATTTCTAACAAAAAATCAAGTTTGTGGTAAGCTCACTTGCTATCTGGGATATAATATTAAGGATCCGGTATTTTCAAAAAAATATAATAAAATATCACTTCCTTGATAAAAAGTTATGATTTATCTGCAAAATGTTCAAATTTATTAGAATCTAAAGCTTAATGGCCATATCTTTTGATTGCGTTTAGAAGCTTGATTTTTTGTACAGCCTCGAGGGACCACTGACTCAGTATTTTATCTTTATTTCAACTTCACGGGTCTCCACGTCTTCACGGGTGCCTGAAGAAAAGGGTCTTGACAGACACATAGACAGGCATACAATAACAAATTAACAACTTTCGGATTTTTCCCTGTACCTGTGCTGTGAGACTTTGCTTCTTACTAAATATGTATGAACCTGCCATTATGTTGTACAGAGTAGAGAGATACTATGTAGTTGAGTCACAAAAACCTACAAATGGACAACGATATTGTGCAACATTCCGTTCAAGCTGTACTCAACCGTTCAACGCAATTTGTAAGGGTTTCTTTATAGAAAACTGCGTGTTAATTATCTCTGCGTGAATTGATTGTCAGCCAACTCTTGGTGATTTCGACCGATTTAAAGTTTTAAACATGTAAGCTTAAAGTTTGTATATTGTTCTGTATCTTCTGACATAACTCACACTTGCCAACTAACTTGAACTAAAGTGTGTTGTAAAGTCCAAGCACTAGTTCACCTGTACTAACAAATTGTGTCTGTAGCATAGAGTTCTTCGAGTCAAATAGTGACCGTATTGCTTCTGTATTTCTTCGATTGTGATCTTTTATGCACTACAATAGCATATATAAATACAATAGCGTTCGTTCTCCGCGCCTTTTCCCAACTAAGTAGGGGTCGGCTTTCAGTCTAACTACGATACGGCTGAACTACACAACCCAAGTACTAGGTGATATCGAAGTTCTGTAGTTAGACCAGGTTGTCGGACTTTTTAGGGCTCGGACTACCCGTAACGAATGCCACAGATGTTTGTATGGCACCCGGCACCGACGGTTTAACGTGCTCTTCGAGGCACGGAAGGGTCTCAATGTGTTAAGTATGGTCACCCATCCTAGACTGACCTGGCTAGAATTACTTAACTTTGTAATGTGCTAACCTACTCGGGTGCCACTTAGCCACGAGTCCCTCGAAATACAATAGCCATAGCAGCAATAAGCAAGAGGGTTTGGACTTGACCTGACATTCCTGAGCTTACACTCCCTAATCCATCCGTATACCCAATATCTTTTTCCATTATACTCCCAATTTTCCCAATGCCCGTTTGGCGGCAATTTCCTTGGCACTATAACATGAGTGGGACCAAATCACAGTTGGCAAAATGTATGTGTTTAATATGTCTCTGCCTACTCCTTCGGGGGCACAGGCGTGAGTGAATGTATGTATTTGATTATAAACATTTAAAAAACCGTCCACAAAAACAAATCTTCATCAAATGGATAGCAGCTTTTCTTGATGAAACAGCTAAGACCAATCTTAATTAAGTAACCCCTAAAAAGAAAAGAAGTGGAAATCTGTTCTGCCTTTTGGGGGCTACGATGTCACAGAGAAACTATAAGATACATGGAAATACATGGTAAACCTATGAGAACTCTCTGATTGCATACGCCAAACGAGGGTTTAAAAATGTAATGTCCTAAAAATGTATTGTCGTTCTGTCTTCTCTTCTTCGTCTTCTGAGTGGACCAAGGACGTATTTTTACATCAACATTAGCCATAGGTCGTCCACTGACTGTCCTAAAGACTTTCACTAAAATACACATTGCACCGCTTTCATACAACGGTTCTCTTGCACTTTGACCAGTCGTACTACCAAGATGAGGGGCTTCATCAAATTTTAAGTACGCATATTTCTAGATATTTATACTTTAAAAATTTTTAAATTGAAAAATCGAAATTGGTTAAGGTCTTACAATCAAGAGGTGGCCAGCTTACTCAGTATCTACGCTATCTTAGTTGCATTTCTAATAAAGCCATTAAGCTTAGTTGCAAGGATTAAAAAGAACTCTAAAAACGATGATATTTAAACAAAGATGGCAGTTTAAGATTTTTCTATCAGAGCTCTTGTTTCTTGCTACATAAGAAGTGAAAAATTGCGATCAAAAACTAAACTCAAAAGTATGTTTTCTTTATCGAACGATCCGAACTCTATTTGCAAATGCTGTTATATTATAATTAATGTAAACATTTATGTGTTATGGCAATACATGAAAAATATGTTAGGATTTAAACGAGTAATAATTTATAGACACCATGTAGAATGTAATTTTTTTTATTATAACTTAAATAAGGCTTACGGTCCTTTAGCATGCTTCAAAGTTAAGCTCACGCGATTTGATTTAAAATAACGGTCTACCACCGACTTCAGTATTTGTACACTAAGGTTTATGGACATAAAAAGTTAATTGTGTTTATTAATTACACGAATAAATAAGTAAGTAGTATTTAATTATTTTTAATTTTAGACAATTGTTTTTTATAAAGCTGTCAGAATGATTATTCAAGTTTCAAACAGTGTACCTATAGATTGAAGAAAATATTACGTTTGTTCCACGTGTACTATTAAAAAAACCTTTCAAGTTTATACATTTTTCATTACTGATCAAGAGACGGGTCTACAGACTCCCTCTCATTATCATCATATTTGCAAAACTATTCTGTGCCTATATGAAGCCTTTTGTATATAATAGATTTCACAAAATATGCAACCTGGCCAATGTAACGTATCGAAGAAGCTAAATCAATAATCCAGAATAATCTGCTTACCTGGACTTATGAACAAACAGAGAGCTTTTTAAAGCCATTAATTTAATTTGAAGACTTCAATGTAATTTCAACTACATTTATGTACCTACAAAATTGCTTCACAGTATAATTTTTTTTTTTTATTATGTTATAGGGGGCAAACGAGCAGCCGGGTCACCTGATGGTTAATGACTACCGCCGCCCATGGGCACCTGTAACTCAAGAGTCACAAGTGCGCCGCCCTTTAAGGTGGGAGTAGTTGAAAAGGGGGAGGGGATGGAGAGTGGTAATAGGGGAAAGGGGGATTACAGGGGAAGAAAAGACGGTAATAGGTGAGAGGGAAGGGTTTGGGCCTTTTTTTTTTTTTTTTTTTTTGTGCGTGTGGAAACCCCCTCGGGCCGTCACCCCACCGGGGTTTTCGGTGGGGCGGTGTGTCGGAATCGAACCGACTAAAACCACACGGTGTGCCGTACTGCGCCTTAAGTAGGAGGGATCCGGGAACAGCTTTTATTAAGACATCCGGACCCCCCCTAGCGCCTGCCCGCAAAGCGCGGGCACCACCTTCGGGTAAAAACCTCTCAATTAGGCGACGTCCAGGCACACGCGGACGCCGTCTCCTCGCGGGGGGCCACTATAGCGGATGGAGGGGAAAAACCCGTCCCGTCCACCCGCGGCCACACTCAGGGCGGCATGAGGCGCTGGTAAGCGCGCCTCCGCCGCCCGGTTCGCCGGCGGCGAATTAAGTCCGAGTGGAGGTCGTCCTCCCGGACCCTTTCCGCCGCCTCCTTCTGCGAAATGACTTCCTCACAGAAGGTAGCGACCGCGGTGAAATTCCTGTCGCTACCGGCCATGGAGCGTATGACAGCCGGTAGCGACAGATCCACTCCGATGACTGCAGTGAGGGCCCGACGCTGCGCCGCCCAACTGGGGCAAACCGCCAGCGTGTGCTGAGCCGAGTCCTCACTGCAGTCGCAGTGGTGACAGGCGGGACTCAATTCCCTCCTAGCGACCGAGTGCAGGTACTTCCCGAAGCAGCCGTGCCCGGAAAGAACCTGCGTCAGTCGGAAGGAAAGGGTCCCGTGCTGCCGCCCTGCCCACTCGACGATGACCGGCTGGAGCGCCTCCACGGCGGCAAAGCCAGCACGTGGAGCCTCCAGCCGGGACGACCAACGAGCCATCGTGGCTCGGCGAGCGGCCTCACGCCACTCGCGTACCTCTTCGGGCGGGGGCCGACTGCCGCTTCCCGCCCGGAACTCAGTCGTCCGCCGATAAACTTCGGCGTGCACTTCCGCCTCCAAATCCCACGGGGGAGTCCCGGCCAACGCGCACGCCGCCTCCGTCGACACGGTGCGGTAGCCGCGTATGGCTCTAACCGCCATAACCCTCTGAGGGCGCCAGAGGCGTGCCCTATTCTGGGCGGTCAGAGCCCCCGCCCACACCGGTACACCGTACAGTGCCATTGACCGGACAACCCCCGTGTACAGCCGTCTCGTAGCGACGCTGGGTCCACCCAAATTGGGCAAGAGTCGCCCAAGGGCGGACGCAGCGCCGACCAGCTTCGGAGCAAGCTGTCGGAAGTGCTCGTCGAAGAGCCACCTGCCGTCGAGGATCAGGCCCAGATACCTTATGTGGGCCCGAACCGGTACGAGGACCGAGTTGACCTCGATAGAGGCGCCAGGGGGTGGACCACGACGGGGCCCATGAAATAAAAGGGCCTCCGTCTTATCCAGGGCCACCCGCAAACCCAGCGCCTCGATGCGCCCGACCACCAGAGAGACTCCCCTGGTAGCCAAGCGCGCCGCCTCCTGAAAGTTCACCCCCCGGGCTGTGACCAACGTGTCATCGGCGTAACAGATTACGCCCAGCCCGGCGGGGAAGCCACCTCGAAGGGCCCAGTCGTACCCCATGTTCCACAGGAGTGGTCCAAGGACAGAACCCTGCGGAACACCGCACGACATGGGCCGACTACTTAAAACTTCATCTCGGTCCTCGTACATGACGGTACGCTCCTCTAAATAGTCTGCCACTAGCCGCCTCAGGTACTGTGGCACCCCATGATAGAGGAGTGCTTCCCTGATGCAGCTGAATGGCAGACTATTGAATGCGTTGGCGATGTCCAATGACACCGCCAACAGCACGCCGCCACAGCTCACTACGTCTTCGGTCACAGCCCTCAGGCGCAACACAGCACCGACCGTCGAACGCCCCGCTCGAAAACCGAATTGGGCGTCCGACAAATCGGGGCCGACCTCGCCAAGGTGCCGAACGATGCGGGCAGAGAGGACCCTCTCAAACAATTTACCCGCCTCGTCCAGCAACACGATGGGCCTGTAGGCTGCGACCGAGTCAGTAGGCCGTCCCGGCTTCGTTAAAAGCACCAGCTTCCCGCTCTTCCAGCAGTCAGGGAAGCATCCGGACACCAGGCTAGCGTCGAACACTTCCCTGAGGCGGTCCGACATGTGGTCGAGGGCGAGGGCCAAAGCTCGGGCAGGAATCCCGTCTGGCCCGGGGGCGGTGTTCTTGGAACGGATCCGTAGAACAGCCGCCCCTACCTCCGCCTCTGTGACGGGCGGAACGTCCTCACTTTCGACCTCCCCGTCGTGTCCGGCCATCAGGGCCATCGACGGGGGTGTGTGTCCCGCCCGTTGCGGGAAAAGGCCCTCAACCACATCCTGCAGGAAGCTGGGCTGGAGAGTCTCCGTAAGGGGGGGGCCCGACGCGCGGAGCCTTTGTTGTGCCGCGCGATATAGGCGACCCCAGGGGTCACGATCGAGACCCTCCAGCATCTCCTTTCTCCTCTCCTCTTTGGCGCGGCTAATGGCCAGCTTCAGAGTTTTCCGCGCCTCTCGGTACTCCTCATGAAGCTGGTCCTCCTCGCCCTCCTCGCGGTGACGACGCCGGCTGCGGGTGTAGGACCTCCGGGCACGAGTACAGGCCGCACGAAGGTCCGCCAACTCCTGGGACCACCAGTAGACCTCCTTCCTTGGAGGCCGACGACCTCGGACGCGGGGCATGGCCGCATCGCAAATCTGCGTAATCGCATCGCGAAAGCGGCCTGCCCCCATGTCTACCTCCTCAGTCAGAGGCTGCGGAGACAGCCATGAGTAAATAATAGCTGCCTCCTCTAGTAGGTCCCTATCCATCTTCGTAACAGCCCACCGCGGGAAGCGAGAAGAACGCCGCGCCGTGTGACCCCTTCTGGGGTCCTGGGTCCGGGAGAGCTCAAATCGGATATACAGGTGATCCGAGAGCGTCTCAACCTCTTCCAGGACACGCCAGTTCCTTACTCGTGCGGCGAGAGCAGGGGTAGCGAACGAAAGGTCCACTATCGACCCCCCCTGCTGTCGCACACACGTATTGGTGGAGCCTCTGTTTAGGAGACAGAGGCCCACCGATGCTGCCCACTCCTCTACGGCATCACCCCGTGCGTCCGTCCTGGGGGAACCCCACGCAACAGACTTGGCGTTGAAGTCCCCCAGCACTAAGACGTGCCCAGACGCTAGTCGCCGGATCGAGGTCTCCAGGTTATTGAGGAAGACCTCGAAGTCGCTCAGACTCCGGTTAGGGGAGAAGTAGACACCATATATGGTGATCCCCCCCCATTCGGCAGCAACATATCCAGTACCCTTGTCTCTTAGCGACAAGGGCGGGGAATGAGCCGCCGTGGAGATGACGACTGCCACGGAGCCGTCCCAGTCACCCAGCCAATTTGGACGGGGAGGAACGTAATAGGGCTCCGCGGCTACGGCGACACCTATCGACCACTCCACCATGGTTTGCAGGAAAAGATCCTGCGCACCGGCAGAGTGGTTCAGGTTCGTCTGGACAAGGAGGTTGAAGACTTGGTCCATTACTGGACTGTCTCTACAACCTCCTCCATGGGCGACGACGACGACGCAGGATTGACAACGGAGGCAGCCTGGGTCGATTGGCTGGCCCCCGAAGTTTGTCGAGAAGTGCGGGGCGGCTTGCAGCCACCCTGCCCCATCTGATGGTTGGCGGGAAGATTTCCCGCCGCGCACACAGGGCAGTGAGGGGCGGCGGAGCATTCCGCCGCCTTGTGCCCCGGTCGACCGCAGCGGAAACATAGTCCGCTGCAGTCAAAGCAGCTGGCGCACTTGACGCGGGTGTGTCCCGTGAAGAGGCGTTTAAAGCACCTCATCGGTCTCGCCGCCAGGAGCGTGACTCTGGCGTTCACGAAACCGATGAGGATTCTTCCGGCGTCGCTCAAAATCTTGGCCGACGCCACGGGACAACTGGCCCACACCGCGCCAAGGCCCCCTGGACCGGGGCGGATGGTGCCGACCCTAATGTTGTCCGCGTTGCATCCCGCCTTCTCTCGAATTGCAACGCGGACATCCTCGACTGTCACTGAATCGTCCAGGCCCGAAATGCGCAGCTCCGCGCACTTGGTGGGCCTGGCGATCTTGACACCATCCGTGGCCGCGAATACCTCCCGCATCTTCTCGGCAAAGGTGTCCGCCGTCTTGGCGCCTTCAGCCCCAGGGAACTCAAGGACTCGAGCTCCCGTCTGGGCGAGGCGCATCCTGACACCTACTCCACTGAATTCACCGGCGAGACTGTCCCGGGCCTTCTTAAATACGGCTGCGTAGGATAGCCCGCCTTCAGTTGCCGCCGGTGATACGGAAACCACCACAGCCGCCGTTTTAGGTGTCGTCAGTTTCCGCGGCTTGTTCTTGGCGGTCACCGTCGGTGCCTGCGTCGGAGAAGGTGTATCACCCTTCTTGTTCCTTTTCCGGGACCGCTTCTTCCCTCCTCCGACTTTCTGCCACCCGTCACTGGAAGTGGCAGACGTGGAGGGGGCAGATGTGGATGGTCCAGGCTCGTGCTCAGCACCAGAGGGTACAGTAGGCACATTTGTCCCTCTTGATGCCGGAGTGGGAAGTGACGGGAATTCCACCACCGGTTTTACCACGGCCTTAGGTGGTTGTCCGGCCCTTGATGCGGCCGCCTTTGCCGCGGCCTTGACCTGTCGACCAGCCTTCGGTGCGGCTGTAGGCGCCGGTGCCGACGTCGCCGCGGCATACGTCACAGTCACGCGGCCACCCGAGACGGGAAGGGGTGTCGGGACTGTTGCAGCGTTAACCTTGGCCGCGGCGAGTGGCGGCCGAACAATAGGTGCCGGAGGAAGCCTTGCCTCCAGGCCCGCGAGGCGCCCGTCCATCATGCGCCACACTGCGTCAATAACTTGACGCAAGTGGGCATCCGGAACGGGGGATGGGGAGGGGGCAGGTGTCCGGGCAACCGGGTTTGGCTGCTCAGGGCAATTCGCCTGTGCCCGAAATTGGGCGAACTGAGCGCTGAGCTCAGTGACCTGCCCCGTCAACGAATCGTTTGCGGCCTGGAGGCGCGCCACGTCCCCAATGAGGGTCTCGACGACCCCAGAGATCGCGGAAGAGGAGTCCTTAAGGGCCCTAACAAAGGAACCCTTAAGGTTCGCGGACTTGGTGGCCACTTTGTGGATAACGGCCACCGCCGCGTTCGCTCTCTCCCGCATGGTCAATGGTGTTACAGGGACAGAACCCCCCACCACCGGCGCTTGAATTTTTAGCAGGAGATCTGCGATCTCCTCCTCCGCCACGTTCTCGCCGTCCGCTCTAACTCGGACATAGGCCTCCCTCCCAGAGAAGGCGGAGCCCGACGGAGTTGAGACCGGCGTGCGCGACCTCCCTCTATGGCTACTAGCCACTTTGGGAGGAAGCATCTCCTGGGACGTGTCGCTGTCCTGATCTAAGGAGCGTCCGCGTTTTCGACAGTCGGTGTTGGAAACCTCCACTTCCATCGACTCTAGGCTGTCTGCCATCGCAGCGGCGTTTCCGTCAGGTGACAGGACAGACCTGGAACGCAGACGTTCCGATTGTCTTCTGCTCCCAGGAATCGAGCTGACTCCTGGGAGCTCCTTCAAGATAGGCGTTTCCAGTGAAACCTCCTTTTCCTTAGACGAAGTATTCGCCTTCTCCTTCTTACTTTCTACCTTCTCCGTCTTTTTTTCTTCATTTATTTGTTTGTTTGTTTTAAATTTATTTAAGTACTCCATAATTAAACCCACGAGACGGGGAGAAATAAAGGTCGACCCGGGCAGAGATCCCCAATACCCGGGCAAGCGAAGGTTTATGCCCAACCGAGGAGTCCGCAGGTGCCCCGGCTGGGAGTGCGCTTGCGACTGAACTACCCATCAGCCATGCATCCCCTGGTCACGCACCAGAACACGGGATTCGGGGTGATTTTTTAGAGAGGTTTTCTTCCTCGCAGTCCGGGCGTCTAAGCCAAGACCCTCGTCCCCGATCGGAGTCGCGAAACATGACCACGACTCCATTCGGGATTACGATATGCCGACGGTGGCCAGGAAACTAAATTCCCCATGCCTGCTCGGTGGCAGTGTGAGTGCACGCCGAGCCCGTCTTCCTTCTCCACTGAGAACAGCGGAGAAACTCCGACCCATGGAAGGGTCCCTCCTTCGTGATTTTTTACCGAGGTTTTCATCCTCATAGCTCCGAAGAGCGAAGAGCCAAGAGAGGAATCGGCAGAAACTCCCGCTCTGTTGGGCCAAGCCTCAACCAAGTGGCCGAAGATAGATGGCCTCCTCTTCGTACTAGAATATTAGCCGTTGGTGATGACCACGTCCTCAAAACTGAGGAACAAAAGGCAGCGTCATCGCCAACGTTTCCAGGGTGCACCACGTGGAGGTTTTCTAGACGGCACCCCGAAGGGTTTGGGCCTCCGGTAACCTCACTCACGCGGCGAAAAGCAATGCAAGCATTGTTTCACTGCCGGTTTTCTGTGAGGCCGTGGTATCGAGTGGAGTCGAGCAGGCCCATACCTGCCGAAGCATGGCTCTCCCACGTAAAAAACGTTAACTCCCACGTTATTTGAATTATATTTATGATTTGATTCCATTGTTATTTTAATCTATTAATTACAAATTAACAAATATATTAGTTTATAATACTAAAATAATAAAATATTTTTATATATTTTTTACCGTAAGCATGAGATACTTAAATTAAGATATTCATTTTTTTTATTCAATAAATAATATATTCATGTACGTCAATGTCTACATCTCTTGGTAAATCTGGCTATAAAGACTCTCTACAGGACAGGCTCAGCCAGGTGTAGGAGGTTTTTGGAATAATCAGACCAAATGTTCTTAGGAAACTTATAATTTTGTAATAAAATTGCTTATTTTAATATGAAGAACATGTATTATCTTTTTCAAATAAATATATATTATTATTACTCTTACTTGATGATTTGTCTCTTAAAAGAACTGATTTGTACCTACATGAAAATGGAATTAAAAGTGGAAAAATAATTAGTAGGTATGCAATTTTCATTAATATTTTATTCAACGAAAAAGGACAATTAAAGTTGGGTCATTGATTGGCTTGGTGAAAAAGAAAAAATCTAAAATGTATGACAGCAAAGTAAATAAATACTTACATATAAAACCCCAACGCTACCTACAGTTTTAGCTTCAATTTAACGTTCATAAATGTCACTTAGTGTCTTAATTGAATAAATGATTTTGAATTTGAATTAGAGTGGAGATCATGGCTTTATCTATGGCCTAAAGCAAAAACGAGATAAAACTGCTTCCTTCCGAGGTAATGAAAACTAGAGCAACTTGTAAAAACGCATCATATGACTTTTTAATCTCCTGGAGCGCTGAGGGGCAATGAGTAAAGCTGCCTCTCATGCTTCAGACGGTGCCAGACAGAACTCAGTGGTCAGTCCCTGTGCAAGATATAGCCAAGTTTTACCAGGGTTTTCGGGGGCTTCCTTCGCAGGTTATACACTAACCCTGCAATACAATATGGTTTTATTCGGTTCAATTTCCACGAGATTTCAAGTCTGTTTGATATTAACTTTATTTTATATTTTCAATAAAAAATATTAATTTATAAAATGCTCACAATATTTTCTTTTTTAATAATAATGAATACTAGCAACGTGGGTCACACATTACTAGTATTCTTATTAACCCCTCCAACTAAGCTTAACGTTTGTGTTAGGAGTGGGTTCACGACGGTAGTGCACTGGATGGGGTTCGAACCCGCAACCACTTGATCGCAAGTCCAATGCCATAGCCATTACGCTACCGCCGCTTAATTAATTAACTTAGTTATGACGTTTTTTTTCGAATTCGTAGAACATCAATGCTTTGGTACAGGTGTGTGGGTGGGCTGAAATGAGGACAGCTGAACTATGGCGGGCTGTCAACGTGGCGTCCCTTAAATAAATGGTCTGACCGCGGGTGAGACCCGAATGCATAATCGATATACGAAATTTAAATAGTGCAGCACTTGTTACTAGGGTTGGCATGCGTTTAGAAATGACGTGCTGTATTTATAATTATACTAAACTTGTTGTCGCCACATCGAAAACTCGTATTTATTTTATTAAAAATAGGCGCAAACTAGAATAGATGATAAAACAGTTTACTATTTAATAAAAATGAGTTAATAGACATTGCTATGACTAGTTATACCGGTCGCGCCACGCCATTGGTCGGCTTGGCAATGGTGGGGTGATAAAACTTGGCATGCATTGTAAGTTGATAACGATGACTTGAGTGCTTATTGAGGTGCGAACAACAGCAGTTACTGTTATTTAGTGAACTTGATAGTTTATAGCAAAAGTGGTGAGATTGTTGCTAATGTACTAAATATATATATGACTAACTATATTGAAATAAATAACATAATCCATAGAATCTATTTCTTTTATTCACTTATTTTTATGCGCTGTGTTTGTGAATGGGTGCCAAAGACCACGGTGAGGTGACGGCCCGTGGGGTTTAAGACATGTCTATAAAAGTGGATAACAAATAAATTCAAATCAAACCTAAGGCCTAAATGTGTTTAACCAATATGAATACGTAGTTTTGCATCAGTATCTATACACACTTCTACAATTTAGAAATGTCCATCTCTCTCAAGTTTTAAATCTTTGGTTTGACGATCCTTTACAGAGAGTTTGCACACTTCTCTTAACGTATTCAAACTTTTGATTACTGCAAAAGGGATGGAGTTTATATTTATTTTTGCTCATTATTTTACGTCGTGTACCACCCGTAGTGTTATAACGACATGTTATACACATGTTCTGTTGGATTATTTAATGCCCCCGGGTGAAAAAATTAAAAGTAATTTTGTTGAATATTTTGATAAATGAGTGTTAGATGAATATTGTGACAAATTATGGATACAACTTATTTGACGAATTGTTAGAAGATACTTGCCTTTTAAACTTAAACCATTTCTATGTATAGAGCCTACAGTTTCGGAAGAAAATGCCTAATAATAATAATAATATACAAACGGGCCAGACCGTTTGTATATATACTATCAAAATACCTTCACATATGTCTCTGTACACTGCAGTATACTATATATAATATACATATATATGTATAATCATATTAGCATTTTAATAAAGATGGCAATATCTATGTGTATTAAAATTGCCAGTGTACTATAATATACCAACTTCTTCAGTGTGTAAGACGTTCTGGCAGAAGTTTGAACGTCAGCCGAGTGTGGTTGTCCGAGAGCTCGTATGAAGATCTAAAGCAAATGGTGTAATTGTTATGATAATATTAGTAACCCAATATAAGTTTGGTTGCCAGTCTCCAGAATTTCATGGCATCCTCCTATTACATCACTTTTCCAATTTATTTATTTATTAAATGGTATAACCACATCATACATATTAATACATTTATATATTATATTATACAGTTTTAAACCCTCTCCTGAACCAAGTGAGCTATTGGTTGGACTATTCAGTTATAACTATTCTTGACGAAGGTTTATTCAATGTGAAAAAAAATGCAATCAATATTTACTTGCAGAATACTGATCTTAAAATTAAGCTACATAAATGTCATACTCAACTTCTTTTATCTAAGCACCTTGTATTGACGAAAAAGGTACGACGAAGCGATGATTACTTAAATCACTGCTCTACCGATGGAGAAGTTTTAAATGGGTGTTTTGAAGGTATAGAGAAAATCATGTCGAGAACATTTTAAACGTTTTGAAGTGTTAACTGTGCCTTGTATGTATATATTAACAACATTGTGTGACCCAACGAAATCAAAACCCATGAAAAAACCTAATATATTTATTTATTTATCTCTTTATTGTACACCTTTCATGAACACATATAATCAAAACACAATATATAATAAGCCCTAGATTCGTCCGTTTCGTCATACGTCTATTGCAATGGCTTGGGTATAATCTAAAAAGGAAGTCCTGCCAGACCTTGGCAGAACTCGCACTTGGCAACTATGGTGAGATATAACCTCATTGTACTCGTCAAGATATCGAAAGACCATGTGACGAGTTTTCTAAGTAACGAGGGATTAGATGTTATTTTAGCGGTAGTGACAACCCTACGGTGATCGTGGTCTATAATTAACTGCGACGTGTTTAGCGAGCACCCAACACTAAAATAGTGCGCGCCGCAATTAGTGCGTCTATTAACCGTATTGTGGAACATTGATTGTACGTGAGATTTAAATTTTCTACACTTTTAGCATAGTTGAATTTAAGTTTGTTTTAATCTTATAAACAGTCTTTACTTTATCATCAAATAAATATCTGGAGAATAATCTGCCGTCAACAGAAAAATGTGCTTTCTCAAAGTAAAAAAACATTTTAATGCTTTCATATAAAATTTGAATAAATTGCTCACTTGCCGTTTTACACGTTTTAGTTAAGTACAAGCAGCCAAACACTTCCTGCTGAGCAGGCTGTCTAGTTTAAGAATCTTGTCTAACAACTGCTATTCAGCTAATAAATTATTACACATATTTCGTAAACTCACATTAAAACTTGCTTCCGTAAATAAACCGGGATGAGATACATAAGTTACATGTTGAGAAGATAAATCATTCATTCCACTCCACTCTGCTTACTTACATAAATGTTTTATTAGTGACCACTGTTAAGTATTTAGCTGAATGTTCTGTTGTATGTGAGAGAGAGTGATTTACCACAATCCGTCGACATATACGCAGAATATTTGTGCTGTACTTGTGCGGTTCGGTGCGATAATGACGCAGTGGTTCATTGACTGCGTTCCATTTTATGCATCATTCGCCCAATGTAATAGCCCAGGTGTATTAATTCGTGTAATGTTTTGGTATTATTGATTTCCAGAGAGTACGGAATGAATTTACGATTATTTATAACTATTTAAGCCGTAAGCATCCCAAATAAAATAAAATAAAATAAAATAAAATTTATTTTTTTAATGAGATGTACCTGCGAGGTCATTTTACGATACGGAGAGGCTTACGTCGCACTGTAGGTCTAATTTAGAAGAACTAATGCGGAGTTTTATATGTAATTATATTTGAAAACTTACTGGTTTACAATACAGAAGCTGAATTAATACTGCGTTAAATTAAGTGACGTAATTTCAAATATATTTTTATTCTATTTTACAAGCAATTACATAATGGCACTTTAAAGATGTTTACCGTTGCCAAAAAAAGTTCGCATCGAAAACTGGTGCCTTGCGTAGTCTTGTAATAAAATACCTTATTCTGGTTTCTTTTTTTTATGGTATGGGGGGCAAACGAGCGTCTACTCGACGACCCGTCTGGGTCACCTGATGGTAAATGACTACCGCCGCAAAAGGGCGCCTGCAACTCAAGAGTCACAAGTGCGTTGCCGGCTTTTAAGATGGGAGTAGGGGAAGGGTGTAAGAGGGTTTAGAGGGGTGAAGGGTTAGGGCCTCCGGTAACGGCACTCATTTGGTTTTTAAGAAATTAGAGCATTGAAAAATGTGATTGTTTCTCAGCTTCTCTTGTATTTTATTCCTGACGTATACATAAATAAAACAGTAAAAATACTGCAAGTAAATCTCAACTTGCTTAAAATTAACATAGATTTGCTCAGTCTTCTGCATGAAACGAAAACGTAAAGTCGGGTTCCTTTAGTACGACTAAGTCTTTTGAACTAAACTTAGTCTGAATTAAAACTAAGTACTCCAAAATTTAAATCGCCATATTTCTTTTGTGCTAGTGGCTTATAAATGATGGCTTATAAATATGTATTTTAATTATTCAAAATTGTTTTAACAATACATAATCTTGTTCGACACAAATACAATTTGTTTATGAAAACAAATTTTTGGCCACGACCGCGTATATATTTCACATATATTTGAAAATCAATTATGATCACCAACAACTTCTAACAATGTAGTATTATTTACTAACAAAATATATTTAATTAATATCCAATCAATAATATACATTTAGTTATTATGTGCAATAGTATTGTGACCGCTTTTCGCTGTCGTATCGGCTGCAATGTTCTTATTGTATGTCTTGTAGAAGTGTAAAGGCTCGGTCGCAGCAGGCAATCTGTTTATTTTGATTTTAACCTCATTACTAAGCGAATTTAATAATAGCAAAGACGGAAGTATGTTATCTTGTTTAAAAAGAAACAGGAAATGTCAATAATCAGAACCGCGGTAATAGATATACTGACTAGGTAGACTCCTTGGCAAAGCTCGAATTTTTGGGGGTGAATTACTAATAAAACGACATATTTATTTTCTTTACATACATTTTAATAAATGAAGCCAAATTGAACAATTACCTATTTAAATATTTGGTTTTATTTATTTCACTTTATTGTACACCTTTAAATAGTACATATTGCAAAACAATTTACAGATGTTAGGGTATAGCAATCGGCGGTCTTATCACACACGGTGATTTCTTCCAGACAACCTTTGTACGGATATTGTCAAATATATAATTGAGGGTAGTCTGTGGTGTACAATTGCTTTTATACTAAATATTGAATACTATATTTACCTATAAGCATATTCCATACATATATTAATATTTACACACATTATACTGACACTAAAATATAAATACATATATATATATATATGTATATTATATATGTATACATTTTATATCAACTATTTATTCCTTATAAAAAAACAATCTTGCATTAAATACAGCAATATACCTTTTTTTTTTTTTTTTTTTTTTTATCGTGTGGAAACCCCCTCGGGTCATCACTCCACTGGGGCTGCCAGTGAGGTGGTATGTCGGAATCGAACCGACTAAAACCACACGGTGTTCCGTCATAAATAAGTCTATTGCCAGGGACTCGGGTATACCCTAGGAAGGAAGTCCCCGAGAACCCTGGCAGACCTTGGCCGCCTCTTGAACAAAAGGCAGCCATGCCCTTGCGAGCGAGGGGCCTTGCCCCCCTTCCAGTGTAGAGAGGCACGCGCGGAACACGGCGCGCCACCGTCTCAGGCCTGCTTCTGCTAGAGTAACGGGCAGCCTCACCCGTTACCCCCAGGCCAGACACTATACAGCAATATACCTGTCATTTAGCTATATTCTTAAATATCATTATATTTACTGAACGTCAAATGGAAAAAAAGCCTAGTAGCAATTGAAATTTACCTACACGTGTCGATAATTACTTACACAAGTTTTCACAAAGCATTAGTTGCGCGACACTTGATTTCATCAACTTGACGTAGATAATGTAATTTACAATTGGAAAACATGAAATGAACCTGAATTGACAGATAAATTATTAAGAATCTGTTGTGATTTAATTTTAAAATACGCCCTTGTTTTTTATTCCATCTTAAAACTTCTAATTTTAAATATAAAATTAAAACTCAATAAATATACGAATAAGGCAACATGAATAAAGCATGACTATGATATGCCGTATCTTCGTAGCGTTTGATACAAGGAAATTGTTATAATTGAGTAAATATTATTTATAACAATAAAAATCGTAATCCAAATATGATTATATTGTCAACAATTAGAAACTATATAACAGACTAATAAAATTGATAATTTTAAAAAAAATCGAGTTTATGAGGTTTATTATATGTAAATATAGCATAGGCTAAACGAGGATTGGCCGCCACACCGTCAAATCCCGACAATCACGTCAATATGATCCCTGTTATGTGCTTTGCGTGTTTACGTGAGTTGCTGTTGTTTTTGGTATTTTTGGTAACATATAAAAAACACGAATAAGACTGTTTTGCCAAGTCACGTATACTGTTTTGGGACTACTTGGAGCGGAAACGAGCTAATGGCCAAATGCTATTGCCTCTTTAAAGGCTTAGAATCGAATGGCAAGCTGGGTGGATAATAGGGGATCATCAACATCGTTTCTCGGATTACTTGGAATAAAAGTTTAAGCGGAAGAACCTTCTCCCTCTTAAGATAATCAAAGAAAGCACCGATAACTGATATTCCAACTGGGATCATATTTAAAACTATTATCAACGCCATAAATTACCGATTGTTTAATTAATGGAAAAGAAATAACTAAAACTATTAAATTTTTGTGCCTTAAATTCTTCTTCAATCAAATTATATCGATTAAATTATTGAATCGATATTTTTTAACTTCAAGTACTAAACGTCAAAAAACTGCTATGTGAAAAATTGTATAGCTTGAAACTGACAACAAAGTAACTATTGACAGAAATTTTCTATACTTCATTTTACATTTATCACGTTTATACATAATGGTTTATTGTAATCCTACAAAAAAATCAGTTTTACATTTTTAGATCCAAAATTTTTGTGGGAGTCAGGAACCCAAACTAGGATACCCTGTGGTATGGCCTCCTGCCAAATGCACAACTGTGCACCCTATAATAGAGAAAACCAATAAAAAGGAATACAAAGTTTCTTAGTACATCCAAGCTTTTAAAAAGTATTTTAAAACCTTAAAAAGATTACTTAAGTTTGACAATAAAACACAGTTATTGTCAAACTTAAAGACACAAACACACACACACACATACCCACCATGTGCTCTTTACTGCACAAATAGAAAGCAAAGAACATTTTTTAAGACAAGACTTGATCAGCAGACTATCTGTATTCTGAAAATCGTACCTAAGGGGGTACAACCCCCTGCCGCTTGCCGGTTGTAGGTGTCTCAATGAAGCCACGGGACTTAAGGCAAAGCCCACAACTTTGAACGTCTTGCAAAGTTGCGTTTTTTTTTTGATTTTTAAGCTTGTTACGGTTTATATAGTTCTCTCTGAACTAGAATGTATTTAAAGGTAAAGTAGAGCTATTTCAAGATAAATTTTAAAATAATATGATAGTTTAACAAAAGCGATCCTTGTTCCAGGGAATTTAAAACGAATTGTTCACTTATTCAAAAAGATATGAGCTTTGATTTTAGGTCCCAAATTATTATTGACGTTGAATGAAATAGGTATGTAAATCATGATCTCATCTAAAACCCATTAAACATACTTAAGTGACTAAAAATTTCTGCATCAGAATCATATTTGGTTTGCGTAAAGACGATCATGTCTCTGAATTTCGGAAAAAAACTCAAGTGGTTACCTATACGCCTTCACCGAAATACTCACATTTTTTCCCTTTTATACAATGTACTGTTCAACCCTACGCTACCTTCCTATCTCAAGGAATGATTCGAGTTCCTACATTGTACACATACGTGATCTCTAACGTCATCAGAAAATTTGCATCTGTACACTCTACGGCATTTTATCATAAATTCTTTACAGTAACTGTAATCTGTTTATGGAATGCATTATATGTAAAAAATAGACAAGCTCAAACCTTAGAAACTTTTGAAGCACACTTTTTGACTCTCAAATAAGTCTTGATATCATTCGCTTTACCTAGATACTATATTTATTATATTTCTATATATATATATTTTTTTTTTTCGATATTATGAGTACATGTCTAAATTTGGACTTAATCGCGCTAATATTTGTTGGACCGGCGCCCTCGCGTGACTTCAATCGGTGCAATTAGATCGAAGCATTGAGTAAATGTCTTAGATTTAAAGTAATCTTCGCCTTAACAGACCAAGTAGCAACGAGGACACGGAGCTGTAAGATAACAGATGAAGTGTCCATATCAAGATATGCTATGCAGCACTGAGGGATGGCGGATAAGCAGTACTTTTAACAATGGTATCGTCCTCGGCACCTGCACGCGAATATTGCTGCATCGATCGACTTGTACCTTGTACGAGATGCGCAGATATACATGTTTTTGATGCTTTTGAAATAGCAACAACTAGGATTTTAACACACTTTATGGGTTACAGCTACATATTTCATGGGTTTCCCTAACTGAGTTTGTTATACAATTAGTTAGCAATACACCACACAGGCCGGCTTGATGGTAGGTTCATGATGATCCTACTCTCTTCTGAAACACAACGCTTTGCTGCTTGCACTGTAATGTTTTTTTTCTATTGCGGGGTTTAACGAATCTAGTCACTTTTCGGTCGCTCAGATTCGGACTGAAATATAATTTTTATTAGTTGCGACAAAAAACGTATCTCTCAAAGAATTTTCAAAGCCTTGATTATTAACGCAAGACAAAAGATACACATAACACGACTGGCCTGTTGGCCTAGTGGTTAGTGACCCTGACTGCTATGCCATAGGTCGTGGGTTCGATTCTCACCCCAGTCTGGGTGTTCTTTGTGACCGTTGTTTGTATGTTTGTAAAGTCCCCCGCGACTCAGGAGTAATTCCTAATGCGGGAGTAGTCTTTTTATAAAAAAAAATACACGAAAGGTTGGAGAACTTTCTTTAAAACGTCTATATGACGCTACTTTGACATTTGTGCTCCCTTCTCTATAAAAGACGTTTTCGATCAGACAAATAACGCGCATATCACACCAAGTGCAGGATGAGCTACAACGAATGGAATCGTGTTGACAAAAAACTTAAGCCATCTCATCGGCTGATTGCACCGTACCCTGTAACCGGTGTTATTTGAGTTTTTTTTCCAATATACTGACATTTGTGATGGTATATTGTAAACAAAAACTACACATCAATAGTTAAGATTTACTTACACTGTTATGTAGTTATCTGAAAAATAGCACTGTCATTAACTTTAACATATTTACATATAAAAATGTCTTTGTATAAAAAATCAATTTTATTTTTCATTTCTATGTGATGTACTGTGTATAATCTAAACATCACAAGCTGACCTAGACCTTCTCAAGATCAACCGTTGCGGCGCTGGCGTCAAATACGGTCATCTAGCCTGGTTGGAGGATTATTTCTTTTTGGAGAGACAAGAATGTATTTAATATTTTTTAATGTTTTGCAATTTTTAAAACAAAGTAAGGTCTGCAGGATACTAATAGTACATATTAAACTTATAAGCAAAGCACTTAATCGTTGTACGAGCATGTTCCAGAGCATAGGTAGAAATGAATGATTATTTTTATAAAAGTCTCATAATATATATAAATATTAGAGATTTTGTATATTTTGGAAATTTATCATGTAAACAGTAGTAAGTACATTTAGATGTAGTTACTTACTACTTTTTAAAAATACACTTTGGTTACAAATTATTAAAAGAAACAGTATTTAAATTGAATCTGTAACTTATATCAACTTAGTCTGTTTAAACCACGTTTTAGTTTCAGTGCCATTCGCAGATAAATTATACCTTCAGTTAAGCATATCGACATGGCCCTCAGACTTGAGTTATTTTCCTCTAGAACTTTCTAGAAGAATGAACGTTTTCCAATTTGTGCACTTTTAAATAGATTTCCCCGAGCTTCTTCAGAGCTGACGTTTTATCTGCGGCTGATTTTGGCGGTTGAAAGAAAACAATGAGTCGTTTTCGCAACTTGCCTTTTGTATTTTTTTGTAGAAATTTCCTAGGTTTTATATTTTTTGGTAAGTGTTATTTTTATTTTAATCATATTTGGTATCAAATTCCTTATTGTAATTTTATAGCCTTTTCTTGGTTTTGAATGGTGTTTCTACAAAGTAAAAGGTTGCATGTTGAATTAAATTTAAAGATAACGAACAAATCTCTGAACCTTGTAGATGCTTTCAGCTATGTTGTACCAAAGCGAGAGTGGGTGGTATAAATTAGGCCTCAACAAGTAAGCAAGTCAATAAAAACAGTTTTTCGAGCATGTTTTCATTTCAACATTTATGTTTCCATTCTCACTAATCCCACGAGTTCCAATACTGTTGTTTTTATCAACAGATTCTATTTTCCATTACAGTTAATTTCTTACTATTAGGACACAGTGGGCAGCAATAATATTATTATATTATTTTGGTCATTATATTTTAGCACCGCAGTGTTAAAGGCACAATATTTAGGTCCAAATATTATAATGTCCCAGGAGGGTTTCTGTCTATCACACTGTTGCTGCCGGCTCCTTTTTTATATATATTTTACTTATATATATATATAAGTAGAATAGACGTAGAGGTGAAGTAATAAAAAGATTTGTACAATTTTTATTAAGATTTTTAAGTAAATAAGTTGATTAAAGTTTTATCTGAAAATATAAGGCCTAACTATGACGTGGATTGTATGTGTAACTTATCATGGAGTAGATAAGGTCTAGCTATTGTAGAGGGGGAGTTGAGTCGGATGCAATGTAGTAACCAACTAGTTGTAGGTTATATGATCAGTGGGATAATGCAATTCAAGCAATTATTATGTGGCTACCAGACCCTCTCCGATGACTTAATCTAAGGCCTGTAACTTCAAACGCAAGGTATAATAGTACAAAATCAAACCGAACAAATATTTGTATTTTCCTGTTTGCAAATAAGATATTACGAATATTTATTGAACCTCTCCACGACCATTCCACCTTTCACGAGAAATGAGACGTTGTATTTTAAAAATAGCCTTTTTCAAACATATTTGATGTTTGAAGACTCGTGATCCAACATCAAAGGAATTCATGAAGTCGATTCATGGGTTCACGGTAATGACTTGTGCCTTCAAAAACATTCATAGTTAGCGTTGTGTGTGTGTAAAGATTAGTGTTTAATAAAAACTTATAATGTTGCGTGTGTGTAAAGATTAGTGTTTAATAAAAACTTATAATGTTGCGTGTGTGTAAAGATTAGTGTTTAATAAAAACTTATAATGTTGCGTGTGTGTAAAGATTAGTGTTTAATAAAAACTTATAATGTTGCGTGTGTGTAAAGATTAGTGTTTAATAAAAACTTATAATGTTGCGTGTGTGTAAAGATTAGTGTTTAATAAAAACTGATAATGTTGCGTGTGTGTAAAGATTAGTGTTTAATAAAAACTTATAATGTTGCGTGTGTGTAAAGATTAGTGTTTAATAAAAACTTATAATGTTGCGTGTGTGTAAAGATTAGTGTTTAATAAAGCTATAACGTTGTGTGTAAAGATTAGTGTTTAATAAAATTTTATTGTAACACCAGACCGGCCTGGCTGTTGTAGATCATGAGCGTGACATTGGCGGAAACTTACAAATAAAAGTAAGTTTGCTGCGTTGAATGTTTCTTACTCAGTTTTATAATAGATAGCGATGTATCATATGTCCCAGCATTTTAAATTATTATTTTGTTATAAGAAATAACGGACGATAGATGCAAATAAGATTAAGAGCCAATAGTTAAACAATCAAAAGCAAAACATATTCCAGTTACATAACCAATCTAAATGAGTAATTCATAATGAATTCCAAACAATGTTTCTCTAATTAATCCGCGTGTCATCGTATAATGGGTAAACTGCCATATTTTAAGGAGTGATACCACGGCCTCACAGAAAACCGGCAGTGAAGCATTGCATTGCTTTTCGCCGCGTAAATGAGGTTAACGGAGGAACTAACCCTTTCCTCTCCCCTCTTCCCGCTGTTCCCCCCTCTTTCCCTACTCCCATCTTAAAGGCAACGCACTTGTGACTTTTGAGTTGCAGGTGCCCATTCAGCAGCAGTCATTTACCATCAGGTGACCTGTCTCCTCGTTTGCCCCCTATAATATAAAAAAAAAATATATTATTGGTAGTGCTGCCAGGGCTAAAGAGAGAGAGAGAGAGAGAGATAGGAGTTTGCAACGCTCGTGTGATGTTTCTTGGTGTCGTAAGTACTATTTTTTATGGCAACTGTAATCGCTTAGTATTAGCACAGAATACATAATAATACAGGTACAGAAGACTCACTCTGAAAAATCATTTAAATAGATAGCGACTTTTGCACCGACACAATAAAGTTGCAGTTCAGGTAGCACAGCGCCTACACCTAAAAGCTACCTCTCTTTCTATCGAATTATTTATATCTGTTCCAACGACGAAATGCGATGCGGTGACGTTAGGGTTGACAGATGACGCCACGTGAGTGAGCATTGAACTATCGTGCGACCTGAATAGAATTTCCCCATTTTTCTAGCAATTGCAAGGCTGGCTGGCTATGCAAGTGTTAGGCGCTTACCAACGAACAATATTTCATTTTTATTTATTTCATTTAGGTATCTTGTTTGTCTAGATGTAGTGTTTGATAACAGATGATGTGGGCGTTTATAACATTTATATTTAGGTGTAAGAGCACGACAAGTGGATCATTTGTTTGCTTTTCTTTTATCATAAGTAGATGCTAATTATATTTTACTTTAGTTTATTTAATTAAAATAATCTTACATTCTTACATACACTCGCGCCTTTATCCCGGAGGGGTTTCGTTCGGCATAATTCGGTCCCACTCACGTAATAGAGGGCAAGCCTATTGCCGTACACCGGGCACTTAGGGATTAAGGGTGGGAAAAATTTCCACTATAATTTGGTGCTTCAGGTTTAATTGAGACTACTCCAGAAAACTCGATCACCTTTATACAAGCATTTATATAACTTGCAAAGTTTATAGGTACGTTTGTTCAGGTTAAATCTTCTAACTGAATTTTGTATTCACGTTTAGTTTGGGTGACAATACATAAAAAACAATAATATATATATTTTTTTCTATTTTAAGTTTATACTAAACTTGTTAATTCACACCTTATTGAACACTTGATAAGAGCATCTGCATTCTTCAAGATGTATTGATATAAATATGCATGGTATGTAAATTTTAATTTAAGCACAATAAATTTTAAAGATTAACACAATCATGCATTCATAAACATCCACACAGCCTAACCTAGCAATATCTAGTCCAATCCATAATGGTCCGCAAGCAATAACGCCAAGGCTCCCTGCATGAGCCGGCTGCGCTTTACGCCTTTTTAAATTGGAAAATTGAGCGGACCCATCGACCGTAAGCGCGCCGTATGCAGTACCCTTTATTTTTCATACTGCGATATTTGGAAAGACCCTCGCTAGATCGACTGCGCAACTTCATTTGGATTTTGTTTTTCGAATACGGTCTTATAAAGGAGTAAAAGGTTTTTGTGAGTCGTCATCGATCTATATTCTATGGAAGAGAGGCTATGTTTACCATGTTAAGGTCTACAATCGTTTGAACAGCTGTTGTAAATTTGTTTCTGCTGGTAGAGGTATTATGGTCAAATGCAATATAATCAAAATCATTTATTTCAATTGAACCAATGATAGGTACTAGGAACCAATGATAGGTACTAAACATAAACAGTCGCTCAAATTACTACTGTGTTTAACTAATAGCAGTTCGGAGATGACTAGCCCCGACCAACGGCACTCGTTCACGCAAATATCGAATTAACAATTTTTGCAGGTGTTGTAGCTTCGTTAATAGTAGGTCAGAAGTAGTAGGTATGAGTAGGTAGTCTCCTTAAAAATTAATTATATTTCTCTTCGATTCAATCAAAACTTCAGAAAATCTAAAAGGCATTGTAAAGGTAATATTATTGCACTTAACAAGTTTTTACCGATTTCAAAAGAGGTTGTTATCAATTCGACTGAAATAAAATATTTCTTTGTGTGATATACTTTGTTATGTTACGCGATATTTCTGCCATTTGTGAACCGATTTTAATATTCTTTTTTTAATTGAATTGGTGGTTCTCATTTAAACTTGAAGAAAATATTTTATCTCTAAGGGTGAAAAATTAAGGGATGAAGAATACAGCTTATTACGTTTTATATGATGATTTAGGGGCGTTGATAAAGTATTCAAAGACTCCTTTGATAATTTTAACTAAATTATCAGTTTTTATTCAAGCCAAAACATTATGCCACATTAAAAAACAACTTTCGAGTATTCAGGTACATCGAGTGAGACAGAAACACTGTCGCTCAAACTGTCACTCAAAGAGTTTCAACAACGCAGGTGGTTTTTTACATTTAGATACATCAGTTGTTTTTAAAATACCAACCCAACCGATATATTCATTATTAAAATGGATTCATTTTATTTCACTCTTCGTTTGACTAATTAATGAAGGGATTGTTAAAGTACTACAATGCATTAATTACTACACGCTTCATATGTATTAATTTATTGATAATTAATTTTGCATATATGCTTTAAAACAGAATGTCAATAGAAATATTACGGAAAAACTAGTAAGAAATAGAATATAGGTATATAAAATAATTAAAATAGGTCACATCCTATTGCCGCGGGTTAGCCGCTTTGAATTTTAAGAAGTGTACTGTAGAGCTATGCATCTTTCAGTAGGATAGATAAATAAAAAACTTAATATATTATATGCTTTTACATTTTTTTTTGCGACAGTAATTTTACCGCGGTCGCGATCTTCTGTAAGGACGTCATCTCGCAGAAGGAGGCAGCGGAACCGGTCCGGGAGGACGATCTCCACTAGGACCTAACTTGTCGCAGGCGAACCGGGCGGCAGAGGCGCGCTTACCAGCGCGTCATGCCGCCCTGAGTGTGGCCGCCGGTGGACGGGACAGATTTTCTCCTCCATCCGCGGTACTGGCCCCCGTGAGGAGGTAGCGTCCGCGTGTGCCTGGATGTTACCCGGAGGTGGTGCCCGCGCTTTTGCGGGCCGGCGCTAGGGGGCGTCCGGATGTCTTAATAAAAGCTGTTCCCGGATCCCTCCTATTTTAGGCGCAGTACGACACACCGTGCGATTTTAGTCGGTTCGATTACGACACACCACCCCACCGAAAGCCCCGGTGGGGGTACATACTACTTTTAATATGTGTTGGTCCCGATTTCCGTCTGCATTAATGTGAAACTAGGATGTAATCTATCTTGTGCGGAATTTCATTAAATGCCGTTAAGGCATTTCATCATGAAGAAGTAACAAAGAACACCCTCGCAAACTTTCGCATGTATAATATTAGCGGTAATTAACATGTATGAGTTATAGAAACATAGGGACCGAAATTACATAGTGTAACTAGCGTGAATGCTCTGTGATTTATTTATTTAACAAGCTTGGAAGACTTTTATCTAAAATAATAATAAAGCGAACAATGTATTAACTAATTAATATAGTACGGCGCTACATAAGTATTGTCGTACCTTGACATTTTTGAAGTGAAAACTTCTTTAGGCACGTTTGTGCTATGGGGAAAAAGCACTGAACTCATAACCGTTACGCTAATAATACATATATAGATCCACTAGAGGGCGCTAATCTTAACGTTGAGTTCTATCAGCTCCTTATTAAATGAATGTCACCAACCTGCAAATGTGACATTTTAAGTTCGTCGTTTTGTTTAAGTTTTCATTTCTGTCGGCAGTCTCATGACTGCCTATTTTTTTCGAAGTAGTCTCCACTAGCAGTAATACAAGACTTCGTGCAAATAAATACGTGTAAACCAGGTGCCGAACACAGTGCTTCAGTGTCCCTATGGAACACAGCCGCATATCTCCATAAAAGCTCCTATAAGCTTCTCATTTTCGCCGTTTTGCCGGTCAGATGTGCAGGGGCGTTATCTTGATGCAAAAGCCGAATATCTATATAAAGCCAAGTATCTATATATAGTCTTGAGTTGGGTCGTTAATTTTTAAGGCTTGTAATACTTCAAAATGTTTACCTGCATACCATGCAGTAGTAACAGTCTTACCTTTATGAAGCGTAGCCAATATTCCTCTCTTAGACAAAAATACAGCAACCATTCTTTTCTTTGCGGATCGGAACTTTTTCTCATAGGTCGGCGTTGGTTCATCGTCAAACACCTTCACTTTACCCTGGAATTTAGAATAGAAACGTCGAAATTATACAGCCAGGTTTCATCGCATTTACACCCAGAGTGAACAGTCTCCGTACTTTCAAATGGTCGTGAAGAATCCGATGAACCGTTGGTGCACTTAACTTGGGGGTTTCCCTGATCTGTCGGTATGTCATACGTCGGTTTTCTTCCAATAATTTTCGTCAGTTTCAATGTTCCTATCGGTAGTAACTTTTGTCAGCCTGCCCGACCTTGCATCATCCTCCAAGTTAAAATTGCCGCCGTGATTGAATTGAATATACCACCGTTCTATGGCCATTAGAAACAGACAACGCAACATTTTTGTTCAATATTCAGTTAACGTTTAAAGTTATAAAAAACAATTACACGAATGTCATAAAGAGAGAAGCCCAGCGTTATTATTTAGACGATTAATTTAAAATCGAAGAAACGGTTCCTTGCTTCCAATTTTTTTTTTTTTTAATATTACTTAGAGTTTAAAAGGTTTCGACTTCAAATCACAATATTATTATATCTAGGTTGCATACGACAGTACTTTTGCAGCGCCCTACATAGGTACCTATATAAATAATTATATAATTCACTTGCGGAAAATACACCGATGATAAAAAATACCAAATCTGCCTTTTAATATTACTGCCATATCGTACCTGTCTATACGAACCCGTATGGTGTGTGTGTATGTCGATAGGCATTTTGTGTCTATAGGTGTCACACATGGCGCAAGTTTATGGGGCCGTAAATCTGGTGTAAAAATAACCCACTTTTATGGCAACTCTGAATGTGTAGATACGTTCCATAATACTAGTACTTCGGTTTCAATTGCCGTGTTTGTTTATTGTTATTATAAACGACATTTGTTCAAGTTATTACTTAACAAAACAACGTTTCTTTCGACTAAAGAAGTGGTATAAGCCTGGTATAGTCTTAAACTAAAAGGCTGCTAAATGACAAGACGTGTTCAAGCTAAAAGACGCCTAAATACAACTGACTCAGCTGTCACTTAGTCGTCTTTTAGCTTGAGGACAGCAGTATAATACTTCCTACGTGTCTCTACTACTTTTTTTTTTTTTTGTGCGTGAGGAAACCCCCTCGGGCCGTCACCCCGCCGGGGTTTTCGGCGGGGCGGTGTGTCGGAATCGAACTGACTAGAACCACACGGTGTGCCGTACTGCGCCTTAAATAGGAGGGATCCGGGAACAGCTTTTATTAAGACTTCCGGACCCCCCCTAGCGCCTGCCCGCAAAAGCGCGGGCACCACCTCCGGGTAACATCTCTCAATTAGGCGACGTCCAGGCACACACGGACGCCGCCTCCTCGCGGGTGGAGGGGAAAACCCGTCCCGACCACCCGCGGCCACACTCAGCGCCTCCGCCGCCCGGTTCGCCGGCGGCGAATTAAGTCCGAGTGGAGGTTGTCCACCAGGACCCTTTCCGCCGCCTCCTTCTGCGAGATGACTTCCTAGCGGTGACAGGCGGGACTCAATTCCCTCCTAGCGACCGAGTGCAGGTACTTCCCGAAGCAGCCGTGCCCGGAAAGAACCTGCGTCAGTCGGAAGGAAAGGGTCCCGTGCTGCCGCCCTGCCCACTCGACGATGACTGGCTGGAGCGCCTCCACGGCGGCAAAGCCAGCACGTGGAGCCTCCAGCCGGGATGACCAACGAGCCATGGTGGCTCGGCGAGCGGCCCTTACGCCATTCGCGTACCTCTTCGGGCGGGGGCCGACTGCCGCTTCCCGCCCGGAACTCAGCCGTTCGCCGATATACTTCGGCGAGCACTTCCGCCTCCAAATCCTCGTGTCGTGTCTCTACTCCTGCCGTAAGGATTATTTTTACAAAGTTTGGGTACTAGAACAAGGATAAATGTATTTCTTTTAGTACTTCACCAAAGCAACTTACTTCATAGGGTTATTACCGTGAATCAAAATTTCTAGAAACTTAAAATACATTCCAAACAATTAGGTGCAAATACACAGGAACCATTATATACATAGGACCACTGAAGTTTCATTCAATCAATTATTTTCTCTTCCAATTTAAAAATATACGAATGCAAAATTTTATCATTTGAGTTTAAATTGTAGGAAATGGAGCAAAATACTGCTTTGAAATTGTACACCTATTCAGAGAAAAACGATATTTCAGCACAATAGGACTTTTTTCTGACGCTGAGGTTGAATACATATATTTCAATGTTAAAAATATATGAGCTCGAACGTTTGCCGCAGAATATAAACCTAGCTACGAGTATTATCGTTGTCACGGAGACCTTACCAAATAATGTAAAGGATGAAGTCGGTTAAACACTGTGTGAGGGCAAGTTTTTGTAAAAATAATTTTGACTTAGCTCCCATTTCACATATGTCTAGTGCGTAAGTCATCTTAATAGAAAGAAGGAAAAAATTATAAAGATATGCCGTAACTCAAACAAATAGTGCACAGAAAATGGGATACAATTATGCACTATGTGTGAGTACGCACATGTAGTTATTGTCAACAAATTGTCATTGTGTGCGTGTTTAGGGATGCCTGCTCTAAATTATTTATTTACCTTCTTTGATTATAGTAAGGAGATGAATGGTATATAAAATAATTATTTAAAAGAAAACGAATTTATTACAAAACGTATTAATCAACAAAAACGAAAAGTTTGTGACGACTTCCGAATGCATGTTTGCGTTCTAGTATTATCAATCGGCGTAATGCATGGCGTAATTTTGATTTGCCTGGAGAGTCAAATATTGATTCTAAATCTGAAAAATCTTGCAAGATGGTTTCCGGCTTTTCATTTACTATATCCCTTGAACAGGAAGGTTTCGGTTCAGTGTAAATATCTATCCCTATATTGGAAGTAGGCTGGACCTGGTAAAAATAAACAGTTAGAATTATTAGATTAAATTAGTCGTAATTAGCAATTACCACGCGGTAAAAACTTACTTCTTTGGTATGTTTTGAAGTTTCTGTTTCCAACGCCGATAACACCAAACACTGTAAAACATAAGATGAGATTAATTTTTTTTTATGGTATAGGGGGCTAACGAGCAGACGGGTCAAGTGATGGTAAATGACTACCGCCGCCCATGGGCACCTGCAACTCAAAGAGAAACAAGTGCTTCGCCGCCCTTTAAGGTGGGAGTAGGAGAAGAGGGGGACGGGGGAAAGAGTGGGAAGAGGGGAGAAGGACTTAATAAACTAAGTCAAAATTTTGGTAAAATAAACTGTAGTGTGTGCATTTTATGAATTTATAAAACGTTTTATAAAAGCTATATGTTTAAAATAACCCTCCACATAGTGACTTAATACTAAACCCACTCGCATTTTTATGTAAGAAATAAATAGTAATAAGTCAACAGAGTCATCGTTTTACGATTACCCATAGTTTTTGTAAAATTAGCCCGTAATAAACTGACAACACCGGCTAATCTATCATATATAAAAATATTGAAATATTTATTCGTATTTTCTAAAATGATGTAAATTAAAACAAAACTTACCGATGAAAAGTAATTCGAGTGTTGTTATAAGTTTTTCCAGGATAGTTTCGACACAATTTAGTAGCATAAACCCCCATGTTTAATTATTTTCCGTAAGCTCGCCGCCCATTACAGATTCAAATGACAATGATGCCTATGACACGCGACTCTACGAAATATAGTCGTCTTTTTTAGCGCCGTTCTATGCGGCCGAATATGTCATCTAGACATGTATACAATCAAAGGATATGCCTTTTGTTTTACTACCACGTATTAACTTTAATTATTAAAACCGTTTGTGTTATTATTATAGGTTACTAAAGATTGTACTAGAGAAAAAACTATTATAGAAACCTCATCGTATCATAATAAAACCTTGTGAACTAGTTACTCAAGTTTACTACCACCATCTACTGTTGATCCATATTGTATACTCCAACAAATTTTCAAATGAAGGGCAAAATAATTAAGGCAATTGTTTTAATGATCTTCCAAAGCGTCGCAACTAGAATGATTATTAATAGCTCAGTGAGGCTGACGGCGTAGATTCAGTAGTTATAAAGAAAATAATTACGACGTCACATAAGGCTTTAGCCAAAGAAACCTTCAGCTTTTGTCACGTTAATTGAGTGTACCCGCGCATGCGCGACCTCGCCTTTTTGAACTATTTGTAAACTACATTTTAAATAATATTTTTCTACCTGGTTTGATTATCTTTATGTTATTTATTATTTCGATTACATGATAAATTAAATTTTCTATTTATAAATTAAACTATTGTGTGTTTTTTAGGCTTCCGTTCCTAAAAATGAAAAATCAACTCTTATAGGATCACTTCGCTGTCGGTCTATCTGTCAAAACCAGATTTTTTTTTTCTGAAATAGTAACGTCGAATACTTTCTATCTACGGTCCCTTGAAGCTGTAGAAAACTCAAGCTTCTAAGTCAACGTAACCAATATTTATACTTATATTTTAACCAATTTTAACACTTCGCAGGTAATTCAAAGCCTATAGGGTACTTCTCATTGACCTAAAATCATAATGTTAGAAAAGATCTAAATGTCGTAATTTGTTGTTAGATCACTTAACAATATTTTTTGCTATTAAACGACAATATAACTATACAAACTATACAAACGTATATTTTGAGGTTAGAAAAACGTCTGTGACGTATATTGATATATATTATATGGTATTTTAGAATGGCAAAGTTAATTTGTCTTCGTAACTCGGATAGAATTGGCAAAAATCATCGAGAATCGAATCTCGAGATTGGACGAACCATATTTGTGCAAGTTTTTACGGAAACCCTAGTGCGCGAGTCAAACTTGCACTCGTCTGGTTTTTTAAAGCTAATGTGAAAGAACGGGTGTATTATTATTATTTTAAGTGCCTAGTGCTACCTCGGCCATTTCTGGTCTTTTGTAGCACACTCTTGTTTTAAAGTTCACTGCTTAGACTTATGGCTTCGAGAAACCTTCAGATCCTATCAGCAGTGACGTGTTTGTATTTCCTGCTTGCATGGTGTGCAACCCTAAGTTTATACTTCGGTGACGCATGATTGGAATACAATTTTGAAGGCGCTGTTTAAGAAGCGCTGTAGTGCATGCTAGGCCTTTAATTAATTATACTTGTGTAGGTATCTACACAAGTATAAGTTTAAAATTTTTTATTACAACTCAAATATCCCTTCAACTATTAGAAAAGATTTTCTTTTTCTTCTTTTACACATATTAAATTTATAACCTCTTTTTTGTGACGGATTTTACAATACCCTATAGGATGAAAAACAATAACAATGTGATCAATATTCGCAGTAGGGCGCAGATGTTTTAACTTCACTGACGAAATTATCACTATGTTTCATTATAAAGTCTCACATTACAAAACCCTTAGCGGTTCATGAATCAATGAAACGTGTGCCGCAACTACACGATTTAATTTACTATAACTTATTCAGTTAAAAACAAAATTAATTACCAGTTTCCAGACATTATACTATAAATTATTTGATAAACAAAAGCGATATTCGTTCATCCAAAGCAATGGTAATTACCAATATGAACAACATAAATATCGATATTAATGTATCAAATGTTGCGTCAATTTGCGTGAAAATAAAATGTTTATTGGGAAGGTTTATTTGCATGCAGATTGACCAGATACTATGAAAGTACTTGTATTATAATAATGATTTCGTTCTGATAATGACTGCATTCATGGCGGAGTTTCGACACGTTGTCAGACAGATAATGGTGACAAGTCTGGATGTATTTTGGGTCCGTAAGGTGTTGTAAAATTTAAAAAAAGTTATTTTAATTAGAAGTAGTTTTTGGTGCATAAAATAGTTATCTACTACGCGGTAAAAATATATAGTTGTGTAGTACTATTGTTGAGGGTCTCGTTTTTGTGCAAATGTCTGCATTATTTTAAATAAGAATCAATATTTTGTATTAAATTACAATTAGGCTGGAAATGTTCCGAAATACAAAATAAGAAAAAATACTGGAGAGTTATGATCACCAAACTATTACATTTTCAAATTTTACAATTTTACCCGCGGGAAAGCTGGATGAAGTTGATAATTCCTGATCATTTTCTAAAGCTCGATTCTTAATATTATTTAAACTATAAAATAAATATTACCTATATAGGCGTGGGAGAGCCATGCTTCGGCACGTATGCGCCGGCTCGACTCCGCTCGATACCACGGCCTCACAGAAAACCGGCAGTGAAACAATGTTTGCATTGCTTTTCGCCGCGTGAGTGAGGTTATAGGGAGGCCCTAACCCTTCCCTCTCCCCTATTTTCATCCTTCCCCTCTGCCCCCTCTGAACCCCTAACCCCCCCTCGCCCATTCTTCCCCTATTCCCAACTTAAAGGGCGGCAACGCACTCGTGACCCGTCTGCTCGTTTGCACCTATACCATAAAAAAACCTTCTGCAATAAACGTGGCAGATAAAAAAAATACAGACAAGTAGTTACCGAACATGCTGTCCAATACCAACAAACAAACTTACCTTGAATAAGCTTAACTCAAACTTTAAGCTAAATAGTCAAATAGATCTTTAAATTGCGTACTTGCATCAGCAAATTTGTCGCAAATAAGAGTATCAGCTATGCTATCGATGGAACGACGTGAACCGTCAGGTAACATCATCATCGTGGTGAGAGCAAGGTTCACTTGTCTCCATATATCATGAGCGTCGCGGTATCACGTTCAACATCACACTAGTGTGACCATGATTGTGGTTTCCAGACAAGCTCGTAAAACAGGACCACAGGGCAGTGTTAAGTTAGTATAGTCTTTGTAACCAAGATGATTGATCATGTTAATGTCTGTTCTGTTATAGGTCACTTTTTTAATCACTTCCAACAATAACTCTCCAACAAGTGCACGGTCTGTCTAACAGTAAGCGCCACAAATTCTAATATAATAACCTACATTAGGCAGCTGTTGATGAATAAACTTTGGTTTTTAGATTGTTGCAGTTTTAATATTTTGTAAATGTATTGCATTAAATGTTATTAATTAAGACTTTTACAATTTTTCAACAGTATTTAATTTAAAACCAAAAAAAGATGGTCATCCTACCAATATATCCGAAATTGTTTTGCTTATGTCGATAATCTCTACTCAATAGTTTATTTCACTAAGCTAGCATTCAGCATCTTTATGTGCCCCGGATTCGTTGGTACCAAGTGTATTGAGAATTAGTTTCAGCTTTATTAATGCATGTCTCCAGCTATATTTCATTTCACATGTAACAGGGGAAGCTTATTGCCCTTTATCGGGGACCTTTCCGGGTTATTAGCTTCTACTGAGAATTTCCAAACCCAGGACCATACGGCTTTACAAACATAAGCACCAACTTATGCCATGGACCAACGAGGGTGCTAAAGGGCAAAAGGGGTGAGACAACCTTGAATATATAACTCGATGATTGAGCTTTTGATTAATTTATAGTTTATCTATATATATTTATACACCAACTTAATTAAACAAAATAGCTTTTTGTTTGATTGTTTACTTAAACGCGTTCAGCTGTTATTCCTTGAGGAAGGTTACAGGCGTTGTAAGATCACGCTACGACCCTTAGGAGCAGCGTAGTGACCATAAACGCAAGTGAAAGTGAAGTGGGAAACGACTAGTTTGCAATCATCATCATCATCTGCCTACCCTTGACCCAATTTTATTTGGGGTCGGTGCAGTATGTTTTATTCTTCCATTCTACTCTATCATTTGTCATTTCACTGCTTACTCCATTTCTAGCCATATCTTCTCTCACACAGTCCATCCATCTTTTCTTTGGTCGTCCTCTTCTCTTGTACACATTTTGCTCATCCCTCCGCATCACATGTCCATACCACGATAACCTATTGCTCCTCAGCTTTTCCTCCACTGGTGCTAGCTCTAGTTTGCAATATACTACTTAATTAAAATAGTTTTAGTATTTAAAAGAATACAATAAAATTAAATAGATTTTAATTAATTTTAGCCCAGTGGTTTAGAAGATTTAAAAGACACAAACTTCAAGTTGAAATTATTACATGAGCACATCTCTTCTTTAAAACTTAGTAAAGAAAATAATCTAGTGAATTCACTCTAGTCTCCAACCAACTATATTTGATGTTAATCAAGAATACAATATATTGGTGTATTAAATTTCATAAATATTCCTACAGTCTATTCACCGTCAAGGACCACAAACATACAATTACATACACTTACAAACCTTCACATTTATATTAAACCCCAGCAAAACTTGGCCGTCGGACAGCAAGCCACCACACCGTGGAATACAGCCAGCCATGCCAGAGCTCATGAAGGTCGTCTTAGATCATTGAGCAGTCTCTTGCGCCTGGTGCGTCTTCTGCAGGACAGGAGAATGTTTGTCTTGTTCTCCCGATCCCGTTAAGCCGTTCTTGAGAAGTGGCACCCCTAATATCCTGAGACCAACCAGCACGTAGGCAAAGCCTTCGTTGTTATATACAAAAAAGTGGTTGTATAAAGAAATAACAACATTGAAAAAGTCAGTGTCAAGTATAACAGAATCCACACCGTATTAAATAATTTCGTCATTACCTCAAAGTTTGAAAAGTAATTTTCAAAAATGTGCCGCACTCCCGTCACCGCGTCCATAAAGAAATGCCAACCCAAATTTATGAGTCGATGATGACGTCACTTACCAGTTCGATGACATCATGTTAAGTCACCTCCGTGCCCTAATAGAGCTCGGTGATTGATGTGCATCCTTGGAAGTAGTCAAGTCATGACAACTTTTAAAGTGTTTTGTGGTTTAAAGAAAGTTCTAAGGCGGTTGTAGAATAGTAATAGTAATCATACAAATATACATTTTAGGTAGCAAATAAACCTAATTTTTTTTTTTGTGATTGTCGTATTTTAAGAGTGCGCGTGCCACTTATACGTTCTGTTTCGTAGGATTAAGCTTTTACATTACGTTAAAATTAGATAGATAAAATACTTTTTACTGTACACCATTCATTGAAATTAATTTAAACAGATCTTATCTTAAAAATTAGAGTATAATGAGCGGTCTTATCGCTAATAGCGACCTCTACCAGACAACCTTTAGATGGAGATAACAATTACTGCCGAAATATAGATTTTTAATGATGTTATAAGTTAAACGTGTTTGTCTGTGTGATTTTAATTTAGTTTTTTTGTTTGACAGCTGACTCTTTCAAAAGTGTTCTCAGCTATAATTCAAGAAAATCTATTCAGCCGTTCGAAGTACATCAGCTCCTTTCTAATGGTTTGTTTTGGCTCGCAGTGCCAGTGTTCTTAAGTTACTAGTACAAAGCTATGACGTCTCAATAAATCTGCATTATACGACTGCTATAAACTGATACATTTTGTATGTTTAAATGCACCAATATTAGTATCTACCAGTCTTTGCTAGTAATACTAGGGATTGCCTATTGGTCGACATTCGACATTAAGCTTTAATTTTTTGGTTTATTTCATTGGCCTCGATCACTGTGTAGACTCACGTACCCACCATGACAGCTCAACATATATACTGGACGCGTGTAGTATGATGTAGCCATTTTTGCGTAATTTTACCGGAGGCCCTAACCCTTCTCTCTCCCCCTCTCCTCCCCTCTTCCCCTACTCTCACCTTAAAGGCCTTCAATGCACTTGCGACTTTGGAGTTGCAGGTCACTTACGATGAGGTGACCCGTCTGCTCGTTTGCACCTAACCAAAAAAAAAAATTACTTGTATTTTGTAATTTTTTTTACTTTCTGCATTTATTCTATTAACCTTTAAGTATTCCAAACTTCACATTCCTCTGTTCTCGAAATTTTCTTTAAAATGCGTACAAATAATTATCTTCACGTATTATATATATAGATAAGCTAATTAGGGGGAAAATAAACATGAATGTCTTTCAAGTGAAACTTAGAGATACTTCTAGTAGGTACATTACATCTTCAATTGTATTGTACAATGTTGTAGGGTGAAAATCCGCTAGACTGATAAAATCAATATAACATTAGCAAACACTTTATCAATTGGGCAATGTTCGAGCTTCATCTGGGATTTAAAGCATTTAGGGTGTTCAGATGTCTATCGTCGGCGTTCGGCGACACGCGAAATAGAATGACGTAATATATGCTTTACCACATTGAATAGCTAGTCACAGTTTTAAGATGTTTAAACCTTTTAGCAGGGGTTAGAATACGAATTGAACTGATTTTAGGTCACACCCTCACACACACAAACACACACACACACACACACACATTCACGTACACACACGTGCAATATATTATATCCGGTATACTTCTGAAAAACATTTAGAGTAATTTTCCTATTCAACGGAAATTTCATGGTTAATGACGCGTATGTCAAACAAAGGAAACAGAAATATATTTAACGCAAATATGTTCATTAAGATAACTAGTAGCTTTAACAATATTTGTCAAAATATGACATGCTATTTACATGCTATTTACATGCTATTTACATGCTATTTACATGCTATTACTAAATATTACTAGTTACATGCTATTACTAACTATAAAACTTTCGCGTGCCATGAGAATAATTATAATTATGTCAGCCTGTGACCATGATTGCAACCTGGCCGAAATGTAAGGCAAATCAAAGGTATGTAATATATTTTAAATACGTGGTTTGGTTAGTGGTTAGTTCCCGTTAACATAATTATATGCAATTTTATTGTTTGAAAGTAAGAATGATTTAGAACAGTTTTATTACGAATGTTGCCAATATAATATACAAAGCTTTTTGTGTTTCAAAGGTACCCATAATCAAACTGACCCTTTAAACAAACAAACTCGTGAAAATAAACACATAGATTGTCACCCATATCGGTGGGAACACAGAACATTCACAATTTTGTTTCAGCGCACGTACGGTGTCGGATCGTCCATAAAAACGGTATACGGCCATATTCCCGAGAACAGCCAACTCGAAGTGTCAAACTTTGCCCGTATGATCCAGATATCGCATTATCTGAGCGCCGACCGCATCCGGACATATTTACGGATGTGTAATAACAATATTCCTAATAGTTATTGTTACTGCCGAAAATGGAATGAGCACGACGCGAGCCAGACTTTACTTTAAGAAGCAAGAAAATTCTAGTCTGGTCACGTGTAGCCCACCTATTATTTTATAATGTTTATGTCAATTTAATTTTTTCAAAGTCAAATTTATAATTAAGCTGAAAGGCCTTCCAAAAATTTTGCAGTTGAAAGATTAAAGGCGTCAGCATATGTATGTGAGGTTTTTTAATTCCGCTATAGTATGTAAGTACTAAACAGGCGGTTCGGCTCGTGATAAGCGGTTAGGAATCCATTTAAATACTCGCAATACTAGTGACTTTACTTGTGGGACCTCTTTAGTCTGTTCACAATAATGTTAACATATTTTATTTCTAAAAAGTACACATTAGAATTTAAAATTTATTCACTTATAATAAAACTGTAACAGGTCCGATTCTGTACATTGAAGATATTTAAAAAGTTTTTTAGGGGGCACTGTCTAATCGATACTGAAGCAAAACTATATTTTTTTGCAGTTTTGTCTGTCTGTCTGTATCATGGCCGCGCATCACGACGATACTACTGAACAGATTCAAATGAAACTTGCCATGTTTTCAGTTCATACTACGAGGTAGGACATAGGACACATTTTATCCCGAAATTCGGGACTGTTTTCTTAAGGGGGGATAAAAGTGAAAATGTGTACTTAATTGTAATTCATTAACCCGTAGTCCGATTTAAATTATTCTTGTTTTGTTCGAAAAGGAGGTACTTTGAAGTTGCCACCCACGGGCTGGCGCTGGGTAGACCATTCGACGCAAAACATCGCCGTACCACTCATAACCAGTGCTGTAAGTACACCGTGTGGTTTTAGTGGATGTAAGCCTAAGCCTGATATACGGCTTCACCAATAGCCCGGTGAGGTGAGCTTCCACACGAAAAACAAATGGATACTTTTCAAACGGCCAAATTACGTCGTTATTTCGAGTGTTAGCAATCAAAACAACCTTTTTTTGTACGCTCCAGACTGGTTTACTGCCAATACAGTATAAAAATCCTGCCTTGAGAATTCCACCCCTTTCAGGAAGAGGTGCAATGCCTATTATAAGCGACATATTGTCGTTTTCAGACTTCAAATCGAACGAAGTCGCGGGCACAGCTAGTTAGTAATAAAGTCTTAGAGTAAACTAAATTCAAAGGTCTAGTAAAATATGATTAATATAACATCTGTTTCATGTCGTGTTCCAAAAAAGCTAGTATGCTGAAAATTTGTGAGATTGTAAATAATGTCTGTACGACGGAAGTAGTTGCGTTCTCCACCCGAGCTACGTGTACACTGTACATTGACCCTTACTCTGTAACTGGCTGATTAATTAAAGTTGCGTTGTTTACTGTTACTTTGTGTACAATGAATAGAATTAAAGATTTTCGACTCTATTTGTTAGGAGTCCTGTATGAAAAGATCTTCTCGGATTTTAATTAAAGTTGACCTCATATTGGTGTTGAGTTAGGACGATGAAAATAAATATATAGTTTGCCACAAATCCTGTAGAAAGCAACTGGGTATATAGTGCTCCTGGTATACATATGTTAACAGGTCATCTTAATGTTGAAATGTACCAAAAGACAAATAAGTGTTCCTGTTGTAGTGGCCTCTACAGTCATAGAAAATACCGGACATTCAGGTACGCGACCACAGCTTCTGCAAGCTTCTGCCGGCCCAGTCCCGTTCCCCATCCGAGATTTGCGGTATCCCTTACCCTAGGTTCCTCTCCTCTTATACAAACTTACCTTTTTCCTTCTTTCCCGTCTTGAAACGAGTACATAAAAGAAACCAGCCAAAACCCTTTGCAACTTTACATATTTACACACTGAAAAAAAAATTGGTGAAAAGTTCAGGAAGATGAGTTTTGCGTTCGAATAATTAAGAAACGATTCGTTTTGGACGGTAAAATTTCTTTGAATTTTCAACGAAAATTTTACCGTCCGTTAGCAAAACGAATCGTTTTTTGTTTTTTGGAACGCGGTATAAATGTGCCATAAGAAGACGCCAGTCTTGCTTTATAGTAAAGGATATTATTACCTTTGTTCATTCAACAACACTTTGGTGTTGATGATCGTCAATAGCGACTGAGCAATAAAACAAAATCGGTTGATAAACGTAGGATAAAATGGTTCTTAACTATTTTGTCTTGCATATGTTTATTCAAATATATTAGATTCTAAACAATATCCATAAAATATGTTAAAGTTAAGAATCTTGAGAGATTCAGAGGACTAAAATAAACTATCGTGATGAATGCTTCTTAGAGATTAAATTCTTGAAGTATTCTGAGTGTAATGGTGCAATGAAATATATATATATATATATATATATATATATATATTTGGAATGAAAACTTCTTTAGGCACGTTGGATACTTTTGGTACGGGGGAAAAGCACTGACCTCGCGTGATCGTCACGCTCAGATGACATGTGTAAGGTATATTTTCACTTCTGATGTGCAGTCCTACGACTGACAGGTTTTTTTTACCTTGTGATATTAGCAGGTGCATGCATAGTGTCAATAGTTTTAAACATTTTATTGACACTATATGCACCACGCTTTTTTTAAATTTATTTTCTATTCTTTAGTTGGATTTTCTATAAAAGCGTGTTTTTTTAGTTTTTAAACTATTATTTATTATGTTTACGGTGTACCCAGTGTAGGCACTTCATTATATTCCATTCAGGTGATCACTTGCATGCCCAAGTTGTGTTTGGAGCGTGTTGTGTGAAAACTTTCCGTTGTACAGCGGCGGCGGGCGGCGGCTGTGTCTTGCACCAGTTTGTCTAATGGCTTGGTGGAACTATGTGGGTAATGGCTGTTCTACGGTTAAGTTGCCGGCTGAAAGCTGGCTTATAAATACTAAGTACTATACATACTATACATGCTTTTGAGATATGGTATGGCGTATTTGATTTCTAATTTGAGCAGCCCGATTGTTGAAAGGCTACAGAAGATTCCTGTTAAAAAGTAATACTTGCTTAAGAATATTTTTTTTCCTGTTGATGACTAGGGCTGTCAAAACGAGAGAGAAAGACGACAACTGGGTTTATTTATAGGCTCCAGTAACCGCTTAATGTATTACTGGTAATGACGCACTCCCACTGATAAGATAAGCAGTGTAGGTGTGTGAGAGATTGAGCTTTGGACGTGGAGTGATGCAAGAAAATCCTAGAGAAATTTCCAATGAATTTAATAAGAAATAAATTTGTGTAGCTAGAAATATAATAAACCTACTTCCCTTTTTATCAAATTAGGAGACGAAATTGTGTTTGTTTGTGTTTCTTTAAAAGTAGAGGCATTGCCCCTAAACTTAAGTTGCTCTGCTTTAAACTGCGATTTAGGAAGGAGGAAAGATTTAATTGTTTGTTTGTTTGTTTGCATTGAATAGGCTCCCAAACTACTGAACCGATTTTAAAAATTATATTTAAATCAAAAATCAAAATCAAAATCATTTATTTCAGTTAAACCACTATGGGTATTTTTGAATTGTCAGGAGTAGTAGTCAGTCAGACTAAGTCAGTCGTGAAGCTAGTTGCCTGTTCCAATTCATAGATCTAGTGGAGAAGAACAGGCAAGAAACTCCAAGGACACTCTTTTCGACATGTGTTTAACAAATCTCTGGTTACATTGTTTATATGCGCAAGTTATATGTGAGGACAATGAAACGTATTGTTCTAAACTATAAACTACTACTACATGTAAGAGTTTAGTGTTAGATAGCCCATTTATTGTGAAAATCTATAGGCTATATAACACCACGTTACAACAAATGGAAGTAGAGCATCAATGCAAAATGTTGCAAAAACTGAGAAAATTTACAAACGCAGACGAAGTTGCGCCGGTCAGCTAGTTAATCATATCAGACAAGATTTCGCCTTCTTCAAAAGGACTTTAAATGGGAGGAGGTTCTTAATTCGGTTGTCTAATTTTTAACATCTAAAAACTCAAGACACAATTATCTTTAAAAAACCGGTTTTGATGCTCCTTAATCATGATAAGTTGGAATAAGTTGTAGTTTTCATCCCTTAATTTGAAATCCTTAGTAGTGTAATATTCTCTTTAAATAAGACCAACCTTGAGTAAAAGTTATTTAACTAACAAATGCACAAGTCACCGTAAAAAATATCTAAATAGCTTCAACAAGTGTGCCTAAAATTTTAAGAGTTCTTTCAATTTCTCCAGGATCCCATCATCAGATCCTGACCGGATGACCATGGGACCACCTGGGAAGTATACCCTTTCAAAGAAAAGAAAAAAATCCAAATCTGTCTAGGCATCTTTCAGTAATCGGGGAACACACACAAAAAAAGATTCCAACGAATTTAGAACCTCCTCCTTTTCTTGAAGTCGGTTAAATATATCAAGTATGAGAATGCTCTAAAGATGCTACAATAACGTAGGCGGCTGTTCTCCATTATCTTTGACTTTTAAATCACCATGAAAAGTACTATTACGGCTGTAAAGTACGTACATAGGTATATGAAAATTATCTACCATTACTTTAATGGTGCTATGGAGCAATTTGCTTGGGGTAAATGACGTCATTTTGCCAAGAAGAGCTTCGGTAATGCATTGTTATATATAAAATTCTCATTTATTATTTTTTACTGTGAACAGTTTCTGAAAGAAAGAGAACATATATCAAACTTTTGTATTGGAATATGTAGTCAACCTTTCATTCATCATTTGTAAGGTAGTACATATGTATATGTTGATCTCTATGTATATATAATAAAAATATTCTGGGATAGAAACTTATATCTACATACAAATTGGAAGATTACAGATTCTCAAAACAAATAAAAGTACACACAATGCTGAAATTTATTTACGATCCCTTGTTCAAAACGTTGGCTAACCTAATAGGAAGTAACTTTAATGAGTTTTGTATCTAAATTGAAATTTATAACTAGCGCAGGATCGTGTAGTATAACTTCGTCGTCTGCATTCAAAGTTCTGAAGTTACCCAGGATCAAAGGCGCTTTCTCAAGAAGTCTGCGGTTCTTTCAGTCCATTTTATTGTGGCTCAATTTTAAAACCTGTTGTGGAAGCCTATGGAATGTAGCTTCCAGCCGTTGTTGCAAACAGTTTGTTATTCTTACGGGATCGAGTGTTATAATTGTTTAAATAATAATAATACATTTATTTTCAGACAAAGTCCATACTTTAAAGTGTTTTAGGAAGTAAGTTTTATATAAAACAATAGCAGACATTTTAATTTTAAAAAAATACTAGTTTTCGAGTCATATTTGTCTGCTAATGCCAATAGTGCTGTCTCGCACGCCTCTTGGCAGAGAAGCAACTCTTTTTCAGATGATGACATGGAAACCATACACTCTTGCTTCTGTAAACATGCCAGAGGCACTATAAAAGTGGGGTAAGCCTTATGCCATTCTGAAGGTATTATTATATTGAACACGCAGCATCTCATGCGACCTCTGGGAACAACGCTGCTCGTGTAAAAAGTTTGACAGTAAGCTTTAAACAGACAAATTTCCTGCTAATTCCTACAATGAGCAATCCTAAGAGTCAACAATTTACCCCTGATAGCTATTGCCCTGCGTTCCTTCTCTATACGAACCTGGTCATCAAGACCATCAGTAACATAGTGTCCCAGATATTTAACCTGTTATCTTTGATTATATACATGTATATAATCAAAGCCTGTTATACTCTATTCAGCTCAACTCTGTTTAATGTTATAGGTGATACACTCGAGGGACATATACCGAAGGCCTTGGAAACCAAGTAGCTCGCTTTTTGTGCCATTATAATTATGTAAGACTCACGGGCATATCTTTTATATATTTATAACAATCTCCTAATGGCGCTAATAGTTGAACTCAGCATAACCAAATCATCAGCGTAGCTTTTAAACAAAACTTTAATATGTAGGTAACATGTACAAAAGTGATTTAGGCGAGGCAATGCCTCTGCATAATGAGATTTAATCATACCTTAACGTCGTATCTACAATTTATTCCTGCCACAATCATTAGTTTAAGGAGCTAGTTGTAGGACAAACACACATGGTTTGATGATGTACCACATATACAGAGTGTTACAGATATGTAGGTGTAGTCAAATTGTAGAAGCGTTATTTGACAAATAGTTGATTGAGCTTGAAAAAAAAATACTGTAAAACTTACTAAACTACTTTAATTTTGAAAATATTTTTTTCTTTTGAAGAAGCTTTTCGTGGTGAAGGTGCACATTTCTAAATAACATATTATGAATTTTTATATTAATTTCAATGAAATTTTTTTTAAGCAGATATTTTCAGAAAACTCTGGACATTCCATGAAAATCCTTTGTAATAAATACCTATTGGTTTATTCAATTTTCATGTTCAATTTGTCAGTTTCTAGGGAATATTTTTGTATCATTTTATTCACGATTTTTTCTAAATCACTTTACGTTATTTACGTCCATAATATGACCCTAAAATACGACATCTTTCTGTAACAATCTGTAATGATCGCTCATGGGATACTTTATAGAGGGAACGCAAGGTTTTTGCAATTTTCCCAAGTTTAATGCGACTGCATACTTTGAGACGTATGTCTGCTTGGTTTCCTGCTTCAGAAAGTAAATAAGACTCTTCCGTGCCGTTCAAATGTTAATAAATGATAAATGACTGATCTAGATTGACCAGTCAAAGGTTGACTGCCTGAAGAGTGTCCTCGGGTATGGTTGTAGTATTTTCTGGCCACAATCACACTCTGGAAAACACACTTGCCGTCTCCTAAACAAGTTTGTAGTAACAACAGCGATAATCCAGCATATCTTACAGTGAAAGCTACAGTTACGCATACTAGGAATTATTTAAAGAATATCATAATCGAGGATTTAAGACGTTTTCAGAATAAGATTCCGTTGCTGCAATTATTCAATCTGCTGACTGCCGATTGGATTCCGGAGTGAAATGGTGAATCCATGTTTCATCCATTTGCATACACCGACGTAAAAAATCCTTTTTATTTCTATTGAACAATACCAAACAGCGTTCTGAATCATTGATACGTTGCTGCTTTTGAGCAATTTTTTTTCCAAGGAACAATTATTTATTTTCTACAACATCAAATGTTAGGACTTTAAAAACCCTTTAGCCATGAAGAATCATGGGTTACCTTAAATTATTTTAATTAAAATCATAATTCAAGTTACGTAAATTGAGGTTTCCTCTGAACCTTACAATAAATCAGAACTAGCTTTTAATTAATCATATATATCAAGGTAAAATTGAACCCCTTGATTCGCCCTTATGCATTTTCGTCACTAAATTATTTCTATAAATAGGTACCTTAATTTCTCCTGGCCTTTAAGTAAAGGTTTTCATCTCATGGCCTCATATAAGGGTAAAATACGAGTAGAATGAAGGCATACATTCAGGCAAGATTAACGGGAGCCGGTAATGGCGCGCGCTGAGCTGATTTAATGTTTAGATCCACCTTCTGTTGTGGTTTATTTAGAAAAACGAAGTGGGTTAGGGATGTGCGTATTTACATAGGCAAAAAGGTTTTAGATGAAACGTGCAGATGAACTTATTACGTGTCGGTTTTAGTTGAAACAACTATAGAGTCTAACGCATTCGTGCACGTTCTATGCTCGTTTAATTTTTTTTCCAGGTTTATACCTGAATACCAGAGTTAGTTATATTTAAAGGATAAACCTATGAATATACGAGTTATCTCAATCGCTGTCAAGTCAGGTATTACTGAATTCGTTGAACGCTACAAAACCCAGCAAAAAGGTTGATTAATTATTTTAAGTTATTCTTTTCTACATTATATTGACGTCACTTGAACATGTTGGCTCTCAAGGCGTGGACATTATATAGTTTATTATGATAATGTAAGCCTTTATGCAAACACAAACTTTGTTTACACCGTTGGTAACTTTGTTACCAACTATGGCAAAGTAATCCTCCATTTCTTTCCACTCTGTTGTGTTTTGTGCTTTTACCTGCAATAGCCTTTTTTCGTCTATTATTCAGACATGGCTATTATTGTAGATTAGTTTGAAAAGACGCATTGTATATATCGTCGAGCGTTTTCATCAAATCTACGTTCATCATCCTCCGCGCCTTTTCCCAACTAAGTTGGGGTCGGCTTTCAATCTAACTGCGATACGACTTTGATATTTTACATGAAGCGACTGCCATCAGACCTCCACAACCCAAGTACTAGGCGATATCGAAGTTCTGTAGTTAGACCAGGTTGTCGGACTTTTTAGGGCTCGAACTACCCGCAACGAATGCCACAGATGTTTGTATGGCACCCGGGACCGACGGTTTAACGTGCTCTCCGAGGCACGGAGGGGTCTCAATGTGTTAAGAATGGTCACCCATCCTAGACTGACCTGGCTATTATTACTTAACTTTGTAATGTGTTAACATACTCGGTTACAACTTAGCCAAGAGCTCCTCATCAAATCTACGTTATAGAAGATATAAATAATAACTATATAACTATAACTTGTGAGATACCTCACACACGGCCGTCTGATCCCAAACTATAGTAACCAGACTGCTGATAAACATACTTATATATTACTAAATACATACATACAATATTGTTGGCCTACAACCAAACCAAATATTGTTGGTCTAATCAAACTAAAATAAATGCATATTTTAGATAAATTATTCCTAGACTCGGAACAAATGATCGTGCTCATTACACAATTATAGGTTAGAATTAAATCGAATATCCTACTGAATACCCTAGTTTATGGAATAATTTGACGTGCTAAATACATTTATTAGTATTAAACTCATTTGGAGACTGGAACTGCAACGGTGTCGCTTACTAATATTGCACTAAGCTATTTCGTTGTATGTGTATTCCTGTTGAGTTGTATAAAATGTTATATCTACGTGTTTTCTATTAAAAAGATACGATATTAAAAATGGTATATATTTCGTACAAGACATCTGATGTATATTAACCATCACTGTGCTCTCTCCAAACGACGCGGGCGTTTTATTACGTGGATTAATTCTTTAATATCCTTGGAGGGAAACAGACTTATAACTAAAATGTAGCCTTTCTTTTGAAAATACCTTTGTCGTCCAATCCACACAATCCCACAATCTTCTTATACATAAAAATCAGTGTTTGTTTGTTCGTATTTTATGCGCTGCCGTAACGTTCATCAGACCATGAAAAATTTTGCAATATGCCCATTTTCAGGGTACTTTAAAAAAAAAACCGGAAAATTGCGAATCTACGCACCGAGGGTTCCGTAAGTAAACAAACGTGTATGTAGATAGTACCACGAACATTTCTTCCGTCTTTTTCAAAGGACTTAAGATTAACGAGTTGATTCTGCAAATTCTTTACATCCTCCTTTACCTTTACTCTAAAAGTGTAACGACTTGTAGCCTACCTGACTTCGAGAGGAAGCGCATTCCATAGAATAATAGATTAAACCAGGAAAGAAGAGCATTCGGTGCAGGCTCTAAGTAAAAATGTTCTCATAAACGTCAGTTTCATGAGGTTTCATGTTGATGCTTTCAATTTGTGTAAATAATATTATCGCGGCAACATTTCTAAGGTAGGATACCGTTTTGTTTAACGGACATTTCGACTGAATTCAACCAATTAATTCCGGAATTGTTATGCGTCTAATAGTCATACAAGTCGGGAAAGTTAAAAAAGGATTTGTTTTTAAACTTTCGTTCATTCGTTCAATAATAATGACGCCTCATGATAAGCAATTACAAATGACCATAATATCAGAGAGTCGTCATCCTAGAAAGCATTCCCTTTTTATTTATGCCTTATCCTTAAAACCGTAAAAGTAATTACTGACCAAAATCCTTAAAGGCCTTTAAGTTCTTCACTCACTGTTTCTTCCTGAAAAATATCACCGAACATTACATCATCGTTAATTTATCGCTGGCAGCAGTCTCCTGCTACTTATTACAAGTTCCTGCACTCTAGGGAGAGTACTCTGAGCAATATATTAAATTCGCTTCGCTTACTCTTAATTATATCTTACTTCAACTTTACACTTTTCTTTTTGTTTAAATTAAATAAATAATACTAGCTACCCGCCCACGCGTTGCTGTAGCTAGGTAAATTGAAAAAAACTATCTATCAAGTTGGTGCAAAATTTTATTAAAATCGCTTCATTAGTTTAGGAGTTTATCGCGAATAAACAACGAAGTTTATATATAGGTATATAGGTAGTAGTGTCCGTTTTGATATAATTAAAATAAAAAAGTATTAAACCAGGCGGACATGGGAATCGATAGACATATTTTGGCGTACACAGAACAGATAGTCTGCTAAATTATGCACAAATATTAAAACTAGGGACACTGTTAGTATAGTATGACTGACGATACATAGCGATACAAAAATATCGAAAATGTCCGGGGGGATGAAGAGCTGTCTAACTCTTGGACTTGACGCCGGAGGGCGTGCACCACTGAGTATATACTTATACATAAATAGACTAGAAACACGCCCCGGCTTCGCAAGGGTAGTAGAGGTATCTTCAACAATCATCATCATATTTCAACCAATTTACACAAACCGTTAACAAATTATACACCTAAACCTTCCTCATGAATCACTCTGTTGTCTCTCTATTGGTGAAAACCGCATGAAAATCCGTTTAGTAGTTTTTCAGTTTATCGCAAACAGACAGATCGACAGCCAGACAGACGCGGCGGGGGGATTTGTTTAATAATATGTAGTGATGTGGTGACCATGGAACGCGAAAGTTTAAATGTATGCACAAATAGTTGCACTTGGAGCCTGCGAGAATACCTGCAGAGCGATCTGCGACACTAGCTGACGCAAGTACCTTATTTGATCTTCGGTACCACCCTAGTGTTAAGACGTTTGTTTTTGTGATAACTGTAAAAGATACAAATAAAATATTATTCTTTATTTCTTTCTTTCAAAACTCTGCGTTTAAAATTTTATAATTGAAAATGCTTATTTTCAATTATAAAGTAAGTAAAGCTTATTTCCTCATTATCATGATAGAAGTGTAAGGGGTTTAAATATTGCATTATCAGTAGTAATACGCGAAAGCATACCTTTACATATCTACTTAGTTATCATACTCGTATATATACAAAAACATATGCAAATTGAAGGTCATTGTCTAACACATAAGGCGCCAATTGACATTATGCTGTACCAGACTCCTAGTTACTTAAAAGTAATCTAATCTCAGGAACATTAAAACTATATACCGTGATGTCAGAGGTTCTAAGCCGCACCAACAACTGACAATGTGGGACAAATATTGGATGTGCTTAGACGTGGAAGTTACTAGTTTATTTGTTCACGAAATAGAATTATTATGGATACTTATCAAAATATTCTGGGGCCATAGTACACAGCGTTGTCTAAACCCAAACTAAGCATAGCTTTTACTATGGGTTTAAGATTACTGATAAACATACAACTTAGATTTATTTTTTTGTACTTATGTACAAATTATACTTGGGAAAACACAGACCAACGCAAATAATCGTATTTATGCATATAAATAACTGCACTGATCAGGAATCAAATACACAGAGTTCGTTAATCGAAATCGAATTAATAAGTGAGATTTTGAAAATGAAAAATGAATGTAACTGCGAATTCCAACTGTGAGCTCACGTGAAAAACTCAATAATTTTTGAGGGGATCGTGGCTAAGTGGTAACCGAGTAGGTTAGCACATTACAAAGTTAAGTAATACTAACCAGGTTAGTCTAGGATGGGTAACCATTCTTAACACATGGAGACCCCTCCGTGCCTCAGAGAGCACGTTAAACCGTCGGTCCCGGGGCCCTAAAAAGTCCGACAACCTGGTCTAACTACAAAACTTCGATATCGCCTAGTACTTGGGTTGTGGAGGTCTGATGGCAGTCGATTCACGTAAAATATCAAAGTTCGGCCGTATCGTAGTTAGACTGAAAGCCAACCAAACTTAGTTGGAAAAAAGGCGCGGAGGATGGTGGCCGTGATCGTTACATTGGTCTTCTGTAGTCTTAGGTGTTCCCAATAAAGTTTAAGGTCATGATTTAAATGAATTATATGATAGAAAGCCTTTCTCAGTAGCTTTGGAGTTGGCTCAAGAGCTATTTAAAGAGGCACACGTTACAGCAGTCGGGTAAAAATATGTACCTCCCTGTTTTAGAGGCTTCTTATTCAAACAAGAATCTCCTCTGCCCTACGTCCTTGAAAGATCAATTACTAAAAATTATTCTGAAGTGTCATCAGTACTATTAACTCAGTGGTCTCCCTTATAAAAACAATAAATTGGGCTATCTAAACAGAGCACAACATTCCCTCGCTATCTGCCCGATACATTTGTCCTTTGCCCTCCATTTATTTACTCCTCCGACCTCATAGGACATAGGACGTAAATATTTTTACTGTTTGTTATCGCATCAATAATATTGAGTATTTCATTATACACTTTGTAAGGCTTAAGAGCAGAAGAAAATGGTTAAACCGTTTTGGCTTTATATAATTATGTACTTACACGGGAATTAACGCGATCACGAAATAGGTAGTACATATCTCTGAATTGCCTGATTCTTTGACCAGGTTGCAAACGCCGTGGTCACGGGCTGACTGACTCAGTGACTGACTATTTGTAATACTTATTTCGTGATCGCGTTAATTCCCGTGTAAATACATAATTATATTCTTGGATGTTTTTATACATAGAGTAAAACGTTTTAAATACTATAATTAACTCACATTTTGATATTGGTTCAGAACTATGGAACAAACTATGGAAGATTTTTTTTTAATAATTAGTGTATCTAACAAAAATACAGTCTGTCTGTTTCTTTTTGGGTTCTCTTAAGGGTAGGCAAATTACTCAATATAATTTAAATAATATTTAATAATATTTGTTTAATTTAGACAGCTATAATATAAAAATAATCACTTTCAGAATGAACCTACTTAAATGTCTGTCAACTGACTAAACATTTTTATACCTTTTACGGCTTTATAACGTGGTCTCATTAAGATATTATTATCACCTTATATAGTATACGGTAACTAATAAAATTGTCGTTAACCACGCGAAAACTTAATTATATACTACTAGACAATTGTATCCTTAACACTATTAATATTTAAAAACAAAAAACCAAAACAGGAGCAGATGTACATAACCTGATGGATTTCTATCATAAGAATAACCTGATGACCCTATTGTGGCCACCCTGAGTAATATTATGAAAAAAAAATCAAACACTGCCAAAAATAGAACATTATCAACACCTTACAACTGGTGTGAAAACCAAACGTGTTGATCAAATAAAGCGGCCGAGACAAACGGTACTTCGGACATAGAGAACAAATATGGAGGCTTGTTTGTCTGTTTGTCTCAGCTGTTCTCGGAACATAATCCAGGTTGAAAAGCCACTGCGAGCCAGTTCGTGTTGGAACTTGAGATTAAATATTGTCTGTTGTAAATAGCAGCCACCTTGAAATGGTGATAGAAAATATTTTTTGTTTTTGTTGGACAATTATTTATATAGTTTTGTTATTAATGATTTTGCAAATTTATTAAAATGTTGCTCTGTTAGAGGTACGGAAAAGGACATAGGTTCTCTTTCATTCTTAATAAAAAGTACTGTTCCCGAGAAGAAGAAGAAATAACTGTTAGGTAGTCCTGCTACCCGGCTTCACAAAGTCTACATTAACTGCCTAAAATAATAGTCCTTTGACATAACAAATACTTTTAAAAAAGTATCAACCAACTTCAAAAGCACTAACGGCTTTGTTACGTGGGAGAGCCATGCTCCGGCATGTATGGACCGGCTCGACTTCGCTCGATACAACGGCCTCACAGACAACCGGTAGTGAAGCAATACTTTCATTGCATTTCGCCGCGTGAGTGAGGTTACACTTGTGACTCTTGAGTTACAGGTGCCCATGGGCGGCGGTAATCATTTACCATCAGGTGACCCGTCTGCTCGTTTGCCCCCTATACACTGACCTCTATTGTACAAACAATAGAGGTCAGTGCCTCTACTGTTTGTACGATAGAGGTCAGTGCCCCTATACCATAAAAAAAGTGAAAAATAATAAATTTCAAACTTAATCGAGAAGACTACAAAACATGTGACACTTTAATATAATAGGTAACATTCACTACTTCGGTGCCAAACAAGTACTTGATAGCTAGGCTAGGTCCAGCGCGGCGGCTGCGGTTAGGTTTGAAATCGATTATTTCTCACTTTTCAGTGCCGTTAGTTAGTGTTTTTTGAAGTTAGTTTAAGTGTTTATTTTTCCATTTTTAGTGTAAGGTACGTACGTACTGCGTAGGCACGGTATTTAGAACATTGCTGACTGTAATGTAAGTTACCGAACTGCAGTAAGTCAAGACTTACTACTATCGTTATAACTTGCGTCAAAGTTAGATTATACTAACTTTAGTTTAATTAGCTATATACTTATTTAGATTAGGTGGTAATTTTTTTAGTTTGGCTAGGAACTTGCTGCAATTAATTGAATAAGTTCTATAAAAAGATAAACCACTACAGAATGAGATTCATCACTTTTATCGTCAATGTTGCATAATTTCAAGAAAAATCTACAAACACACTTTATCTGTCCTTAATTTCTGAGGGTTTTTCTCGTTTTCCCTTAGATACCATCAAAAACACGTATAAACATACTTATATAAATTTTGTTTGTAAATACATACAAATATTCAGACTAATGGAAATACAAAGATTCACGCATACGAATATTTACATTGATCGGGCATCAAACCTGCCACCTCTGCGTTGTAGTCGAAAGCTCTAATCACGCGTCATAGGTCGTGAAAAAACCTACTTTAATTAGCTGCACTCCATTAGACTAATGTAATGCCATGACATCGACTTTATTTCCTCCATTACAAGAAAGCGCATTTAAAAAGAGTCGAGTGTCTACTCAGCGAGTACGTGGCCTTCATTTAAATGTAATGGTGTTTGCATGCCTCAGGAGGTCGGAGGAGTGCCAGTTGGGAGGACGTCACAACTCGTTTGTTACTGAATTTAAACGTGCTATGCATAATGACGACGTTACCGAGTGAAACATTCAATAGTTTGGGATAAATCGAAGTTATTTCTCTATGTGTATCTTCGAGGGGTAGGCAGAGATATATTACAGTTCGACAGTTAAATGTTTGTCCTATTTAATAAGGGGTATATAGCTGGCACGTTCTAGAGTCCGTGGAGCTACTGAGAGTTCCAGAACAGGAAAAAAAAGTATTTGTGTGCAATTCACACACGGCAGAAGTGAAACTTCGGATAAGTAGCCTACGAGAGAATGAGAAATAATGCCTACCAGTTACCTACCATGGTTGTTGTATCAATTGAAGTGACGTTTATAGGTGATTGGTTACCGGGGCTAGAGGACTAGAGGTGCCTCGCACTTGTTGCCGATATAATTCCTTACACTAGAGCCTGAGGTATAATTTTAACAGGAAATTTGGATTTTCTTTCTGTACTACTGAGATAGAAAACAAGTATATTGTTATAACTGTCATATACGTCTAGTTAAATTATAATTAATCTTATAAAAGTTAGAATCTTGATAAGGTAGCCTCCATATTTGCGCTAAATAAACAGATGAAGGAAAAAGTGTTCTAAAGTCTATAGAAAATGACCAACGACCTGTGAAAACTCATGTGAATGTGTGTGTGTGTGTGTGTGTAATAAACAATTTATTTCATAAACAATGCACATATTTACAAAAATAGGGAGTCTCCTTTTAAGATTAGTTATGTCATTTACTTTAGCATAAGTAGTTTATAAAGAAAATAATAGAATACCAGGCAGTGTTTTCTGAAACGATAATCTCTGTTTTAAGCTCTGAGGCGCATTAAAAACAAATATACATATATATATACATATACATAATATGAAGAAAAACGTAAGAAATGTCGATGCTCTACTTGCGGACTGCTCTACTTGCGGTCTGCTCTACTTGCGGACTGCTCTACTTGCGGACTGCTCTACTTGCGGACTGCTCTACTTGCGGACTGCTCTACTTGCGGACTGCTCTACTTGCGGACTGATTATAAAGTAAACAGGTTTAAAGAGTAATTTACTGTAAATTATAGAATATTTATTGTACACCAATAAAAATGTTTTTACAAGGAATACATCAGGTGAATATGTACAAAGGGCGGCCTTATCGCTGAAAGCAATTTCTTCCAAGCAACCTTATAAAAGACAAATTGACATTAAATAGATGAAATCATGGGTAGTTTTGGTATGAAGTGCTGTTATAGGAGATATTTTTTAAAATAATCGTAACATACTTAAATATTATATATTTATATAAGCAATGTGGTAAATAAGCGTTCTGTCAATGTTTGACTGGCCTGTTGGTCTAGTTGTTAGTGATCCTGACTGCTAAGCCAGGTCGTGGGTTCGATTCACACAAAGGAAAATTTTTGGACCATTTTTTAATATGAACCCTAAATGATTCCATCCTTAACTTTGGGGGCCAAAATTTGTTGGAAAAAAATTCGTAGCTCCTAAACTGTAAACGGAAAGCAAATTTTTTTTTCTCTCTCTACAATGTAGACTAAAAAGTTTTTAATGCGACTTATATTTAGAAAAATTTAGAAAAACACAAAATCTACCTCTGCGGGCCTGCTGCGGGACCGGATTTTTTTAGTCGGTTTACCCTTTTTTCAAACATTAATTTTATTAAGTAAAGTACGTACCTACTGAATAGATAAAGTATTTAGAACATTACTTACTGTAATGTAAGTAACTAAACAGTACGTTAGATTATATAAACTTTAGTTTAATAAGCCCGATACGTTAGTTAGACAGGGTGGTAAGAGTTTTAGTTTGTCTGGGGTCTTGTTGCACTTGATTAATAAGTTAAAAAAAAGATACACGCAGTTGAACGTAGAACCTCCTCCTTTTTTTGAAGTTAATAATAACATTCATCACTTTAAACGACAATGTTACCTATTTCAAGAAAACTCAATATACACACTTCATACGCCCTTAATTTCTGCGAGTTTTCCTCGTTTGCTCTCATATACCTTTATCAGATTCGGACTTGGTCACAAATATTATAAGGGACATCCCTTTCAAATAAATAAAAGGCCATCAAAAACAAAACTTGTAAAAAAAACCAAGTCTCGCCACTTAGCTCTTCTACCGGAAAAAGTTGTGAGATCCATGTAATACATATATATATATATATATATATCTGTGAACATAAATTAAAAAATACATACAGCCTAAAATAGAACACTCTCCTTGTTTGAAGTCGGTTACAAATTATTAAACGCCGTTAATATTAAAATGACTCGCCTATCTACACGTAGCATTGTTTCCAATAATTATCAAATTCCGGATCATCGGTCACTCGCTTCACGCATGACCAGGCACGTTGTATGTGTGTCCATGCACCGACGCATTGCATTAATTCTTCGCGTGATTGTACTGTGAGTACATATTCATACCATCGGTAAAACAAGCCTCAGCCCCAGGTTATTCTTTGTATGAAATAAGTCCTATACTTTCGTGTTTCGGTGTTGATTCTTGACAGGAATTAAATATCTGTCTTACAGAAGGTGCGATATAATCTCATTATATAATATGAACTCTTTCTTTTATACAAATAAAGACGAGTCTGTCGGCCTAATGGTTAGTGATCCTGATATGGCGTTCAATACCCATGCAGGATAAATAATTGTGTGATGAGCCTGATCATTTGTTTTGTGTCTACGTTTAATTTATCTATAGTATGAATGTATATAGAAATAAATATAAGTATGTTTATCAGTAATCTGGTTACCATAGTACAAGCTCTGCTTAGTTCAGGATCGGTGACCGTGTGTGAGATACGTCAAGTTATTATATATTATTATTATTGTAATTTCTGAAATGTGTGACCACATTTTAAGGTTGTGTATGCGTATCAGGGTGCTACAATTCGAGCGCGCTACTAAGTGCTACGATACGTGCTACGCTCAGTACAATATAAAGGCAGATAAACTCAGCAAACATTAGGCTATGTGTCTGCCTTTTTATATTGCACTCAGCATAATTCATAAACGCACTATTTACAGTTACCGTAGGTTATTGACATTTGTAATAATGGTTGTCACATTTAACACTAACCGCCGTAAAGTTCTTGGAGCCCGTTTGTAATAAGTAGTGTTATTACACAACGTTTTTTTGTCTGCAAAAAAAAAAGAGGTTTAAAGTTTTGAGGGTTCATGTATGTAAGTTTCTTTACCCGACCATAACTTTTAAATGCTTGACAAATTTTTATGTATGGAGTATCGTTAGAATCCTTACATCATCACCGAGTGACACTGGGTATATGTTCATTTTTAAATCAATATGGCCTCTATGGTACGTAACTCGTTTTTTTCGCAGGGCAATCGTGTTTTATTATTAGATACTTGTTTCAGACAATAATATTCAGAAGAAAATACACATATCTTAAATAAGTATAAGTAAGTGTGTTTTTTTTTCGTACATATAACTGATCGTATTAAAGGTTAATGTTTGAGAAGCAAAAGAAAAGCACTTACATAAAGCTAGCTCGCATATGCGCAGACCGAACTAAGCTGGCACTGGTAATTAACACTTATTTTATAAGACATGCGCTAGACAGAGCTAACGGGTCAGTGCTTCTACAAAGGTGGATCCACAATATGGCTGTGAGCACATAGCACATTTTTTTCGCTATCATTTACTTTAGATAACCGTTTTTACATTTTAGTAACTTACTCAGTAGTAGTTATGAATATTAAATTATAGCATAAACTATCACAGTTATAGCTAGGAATAGCCATTTACCCATGGTACCAGTTAGGCACCTATTGTGAATGAAAAGTATAAGGTAATGCGAAATCCCGTTATAGCCATTTAATTTGTTTTACTCGTTATATTAATTAGATTTTTCATAGATGCTCTATCTAATACTAATCTGAATTTTTAATCTACATATTATATTGATCATAACATTCAAGCACTATTTATAACTAATATGGATACTTATTATACATATGTATATGAACTTTTTAAATGAAATGTAAATTTATTATTCCTTTTCGTTACGTCCGTACCCGTCATGTGCCGGCCGCTGGTTTTCAACGCAAGCCGGCCGGTGCCCGGATTGCGTTGAAAACCAGCGCACTGGTTTCTTTATGTATCAAGAAGTACTGAACCCGAACTCCAATTGCTGCAGTTGTGAGATACTTATTTTTTATTGGGTATTTTTTTCTTGTATTGGTGCGCTTCTTTTTTTATATTCAATACAATACAATACAATACTCTTTATTCTACACCATGAGGAACACTTCAAAATATTTACAAAGACAAAAATGAATAATGATACAAACGGCGGTCTTATCGCTAGTTGCGATTTCTTACAGACAACCTTTAGATGGACAGCTGCAATGGAGTTATGTATAGAGCAGTTAACAGGTGCACGACTTTAGCTAAGTAACAACTTATATGAATTTAAGAGAAAAGGAATAAATAATTATATATACCTTACATAAATATATACATATGACGGCGCCGCCACCATGTTTTTAAAGCAACACGTGCAACAGGCTACCCCCACTACTAAAACCCTATAAAAGGCAGCGCTCGACAAAGCGGAGATTCATTCGTTCGAGAGCAGTCGCCCGGTGCACATGTTGCATTGAATTGTAATAAAGTATTGTAATTGTGTAAGTGTGTGGTAATTAAAGTGAGTAATAAATTATTATAATAATCAAACTTTATTACTACGAATAAACTCTGTGCTTTGGAAGTTTGCTGTTTTTTTATAAAGAAAATGTTGGGCCCTACTCCTATACATACATACATATATTTACACATATAGATACATACATACCGATATTAAAATAAATATATACACATATCCAGTATTAAAAGCAAGTGAAATATTACTGTGACAGATAGTAATCAGTGACCATTTTTTTTTAAATGTGTAACGACTGAGCACGTCTAATAGCTTCAGGGAATGCATTCCTACATTAAAGATTATTTTTCGTAACATATATATATTATGTCGAAAGTAATAATTTTCCTTTCTTTATTTTTTTAATTCAAGTCGTATTTTCGGGTGAATATGGGTTTACCTTTATACACGGTCGCTGATTTGTATGTGCAGTTGTGGAGTGGTTTAGAAGATTGCTCTTTTCTTTCAATAGTTGAATGTTGTCCGAGAACTGAGTACGGCTTAGAAAAGATACGAGAAAATCCTGTTTTCTTGAAATACCTTTAAGATATTAAGGCACACTGGCTTGTAAAGCGCTTTTGAGAATTTTAGAGAAAATTCCGGAATGTTCTCTTTGGATGTTGAGTAGGGAGAATGTTCTTTTTTGTATTTGAGTTGTAATGGTTTGAAACAGCTTTAGACTACAACTAGCGGTGGCATGGCTTTTCTCACGTATCAAAAACAGTCGAGTAGAGTTTTGTAATAAACACAATGATATGACTTTTGACAAGATTTGATAACTTATAAAAACCAAATAACCTGTACTAAAGATTATAAGGAGACAATATTTTGAAGAAATACTGAGACTGAACCAATCGGTGCATTAAAAAACTGCAAGCAAATAGAGATTCGTATTGCGAAAAAAATGTGAAGCAATCGAAATAAGCCGTCGTCTGAACTGCAACAATGACAATGGCCTGGAACTGCCTACGTCTCATAAACCTCTTCAAGTTCCGAAAAACTGATACAGTTCGGTGTATACCTCATTAACTGTTCAACGGAAACGCTTCTGTCCGCATGCCTCCCCTGTCCACATGCCTCCCCTGTCCGCATGCCTCCCCTGTCCGCATGCCTCCCTACGTCACAAAAGTTGATGGAAGCGGCGACAATTCAGTATAGTATATACACGTGACTAAACCATATATGTTCTTTAAAAAAAAAAAGATCTCTCAGAAGTTATCTTTTGAGAAGCAGTTCGTCTTAAGGTCGATACCCGACGCCTTCAGAAACTAGGCTCTCTACCCTTGAGTTTTTAATTTTCTTGATTGAGTATATTCTAACGCTTAAACCGAAAGGCGTATTAGTAAGTAATTAGTAGTACGCGTGTATTAACACTGTCTCAGCTACGTCACCACACGTTAAAATTTATACGTTCTCTACAGGAATGTCTTTGAAGCGGGTCCTGCATCAAAAATTTATGTCAGTTTTGAGGTGAACTGGGAGACGTATTGACCTTGTATTGCAACAACATGTGATGTGGTTTTAAGCTATAGGGACTGTTTTTAAGGAGGGGTGTTACATTTATAAGCATAACGTGTGTATATATATCTGACTGTGGCAAAATAGATTTTAAACGACTGGACCGATTTTTATTTAGTTTTGTTTATTTGAAACAATATCATTTGTCATAACTTTAAAAGTGTATCAACCCATTATGCATTACATCTACGTTCATCAAAGTTCTATTAGATCCCATGTAGTGTAGCTAGGATTCGGATTTACTAAGAAAATATTGGAGCATTCCGGGACCCCAAATAAGCATTTCTTGGTCATAGAACCCAGTACCGTCCGTTCTGGATTGCTTGCACCCAGTGCATTTCAGTCCATTTGTGCATTTAATTGCTGTTTATTTAGGAGGCAAATGTTTTACTTGTATTTGTAGATGAAGTTATATGGCAGGTTCAAGTGTAAGTACCTAGTCCGTGAAGGACGAAAGAGTAGAGGCAGTGGTCGAGTAATAACATACTACACTAAATCCAACGTATTACTAGATATCAAATATACAATATGGCGACATCATAATTTACTTCAGTGCCATCTAGCGGCGACAAGCACAACTACGTAACTACTAAATCTGCATCGCGCCATGATAATTCTCGTGTTGATTAGTATATATGTTATAGACCAAGTGATTAATAGTGCATTATTCATACTGTCCAGACAGTTTGAAAAATCACTACATCGACTGTATTCTGGACTTCTTTCTCCTGACGCCATTCTAACACACTTTCATTATGTTCGTAGGCCAGGCTTTGGAACCATTTTTGTGTTATTTAGCTCGACGATTTGAGTAGTTTTGTTTTTTTTTATAGATAATAGGGAATATGCATGTATTTTTTTTTATCTTATATTGACTTGTTCCATCATTCTACCCTAATAAAAAATATAAATAACCTTGACAATGTTCAAATTTATTTTTAAAATAACATTGAAAACATCGATAAAATTTGATCTGTTTGAACGCCGCCGCCGCCGTTGGATGACGTCACGTTTCACGCTCAGTGTTTGCTTCATAAACTTATTTGAAGTGTTACAGTAATTTTATACCGATTTCCAGTTGTAATTACTATTTATTGAAATTAATAGATGGATAAAGTTAAAAAAAAACATTTTATAGGTATTGCCTTGTCCCTAAGTGTAAAAACACTATAAGAAGTACACCCAATACAGTATTTTTTCCTGTAGAAAATAATAATGTAAAATACGAAAACAATGGTGTACATTAATGAGAAGAGATGAAGTATCTTCAATATCGTGTTTATATTGTTGTGAAGATCACTTTAATGTAAGCATATTACAATTTAATTGCTAGTATAGTGTGAATTAGTCAGCAGTAATTTATGTTTGTTTTAAATATCAAGCAGAAGGCAACTTGCTTGTCTACTTAAACTAGGTAACAAAAGACGAATAAAACTTCATGAATATAACTAACTATACATATCTTACCTATCCTTTAGATTATAATATAACAAGTATTATAATAATAACCTTGAGGCTTTCACTCCTTTAATCTCAGCGGACGTAAGATCTGGATTTGATGCATAATATATAGTCATCATGAGCACCTATTTTCGGTAGATTGTCCCACTGTGCTTTGACAAAACTACATTCAGTCATTGTCCTAGATGATTTCTAATATCACTAGAATGCTTAAATTGCACTAGCTAAGAGCAAAAACCACAGGAACACCTATCTTTCTCCGTAACACTACATAGGAATAGGAATAGGGGAATAGAAATAGGAACGAATATAGGCGCCGATAAATGACAGAACGTGGAATGTCACGTCATGTTTTGTTTCGACCAATGGTGAGGCGTTTTGCAAAGTTGAATTTCGCGCCCTTATTTTGCATATTTTAATTATTCTTTTTTTGCAATTAAACACGAACTAAATAAGAAAATAATTACTTAGGCATAATATCTGGACAATAAAGATTCAAGGGAAAATTAATCAAGTAAATTTAAATAACATGCATATTTCCTATTATTCTTAGCTCATTATGATGCCCCCTACAAAATAAAAAAAACACGTATTTTCTTATGGAACCATTTTCGCAGGGTTTGAAACATCTTACATACAATAGCGTAACTATTTGGCTTGGACTCACACAAATAGCTATTAGTAAATTTAATATCTCTTGAAAAGATATGGCCAGCAATATTGATGGATGTCAATAAAACTGACAAATCCCAGATTTGATTGAATCCCTTGCTAAACTCACCGAGTATAATTCAAGAAAAATAATTTGTTGGGAATTAATAGCACATGAAAATATGTGGCATATAACATTTTGATAATTAATAATTTCATTATTTGGTGCCGACTCAAAATAAGTTTATATTAAATTTGATAGTGTATGTAAATAGGCTCAATACTTAGGACTTAAAAGGTTTATTTGTTTTTTGCATTTTAGTTATTTTCGTTGGTTTAACTTTTGTTAAAAAGATGTTTATTTTATGTATTTTTTTCATCATCAGCTCCGTTACATGATGTGATGATTTCTAAACGCAAATACCTGATAAAGTAATGAAAAATAAACAGAAGCACTATTCATTCCTACAATTTTCGAGGGTTTCTCAGGATCAGTCGGAAGTCAGGATCCCATCATCAGATCCTGACTTCCTCGACATGGGACCACCCTATCTAACAAAATATATATATATATATACGGTTGAATTGAGAACCTCCGTTTCTTTCGTCTGTTAAAAAGCTACAAAAATTAAACATAATTTGACTCACGCATGGCGCAATGATTTAAGTGGTCACCTCGGTATTACGCAGCGCCGAGTGTTGTGGGTTCAAATCCCACACGGGACAAAAATTTCACAATTAGTTGTCCCGAGTCTGGGTGTTCTTTGTGTTCGTTGTTTGAATGTTTGTGAAGCCTCCCGCGACACAGGAAAATTCCTAATGCGGGAGTTGTCTTTTTACAAAAAAAAAATTACTGAAGATCAGATACGCTGTCGTTTAGATTGGCGCCGTCCAATGCTTGAAGAAAATAAAAAATCTGTTACTGCAGATTGGCATGTCAGTAGCCTTGGTAAATGTTAGACAGCAGCGCCCAAGAAGCAGGATCCTCGTCCACCACTACAACGCTCCAGATTTTTCCGTCAGACGGACTATCGAATAATTGTCTATCGAAGGTGTGGAGTTAGTGAGTCATCCACCTTACAGTCCCGACCAGGCACCTTTTGACTTTTATTTATTTCCAAAAATAAAAGATAAACTTAGAGGAATTCGTTTCATGAACCCTGAAGAAGTGGCTGCGGTTGAAAAAGGCATGGAAGAAATCCATAAAGAAGACTACTTCAGTCAATGGTTCCATCGCATGCGACGCTGCTTAGAAAGGAACGGAGACTACTCGAAAAGCAGTAAAAATATTACAAGCTTCTATATCATTCCGTTTTTTATTTTTTTAAAACTTTCAGTGTGACCCCCGATAATTCTTTTAATTATCATATCACACGCACACAGTCTTATTATAACTGGTTTATCAGTAAATTAGCAACCCACCCCGGCTTCACACGGGTACAAATTATACACCTAAACCTGCTTCATGAATCACCCTGTCTATTATTGAAAACCGCATGAAAATCCGTTCAGTAGTTTTTCAGTTTGTCAGACTTTGTTTTATAATATGTAGTGATGTAGTGACGATACAACAGCGAACACATCTTCCCGTCCCATGAAGATTTGTTGACCCTCTCACTGACAGAAAAAAAAAACATGTCACACACTAGTGTAAACCGTGGTTATAGGTACACATAGTTACTAAGCTTTCTGATTGCAATATTCAGTATGGTGAGCAGTACTAGTACTTGGTACAGCATATTTTGTGACTTCTCTGCAAATGTGATCAGTACTCCACAATAGTACGTTGAGGCGGCTCCCCGAGCCGACGGCCGCGTACATTAAAATTTTTATGACCGCATAAATTACGCGAAATGCCTCGATAATAATGGAGGCGAAACTCTCTTTAAATGCTTTCGTTTCGAGATAAATTATTATTAATTGTGCGCTTATTCGACAACGATTGCGTCTGTCACGGACAAGCATTGCGCAAACCATTGATTAAATTGTTGATGCACTCCAGTAATATATGTACTGTATTGTTACATTGTAAACTATGGATTTAGTTTTTGTGTCTGCATTTTTACTATTTAGTAGCGCAGCCACTAGATTAATAATTTCTGTGGATGGTATTCAGTTATTAAAGACAAATGGTTGTATTCAACGTGTTTTGTGTAGTACAATCTATTATCCAAAAGTCGTGTTTCTCCCAAACACGCTAGTGACAACAGCCATATATCCTCATTAACTATAATCAATAACAAAAGTCATAAAATGATCTGCGCAATTTTAGAAACGCATAACAAAATCAATTCTGTAATACCTTAACGCTAAGTTTATACTCCGCCCTTGAAGGTTTACGTGCTACGTGTTTGCAGATTAATAATAAAATTAGTAATAATAATTTACAATTGTGATCATTACTGTACAATTATATGAAAATCCTTAGGGTATAATTATTTTTAGTAATAAGAAACTCTCTTTAATGGCGCCTACCTTTCTAGAGGTATCAATAAAATAAGCGATCATAAGAAACTAGTGCGATGAATGTAGATGACAAACCAATCTCACTGTGAAGGGAACATTAAGGGTTTAATAAGAATTCTCTTGATAATGAGAATGATGAAGTTCCAGTAATATATATATCCTAATATATTAAAATTTAGTATCAGGTTGATGTCCGCTATAAACTCCTAAACTAATGAACCGATTTTTATAAAATTTTGCAGTTTGGTCCAACTTGAGATATAGAATAGTTTTTATAGTAACATTTTTTTTTTATTAATTTCATTTCATTTATTCATAAACAATTTACAATTGTGTTTGAATGTTAATACAATAAAACGGCAGTACAAATAAATAGAACATCCTACTAATATTATAAACGTGAAAGTTTGTGAGGATGTATGGATGTATGGATGTATGGATGTGTGGATGTATGGAGGTATGGATGTTTGTTACTCTTTCACGCAAAAACTACTGATCCGATTACGATGAAACTTGGTATGTAGATAGTTGGAGACCTAGATTAACACATAGGCTACTTTTTTATCCCGATATTCCCACGATACTGGGACTTACGCGGGTGAAACCGCCGGGCGCAGCTAGTATAGCATATAACAGTACTGCAAATTACGTAGCCACAGCAACGCACTGCCGGGTAGCCAGTATACGTATAACTGGCTCATGGGTGTTGGACCATCAATTGGGAACAATTCAACCGATTGGCTGTTTTTTGTTGTGTTCGTAATTTCAGGGACAAGGTTTGTATGACAGATAATTTCTGGAAAATCTGCGGAAAAAGCTGAAAATTTTGATGGTATTTTTAAAAGGAAAAATCTAGATTTTGCCGTTTCATTACCTTAGAAATTCTGATGATGAAATCAATAATGTGCTCTTTATGTATTTACATAATTTTTCTGTATTTTGTGTTTGTGACTGAACGTCCTCCTGAACGTCTGAACCGATTTTGGTTTTTTTTCGTGTATGTTTGAGTGGGTCCCTTGCATGGCTTAAATTCATGATGGATTCCGGAGGTGGCTCTGAAACCGGGTTCTAGGATTATTATTTCATTTTATAAAGATTTTTGTATGTGTTTAAGTGGGTTCGTATATGGTTTTAATACACATTTGAACCTGGTAGGTGATTGCAACCGGCAATCATTATTTTTTTTTGACCAAAGTGGTAACAGTAACACTTTATTCAAATTATGTAATTTATATATCTTCAATTATATTAAAATATTTAAAAAATAATTGATATCAGAGTTTACTGATTGTCCTCTTCAGATAGGAAAATCTCTGTCGGGGCTACTAGTTAATTTTAATTTTAAAACTCACAGTTTTCTAAAGTCAAAGTAAATTTCTAAATTTCATAGAATTCCTTAAAATATACTTGAAATAGTCTTTTTCCCTTACTATCTAATGGTGCCGATTCTATTGTACACTCGACTATACTAAAACCTGACTTAATTTCTTCATATGAAATCAACCTAGTGTTCTTCGTAATAGGGTCTATTTGTCATCTATTTCTCAGCGCCGCTAAATTACACTAACACCTGTCAACGTATACTCAACTTTATTTCCACGCAGCGAGAGTCTCCATTTATTCAAACGCTGTATAATTGCCGTATAAAAACTTGTGAATTTTAATTTAGCGAGTGAAGTAACAGAATTGGGACCAATATCTATTTAGACTAAAGATTCGAGTAGGTAGTGCTAAAGCTCATGTTATATGGACAAGTAAGAATGCACTTGCCACACGCCATGAAAGACCTTCGTAGAAATAATTTTGGACTACATCATACTTGTGAATTTCAAATACCCTGACACTATCAATTAATACATTTCTCAAATACATTTAAGGCAAGATAACTGACCAAACTCATATTCTACAGATGGCTAAACCATAACCATTCTTTCTCAACTGTTCAGCTGTCGCGGCTGGGGTTATTTAGTGGTTTGTTTGTAGGAAGTAGACGGTGAATCGCCATTATTGAGCGGAAGCGCCGCTATTAAGTTAATTGACAACTCGCAGGAGAATATTTGCGGCGTTGATGTAATAATTGCTTGCATTTCGGAAGACGAACGACAGGTACCTACAGTGTTTTTTTCTGTTTTTGTTTCACAGGTTGTTACAGAAAGGTGTGGTCATTTTTAAGGGTTGTAAAGTAGACCCCGTAAATAACGTAAAGCGCTAACAATTTAAAAAAAATCGTGGTTTTTAATACTAAAATCTTATTTTGAAATTGGTCTAATAACTACCATCTTCATAGATTAAAACTACCATATACATATATTTTATTGCTCGTAACATTCGTAGGAAAACGAAATATCCGTGTTTAAATAATTACGTTAATACGTAAATGAACAGTATAATGTTAATGCAATGCCTATCTGCTCAAAATCTGTTAATGGAATAAGAAAAGTTAATACTTACTTTAAGATAAAAAATATATTTGGATGTAAAATAATTTACTATATCGACTAATTATTTGTTTATTTATCTATTTTTTAATAACTTTTCTAATGAAAATCTATAAATCATGAATCACAGGAACGGAACGTCAATCCCAATGCAAATATAAATAGAAATCAAATAATTATTTATATTGTTCATAAATTATATCCTCTGTTCACAAACCATATTCCTGACGCAAGTAGTTGTACAAAAATGTGTGAAAGTATATATATATATATATTTTTTTTATGTTATAGGGGGCAAACGAGCTGACGGGTCACCTGATGGTAAGTGACTTCCGCCGGCCATGGGCACTTGCAACTCAAAAGTCACAAGTGCATTGTCGGCCTTTATGGTGGGAGTAAGGGAATGGGGGAAGAGGGGGAGAGGAAGAGGGGGAAAAGGAAGGGTTAGAGCCTCCTTTAAACCTCACTCACTCGGTGAAAAGCAATGTAAGCATTGCTTCACTGCCGACTTTCTGTGAGGCCGTGGTATCACTCCGGTCGAGCCGTATTCCGCCGAAGCCTGGCACTGTTACTAAAATAATTTAAGTTTGACGCATGAGAAATATTGGTACCATTTTTGTTCATTGTTCTTTTTCACCTTTCTGTTTATACATGTGTATTTAAGTTGTAGATATGTAGTTAAATTAAGTATGTGTATTATACGACCGCGTACGTGCACCCATATGCGCATATCGTCGTATATGTGTGATGTAGTGGTTAAGCGGATTATTTGTAATTTGCATGACAATGCTATATTTTGCATCTTGGAGATGGTCTGATGACGGGGCCAGGAGGTGGATAGTGGAACTCATCAGTGGCTCTTTTTTGTAATTGAATTTAGACCAAACACTTTTAAAAAGCCTAGTGAGTTCTTTTATTTATTTATTTAAAACTTTATGCACATAGAGTACAGAGGCGGACTTAATGCCATAGGCAATCTCTGCCAGTCAACCTTCGGGTGATGTAGAGAAAATAGGAAGTAGGTGCATTCAAAATTTACAGTTTATTAGGTAAATTTGTGAACTAAATATCAGACAAAAATACATAAACAAAGTATATAGGATAAAATACATATCATAAACATACATACAAATATGTACACAGATAACAATAGTTTTTATAGTTTATCAGATAACAATAGTACTAATTCCAGAAATTCAGTGGCCCAAGTTATCACGGTGTATACGGCTTCTGCCTCTGAATAGAAAGTAAATAAATTATTAGAACTACCCCTCTAAACGTCTACCAAAAGAAATAGAACAGTTTTAATCACTAACAAAACTTCTAAAACCCATTCCAAGTGAATAAATTTTTATACCCATCTATTTATTCAGCCTTCTGCGGTTCGCAACTACTGGTCCTTTGAATATTCAGAAGCCCTAATCTCGGGCGGAACACTAATTCTATGAGTACATAAGTATTACAAATACATATGAATTGTAAAGGAAGGAAAAATTGGTTTTGTTTGAATTTTATCTGCCATTATTTTTAGTAACAGGCGGATTCTAGTGTTGTTATTTGGAAGGCTTGTGTTATTTTATCTTTGGAAAGTTTATAACTTAACCCGTACCCTAAGGCTAGGTCATCCACATACATGTAACTCAGTCGTGAGTACGGCAGGGGGGACTAAAGAAGCCGCCGATGCGTTCCTGGAGCTCCTCCCGACTGCCGAGGTAGGCCGCCGCAGTGGTTTAGTGGGTAGACCGGTTCGCTGGGAGTCCCACACACGCCCTTCGTATCTCCGACGGAGGGTATGGTAAAAAAAAAGGTCATCCACATACTAATACACCTCTTGATCTGACGAGCGCTCTTAAAACGAGCGTTCGCATGTGGATGACTTGAACAAATTTTGTGTATTTATTATTAGTACCTGGATGAGCGAGCTTTGCTCGGTTTTGTTTACGTTTTCTAAATAGGAAACCTAGCTAGATCGATTTATCACCCCCGAAACCCCCTGCATACTAAATTTCATGAAAATCGTTGGAGCCGTTTGTGAGATTCAGATTATATATATACATACATATATACAAGAAATGCTAGTTTAAAGGTATTCTTTAAGAATTTATGTCATCAAAACACAAGCTCATCGCCCGTTATCTGAGCATAGCCTTAAACATCATCATACATCATTAATAGTAATATACCTACCAATATAATATATTATAGCTATATAGCTATAATATGACTGGCCTGTTGGTCTAGTGGTTAGTGACCCTGACTGCTGAGCCAGAGGTCGTGGGTTTGATTCCCACATTAGTCTGGGTGTTCTTTGTGTCCGTTGTTTGTATGTTTGTAAAGTCCCCCGCGCCACAGGAGTAATTCCTAATGCAGGAGTTGTCTTTTAAAAAAAAAAAAACCTGAAGAGTGTTTTTGTTTGTTTGTTAGTTTTTTTAACCGCGCTAATACACTACCATTTAGATTCGTTTCTTTTGTATTAGATTGAGTATTTATTGAGGACTATATGACAGAACGCCGTGACCTTATACTTGAGTTGGACTTAAGAGGAATGGTAGTTACATAATAAATAAAAGTTAACTATAGCTACGACATAACATTCATTACAATAATTATCTCATACCCTACATAAATTTTGCCATAGTTTGACTGCATCAACGATGTATTTGTTACAGCTAATCAATCTGACATTACTATTATAAGGTACCAAGGTAAAGTATCTTTAGTCGATATACATGTGGTAAATCCGATTATGCTAGAGGTAATATGACACAATGTGACCGTTAGTGATATTCCGCATTCAAATTTGTTCCTAGGTTGTATTTTTTACTATATGTTCGGTACCTCTTTTCCATGAGTTAACCACACCTATCACTAAGTCTTTTACACTAGTTCATGGTACTTTTTGTTGACGTACTGAGAGAGAGACACTGATAAAGAACGATAGAGATGCTAGTGACTTGAATATTTTTCTTTATTTAAGTTGTAGTGGCTTAAATACTCCAGGATTTTCAATTAATTCCGACAACATAAGTCTGCGCTTAATTTATTTACTTATTATTAGTGACACAAAATAAGATTATAATACTCTGACAATCTATATTAATAATTCGTTTAAGGGGTACGGTAGACTCGATTGAAACCTTACCTGAATAATAAAACATAAAAAAATAATGATTTCGAGTCGACGTCGACTATTTTGTTAAATTCTAATGGTGCAAATGGCAGTCGCCATATTGGCCACTCGGATGCCATCTTGAGTTCGCTAAGGCCGATTCACACGTAATATCTACCTACATTTTGTAAAAGATTGTGTATTATGAGTCACATTTCACCCGAGCGAAGCCGGGTTTTCATCTAGTGAATGTCAAATTGTTACATATAACGTTGAGGGTTCTAATAAAGTGAGTAAATTCTTAAAGGACGACATATCCGCCTTCGTGTTAAAGGCTGAAAAGGAGTTCACCGTTCTATGGAGAGCTTAACTTATATAGGAAATTGAATCTTGAAGTTTATACAACAAATAACCTGACAGGGTCCTGCGAGTTAAAAGTTTGGCAATAAAACCTCGGGTCACTTCGGCCCGAGCCTTTAGTTGTAGGTATCGGAGGCGAGGGACCTCTCCCTTGTCCTCACAAGTGCCTGATTGGATCAAGTTACTTAAGTGGATCTGTTTTGTTCTGCTTTGAGGATTATGTCTAGTTTAAGGGTGTGTTCACATTAATGGTTTCATTACAAGAATCGTTTATAATTGAATTGAAATTGTTTTAAAGATAAAAAAAAATATTTTGGGCAGTGTTGTTGTGTTGGTTCTGTGTGGCAAAAATATTATATATCTCTTATCCTCTTCTATCTATATGTAATAATAACATAGTACCTATGTATAACGGTATTCGGCTTTATCAGAAATTGTATTAACTAACATATTGCACATTTGAGTTAAATATTGTTTTGATTTACAAATATCCTTTTTCTCTATATTAATATATATCTAATTCGTAAAAAAAAAAAATTAAACGGAGCGAGGAGGTTCACCATCCTTTTTTATCAATCTAGAAAACAAGTATTTGTTGCTCTAGTTTCGTGTATGAAGGAAAGCACATAAGTTCATATTAATCTTTGTCTAGATTTTACCGATACCTTCAAATAATATCTACAAAGGAATAAAGTAATTGTTTCAACATTCATCCACAATATTTCTCAGTCATATGAAGTCATATTCCATTAAAGAGCTCCATAGCAATAGGATAGGTTCAATTTTAGTTCACAAAGTTTTTTTTTTGTTAGCCAGTTCTATTTTTTACAGAATTTGTGAGACTAAAGCGCTAGCACACAATATATTTATCATGAATGAACAGTTAGTGTGATATATAATACTAGCTGACCCGCGCAACTTCGTCTGCGTTTGTAATTTTTTTCCAGTTATTACAACATTTTTCATTGATGCTCCGCTCCTAGTGGTTGTAGCGTGATGTTGTAAATCCTCGATAAATGTGCTATCTAATACTAAAAGAATTTTTCAACTCGAATTTTCCTAAGATTAGCGCGTTCAACCAAACAAACAAACACTTCAGCTTTATAATATTAGTATAGATTTGTTAAATATAGGTTAGAAAAGAAAATGGGTAGGTAAATACTTAATTAAAACGTCCTCTTTAAAAATATTTTAGTATTATTTAACGATACTTGAGACTGTAGACTTTAATTTTTTTATCTGGTAACCCTGTAAGCAATATAAAAGCTAAGCCGAAGATCAATAAAACCATTTTAGTTCCCTCTATCAGTATTCCGAGTGTTCTTAAATCTCAGTATGTTATCGATTGCGAAGACAATCGTCTTTAATTAAAGTAGAGGAGCGATGGCGGTCTCAATTGCCTCCATAAGTCACGGTGTCGTGCCCCGTATTATAATAGGCGTTAAGCAGACTTTATGTTGTAATGGGCGGTTTGTTATTTCAAGGTTTGGGTGCTAAAAATTGTCAGCAAAATAAAGAAAAAGTGTTAGCAACAATCTCGCCACCATTATGTTTATATGCATGAATGGTCTGGGCACTTCTAAATGTAATATATATGTATATTTATTAAAAAAATTATTCTGTGTCTGTGTGTAACTTATCTATAATATGTATATATTTAGTAATACCTATATAAGTATGTTTCTCAGCAGTTTGGTACAGGCTCTGCCTAGCATGGAATCAGACGGCCATGTGAGGTGCCTCAAGTTATTATTATTGCTATAAACTATCTAGGTCACTAAATAACAGTAGCTGCTATTTTGTTCGTACCTCGATCTGCCTCTGCAAGTGATTCTTATTAGCTTGCATGCCTTGCCTTTTTATTTATCAACCGGCCAATAGCGTTGCGTTACCAATACAACTAGTCATAATAATGACTCTAAACTCAATTTTAGTAAATAGTGAACTGTTCATCATCTACTATAGTTTGTCCCTATTTGTTATAACATAAATACGAGTTTTTGATATGGCGACAACAAAAGTCTGCTTTCAAACAATTATAAACAACAGTTTAGAAGTAGTAATAATCTAAAACCTAGCCCTTTCTAGTCCTCAACTAAGCATAACTTTTACTGTGCAACGGACAGTTCTAGCAAACAGACAAACATACTTATATAAATACAAGCAGCGGCTCGCTGTTTCCCCCGAGTAAGTCCTGATCCCGTGGGAATCTCGCAATAAAAAGCCTCAGCCTAGCCTATGCGTTAATCCAGGTCTCCAGTTTCATCGCAATCGGTTCAGTGGTTTTTGCGTGAAAGAGTAACAAACATCCATCCATCCAAACTTTCACATTTACAATATTAGTGGGATTACACATAAAAGAACCCAGACCAATGCAAATTCATACAAACATTGGCACTGAGCGTACGTAACCTTTGACATTGCAGTAGCAGTCGAATGCACTACCGCTACGGCACACAGTCGCCACGATCGTCAAAAGTGAGTTGTTTATATAGAAATGTTTATTATTATGTAGTTTAATGTTAATTTTAAAATAAGTAAGTATAAATTAAAATTTAAAAAAACAGCCGAGCTGATAATCTTCGAACGGCTGAACCGATTTTCTCGAATAATAATTAAGAATACTGTCGACAAAGTCACCTTTCAAACAAAAAAAAAAATAAAACAAACTTCAGTCTTCAGTTTAGGAGCTATGATGGAACAGACAAACATACACATGTTTAACTAATAACTTATAACACCCCTCAATGGAAAAAGGTAAAATTAAATATTTGTCATATAACATAATAATTAAGAGAGGAAAAATGCAACAGATACTGGTCTACTTTCAACTCTAGTTTGATGAATCGTTCAATAAGTCGCTCAAAGCCGACACTGATCAACCGATCACTGCGGACGGAAATTATGACGGATCACCAACGAGCGCAAACACTGCTAATGAAATTTTAACTGAGTTCGCCTCGTAAAGTGACGGTAGTTCGGTATAGTTATCGCGTACTTTTAGTTTGAACTGTATTATTACTAATAACTTTACCTAAAACTTTAATGTTAGTAAATGTGGCTATAAATACGTAGCTGGTTGAAAATTGCGAGACTGTTTATCGAACGAAACCTATCACAGTCACAATAAAAAGAAAAATCAGTATGGTTATCGAGTGGGATGATTAACTGAACCAAAGTAAATATGGATGGACTGTGTAAAAGAAAATATGGTTGGAAGGGGAATAAGCAGTAGAATGACGAATGATAGAGTAGAATGGAAGAAGAGAGCTTGAGAAGTTATTGATGATGATGATGACGATGGGGGATAGATGACACGCTAACCAAAATAATGATTCAAGCGTTAGGTCCGTATTCACTCGCAATGCGCGTCCATGTGAAGTAGGAAGAAACGCTCCTGAAAAAAGATATTTAATTACATAAGTTACTTCATGTTCTCATACATACATGAATTGCACAAAGACAGTAAATCCTATTAATAAACACTGGATTCATTGCTCACATGCGTTCGTCAGCACTGATCGACATCATAGCAATGTTTATGAATCCTAATGAGATTATTTTTTTCTTTAATAAAATAATAATTCTTTCTTGAAAACAAACCACGTGAACACTACATTTACGTTATTAGCTATTTTTGAGACAAAGGAAAAATTGATCCTCTATTATGAAGGAGTTGAGTTCAGGTTCCCGTTACATACGAAATACAGTCTGCGAATACTATGCGAAATACTTCAATTTTCTTTGTAGAATCAGAAAATGAGATGCAGGTTTCACAATACAATCGCTTTCTTTAAATAAAGGAGTGTTGAAAAATCTTGTTCACGTATATTTTTGTTTTTTTTAAACGTACGTGACTTTATTTTATAGAAGTTAGTTTGTACCTACAAAATGTTTAGATTAAACATTTATTATGAAGGGGCTCAAAACTTAATAAACGTGCACCTTTGAAATGTGATCTAATAATATTTGAAAGTGATGGTGAAAAATGATAAATCAAATTTAAAATTTTCCCAAACATAAATGAAGTAAAAGATAAAACTGCTTACTGAAAATATTATCTTAACAGTGAAAGCGTTTCTCATTTAAAGCAACGAACAAACTTTAGAGACTGTTTAAAATGTGCAGTGTTGAAATGTTATTTATTCAGCTGAATAAATTTGTGATAAAAGAACACACATGTTTTATATTTAAATTATCTATGTGCTTCGTTTAATGGTTCATTCTCGACACAGAAATGCTTATAAAATATTCTATAGTACACATTATAACGCTGTACGTGAGTTTTGCAATTCGTGCAACCACAAACTCCGCGACAATGTTTGTCAAACTTTACAACTTGTCGGTTTAAGTGCGACCATCATTCTTAGAACAAAGCAAACTGTCTTAAAAAACTAGCTTCACCTTATTATAATGTTCCTGTTGTTAACTCCGTATTGTCATAAATAGTGAATTTAAAACATATCACAAACACGTCACAAGTATTTTAAAATAAAGGTATTATCCTGAACTTGTTTGTTAGAGCTTGACTAGAAACAAACCCTCCTTGAGAGGTACACCAAAGGCTAGGGAGTGGCAACGACTCTTTTGTTTTGCTTTACGGGAGACATTACTGTCTTTGACTAACATTCTACCGAGGTGGAAGTGGTTTACACCTGAAAACTTTCGTGCCTCTCGGATTAGCAGAGGATATAAGGATGAGAAGGCGTTTGCCGTGTTTGAGTCAGAGAGAGGGCATGGTCTTACACCAATCTCAATCCGGTTCAATATGATTTGCTCGTTAATAGATTCTGTGTCTAGGTGTAATTGATCTATACTTAATATGTATGTATTTAGAAATATATAAGTAGGTTTATCAGCAGTCTGGTTACCATAAGTACAGGCTCTGCCTAGTTTGGGATCAACAACGGCTGTGTGTGAGATGTGCGAAGTTATTATTATTTACAAACCGTTATTTTAGGACCTAAATGTACAAAATTATTTAATCTTTCAATGTTACCAATCAAGCAGTCTAAACTCAATCCACATCCGTATAACTCAATATTAGTGCATCGTATGAGTGGTGCATTAGAGGTTAGATAATCTAGTAGATCTGCACTCTCACAAGCAACCGTCGCCGCGCCGTCGTTTCCAACTAACTTATCTGTAAACTAGTTATCTGAGAAATCCCTAAGTGATCCATTTGATAATTATCTTTATATATATATGTATGTATGTATGTGTATTCGGTGTAAAGGCCAATTTCTGACATGTTCAGGTTCACAAGTTTGGTACTATAAGGACTTCGCCATTAACGAGGGATGTGGGATGCGTGTTTGTAAAATTTTGTTTAAAAAAAAAAATACATGTTCATTAGAATATTTCTAGGTTAATAACAAAAGATATGGAGTTGGAGTCTCGTTCAAATTTGAAGTTTTTTATTTATCTTAAAGTGTTTATGCGACAATTCCTTAATAAACGAAACGTCTGGTCCTGGTTTGTCGTTATGTTTTTGTAATCTGGTTCGTAATTTTAGGTTTGCACATAATATGTTTAAGGAAATATGTAATTTTATAATTTTTAGCAGATTTGTATAGGCACCGTATGAATAAAAAAAAAATCAGATACTAAAATAACAACTTTATAAAAATGACTAATGTATACTACGAGCAATATCTATTATAAAGAGCTCAGTCTGTAAGAATCAGTTTTTGTATTATTTAATTTTCGGTAACATTTAAATTATATTTTTATTCATTCTGTTTTCGTAACAAAAAATAATGAAAAAGGTTCTAAAACTCATTAGTGACAAAACACATGATTATTTTTATGCATGAGTAATATCGCCAAGTTACTATAGTGACAATCGCAATAAAGATATACCATCCAGGTACACACACGGTCACAAAAACTTTTACTTGGCGATAATTATCGAGAGAACTGAGAGGAAACTGTTCAGAAATCTTTCAGATAACTTGTCGATAAGTTTCGTAGTTCCGGGAAAGTTCTCGAAAACATTTCTGATATAAATGTGCAACACATAGGTATCTAAATGTGAGATTAGGCATTATGGTGTACTAGCAGCACCCCACGGTTTCACCCGCCGCGGTAAGTCCTCATCCCTTGGGAATATCGAGATAAAAAGTAGCCTATGCGTTAATCCAGGTCTCCAGCTATCTACATACCAAGTTTCATCGCCATATGTTCAGTGGGTTTTACGTGAAAGAGTAACAAACATCCATACATCCATCGAAACTTTCACATTTATAATATTAGTGAGATAGTGGGATAATATTTTTTTTTTTATAGTATAGGGGGCAAACGAGCAGACGGGTCACCTGATGGTAAATGACTACCGCCGCCCATGGGCACCTGTAACTGAAGAGTCACAAGTGCGTTGCCGCCCTTTAAGGTGGGAGTAGGAGAAGAGGGGGAGGATGGGGCGTTGAGAGGGGAAATACGGGAATAAGGGAGAGGGAAGGGTTAGGGCATCCGGTAACCTCACTGCAATGAAAGCATTGCTTCACTACCGGTCTTCTGTGAGGCCGTGGTATCGAGCGGAGTCGAGCCGGCCCATACGTGCCGAAGTATGGCTATCCCACGTTTAAAAATTTTGAAACATATCACACGCAGTCCAACGTAGCTTGTACTATGCAGTCTAGAACATGGATATAAATACTTAGATACATTATATATATATATATATCTAGCAATCACGTTCCCGGGGATTTTTCCTTCTGGGACACATCCGGGTCCCTTACAGTAGGTCCACTCACTCGTGACCGTGTGCATTTATTTGGTTCAATTCCGACAAACTGCTTCACCATCAGTCTTAATGAGGTGATTAATGATCCCTGGAAGTCTAGTAACCATCCTCTAAGAGTCAACGAACATAATTTTTTTTTATTGTAACTCATTTGTCTTAATTCTCAAGTATTTGTAATCAGTTTGAAAACTTGAGTCACATCTACAGAAACAATATTTTAATCAAATATTGCTAATTTCTTTCCAATTTGTTGTTGAATCGCTTTACAATGAAATGAAGGGAAGGTAACCGAGCCCCACTTATAACTGAAACCATCCTTTTGATTAATTAAAATTGATAGAAGGGATTGAATATGTATGTCACAAGCTGTGGCGATTTTATTGAATATTATATTAATCAGTTTCTGTTTTGTTTTACTAATCTAATATAAATAAATCTCGTGTCACAATGTTTGTCCTCAATGGACTCCTAAACCACTTAACCGATTATAATAAAATTCGCACACCATGTGCAGTTCGATCCAACTTGAGAGATAGGATAGTTTAAATCTCAAATTATAGTCGCAATTTTAATTTATTGCGGCGGTACGAAGTTCGCCTGGTCAGCTAGTTAATTATAAATCTTAAATAATAATCTAGGTATATATTAGATACTATCTGTGATAAATTGTGCATATATATAACAACCCACGCTCCTATCTTTAGCACGCAGGGATGCCTGTCATCCTCATCCTCCGTGCCTTTTCTCAAGTTATTTGGGGTCGGCTTTCAGTTTAACCACAATAATTTTCTACCTGCGAAAACCAAGACTACGCTCGTGCAAACTCTTATCTTTCCTTTAATCGACTATGGTGACGTGTGCTGTTATGACCTGAATGCAGATCTTCTCGATAAGTTAGACCGTCTTCTTAATAACTGCATTCGATTTATCTTTAATCTTCGTAAATATGACCATATTTCCACATTCCGTTCCCAGCTCAGATGGTTGCCCATTCGTGAACGCCGTAAAATGCGCGCTCTCGCTACCCTATTCTCTATCCTCAATTCCCCATCTCCACCCACTTATTTGACACCAAACTTCCAACTCTTATGCAATAACCACGACAGAGATCTTCGGTCGTCAAGCAACCTCCTACTACTTTGTCCCTCTCACACCACTGGGTTCGTCGGCTCTTCCTTCCCTTTCCAATCGATTCTTCTGTGGAATGTGCTCCCTCTCGAAGTCAGGACGGCCTCAAATCGTTATACTTTTAAGGTAAAAGTAAAGGAGCTCTTATGCAAGGAATTGGCAGAATCAACTCGTCAATAGTTCGAATCAGTAATGTCGTTATATGTATTCATAATAGTATATGTATTCTATAACTATGTTTGTATTTGTGTATATATCTGTGTATATATGTATAATATATGGTACACTAAAGTTATGAGTATTTGTGTATAATTTGTGTGTATATTCGTATCGAATTTTGTATGTAGTCACATTCTTTTACAAGATTTTTAATTGCATCTACTTCTTCTTTTCTCTGCATCACCCAAAGGTTGACTGGCAGAGAATGCCTTTTTTAGGGGTCCAACTACCCGGAACGAATGCCAAGATGTTTGTATGGCAACCGGGACTGGTGGCTTAACCTGCTCTCTGAGGTACGAAGAGATCTCAATGTGTTAAGAATTGTCACCCATCCTAATACTGACCTTTTCTACTATTACTTAACCTTGCAATGTGCTGACCTACTCGGTTATCACTTAGCCACGAGCCTCCCTGTAATGCCTGTAAAACTCTTAAAATGTTTGTTGAGGATTCTTGAAACCTGTCAATTGATAGGTATGATTGGTAAAATCAAATACATACATACTCACGCCTATATACGCGAAGGGGAGGCAGAGTTAATTAATACACTTTACAATTATGTTGACAATGGAAGGCCAAATACTTCGTAGTTTTTTTTATAGTTTTTGTCTTTGTTATCTCGGCTATCTGCTTTTTTTGTGAGATGAGACCTAAGGATGGCCGTAGGCAGGTTTATGTACAAAGGAAATATAAGAATATAAATAAAAGTTAAAATGAGACGTCGACTCGTGATAATTCACGCCAGAGCTATTAGTCCTTTTAGATGCACAACTTTTGTAAAATCCATCTTAATAATAAATACGCTATTAAGGGGAAAAGCGCTTATTACACTTGGCTGAATTCAGTAGTCTGTTAGAAGTTAGAAGATCTTCTGATCTTCTGATCACACTGCCCTAAATTCAGTTACTGAATCAATTACCGACTATAGCGCGACGAAGTTGGACGTGTGGTGCGTGTACGTTGATGGCTCCAGTATTATAAAACACCAAAAAAATTGTAGCCTTGGCCGCTGACGCTGGTAGAAATAAAATAAGTAATTTTTTTTTTAAGATAAAGGTTTTATTGAAAATAAAGATATTAATGACGTTGATAATGTACTAAAAGCTAATAAATAATGTGTCTGTTGTTTGAATGTCTGTGAAGCCCCCGTGACACAGGAATATTAAATTTATAATGCGAGAGTTGTCTTAAAAAAAAGAAAGAAAGTATTAGTGCAAATAAAGATTAGTCGTAACATTAAGATTTTTTGGAAACCAAGATTCTAAATTCAGTTATTTAATATTCGGGAATATTGTTCTTTAATATTCGTCACTTTTTATTCGGGAACCTTCACGTCACGTTCACGTCCTTACGCACGGAGACCCACGTAGCGACTGAAATGATTTAGTCAGTCAGAAACCATTCTGGCTTCTGAATTTAGGATGCCAACTTGCTAAATGCGATTACACTTGACTGAATTCAGACGACTGAATTCAGTAACGACTGAATTCAGACGACTGAATTCAGCCAAGTGTAATAAGCGCTAAAGGACTAAACGGACGTAATAAATAGTAATATTATATAGAAAATATTTTATTAACAAAAAAACACAAAAGATATATATTTTGTACTGTGGTGTGTACAAGCCTGTCTTGAGGGGGCCAATTGCTATTACAATTGCTTTACATTATTGTTCAGTGAACATTTTTTTCAATAATAAAAATAATAATAATATTTAATTAATTATTAAGCGAAACTGAGGGTTATGTCTATGCAATTACAGATGAAATTGTTATGACGAATAACTATCGGAGATATATTCTGAAGGACGGCATAATAGACATTTGTCGGGCATGTTATCGTGCGGGAAAAACCCTCAGGCATATAATTTCTGTTGTTCTCGTCTTGCCAACGGCGAGTACTTGCATAGACATAACCAAGTGGTCAGAATAGTCCATCAGCAACTTGCTCCTAAATATAACCTTGTGTCTGTCAAGTTACCGTACTACAGGTATGGCCCGACCGAGTTCTCGAAAATGGTAGCGCAACATTGTACTGGGATCGATCTATCATTAATAAGCCTGAAATAGTGTTGATAGACCGATAGACGACAATCTCTTAAAGGCCCCCGAGATTGTTGACATGTGGGATGTTGACTCAGCTATTGTTGTGCCGATAGTCATTTCGACCCATGGTTTAATTGCTAAGAGCCTCGATCAACACCTTCAGAGGCTCACGTTAGGCAGCTAGATTAAGAGCCTGATGCTGCAGAAGGCAGTCATCCTCGATACGGGACGCATAGTGAGGAGGTTTCTGTCTCTGAAACCCTAACCACCGGTAGCTTGGTCCCTGTACCCGATACCCGTGGGGCACTATTTTTTATATTTTTGATAAAATCTGAATGTATTTAAAAATGTAATCTATATTTTATATTTAAGTGAATAAAGAGAATAATAATAACGTTCATTTCTCTGCACAAAGGTATCTTAAATCTAACAAACATACATACTGCAAAATGAAAGTTGATCCTTTGTGGGAGACTGGTATCTGTACTAGGAAACCCTGTCTCACAGATTACCAGGCTCCCTATTTAAATAGTTGAGAGAACAAAAATATGCTGCCTTAAATGTGTGTTGTGTGTGTGTCTACATATTATAAAACAAAGTCCCCGCCGCGTCTGTCTGTCTGTTCGCGATAAACTGAAAAACTACTGAACAGCGTTTCATGCGGTTTTTACCAGTAGACAGAGTGATTCATGAGAAAGGTTTAGGTGTATAATTTGTTAAAGTTTTGTGTAAATTGGTTGGAATATGACGATGATTGTTGTAAATGTCTCTACTACCCGTGCGAAGCCGAGGCGGGTTGCTATATGCGGGTTGGTATTTAGTATTCCTTAGTTGGTGCCTGGTGTAACAAATTTATTTTATTTACACTTTATGCACAAAAAAAATGTACAATGGCGGACTTAATGCCGTAGGCATTTTCTACCAGTCTACCTTAGGGTGGTGCAGAAATTATTGAATAGGTGCACTAGGTTTAAGTAGAAAAGAAAAAAGGAACTAGGAAAGATGACAGGAGAACAAATATACCTATACATACATACATACATACACATACAAATAAACATATTAAAAATGAATCGAATGCAGTTATTCAGAAGTCGGTCGTATTTATTGAGGAGATCTGCATTCAGGTCGTAGTAGCATACATCACCATAATCCATAATGGGGATAATTAGGGTCTGTACTAGCATCGCTTTTGTCTCGGATGGAAGAAAAATCTTAAGCCGATATAAGGCCCGTAACGTGCCTGTGACTCTCTGGCTGACGCTAGTAGCCTGAATTTGCCAGCTGAGGTTGGAATCGATAAACAGGCCCAGATCCTTAACAGAGGTACTTAAGGGTACGATTGATCCGTTGAAAGTAATAGATGGCAGTTTATCTGGATCTAGCCTCCTGATCATTTGTTGACTGCCAACGACGATAGCCTGGCACTTGGTTGGGTTTACAGTCAAACCAAACCGGTCAGACCAGCCATTAATAGCCTCTAGGTCTCTGTTAACCATAGAAATGGCCTCTGTTATGTTGTCTATGGTAGCTTGATGGTAAAGTTGCAAGTCATCGGCATAAAGATGATACGCACACTGAAGATTCTGAGTGATGAGATTGATGAATATTGAGAATAATAGAGGACAGAGAATGCCGCCTTGAGGGACACCAGAGTTAAGATCACGCCAACTAGACGAGGAGTCATCGACACGGACCGACTGCTGGCGCCCTCAAAGATATGACGAGAACCATTCCTGTGTATCAGGTGAAATCATGAGATAGGAGAGGATAGACAGAAGGATATCGTGACTAACCTACAAACCTACCAGAGCCAACACGGTAACTTTGGATTTCTCAATTCCTGCCCGGATGTCACCAGTCACTTTCAGGAGAGCGGAAGTTGTGCTGTGCCCCGGTCTGAACCCTGATTGGAAAGGACTTAATAAATGGTTGCGATATACAAATTGCGATAACTGGTGGTACACACAGGTTTCAAGCACTTTGGATAGGAAGCGAAGAATGGAAATTGGTCGTAAATGATTCAGATGGGTAGGACTTGGGATCTTGGGTATCTGGATATTTGTAAAATATATGTACCCGCTGTCTCTTTGAACTCGTACCATCAAAAAACTGAATGATTATATTCAGATCCCTACCTATACCGTTCCATTATGATAAATAATTCAGGGGACAACCATCCAAGTTGCGATGTCTCCGAATCTTCAGTAATCCTGTTACGAGTTGCCAACAAAAGTTATCACAAAGATAGACGCCATTTTGTTTTGATATTTTTTGTCGATAGCTTTCGGTATACGAATTGATTGTGATTGGCAGTCGTAGCTGGTCATTCTTTTTTATTAAATGATTACAGATGTATTAAATATTTATTTTATTCGTTAGTATTCTTGTTACCCCTCCAGCTGAGCTAAATGCTTGTGTTAGGTTAGTCACGTCGGTAGTGCACTGGGTGGGGTTCGAACCCGCAACCACTTGATTGCTAGTCCGACGCCTTAGCCATTACGCTACCGCCGCTTATTATAATACTTAAAGCGGCGTACACTCGTTATACAAACGTCACAGTTCGATGTATTGCAGACTTTGTGACTGATTAGGGTAAATTTTTTTTAAACTACTTTTATTTTATAGTTATGCCCTTATCTAACACAACAAATAATATTCTATAAGATAACTTAACCGAAAAAAAATCTAAAAAGTTACATTTAAATATTTTCGCTAAAACACTCGCATCTGCCATATGAGATCGTTATCAACGGCACTAACCGATAAACTGACAGTCGTCCATTAATATATAATGTACTTCTACTTTTGATTTGTGGCTTTGTGGAGCTACCACAATTTCGCCAATGTCAATATATAATGTAAGTAATAGTATGGTACCAACTGACAGCTGTCAGCTTGTCTATCCGTTGATGACGTAATACAACTGGTGTTTGCAGTTGCGTGATAATAGTTAGGAACTATATAAAAGCTTTTTTTAAAAAACTTCATTATAGTTGTACAAAAGTATAAAATATGGTTTTGGACTTTTTAATATCACGATTAATTATTTACTTACACGTTACATAAAATTTGATTATATTTAGTTTTGAACTTCAAAAGGATGAAACGTCTTTCATTGTCCGTCTGTCAAAACTCGACAGACAGGCATCAGGAATACCAGAGTTATTAGATTGAAATTTCAACTATGGTTTCTTGAAAGTTTTGTTTACTTGAAGCTGTACAAAAATTATACTTTTACGTAAACGAAATAACAAAATCACAAGTAAATCGAAACCTAAGGAATGAGTATCGTTTCCCTATCATTATATTACATATTATTTACATTTGTATGCGGGAATTCCCTATGACGTATAAATTATGCATGGGAGATGATTTTTCACTGGAAAATTAGTTTTTCTTAGTGCTAACTTTACTCATAATACACGAATTACGATGCGTTTTAAGTAATTTGATTCTCGACCCCCAAATTATGAATTCATCGTTGTGATTAGAAATTCGATGAAATGAAAAAGGAACAAACATATTTTTAAATATGCTTTAGCCTGCGAGAGAAGGAGATAGAATAGAGCGCCTGCGTACTACTAAGCCTTCAGAAAATATGTCAAAGTCAACGTGGTGTAATTTTTAGGCATTTGCGTATTAAAAATTCGTTGGTTAATTAATTTATGTTCATTATTTAACACATCTCTGTTAATTTGACCAATAACTTTTACATAAATTATCTAAAATAAAATTTATTAACATTAGTAAATTATTTGTTGTTTTATATTTTATTTCTCATTCTCCCGCAGGCTCCTTTTCTGAAGTTTCTTTCACTTCTGCCGTTTGTGAATTGCACACACCCAACTAACTTACCGCAGACGTAACTATTTGAAGTTAAGTAACTTATCATCTCCACGCGTTCCTGATAAAAACCGGGTCTTGACAGGTAGACGCACAAGGAACTGATTCTATAACAGTTCCTTTTTTCCTTTTGAGGAACGGAACCCTAAAAATGTTCTCAGATTCAAAGAAAAAACAAAATTCCCAACATATTCTCTTGGGTACGTCACAGCCGTAACATGTCAGAAGGTCAGACGTAGGCAATAATAAGTTATCAGCGAGTAGATAATGCAGAGCCCTTAGTGGCTCCATTCATAACTGTCCACTCAGCGCTTGATATCTAGGCTGACACCGACGTTCATATAATATATCGAAGAACGAGTTATGATTAATTCGCGTTGTGTTACAATACATAAGTTTTTCTTAAATAGCAGAATAAAATGTAGCTAAGAAGTAAGCGCCTCGTTCTTACTGGTCAGCTCAAAACTGAAATGGTCCTTTCGTATAAAGACCACCCGGACGCCAACATGGCACTTGCACAGTTTGAGTTTATGTAGACTTGGATCCTTGAGTTTGTTTCGGCGTTTCTTCTCAAGCCTAATCATTGGAAATGCGACCGCATATGGCCATTTAGCTTTAAAGAAGAAATCGACGTGTAAAAGTGTCCAAAATGACCTTTTTGCAAAAATAAATTAATGTATCATTTAGTACTTACTATTCCTACTCTGTCTTCTCTTATCTACACTTTAAGAGGATTGCTCGGTAACTGGGCAAACACACTTTTATCAATTGGCAACATTTGTCACTAGAAATAAAATATGTTACCTTTTGAAAAAAAAAAAACTTTTTAATTTAATGGAACAGTGACTGCATTTAATCACATGACCGATTTCAGTTGACAATAATTATTAACTCGAATGGATATATCGAATGACCATATTTTTTCCATAATACGAATATATTTCAAGCCTATCGTACAGAAGCCGGCGCGGTATTGGCTCACGCGGTACCTTCATAAAATAACATTATGTGACACCGATTTAATTTTGCTGATTTGCAACGCACAGGTATGCCTTCCATAGGAATTGAATAGGTTATTGATGGGAATTGGTTTGTTGAATATTTCTAAGAAAATATGTGTAAGTTCAGATTTCATATACGTGACGGATGACGAATAGTAATTTTTAGTAATACACGGTAATTAAACTCTAGAATTTTTATACAAGTTGATATTCACATTCACACTTAATATCAAAATCGTAACAGCAATGCGCACAGGCACCGATTATATAATATGTAAGCTTTCAAAGACTTAACGAATTCGTTATAGATTTTTTAAAATAATAATAGTATTTTTTATTTGAAACAAGAAACAATTTACAATTTAGGTAGGTTTAATAATAGTCTCATCAGTTAAAAAAGTGTATGTGTGTCAGCTTCGACACACGACTGGAGTTTACAATACAATACAATGTAATTAACACACACATGCTTTTAGACACTTACATAATTTCAAAGTGACAGAAAATTTTAATCGTGGGTGAGCCATGCTTCGGCACGTATAAGCCAGCTCGACCGGAGTGATACCACGGCTTCACAGAAAACCGGCAGTGAAGCAATGCTTTTCGCCGAGTGAGTGAGGTCACCAGAGGCCCTAACCCTTCAATCTCCCCCTCACCCCTCCTCACTCTCCTTCACCTACTCCCACCTTAAAGGCCGTCTGCTCGTTTGCCCCCTATTACATAGAAAAAACCCAACACTTTTGAGTTAACGTTGTTATTAATTTCACTCCTCATAAAATGCCCATACCATGGGCCTTATATGTAAATATATTCTTGAGAAGTAAACTCCAAAAACTGGCTATTAACACCCACCTCCAGAAAAGAGACGCCATTTTCCTAAGTTCACTCTAGCTCTGTTTGATAAAAATGACTATTTTTCACCCTATGTTGCCATTCTCTTAACAACCTCACTGAAGCTACATAGTTACATACGTCCCTATCTAGGTATGTTCGCTTAATGTTTCCGAGCATAACGCACAAAAACTATAACGTGTAATAAACGCATACTTTTACAGTCTCGGCACAGAATAGATGTGTATCTATTATTAAAAAAGTATACAGAAGTGTGTACTTCTCTAGCATTATACATATCTACTGTATAAAGAAAAGAAAAAGAAATCTTATGACGGAATTAGCATCAGATGATTGACAGCCTGATGCTAATTCCGTCATAAGATTTCAATGACAGGACAAAATCGGACAGAACAACAAAAGCTGTTTTTCAAGCAGTTCCTAAGCCTTAGGACCAAGTAATTAAATCACATCAGTTTAGTGAAAAGCAATATTATTACCGGTGTTTGAATAACTCCGATATCGGATCAGAGGTGTCAGATAACTAAATCATAAAAGAAAGACGGTCTGGCAGGATAACGTTACAGTATTGTATTAAGTACTAGTAGGTTCTCGGCTACATCAGAGTTTTACAGGATTAGAAATTAAAATTCTTCAGAAAGTGTTTTCTTGAAAAAGTAAACCCGCAAAATAAGGACCACTGGCACTGTAATTCAGTAAATTGAATTGACCATGTACAGTGTCAGGGCACTACAACTCATTTCTGAGGTAAGCTACGTGCGAACAATGAAAGGATACAAGTAAGAGACTTACTTTTATATTTTTAATTAAAAAAATAAATCCGAGGCTGGAAAATTAAATAGACAGGAACATTATAAAGCTAAAGAGCTTCTTTTAGTTAAACGGTTCCCTGCATCACCCAAAGGTTGACTGGTACCTAGAGAATGCCTTAGACATTAAGTCTAGTCATAAGCCTATGTACCTGATGTGCTTGCTGTTTTCCGGTACAGTGTATTTAGGTACATCACTTAGAGGCGTGCAGTAAAAGATTACATTCAGTGTAGTATTTATTTCACACGCGCGTCCACGGAACAGTCATATCAGTGACTAAGTCTGGCTCCTATAAACCATTGTTTATATATAATAACTTTCTCGCATACTCAGCGTAACTTAATATTGTATCCCTATATAAACGACGATTCACCCTTGTTAAAGGGCCCCCGTCGGGTCTGAATCTAGTCGGGCATCCCCGAAATACAAACGTGAATAATGCTATATATCCTTAATTAATATTAATAATATATATATAAATATTTTTGCTTTGATCAATCGTAGAAAGCTTGTAGGCTTTTTAACATCACACTACGTTTCGTATTGCGAAACGTAAGTTGTATGTAATTTTACTAACAAATTAAATACATACTTATAATTTTAAAAACCCTGTATTGTTAAAACCAACGAGGTCTTATATTGTCTGTCAAAATTTCTATCTCGTATGTAAGCATAAAACACAGCTGTTCAGAACACAATTACGTTATGTTATTGCTGCGTTAAAAGGTCTTAAAATAATAATGGAGCGTTATATTTTATTACCAACGTTTTGCCTCTTGTAGGTTTTGATTGTGTGTAACGAGTATGTCGGTCCATTGGTACGGTTGGTACCCATGTATGTGAATTTCCATCTAAAACTGCCTTTTACTCGCGGCATTGCTGGATGTTGTCAAGCTGGACCTAAAACAGTATCTACTTAATTTCTGGATGAAAGATATGTCCTGTTCTGTAGCTCTGACGACGTGTATGTAAGTTGAGGCGTAGGCGAAAGCGTAGCAACAAACAAAATCACACGCGCATTTATGATGTTAGTTACATTCCAGTTGAGAACAAAAATTTTTTTTCTTAAGTCTTGGTCTAGAAAATGACATTCAGTAAGTATTCTCCACTTACTTTTTTCCCGACTGCGGTGAGTCAAATAAGAAGGGTTATGTGACCAGTATGCATGTGTGTATGTATGTCCGTCCCATGATACCTCGTAGCTTCTAAACGGCTGAACCGATTTTGATGAATAATATATCTTTAGATTCGTCTTTATTGCGCAAGTGTCATGATGTATGTTTTATTTTTTCTCTCCCCAATCTATTAAAATTAAGGATTTTAAAAGTTGATTACAAAAATGTTACAAACTTATATTTTTATTATTGAGTATTTTTAACGTAGTCTCGTTTCTGTTTCAGTTAATGATTTCTTGTTTATTTCCATCATAACAACAGTACAGTTAAAGACGTAACTCATCACTAAACATTGAAGGTTATGACAAACATCAAAGCACAGACGGGCAGACCTATTTCGTTCGTCGACCGTGCGTACACCCGCGTGTTGGGTAGCGTAAAATGAATCTGAGAAATGTATTGCGTCGTCTGGGAACGACGTTGGAAGGATTCCATGTGTTCTGGACTTGCCGCCGAGTATTAATATGAGGAATGGAGTCGTGACCAGATTCAGCAATACGGGTGTATGTATTTTTTCATTGGTAACGAAAATAAATATGTCTTCTTAATAATATAATATACACATATTTGGCCTTTTTTGGCCTTTACTCCATGTAATCACATGGCATTAAAATTACAAGCATATAAATCAATCTTGCTATATTTTTGACTGCGACTTCAGAGGTCGCGGGTTCTATTCTCTATGTATGTTTGCATTGATCTGGGTGCTACATATATAGTTCTTATATAATATACATGTATGTATTTACAAAAAAATAATGGTGTCTAAGTATTTTAGTAGGTATAACACGTGTTCTAGGACCCATTGTGCAAGCTGTGCTTACTTTGGGTGTAGAAAGTGTGATTTAATATGTCCCAGGGTAATAAAAAAAAATCAGTTGGCCTGTCGGTCTAGTGGTTAGTGACCCTGACTGCTGAGCAAAAGGTCAAAGGTCGTGGGTTCGATTCCCACCCTAGTCTGAGTGTTCTTTGTGTCCGTTGTTTGTATGTTTGTATAGTCCCCCGCGACACAGGAGTAATTCCTAATGCGGGAGTTGTCTTTAAAAAAAAAAAACAGTATATTATTATCTGTGAAACTTAAAAATTATAGTTTGAAACTTTAAAAAAAAACACGGTTTAATAGCGAACTGAACTAAAAACAAGTTTTTTTTTTAAAACGTGCTTTTTTTTTCTTTTTTCTCTATCCCTCAAGAACAATACTTTGTGTCTGGGTGATAGATACTCTATGTCTTTTTCTGTAACCCCGATGACGGACTACTCTTTATAATACTTCTAGTTCTTTTAATGAACCAATGAACTATTTTTAACATTTCGTCGTTCAAAAATAATTTTCTACTTTTTGTTCTGTTTGCTATTGCAGTGTGTGTTTGTACTTTTTTAAACTAAAATTTATTTTCTTATTTTATTGTCTTGTAAAGTCGTCATCAGTTCTCGATACGTTTGCAAATTTTCAAGTTAATCGGACGTCTTTCGTGAAAGATTCCGTTACATAGCTAGATAGATAGATACAGGTCAAGTTAATTTATAGCGTGTACAGAATATGGGACCACTCTGGAGGCGAGTACTACTGGCGAACCTACAGCCTTTTGAATTCGGTTCTAAGTTAGCTATTGAGCCGTAGCCATTACAATACACTGGGGTGTAACATTCCAAGAAACCTCTCGTAAATTGATTCTTACTCATTTGATTCCCGTGAGTATCGCGGGGGTTGAGTACGATTAGGTTACGTCGGTTCTGTGTTTCAAGGACGCATTTGGCAATATTAATAATATTTTAATTTATAAAACAATAATGATATTCCAAGACAGCGACAGGCCGGGGCCTTGCCCGCCTCCGGTTTAGAGAGGCGCACGCGGAACACGTCGCGCCACCTTCTCAGGCCTGCTTCTGCTAGGATAACCGACAGCCCTACCCGTTACCCCCAGGCCAGCGCTCATGGAGGCCGGAGGTCGTTGTGCACTCTCCGGCGCCTGGTGCGTCTTCTGCGGGACGGCAGAGTACTCGTCCTCTCCCGTACCCTTTCCGCCGCCTCTTTAGCCAACATCACCTCCTCGCAAAATGAGGCAGCGGAATTCCACGCACTCTCGCTTCGGACCATAGACAGAACTATGGTCTCCAGCGAGGGGCTGTAGTTCTAAATCTACATTGGAGTATGTGAGTCAAATTTTGTAGGATTTTGCACAATGTAACACTTGGATACATTTTACACATAAATATATAGCAACACTAACAAAAACACACACCAATGTAAATACACTTATTTACGCGTACAACTACTTGCATTGGAAAGGATTCGAACCCCCTGACATTGTAGCTGAATGTTCAACCATTTCAACTTTCAGAAGTATATAACTTTGTCATTAAGCATTTATTTGTGGTTGGGCTAGAGGCCAGAATCTACAGAAGATCATTATAGAAACACATCTTCGGTCTAATATTATACAATATCTAAAGTTTTTATTTTATTTTCAACTCCTAGCTGCTTTCCAGAAGATCTAAAGTTAGTCAGTAATTTACTCTGTCAATAAAATATGCCAACACATCGTCAAATACATTTTACAGTCGCTATCTCATTATCTTTACAAGTTAATTCACAAATTCCGCAACTTTCCGAGGGGTGTGTGATAAAACTTTCCCTTAATAAAACATTTGAGGGGGCTGGGGAGGACTCCCTCCTTCCGAGAGCCAGGCAGCATTCTTCTCGAAGGTATGAAATAAGTACGTGACAACTTTCTGGCTGCTAACTAAATTATGGTCCCCGACGCAGGGGCCTACTTGGGAAGACTCGTCGGTAAAAATGGAGGTAATTTTTTAAAATACAAATAATTAAGTTCGATTTTGTTGTTTGTAATCGTCTTGTATTATGTCTTATATTTCACAGGAACAGCAAAGTGTTACATTATCCGACAATTAGATTACAAAACACAGTAAGATAATAATACAACGCAGTATAAAGGTTAGGTATATACATAATTATAATGTATGTACATACCCTAACCATCACGCTAAATCTCGTTAATGTAATAGTATTTATTTATGACCGGACTTGTCTGAAAGGTTTAATGACACGAAAGGAAGCTACGTAAAGTATGTTAGAATAGAATCAAGAGGCGGGCAGTGGTCTCTGCCTAGACGTGAGCTTATGTATGTTTGTGGGTAATAGTATAATTTCATGGAATGCGAAAGTTCTATGTAGAATGTAAACTTTAAATCTAATAAAAAATAGTAGAACAGAAGTATAAAATAAACCGATATTAAAAATAAGAATTGATAAAGTTTTTTAATAAGTGAGGTTGTTGGCGTCCGCGACGTAACGCACACTTAACTATGGACGTGATTGCTCCCGGGAAACGTACACTTAAACAAATTGTTAGATTAACTTCGGCACCAGTTCTCTGAATATATCTTAGGATATATTCTATGATAAATACTATAAACATATTTTTCTCCTTACTAATTAGGTCTGGATATTAATCCTGTTTTTTCTTATCTACAACACAAAACATATTTGTACGCTACAGATACAAATATACAAAAAAAAAATGCTACCTCTAACATTGTACAAGTTTTGGTCTCATTGCTAATCTTTGGTGGATTACAGCAATATAATAAAATAAACAATATCTAAGGTCAATACCACATGGCATATATCTAAGTTATTATTTCAAGACGCTACGTTGCTAAATTCTTGAACCTGTTAACTGCCCTTAACGTACGTATCGATTCTCTTATCTGTGCTTATCTATCTATTAGATTAATTAAAATCAAAATGACGCCCAGCAAAGGGATGAAAGTTTTTAAGATTGAGCTAGCTGAACAGTCATATTTATCATTGGCACTGGGTTATATGTATTCTAGCTATATTAACTAAATATTAGACACTTATATTATACTTATTTTTTTTAAGTGACAACATCTTTAGGCACGTTGGGCACTTTTGGTATGTGGAAAAGCATTGAACTCGCGTGACCGTCACGCTCAGATACATATATGTATACAGATGTGTGTGTGTGTGTATATGTAAGTTATATTTTCACTTCTGACGTACAGTTCTACGACTGACAGTTTTTTTTTAAGTGAAACTTCTTTAAAACTTTTGTGATTTGAAATAACATGAAACGAAACACACACTAAAAAGAGACAAACATCCATAAATACGATTTAGCCTGCGAGAGAATAAGATCGAGCACAAGTATACAGTGTTTCCTATAATCTTTGAAAAGAGGCGAACATATTCATAAATAGGATTTAGCCTACGAGATAATCAGATAGAATACAAGTATACAGTGTTTCCTATAATCTTTGTCTTGCACCTGCGTACTACCAAGCCTTCAGAAAATGCGTCAACGTGGTAAAATTCGTTCGTTAATTAATTTAGAAATTTCGCTTCTGCCGTGTGTGCATTACACACATACACACTTTTTTATGTATAATATTATGATTTTAATAGATCAAAGCCGTCGAAAATCGTAAGTGTTTGTTTTCGGATGGACAATGTATTAACACTAAGTCTACTTCGCGGCTACTAAGAGAAAAAGAACACAACAGAGATCGCCCTTGAAATATATATAGACTAATTAGGAGCATAGAGAAGATCGCCCTTAAAATATATCTGCAAAAAAAAACAAAAAATTTAATAATCAAACATCTTTGACATAAACGTATTAATGATATTCTTGAAAGCAATTGATTTTAGTATTTCTAAGAAATAACGTTTACATGTCTCGACAATAATAACTGCCAATTTAATTCTATTGAAGGGTTCTTATATATGTCTATTTCTATAAAGCCAAACTTTATTTCTAATGAAAAAGTAGTCTGCACTTATAAAAATTGATTAAAAGTAGAAAATTAATATCGTACAAAGTTTTTTAATAACGCTTCATAAGTACACGAGAAGCGAGATGAGACCCTCTCAATTAACTAAGCGAGTAATTGCTCTCCGGAGAGAACTGATGGATTGCTTCCCACACCGGTGTGTAACTCTACACTTTGATGCGACATCGATATTTATCGAGTGTTGCAAGATAATTGATATTGTGTGTTGTAATCACCAATACTACTAATTTGATTTTGTAAGATTGATAAGCGTGGGGCAGATGCAGTGTGGCTTGTTGCCTTTAAATGATTAGGTAATACAATACAAGAAGATATACAGCCGATTAGGTGGAGATTTAGAAAGTAGGGTAAGAGAGTAGCAAGAAAACTCGAAACGCAGTAGATTGCAACATCACCATCTTTTTTCTCAACCCTGTTATTTCGAGTGAGAAGGAAACCGGATAGAGGATAGGTAGTAGAAAGAAGTTGAGGTTTGAGCCACGTTTCTGAATCCGTCAATGAATGTTTCTTAAAGGTCACTATAGTGACTGGGTACAGATTGAACATTAATATGACAAACGTTAAACGTCGAATGAATTCCTGGAATAAATCATTACGTAAAATATCTGTGTATAAGTGTGTATAAGTGTCAGTCACTGAAGGAAAACTTTAGTTTGTAGACGAATTAACAAAATCATTGGCAGAGTTTTAAGAGTCTATTTAAGATATAGTTAAAAAGAAAATAAATAAAAGAAAACTACATATAAATAATATTAAATATATATTTTTTCAAAGACAACTCCCGCATTAGGAATATTCATGTGTCGCGGGAAAAGGTACAAAAATAAGAAAATATGGTATATGTCAGTAGGTATGTTGGAGTCGAACCGACTAAAATACGATGTTTCCGATATTAGATGTGTTTAGGACGAGGTTTTGTATGGTGACTAAGCCACCAAGAGTCATGGTGATTATTCCACTTGAAAGACACGCAAGACGCTAGATGCCTTCTCTGAGCTAACAATTGAGTAAAGGGCGGAATGACATCTATATACATAAACTTGGGAAGGAAAGCGTTATTTAAAATAATAAAAGATGTGTAAAGCCAAAAATTACCGTGAAAGAATGATTTCTATATTTCATTAAGTCAGATGGTCTATAACAATGAGTAAACACGACATAAGTAGACATTGACTTGGATAGGGTTCCGGCACTTAAAAGGAAATTTGAGTTTCATCTAAATTTGTTTAACTTTAAGATAAAAGTCGCCTTACAGAAATATTCCGCTTTTCACATTTGGGTATGTAAATGTCTTTGACTTGCCTGACGTTTTGGCCAGGTCACAATGGCCAATAAATAATACTTTAGTGTTTTGAGAGGAAACTAAAAAACTGCAACCTTTGTGGTTATAACTTAAATATGTCTAATCCTCAATTGTATTCAATATTTGAGGCACTGTTGAGTGCTTTTTATTTTTCACGGCTAGTTGAGGGGCGCCTTATATTGCATCAGCTTCATCTACAATATACTGAATGACTTGAGATTTTGATTCTTGATTTGGATGAGTACTAATACAATACCTTCTTAAACACCGACAAGCACAAAAACCGTTTTAAAATCATCTGTAGAAGTTTAGAACTTGCGATCGAAACTATCTCGTAAAACAAATTTATCAATTTGTCTGCACAACATTAGAATTGAAGCCTATCCAATAACTTCTAATTTTATTTATTATATTTAAGTACACAGTACAAAATACTTTGTACATTCGTTGTCTTCTTACAGTCTTAATTTTAAATAACATACATACATACACTCAAGCCTGCATCCCTAAAGGGGTAATAGGGGGAAAGCCCATTGCCACCAACCGGGCACTTCGGGAATAATAGATGGGAAAATTGGGAGTATTTTGAAAGGTAAAAGTGGGAACGAAAGGAAGGCTATGGAAGGGAAAGAATATACGGATATATACGGATTAATTAGTTGTAAGCAATAGCTCGTCGCATACCTGTCACTCGAACTTGCTGTTGCCGTGGAATGCGAGCCCTCGAACTTAACATCTGAATTTAAATATAATGAACATGATAACACTACAACTAATCAATACTCTATCCCCCATATATATATATATATATATATATATATATATATATATATATATATATATATATCTTTCTCTCTCTCTCTCTCTCTCTCTCCCTCTTTCTCTCTCTCTGTCTTTCGCACTCGCCTTTTGGCTGTGGGAGAATAGAAATCTGGTGTTTAATTTTGTCCTGTTTAAAGACAACTGCTGTATTAGGAATTACTCCTGTGTCGCGGGGGACTTTACAAACATACAAACGACGGACACAAAGAACACCCAGACTCAGGTGGTAATCGAACCCACGACCTGTAGCATAGCAGTCAGGGTCACTAACCACTAGGCCAACAAGCCAGCCATTGATTATTTAATTATAATAGCATTAAATCATGATCAGCACATTCACGCCTGAAAACCATTCATTTTCATTGATACGATATTATCGTATTCAATGCAATTATTGAATGGACGTAATAGAAAAGGTTTTATTTGGTTAGAGTTCACGCTATGTTTACTGAAGTAGATAATAATGTTATTATCAGTCATAACTTGTAATATTAAGAAAGGGATATTTGTTGTTTTAAACAACTTAATGTCTTCTTCTTCTGGCTTGTTCACCAATTTACTTTTGAGTGCTGTTGAAGTAAATAAGGCTTAAAATAAAACTGTCGGTTTTAATTTATCCTCCTCATTTGTCTTTGTTTGAGAAATCTTTTAAAAAGAAATATGATATTTGGAATACTTACAGTTTATAATATGCGGAAGAAATGTAGAAAGCTAAAGCTAAAACTTTTTAAACAGTATGTTGCAACATGAAAACGGCTGCAAAAATCAACACGTTTCCATGTTGATCTGTCATTTGTCATGGGTACGGAAAGTCTATACAATGACAAATTATACTGGTTTTGCCCGTTTTTTCCGAAAGACAAACTTAACTGTGCAGTTCTAAGAATACTCTCCCAAACATCAACTTACAACAATGTCAACTTGTGACCCGCAAAATGTAATTTTGTAATACCAAAATAAAAATTTTTTTAATGTGATATAACAACAACTTAAGGGTTTTTTCCTTTACTTCTGTTGTAAGACCTTGCTTCTTACAAAATTTCATGATTCTAGGTCAATGTTAAATTTGGTTAAATCTCAGGAATAAATTGTATTGCGTTGACTTAGAAGCTTGATTTTTTTACAGCTTCACGTGACGGCAGACAAGTATTTGATGTTAATTTTGACTTGAACTGTGTATATATACGTATACTGTCTGAAGGCTTGCGAAAATGCGAATGCAACATTAATATTTACATCAGTGGTGTTTCAATATCGCAATTATATTGTGCAATTGTATTTTGTATTCTGAGTGCATTACAATACAATATTCTTTATTGTACACCATAAAACATATTACAACATTAAAATAAGAACAAATAATGGTACAAACGGCGGTCTTATCGCTAGCTGCGATTTCTTACAGACAACCTTTAGATGGACAGATGCAATAGACTTCTGTATAGGGCAGTAAACAGGTGCACAAATTGTCTAAGTATTTTATTGAATTTATAAGGATGGAGGAGGAAAAAAAAACACATAATAATTACCTTACATAAAAACTTGTTAACATATTATATAGTCAAACACGTGCACGGGTCACACGGATCTTAGATCTCTGTTTGATTTTCTGCTCTGTAACTGAGATACTAATGAATTTATATAGATATAGAGCGTAGCATTTTTGTAACCCGGTGAGGTGATGACCCGTATGGGTTACCACACGATAAAAAAACAAGCATTTTTCTAAACGAATTGGAGTTCCCCGACTGACATGAAATAAGTATAGCTTGTACAATGAGTTCTGCGATATGAATAAAGATATTTAGATATGTTTTGAAATAGAAGAACATTCAGATCAAAGTTAATAAATAGATTGATAGAAATATGCATAGAAATATAAACACTCAGCGGGAAATTAACCTTCCAGGTCGAATACCCGAACACCGCGCCACTTAGCTCGTCGGGTTCAAAAGTTTGATATTACTTTTTTAACGTTTTAACCTATTTATATTTAAAAATGTATAACTGTGAGGAACGAGAACATACCTTGTGTTACTAAACTGTGACATTTGTTTAAAACTTATAACTTTGTACAAAAGCTGAGTTAAAAAGTTTTAGTCCATACAGAACCTGTAAAAGTTCGGTTTAATAAAAAACAATTTATAATTTGGAGTGCCGTTAGGACCAAAATTGTCATAACTCGTGTGTATTTTTTTATTCTAGATTTTCAACACAGGTTACACTGGTATAAACTTCCTGATGGTTACCAATGCTGCATTACGATGTGATAATAGCACACAAGTTAAAGTGGTCGCCTCGCCATTGCGATCCGATGCGTTGGGAAAAATTGTATGATCCACGCTTGTCCCGAGTCTGGGTGAGTATTGTGTCCGTTGTTTAAATATTTCTAACGTCCCCGCGACAAGGGAATCATACCTAGGGCGGGAGTTCTCTTTTTTAATATTTAAATAAATAGTATCCGAATTGAGTGTTCCATGAAGTTGATTTCGTTGTGAGATATGCTTAGCCTTCGGTAAAATTAAGAAATTGCTTACCTAGTGATAGTGATAAATTCTGATGATCATATAACCGACTTTTAATTGCTAAAAGCCATATAGGACTTCAAAGTATAAGTTTTAAAAAATTGAGACCATAATGTTAATCACACTGCGCAATAGCATTGTTCACGTATAAATCAAATGTTTAATGACTCTCATAAACATTCTATTAAACCGCATTCATTGTTAACATCGACATCAACTCCTGACAATATTTATTGACATTGGTTTGGCGTTATAGGTGCTATTTCTTCATATGAATAGAAAACTTTTTCACATTATTCTCTTATAAATATTCGTGATACAAAGCATATTCATTTTCAGATCTAGGTTTTTCTTTTGACAATCATATTACTATAAAAGGGTAAAAAATCATATTATAATTACGTTTAACTCTCCTTAGTTGAAAATTTTCTTACGTAAGATACTCGTATATAGTTAAATAAAACCTGTAACAAAACAGACATAATTCCTACAAACTCACAAAAAAAAAAAATAATGCTTGCCACATAATTTTCTAAATTACCTCCAACTCCCAGAAGCATAAACAAGTGAGTTGGTGTAAAAAATCTGTTTTTGTCATGGCGTCTGTTTATTTTCTCCACGATACGAGTATGTTAAGCGTTGACGAGTTTTTCACGTAAATATACCCATATCATATAAATTTCCTTCAAGCTCCTCCATGTGGGTGCGGGAAATGGATTAAGGACGGCTACACACGTGAGACTAATAAAAGTGAAAAGAAAATTCCGCTCAATATTTGAAAGACAAACACTTTACAGAATAATAATCACCATTCACATATTTTAGTCGTTTGACGTAGAAAACTTGTAACATTCATGGCATTGACTGCAAATAAAATCTCATTTAATCTCTAATACAATTCAAAGAAGTTACTTCTATGTTATCTTACAACGTTCATTAAAAGTCAACCCTCACGACCCATCAACGGGTACCTATCTAAAGAAAAATATAAAATTAAAAGAAGTTAGCATCCAAAAAAACTTAATGGCCCCTCCCTAAATTCCGGATTAATAATATTTAAACATTGATAAAATGGTATTATATGAGTAATAATAAAAGGGGTATTATAATACAATCCTTTCTGGATTTCCCTTCAATGTAGGACATTTTTAGGACGATAAAATTTATTAGTTTTTGCGGCTCCATAACATTTTTGAGATAATATAATTTACATATACGAAAAATATTACAGCTGACCTAAAAGAAGGTCATTTATTTCTTTCCATGCAAAAAATAATACCCGCATCGATGTTCTTCACGTTTGGGAATATTAATATGGTATTGACAGCATTTTTCGGGGACGGCGAGTTCAGAAATTGATAGCAGTAGTTGATTCAAAATTGGGTACATTGCTAAGCTGTTCTACTATATAAGAAAGGAGCAAAGCCCTTTACGCATATTAGTATTCTTTTGTTATAAAGCATGAATAAATTTAGTGAATAAGTATTAACTGAATTTATTACTTGAATTCGTAACAAAGAAAACTACTAGCTTTTGTTCTGTGGCTTTGTTAATTATTTATATGCAATAAGTGTAATGTAACCAGTTAATCGTATTACAAGTAAATACCTGGACATTATTTACTCTTTATCACGGAGTATTTATTTCTACTAATATCTGTGAGAAAGAAGTTATGTGAACAGTTTTTTTAGCAGAAAACTGCAAAAGATTTAATTTGTTAAAAACTTAGCACCTGTTTCATAAAGTAGTTGAAGTCTCAGTGGATCATCTTTGAAATAAGTCTTTGCTTTTACTTCTAGTTTTCAACATTACCTTTCTTACTTTTGGAGATTAGTTAAAAAGTGTCCAGTTAAATATTAGTTCGTCTAATATGTTCATATGTCAACTGACGAAAATCACACTAGCTCGGACACGAATGGACTCATTACTACTACATAAATGGCCCTTATTGTATCTGTCTAATTAACTGAGATTAACTAAAAAAACATACGCTATTATAACCCTGTAAGTTACATTCAGTATTTACAAGATGGTCCTTATATATTTTTAGCTAACAGAAGATGAAAACGTCTTGGTTTCTCGTATATACCGTTATATACCGGTTTTTTATTAAATAAATAGGTACCCATTCAAAGTATGAATTATATTGTATATAATATATATATTTTGCTAATATGTATACGTATAAAACATTTTGTAATTTAATAAATATTTAGAATTAAGAATTCAGGTTTCAAACAATCTAAAAAGAATTAAGCCATGTCTTGTACTTTTAAAGTTACTTAATTTGTAAAATATATTCGAACGTCCCACCTTTTCAGTCTTTGATTAAATATTCTCTTTTCGCACTAGTGTTACTATGAAAATGAAAAATTGAATGACAGACAGACATTAATCACGATAATTATCTATTTAAAAACCAAATCACATAGTTCGACCGAAATATCTTTAAAATGGCTTTTCAATCGCTTTAAAATTTATGTAACTACCTCTTGATCTAACTTATCGAATACAGTTCAAACCTTTGTTTAAACAATTCAAGTCGCTCGTACTGCCGACAAATCAGAATAATTTGCTTAGGAAAATTATTCGAAGTAGAAAAATAATGCATATGAAATACGAGCGTCATTGCATCTCGCCCGCATTTTCAGTTTTCCGCTTTTCATAAATCATGAGGTCTTGTAACCTTTACGGAAATTACTAGTTTTAATATTCTTGGAGGTAATAAAAGTGTATGAGGCATAGTAACTAGTAAAACGTTTAACTGCTACGCCAGGGGTGGTGGGGTCTTCTATTATTATTTGCACCGCTATGGGCTTTTTTTTAAACAACTCCTGCTTTAGAAATGTTCCTGTGTCGCGAGGGTTTAGCAAATATTTTAACAACGCAAAAGCGGACACCCAGATTCGGGGCAACTATTTCTGAATCACATTTTTTTTGTCCTGGGTGGCAATTGAACCCACAACACTCGGCGCTGCGTAGTGTCGAGGCAAACTCACCAACATATAATCTGCTATAGGTAATAAATTACCTGTAATGCTGGTCACCAGGTTTCCACTACGACACAGTGTAATATGTTCAATAATACAGAACTGAGAGTAAACAAGTTTGTTTAACTTTGGTGATTATCTATCATCTCTTACAGTTGATGAACAAAGTGCCAATATAATGATATTGAAGATACATATATATTTTATTCGTGGGAGAGCCATGCTTCGGCACGTATGAGCCGGCTTGACCGGAGTGGTACCACGGCCTTACAGTAAACCGGCCATGAAGCAATGCTTGCGTTGCTTTTCGCCGCGTGAGTGAGGTTACCGGAGGCCTTAACCCTCTCCCCCCTTCTCCCCTTTTCTTCTCTTCCCCCTTTAAAGGCTGGCAACGCACTTGTAACCCTTGAATTGCAGGTGCCCATGGGGGGCGGTAGTTAATTACCATCAGGTGACCCGTCTGCTCGTTTGCCCCTATACCAAAAAAATAAATAAATATATATATGTATGTACATCCTTCCTACATACCTTCACACCGGTATCCCCGAAGGAGTAAGCAGAGGCGTATTAAATCCCCACATTTATCAAATTGGTCCCACTCATATAAATAAATACAAAGCTAAATCCCAGTTCAGTCCGATCTGAATTACAAATGTAGTACTAGCTGTGCCCCGTGGTTTAACCGCGTAAGTCCCGATGCCATCCGAGCCGATATGTTAATTCAGGTCTCCCGCTATCTACATACCAAGTTTCATCACAATCGGTTCAGTAGATTTTGCGTGAAAGAGCAACAAACATCTATATATCCTCACATAATTTCAGGCTTATAATATTAGTATGAAACAATGATAAAAGTGGTTTATAATGAACAGTATAAACCAGATTGCTTGCTTAACTATCATGTTGCCTTACACCTTTAAATTTGAAAGACATTGTAACCAATGTATAAATAACTACCACGTTCATTAGAGTACCTAACCACATCCGTAACCATACATTTCTACTATATGTTAGTATTACTCTACAAGTAATATGTTAGAAAAATAAAAAACGTCACTGACACTAAATAAATGTGTATATTATTTATTTTTAATATCAATTATAATATAACTATTATTAAGACGAGTTCGATGGCTCAGATACGAAGCAAACGATTCCTTTACTTGTACTGCATATTAAAACCGAGATCTGAACCCCGCACACATATCAGATCGCACACAGAATACAAAACATAATTGCAGAATACAAAATTGCGAAATTGAAACACAATTGAAGCAAATGTTAAAGTTGCATTCGCATTTTCACAAGCCTCCAGACATCTGCTACGGATATTGCAAATACGTGATACAAACTGCGCTTGTTAGCTACGAACCAGCTACGCAGTGCTACGAAAGTGGCTCCTAGCATTGTCATTTATCTTTTATTGTGTTGGTACTAAATTTAGTTTTAGATATATTTTTGCCAGATGTGCTACCGGGCAAGCAAAAATCCAAGCTACTTTTAAAGAATATCAGCCTCAGTGATCCGAGGCCTTAATTATTACAAGGCATATTACAAGAACGCCAGAAAGTTGTTCTAAAAGATTATTATTAGGAATAAACACAATAAAATACAAAATCCTATGATATAATTTTCTACGAGTATCTAGTGTATATTGTCACTATTCTTCTAATTTTTCTCTACTTCTCTGATCATACACTCAGGCTAATTAGACAAATGTCCATCACAGATTACCTGTTCCTAATATAGTTTATCTAAAGAGATTGCAGACCGCGATAAGGCCGCCCATTGTAATACTATTTTTAATGTATTTCTTTGTCATGATTGTATCCTATTTATGGTGTGTAATAAAGAGAATCTATTTATCTACTTTTGGCAAACAAACTCACGTTCGCCTGATGGGAAGCCGTCAACGGTGCCTATAAAAACTTGTAAAATCAATGCGATAGCATAGCGCAACATTGAACTGTAGTTGAATTAAAAAAACCGGGCCCGCAGAGGTAGATCTCGTGTTTTTTTTTTTTTTTTGAAAATCTGCCCCCCTGTCCCCCACTTTAGGGGAGTATCCCCGAACTTAATCTTCATTTATGCCCTGTTGATTTGTCGTCCAAGTTTGAAAGCAATCGGTGCATAATTGCGACTTCTGTCGTGCCGGTAAAATTGAGGTACATACATATTTACATATATATATATTCATACTCATTCCCCCAAAGGGGCGGACTGGAGGGCAGATTTTCAAAAATCTGTTTTTTCAGCATAACTTTTTTCCTATGGACCGTTTAACTTTAACAGCATGCCCATTTTTGGAGATAAAAATAAATAAAACACGAAATCTACCTCTGCGGGCCTGCTGCGGGCCCAGATAGTTATAACTGGCGGTTGTTTTGGGAGTTGTTTAGATAAGAACTTGTGAATATTTTTTTGGAAAACTCGACAACTGGTACAAAACCAATAGGTAGACTTTTCTTCGAAATCTATCTAAAGTTGTGTGATCCACAAATTGTTGTCCCGAGTATGGGTGTTGTTTGTCTCCGTTGTTTAAATGTTTGTGAAGTTATCTTTAAAAAGATAAAAAAGAAGAATATTTTGTTGAAAAGGAGACATATGTTGGACAAAAGGTAACGGAAGAAATGCTTTGAAAATGTATGTGAAAGACTGAATAATATTGCCAGGTAAAGATAAATAAACTGTGCGACGCTAACATTATTTTCTAAACAAATCAGCATTGTTTCGTGTTTACTATGGATTATTGTACAATAAACATATATTATAGTAATTAAATATATGACGCTACCTGTTGATTTATAAACAATGTTCTAGTCGTGATTCACTTGTGCGATATAATATGTATATATAGTGTAGTCGTCCTTCCCCGGCATCATTGACTTGAAACTTTACACTGTGTGACATCTGCGACTAGAAAGAAAATGTGAGTCAATATTTTATTATTCACTAGACATCACTGGTACTCAAATGTCGACAATAAAATTATTGGTTAATTTTTAATGTTTTTCGTTCATTTCTATAACTAGAACTGTCATTGTTTAGTTTTTCGTATCATGGCAGGTCAACGGAACCAATGCACGAAGTAAACGACATAGTAACTAGATATGGTGGTGGAGGTAGTAGGTATACGGCCATCTCAATTTTTCAACGTTTAATACTTTATTTTCAGGTTTATAATTTTCGTAATCTTAATATTATTGGAATTTACTTCAAGCACAAAACGGGAACGCCTATACACATGGATACAAGAAAATGACCACTTTGACTTCATGGTTGCAATATCTTACGACTGGAAACCTATTTGTAGCGGGATACTTGTTCACTACTATTACATAGCTACTGCGGCCACTCCATTTAAGTATCTAGGGTGGAAGCATGGAAATACCGGAACAACACGATTAAAATGTCACGTAGTAAGAAAATATTGGAATGAGGCAAGGGAGAATCCGATAACTCGTATTGACTACCAATACGAGCATTACGATAAAGTAAAGTGGCGAGGATTCGACAAAATAAATAAATACAGTCCAGTACATGACTACGCTTTACTCGCGTCAAAAGACAGTATCCCATATAAAGGAGGTTATGCAAATTGGCGCCACCCGTCTTATATTCAATTAAAGTATTCGAGAAAAGTTACTATCAAGTCTACGGGAACTTTCACGATTTGTGGGCACGCTTTTATTGACCGGACGCACATTCAGCAGAGCATAGAGCTGGAAGCTGTCGACTATAGTGTTGAATCTGTTTTGGCTGATTGTGATGAGTGGGTGCCTAGAACTTGGGGTCATTTCATTTGTATTCTAAACATAGAAAATTTCATGGGAATCAATTCTGGGGCCGCATTATTGTATGACGGTGTAGTTGTTGGCATAGGAAGTTTTACTTTAGCAAGGGGAAATGAGAGTATATTCCTATTTACTGATATGAGAAGATATAAACACCATTATATTAAAGTATCTGAGGCACCAACAAGTGAAATGTGGACCGTCTGATTGGTAGAAGGCAAGCGCACGATGCTCTAAAAAAGCGTAATTTGCAGAAAAGCTCTGCTATTTTAGTCTAGCATCGATTGCGGTACTAAAAGAACACTGCTTAAGCTAAACACATAAAAAAAAACAAACCATGTAAGCGAACTAGTCAAGAATAATGTAGCTCCTTACAAAATCAACCCTAGTTTGGTTCCTCCTGATGAAAACTCACCGAATGGCCATGAATATGTTAAGATGATTCACGAAGCAGCGGTATTACTAACCGAGAACCTCTCACTGGTGCTAATATCGACAAAATAGAAAGCAGTGGTAAGTGGTTATTATAATGAGGAAAAATGAGAAACAAAAATATCATAAGCAGTTATAACAATGATTGATTCGCTGTTTTGTGTATGTTATGTATAATTCTGTAGGTGTATACAATATTTACAATTAAAAGTGTAACATATTAATGTAATTTTATTCTTTTAGACACAGTGCATCGGTTTTTGTGGTCTGAATGGTATCCTGAAGTATAGACTACGTTTAAATGACTACCGCCGCCTTTAGGCACCTGCAACCCAAGAGTCACAAGTGCGTTGCCGCCCTTTAAGGTGGGAGCAGGGAAGGGTTAGGGCCTCCGGTAACTTCACTCACGCGGTTAAAAGCAATACAAGCATGGCTTCACTGCTGGTTTTCTGTGAGGTCGGCCATTACATGCCGAAGCATGGCTCTCCCACGAATAAACCCTATATCCTCCTCTGTACTAGTGACAACGTGAATTCATTATTTCACGATGTTTATTTTTCACTGGTCAACACCTCATCGAGGCCGAATGGTAAGATATGTCGGAAACGAACCGACTAAAACCACACAGTGTTCCGTCACCGGGTCTTATGGCCAGGGCCTCAAGTGTACCCTAGAAAAGAAACCCCTGTGAACCCCGTCGCTCCGCCGTCTCCAGCTTTCTTTTGCTAGGGTAATAGATAGCCCTGTCCGTCGCTATCAGGCAAGCGCTCATACTAGCCAGAGATCGTTTTGCAATCTCCGACGTCTAGTGCATCTTCTGAGGTACGGTACTATTTCTCTCCCATTCAATTCCAACCGCTTTTTTGGCATGCATCACTACCTTGCAGATAGCCGCCGCGAAATCGGCACGCTGCTGCGCCCACGGAGAGCACTCCACCAAAATGCTGAATGTGTTTTCCTCGTAACAGCCCCCGCAGTGGTGGCATACAGATTTTAGCTTCCGGCCTATGTCTATGTGACACAGGTACTTTTCGAAGCAGCCATGTCTGGTGAGTACCTGCATCATTCGGTAGAAGAGTGCTATTTTGCCTCTCCAGCCAATCCTCCATGACGGGCCTTACCGCCACAATCGTGGCATGCCCTGCGCTCAGTCGCTCAAGTAATTTTTTTCCACTAAGCAATGAGCACCTGGTGAAGCTGGGACCGTTGCGCCTCTCTATTTCATGAGGGACAGGTCTCAGGTCCTGCTCCTGCGCAACTGCTACAGTGTTGCTAGGGATTTTGCCTCCAGGTCCCATGGCAGAGTTTCGGCTAGGAGACACGCTGCTTCAAAGAAGGTGACCGTGCGATATCCTCTTATCAACTTGACGGCTATTAACCGTTGTGGGCGTCACAAAATAGCAACATTGCAGGTTGTCAGGGTCGTCGCCCAAATTGGTACCCCATATAGGGCCATGGACCGTACGATTCCAACGATGATCAGTACCTAAGTAATTAAGTCGTGAAAGCGTAGAGACAGACAGACGGATAATATTAGTTTAAATTATTTAATTTATCAAATTGACATACATTACCTAATTTGATCAAGATAACTTCCTCCGAATACTGCCATATGAAAAGAAAATGGACGCCATTATCAAACATATGCTTGTATAATATAACTACCAAGTCTATTAACTGTGCGTCGGCTCCCGAAGTCATAGTCTGGGTTTAAGCTGGGTCTTGTAAATAACTTACAATATCTGTAACTTATGTCCCCGACGACATCTTAAGTCTACTAATATTGGTTCAGAAGCAAGTCACGGAGTGGGGATGGGACACAGATGGAATTGTCGTTTGCGTGAACATGTTTAATTGTTGAAATATAGTATTTTAGGACTAGTTTCTTGTAGACACAGATATTTTGAGGCTAACTACATATTTATTTCTATTTTCTAAGGTTTCTTGGAATAAAAGGGCAATAAGGCCGTTCTTTTTAAGTTATCTGAACGACGCATATATGTATGATACATCTTAATATACATACTTAAACATTATATGTTAGTAAATATAACTTAAAACTAAGTTAGTAACCCTTCACTACTTGCACTAAATCTTTGTGTGGTCGATTGGTACTTGTCCGTGGAAGCGACGGAATACCTGGTACAGATAACAGTTGGGTACTTGCACCACGAACGCCTTGAAGTTGACGTTGCGGCGCGTCTCAAGCAGCTGCTCTCTCGGTGCGTAATTTAGCATATGAAAGAGTATAGAATATGTAAAGCAGAAAACCACGTTCAACTTGTGTGTGCAGTATATTACAAGTCACGGTAAAAATCTGAGTTCTCAAAATTCATGAAATTAAATGAATATTTGCAGAATATAAGTGAACAAATTAATATAGATAGAAGGGTATTAGTAGCGCAATACGATATCCAACCGTCGCCGGTGTGCAAAATAACTATATAATTCATATTCATTTTCATTGTAATAATAATAATAATAAATTTTATTTTTTCAGAGGATGTACAATAGTCAATTATAAAAAATCTTAAAACCAGGTTTACAGGTTACATTTTTTTACATTTAGTTATTACCTTTGTTAAAAGAAGCATGTACTTAACTCTGGTACCCAAGCTAAGATTAAACTTGTGTTATGGGTACCTACCAGCGCCCTCACAGTATTCAGTCAACAGTGCAAAAATTTGTAATGTAAAATAATAATCATGTCAATTTAATTAGAACCAGAGTCAATGTCAATGTAAAATAATAATCATGTCAATTTAAATTACAATCAGAGCTAATGTCTTTTCTTTTAAAAAATCTTTTAAAAAAGACAACTCCCGCATTAGGAATAATCCTGTGTCGCGGGGGGCTTCACAAACATTCAAACAACGGACACAAAGAACACCCAGACTCGGGACAACTATTTGTGGATCACACAAATTTTTGTCCCGTGTAGGATTCGAACCCACAACACTCGGCGCGGCGTAGTGGCGAGGTGACCACTTAAACCATTGCGCCATCCGTGCAGCCTTAATCTCAATGTTAAATAATAATCATGTCACTTTAATTAGAACCACAGCCAATGTCAGTGTAAAATAATAATCATGTCATGGAAGTTCATGGAAGTATAGATAAATTATACTCAGACATCGAACAAATGATCGTGCTCTTGACACAATTATTTGGGTGGGAATCGAACTCACGACCTTTTCTTCGGTAGTTAGAATCACTAACCACTAGACCATTAGCCCAAATATAGGTACTGACTTCATAAGTGTCATTTTGAAGCCTACACAAGTAAATTAGTTTCATTTAATTTCTAAGAAATCAAAAAACCAAAATATATTGGTGTTTTTATAATCTTGGAACGATCAAGAGTAAAGGAAATAGGTTTCTCTTGGATAGGCGTTTATCATCTTCGTCTCAATCATCATTTTCCGTCCGGTGAGTTGGAAGACAAGCTCCAATAAAAAAAGTATAAACATTTTTATCGTGGGAGAGCCATGCTTTGGCACGTATGGGCCGGCTCGACGGAGTGATACCATGGCCTAGCATAAAACCGGCAGTGAAGCAATGCTTTCTCGCTTTTCACTGAGTGAGTGAGGTTGCCGAACGCCCTAACCCTTCCCTCCCTCCCTCTTTCACTCCTCCTCTACTCCCACCTTAAAAGCCGGCAACGCATTTCAGTTGCAGGTGCCCATGGGCGGCGGTAGTCATTGACAATCAGGTGACCCGTCTGCTCGTTTGCCCCTTACCATAAAAAAAAGTTTTTATTGTTTAAAAAAAAATATTGGAAATAAAAATATACTACGAGCGCAGCTGTAATAACTAGAATATATAGGTATCAGACTGAAATAACCGCCTATTTAAACTATTACATTCTTTCCAATGTCAAACATATCCACCCAGTTAGACCTAAATTATTCAAACCCAACGACAATTATTCTCAGGCTTTACATGTGAAAAGCAGCTATTTATAAAGATCAACCCCAAATCGGCGTCTACAAATCTAAGTACATAATGTGTGGAGAGAATTTATCTTGTAACCCTGCTGTCACCGCTGGGCTCATAAGGTGGGTTTAAACAGTCGTCAGGTGCGTTGCGGCGAGCCATCAAGCGGCGGTACTGCGGGAACTCCGACCAGGATCACTTGTCGATACTGTTGCTAATAGCTCCCTAGGGCGACCCTCGTCGGCCGTATTAGCCGAGGGATTAAGCTAACGTTTGGATTTAAACAGAAAATGGTTCAAAATCTTTCAATTTTATGTGCTACTTACTTCTTGGGTTTTGTGTGTTTTTGTGTCTGTATTTTTACATATAAGTTATTAATTTAGGTCACATTAGAGTAACATTTGTAAAGGCTGAACGAAGCTAAATTTACTTAGAGCGTTTAATGTATTGGGTAGAAATAGAACTCACAGGAACTATTTATTATATCGATAATTAAAAATACATTTATCTACAAACTGTTGCAAGGCGAGCTTCTAATAAGCAAATACAAAATATCTTAAAAATAAAAGTAAAGCATAGCTTGCAAAAGTATTTTTTGCAAGCAAATACAAAATATCTTAAAAATAAAAGTAAAATATAGGATTTCTGGCTTCAATGTTACAATGTAATAAGTGCAGGGGTTCAAAGCGAACCTAGCCGCGAAACCTGCTTCTATCTATGTACGTAGTCGCGAATATCTGAGTGATTTATTTTAGGAAATGAACATCCTGATTAAAGCGCCAACTGTCCTGGTCTTGGGCACTCCGCATCTATCCACTGCCAGCCACCTTCTTCAAGTCGTCGGTCCATCGTGCGAAACATTGACGTTGTCTCATATGTATTTGCTATCAGTTTTTATGTAGTATTTAGAACATTTTGAATTATAGATGTTAGACCTGTGTAAGTTAATTTTTAATGTTGCCTGACAGTTCTGAGTATGTCATGCTCGTCTAGAAGAAAGAGCTATGTATTGGAACAGACACGATAACAAGCTGACGACTGACATTTCAAAAATACCTATAATTGGTTCAGTTGAAATAAATAATTTTGAGGAAACACCGAAATAAACTCAAGGATCTAAGTGTACATAAATTCGAAATGTGAAAGTGTCATTAAGGCGTCCAGGGTGGTCTTTATATGAAAGAAATATTTCAGTTATTTCAGACCAATCACGGCACCCACGACACGTAAGCTGATAAGTCGGTTATCATGGAACTCAACCACATATTAGGGAGCTCCACGACTTCCAATACAAATCAAAACCAATCCTAGGCTACAGTCTGACATTTGGGTAGGCCAATAAAATCACTAAAAACTGCCAGACTGTAGACAAAGCTTACGCTAGAAATTACAGATTAGAAAACAATAAGTAACAGTCAGTGGCACCAGACGTCCACAAGAGTGGCTTCAACGCACAAGTCACACCACTAAAAAGAAAGCAGAAGAAATAAATGTACCGGTAATCGCTTACCATCAAACCGGACTTGCGTTATGTGCCACTGTTTTGTATGAAAAGAAATCTTTATTAAATCCACTTTCCTTACCTATTGATACACACTGTTTTCTTACACGTCACAGATTTTCTAAGGTAACAAGAATCTGAAAGCGGTTAGCGAAATCCAATTTCTTATAAGCCTAAAATGTTTTCAAAATAAACGAAATACCTACTTTTCAATCGGAACATCCAATACACAAAATAATCACGTTCCTTACTTGGATTGACGTAGACGCTCGTTCACTCACCGCTTCGCTCGATGGAATCCATTCACTCGCTCATTCGCTCAATCATTCACCCCGCTTGCGAGTGGATGCATGCCTTTATGCAGAATTATTGAATTTCCGAATTCAAATAGAGCCAGGCTTGGGGGCGAGGCGCCAACCAAAATCCATTTGGCAAATATTTATTCGCGTAACGACGGGAAAGGCACTTAATGTGGATAATAAGTTCGCGAGTGTACTCTTCATTCCGTTTTTAAATGTCCGGGCGGCGGAACGGGAGGCGGTTTACGAAGTTAATGAATCAATATTGGATTTTTTATGGCTGGTTTATTGTTTAACACAGTTATTTCAGTAAGTGGGTCTCTTACCTGGCCTTAAGCTTTATAACTACAAGGGCGTGTTAATCTATTTTTTTATAAAACAAATGAAGAATCATCTTCATTAGGGAATAATCTGAATTAGAAAAGGAGGACTTGATTAGAATATTATAATAATAATATTCTAGGATACAGAAAGAAAGAAAACTCATTTATTTCAGCACGACGAGACATTCCTACTAATATTTTAAACGTGAAAGTTTGTGAGTATGAATGTATGAATGTTTGTTACTCTTTCAAGCCAAAAGTGCTGAACCGATTGCGATGAAACTTGGTATGTAGATAGCTGGAGACCTGGATGAACATGGAGGCTACTTTTTATCCCGATATTTCCATGGGATCGGGACTTGCGCGGGTGAAACCGCGGGGTGCTGCTAGTATTAAATATAACAACACAAGGAGAAAAAAATACAAAATAAGAATACACAGCAGATGAGAACTAAAAAACATAAAATAACATTAAGAGAGGATGTCTCGCGAAGGCACCGAAAGAGGATCCCGTTTAGCATTGACTGGTACCCGATCGCTGGTTTTCAACTGGACCCCAGTGGCATGCAGGAACGTGACCAGGACCAATACAACGTATAATTATCCAAACTCTAATCAACGACTGCTCTATGAACTAACCATCATAGGTTCTAGAACATACATACTTACATACATTTTTTAAATACATACAAAGATATTTCAAACAACACAGGCAATAAAATAAAAAAAAATAAAAATTAATTATAATTTCAATAATACATACTGCATGCGTGCATATGCACGCACAAATATTTGTACTGTGCGGAAACCACACCCGTGACCCCTGACGTTGAAATACTTGCAGTCGAATACACTATAACGCCACAGGTCTGAGGGCTCCAAACAATATTGATGAAGAGTAAAATTCAAATACTTTAACTAACATTTTCAATAAGCAGACAAGTAAAGAGGATTATTACTCTATTTAGACATAGTTCCGAAACAGATTATAATACTATACTAGTAGTTCCGACAATCTTCCACTATAATAGTACAACACAACTTTTGACGTGACAAGAGGAAAAAAGTTCACGTTAGTTTTTATCAGGTTTTAGGGTTCCGTACCGCGAAAAAAAAAAACGGAACCCATATAGGATCACGTTGTTGTCCGTCCGTCCGTCTGTCTGTCTGTCAAGACCCTTTTTCTCAGGAACGCGTGAGGTATAAAGCTGCAATTTATATCAAATACTCAGGTCTACTGTCCCTTGGAGCTGTGAAAAAATAAAACTTTTAAGCCAACGCAATCAAAAGATACAACCTACAGGGTACTTCCCGTGAACTCAGAATCTTGAAATTTAGTATGAAGCAACGTCTTATAGCACAGCTGAAGGAAAAATTGCGAAAACCGTAAATTTTTAGTTACATCATATAATAAAAATATTTTACGGGACCCTCGATGCGCGAGTCCGACTCGCACTTGGCCGGTTTTATTCACCCGAGTGCTAAAAAATCCGGATCGAACCAAATTTGATTGCCATTGTCAGTGTTTGTCAAGTGTCAGTTCATAATATTTGTGCACATAAACATAATAGTCACGTTTAAAATAAGAATCGATATCGAGATATCGCTTCCTATATTTAAAAAAATCATGTATATCTTTAACCAACCACGGAGTCTTTAGACGCAATCTCCAAGATATATTTATTTTAGATCAAGTTCGAAGGGGAAACGAGTTCAAACCAGAAATAAGATCAATATAGGTAATATCAATTTCAAAAGAATCAAACAAGTTATATTTTATTTCTGTATTTAGGTTCGGCTCTTTTCAAGGCAAACGGTGGTGTTAACGTAAATATATTTTCTAATTTGTTTAAGTTTTAGGATTTTAAATTAATAATGTTAGAGGGCTCGGACTTGTGGTCTCTGTTCCCCCTGTGCATGGTTCCTTCAGTCCTGACTGGTAGGGCCAGTTTCCAAGTGTGCGGCAAACTAGAAACTTGGTCCTGTTAAGGAAGAAAGGGTGCCCCGTCCACATACCACCCTTGTTGCTGGAGGAGGTCTGCAAACTCTTCGAACGAATCATTGCAGACCGTCTCGTCTTCTGTCAGTATCCCGTTCCTTCTATTGCCTATCCTTCTTAACTACATTTTCCTTTCAATACAATGACATGAGCATTCAGAATAATTATATTGTAAATAAATGTGTATTAACACTAGAAAAATAAATTAATTATGAAAGAAATAAAAAATTCTAAATCAATTTTTATTTACTCAAGATCAACTATTTGTCGGATACAAATAACGCTCCTAAAATTTTACCACGCTTTTATGATCCAGTACCAGTATTGTACTAGTACCTATAGATATTTCAGAAATCAAATTCTTCAACAACTTTTTAGTTTTTTTTATTAGACACAATATTTCCTAGAGTAAAACAAATTTAACACAGTACTATAAACCAGAATTAGTTAACTACCGTTTCCGCCTGGGCCCTGTCGGCGGATGTATATTTAAACAGGAGAGCGCAAAATAAACCCCGACCTCTCTCGGCGCTGGCCTGGGTGGTAATAAACATATGTATTCTAAAATTTCAATACATACAAACTAATGCACGGTAAATTACAATCAAAGTTGCATGATTTCGGAATTATTATTCTTTAAAATAAGTCACTACAATTTCCTGCACATTAGAAACAAAACTAACACCTACAAGTTATTAAGTTAGTTAAAAAACAACGTTTTGATAATTTTACGTACCTATTACAATATTACGTAGATACCTACTTAGTTAAAGTAGATATCTAATATTAGGGATAAGTATTAATTGTTACCTACGTAATGTATTATCTAATCTATTGGAGAATCTTATTGTTAAAATAACGTTTCATTTTTATTCCACTGCAATATTTTTGAATGTGCATGTTTATACAAAATTTTCTGAATAACAAATCCAGCCAGTTATAAAAAAAAAATTCTTAAACATAAACAATTTATTTCATTTAATATTTTCATAGCAAAACTGTTTTTCCACATTGGACCTAGCAACTTTGTAATAAATATTTAATATGGCAGTACTGAGCACTTACTGTCATTCTAAACATCCCGCGATGCTGCAGGACGCGGTAGCAGCGTCCCACTATCTGATAAAAAATTATTAGTTACACGAACTTATTTGTATTGATTAGTGAAAAAGGCATCATTGAGTGTTATTGAGTGTTTTCAAGATGTTGGTTTTGTTCGAAACCCCGGCGGGTTACGCTATTTTCAAAGTAAGTCACCACACGTGTTGTTTCTAACCTCTGTTTTTTTGTAATTAAAATCACTGTTTTGACCTACTAGGTATCTAAGTCTAGCAAATACATTTAAAATATTTTAATACATTTCACTTATAGTAGGTAAACACTTTCTAACTAAGTTGTATTATGCTTCATTTTCAAAGTCTGATCTTCAATGTGTGTTTCGATAGTAGGTCCTAGCGACCATGCTTTTAAACATTAAGTTGCCTGAGTTAGGTACAAAATTAAAGATTTTCGCATATAAATGACTTTTATGTATTTTATATGCACGTTTAAATTGTCAGTAGTATAGGCTTGCTTCGGTTAAACAGGTTATTCTAAAGGGAGTTGTTTGTTACTAACAAGTTTGCGCTCACATAAATGTTACAAACACACATGAAACAGTCGTAGTTACTTCAGATATCATTTTGTTGCTTGGTGATAATGTCTTTAGCAGTCAATACATTATTCATAATAAAGGCATGATGTACTCATACTATTGTGTATCTTTGTAACATTATCTAAATATTTTTTGTCAGCATGTGTTCTTTATTCTGATCTCTTATAATGACTTCAGTAGAGACAGATTGTTAACAGCTATTTCTCTGTTTGTAACCAACATTCATATATTAATATTTGGGTTTAGGTATGTACAAACCTTTGAATTCCGTCTTGTGGTCTCTAACTAAGTTTGGTAACAGTGATGTCCATCACCTGTGGTCCTTGAAGTGATGGATGACTTCTACCTCATAGATTTAAGAGATTTAACACCATCTTTACATGTTATTATAGCAAAATGAGTATTTCATAGAGGTTTTCTAGTGATTATTAAAAATCAACAACAATCTAAATTGAAAGCTAATTAACAATCTTTCTGTTTACATAGGTCCTAGTACCTAAGCTCTGCAAACACTTAAGTGTTAAAGTAATAAGAGTTAGACAATATTGTTGTACAGTATAATATGATTGGTTTCATTTCTCCACAGTTATTTGTTTGTAATTTTTTCTATAAATTACACTATTTATTAAATTTTATTTTCATTTACATTTTTATTTGTGCAATTTTTGACATGTACAATTTATCAGTTCTCCACTGAGAACTGCATAATTTATCTCCAATTTGAAATTGCTATATGACTAAATAGCCTCTAAATAATTATAGTAAAACTAAAAAAAACACACTTCAATGGCAAACTGAATTAAAAAGTAAAAAAGTGTTCCACTATCCACATCTTGGTTTCATCATCAGAATGTCATTATGAGGCCTTATCTCTTGTACTTGTCAAAACATGAGCATGAGACATGAGCCCAAACTCGAGGGGTTTACTAGTAACCATTGAAGAGGTCCACTATCCATCAGCTGGCTACATCATCAGATCAGCTCCAAGATGCCAAAATATAGTATTGTCACACAAACTGTGTATATATATGTACAAATTATATTTCCATATGACAATTAGAAGTACGGTAAAATTTACTTCCAAGATTTGTAGTTACAAGTGAAGCTATTGTTGTATAGACAGTCATTGAAATCATAGAGTATGTGCTATGAGAAGCTTTTATGATTTACAAGTATATGCTTCACACTCCTCACACTACATATATCCTTAGGCTTTACATCTGCCATGAAATAATTGAAATGAGAGATATAGCTTTAGTTTGTACTTGCCTGTGTTCAGTAACTATTTCAATACAAAAAGTATATTATGTCTTGACACACTACCCTAATGTGTGTGACATGTCTATTTTTTTTATTTATTTCTAGTACAACTTCATTCCTTTTTTGTTTTAGTTGTTGGATGAGTCAAAGTTGTCACAGATAGATGACTTATATCAAGAGTTTAACACGCCTGAGGGGGCCTCTTCAGTGTAAGAACTATTATTACTAATTATAACGTGTTTTTACTGTAGTATATAGAAAAAGTTTACCTAGTATAAAAATATTCTATGCACATATCAACTCTTACTCTGTAGAGATGTTGTTTCAATTCAATTCCATTGTTTATTGTGCATTAGAAAATGTTTAATGCTTTTCATACAATAAAAAAAAAGCAATGTTTTTAGCTACTAAATATAACAAACTATGTATTAATTGAATTTGTCATAAATGAATTATTTGCTGAAGGAAAAAAGCTGAAGTTTGGATGTAAAAATATCTAGTGGCAAGTATGTTTAAAAGATAGATAGTGTGATAAAATTGACATCTTTTATTCTAAGATACTATAAGCTATATAAAACTCAAATTACAATTTTTTTCAGTGTAAAGCTGAAAAACTTTTTTAAGTTTGAAGACACAGCAGAAGCTCTGGCAGCCACCACAGCAGCTATTGAAGGCAAACTTTCCAAGCCATTGAAGAAAGCTTTAAAAAAATATGTGAGTAAAGATGTACAGGACCAACTCCTTATTGGAGATGCTAAGCTTGGGAGTGCTATTAGAGAAAAGTTTGACTTACAATGTGTGTCCAACAATAATGTACAGGAATTACTCAGATGTATACGCTCACAAATGGACAGTCTTCTTGCGGGACTACCAAAGAAAGAGATGACTGCCATGGCCCTAGGTCTTGCTCATTCCCTTTCTAGATACAAGTTAAAATTCTCCCCGGACAAAATAGACACAATGATTGTTCAAGCTCAGTGTCTCTTAGACGATCTAGACAAGGAACTGAATAATTACATCATGAGGTGTCGAGAGTGGTATGGTTGGCATTTCCCAGAACTTGGCAAAGTTATCACAGATAACACACTATTTGTTAAAATTGTTAAATTGATTGGTACCAGAGACAATGCCTCCCAGACAGACTTATCAGACATTTTGCCTGAGGAATTAGAGGAGAAAGTCAAAGAAGCAGCTGAGATTTCAATGGGAACTGAAATTTCTGAGGATGATATCTTAAACATACAAAATCTGTGTGATGAAATCATTTCAATCACAGACTATAGGACACACTTAACAGATTATCTGAAAGCCAGAATGATGGCTATGGCACCTAATCTGACTGTTTTAATAGGAGAGCATATAGGAGCTAGGTTGATTGCTCATGCCGGTTCTTTAATGAATTTAGCCAAACATCCTGCATCAACAGTGCAGATTTTCGGTGCTGAAAAGGCTTTATTTAGAGCTTTGAAAACCAAGAAAGATACACCAAAATATGGTTTAATCTACCATGCACAGTTAGTAGGACAGGCCAGTACGAAGAACAAGGGTAAAATGTCCCGTATGTTGGCTGCAAAGGCTGCTTTGGCTACGAGAGTTGATGCTTTTGGTGAGGATGTGTCGTTTGAATTTGGTGCTGAACACAAAGTCAAGTTGGAAAATAGGCTGAGGCTGCTTGAGGAAGGAAACCTGAGGAGAATTAGTGGCACTGGCAAAGCCAAGGCAAAGTTCGAGAAGTATCATAGTAAGAGGTGAGTTGATCATAAGGTATTTTTTATCTAATAATAAATATTCAGAGTAGATTTCTTATATAATTATGTTAATGGGAATAAATGCGATCACATAATAGGTGTTACATACCTTGTCTTGAATTGCCTGATGTTTGGACAGGTTGCACTGGTCAGGCACAGGTCAGAAATGCAGTGCAAAATGCTTTTTCTGGTTATATAAGTTTGATATTATTTACTTATCAGTCTACTATATTATATTGTTGCTATTCTCTAAGCAAACTGGAATAAACTTTAGGGTTTGGTCTAGTTTAGTGACGTTAAATTTAAAATGACTGCCTAATACATATTAATATATTTTTAATTACTTTCTGCTTTTGTTAAATCCATGAGGCTTTCTTTGACGGGATCATTCCTGGTTTTAAATGCCAACCGATTTATGATGTGGGTCAAGCATTTCTAAATAACCATTTATTGTCTTTGTCACAGTGAGGTATTCTCATACCCAACTGCTGGTGACAGTACCCTGGACCAGAAGCCTTTGAAACGCGAACATTCACCAGATGAAGATGGACAGGTCTCTGCCAAGAAAATCAAACTGGAAGATGGTGCTAACGACGTAAGTGTGACAAATATATATTGCGTCTATATGTTATTCGCCAAGTGCATGACAATTGCACTGTTTATAATGCCCGGGCAAAATGAATAGTGATAAATCGGCCTATATGACTAGTACTTATACATATAAACTTCATGATATTCCGGCGGCTATATAACGGGATGGGACTACAGTCTGGGGTTCTTCAAGAAAGAAGTGTATAGGTTTAAAGGGCCAGCAACGAGTGAGTATGCACGTCCTCTGGAAATTCAAGCCTCAATAGGCTACGGTAACCGCTAGCCATTGATTGTAAGAAAATTCGTGTCTTAATACAGAAATCTAATTTGAAACTGACAAATTGAATAACAATAATAAAATAGTCTTGTAAAATTGGTTGTAAAACATGCTAAGTTTTCTTATTTGGTTGGCGACAGTACTGATACTACTTTCGCGTCTCTGATGTGTCTGTAATAAGTATTAAACATCATTAAACTACATGTATAGGTTCTTTAGTTAATTAACAACACTTAATATGCAAAAATTGTATAAGCAGCACTCCTAAACTGTATTTAAATTGCAGTAATTTAAATACAGTTAAAGCATGTTTTCCAAAATAGTTATTCTGTTTAACATTTTTACAAAAAATATAAATTATAAATTTATATTTTTAGAATTTTGAGCGATCACTTCGTGTTTGGCTACTTTTCCATAAAATAATTCAGTATACATTTCTATGTATACCTACCTAATGAATTATTTTATATATTGTTTAAGTACCCTGTATTTTTATATAGAGTACTAAAAACAATATGAAACTACTAGGTACTACTACTTAAAATATATATAAAATTTTATTTTTGAACAGGTCACCCCTAAAAAGAAGAAGAAGGTCAAATCAGAACCTCAGCCTCAAGAGGATGCTGATGTTAGTCAAGAGGCCGAACCTGTGTCAGAGAAGAAGAAGAAAAAGAAGAAAAAATCTGATGTCCAACCCACCGAGGAAACCGAGCAACTAGACGAGACTGTGGAGGAGCCTAAGAGCGAAAAAAAGAAGAAAAAGAAAAGGCAATCGCAAATGGAAGAAGAATAGACAAGTCTACCTCCAGCGGAGTCGCTGTGTGAATTTATCTTGATAGTTTTGTAAGTAAAGTATTATAACTAAATGTTATAATTAAAGTTTATAAAGTATGTTGTTTTTAAATATATCACAGGTCCATAGCAGGCATAACTAGTCATACTAAGATCATAGCAGTAAATTACTATAATTGGGTAGATGCCTATACTCAAAACAAATTATTTTGCCAAATCGGGCAATAAAATAACTTAAATAACTGTGAAAATTGTCGTCTAGATTTCCTTTAACGTTTTTTATCTTTTTTAACCGACTTCAAAATATCAGCCATCTTATCATGATTTAGACGCATTGTATTCCGTAATATTTTTTAAAATTACAATCGTCAAATTAACATTAAGTCGTGACGTCATGCCTTAGTATCTCATACAAAAATGTACCGAACCTATGTTTTGACGTTAAGATACTTATTTGAGTTGACGAGTCATCTACCCTACTGTCTTTTCTATTGATTTAATTAACTTTTTTAGATTCGAACTAAGCATAGCTTGTATGTGCTTTTTTTTTTTTTTTTTTTGTGTGGAAACCCCCACGAGTCATCAGCTCACCATGGCTATCGGTGAAGTGGTATGTTGGAATCGAACCGACTAAAACCACACGGTGTTCCGTCACAAGTGAGTCTATCGCAAGGGACTCGGGTATACCCTAAGAAGGAAGTCCCCGAAGCTTGTATGTGCTTATGGGTTCTAGAATACAGATAAACTTAATGATATTCACTCTGGTTATTTTAATCGTTTTTTTATATTGTCCACTCATATTTTGCATTTTTCAAACTGTCTGGACATTATGAATAATGCCATATATAAGGTGTCAAACAAGCATTTGGTACGCATTATGTAACCTTCACCCATGGGATGTGATGCATCGACACCTGTGTTTTGCCTTTTTTGTAAAGTTCAGAATCTACCCTATTGTCTTTTATATTGATTCAATTCACTTTTTTTAGACTCAAATTAAGGTTCTAGAACACAGATAAACATACTAAGGTACTTTTTTTTGTGTTTGCAAATAGATTTATTCATGTAGGTATACAAATATTTGTACTGCGCGGGGTTCCAACCCGCGACCCCTGGTCATTGCAGACGAATGTACTAACGCCCCGCGTACGTACGTACATTAAACTTTCAATGACCAGTTAACGGGGCCATCCATACATTAATGCCGCGTTCCTGAAACGATTCGTTTTGCTTACGGACGGTAAAATTTGGTTGAATTTTCAACGAATACTTTACCGTTCGTAAGCAAAACGAATAGTTTCTTAATTATAGGAACGCGGCTTAAGTTAATTGTATCTTCGTAAGAGATTATAAACCTCCATTTATTCCACTCCATATAGCGGCATATAAGCACACGTAATCACTACATAACTTTATAAGGATCACATTGTCAGTATTTTCTTTCCATCACCAAGGATCAATTTCGTTTGCATTTTTCTCTCAAATCACTTGCTTCAACAACAAAACGAAACATGCCCCTTTTTAACTAGTTGGTTTAACAAACATCCCGGTTGAACCCGTTTATCTGGCCTTAAGTAAAAGAAAATCTGAAGTAACAACATGGAGGGCACTCTACTGCATAATGGCCGCGGGTTAGCAGGCCATGGGGACCAACAATTGGGCTTATCTTGTGTTGGGTGGTAATAGTGTTGACTTCCTTCTAACTCTTCATTTTTCAAGGAGGTATTTTTCAACGTGTGATAGTGAAAATATTTTTAAGGATAGGCATGATTGTATTCGAATCCTAAATAATCGTCGATCGATAGATTTACATATTCTATCTATTTCTAATACATATTATAAATTGTAAGTGAAAGTTTATTCGTTTCAAGCCTGAACTGCCCCACTGATCATCATGAAGTACATGTACGAGGTCAGGGATAGCTACACAAAACAAAAATGTACTTGTCTAAGGCACCTATAGCAAAATAACTTCGAAGCCGCAGGAAAATGGTAAATAGTTGAGACGAGTTGAGCAGTTTTTCTTCTGAAGGTGTGACCTATACGGGGTGTTAGTGACGCTTCTGAAAACGAAGACGTGTCAGAAAAAATTATCCTGATAAAAAAAAACTCTTTTTTACAGTTTTTTAGTAGCATTTTTCACGTTCCATCATGTTAGTGCAGCTAAATGAATCGGTAATTTCCTAAAAAATAAATCAAAAACAGCTGACCAACTGTACTAACATGACGGAGCATGAAAAGTACAAAAAAAATAAAAATCAACGGTTCGATTTTTTTTCAGACTCATCAAAGGTAGGTACCATTAGTACCTACTATCGTCTGTCTTCGTATTCGGGAGCGTTTCTCTAACACCCTGTATGTAGTTTCATAACAGTAGTCTCTGAATTATAAGCTTTTTAGAAAAAATATAAAGTTCATATTTATATGGTTAGATTCAAAAGTTTTCTGCATTAAAAATTTCAAATATTCCTAAAACTTTCAGTGCTTCACCTCATTCACGGAGTCTACTATATGATGTTTAAAACGTTAAACGCCGTGGGGGACAACATATTAACGTGTTATATATCACCATACCATTCTATAACGCCTTAAAAATGATGTTGAGGGTTCCGTATAAACTTGTATGTTGATAGGCCATCCGTTTCTCGAACATATTTTTTGCCTGTTTTTCCGAGTCACAAACTTAACTTTGTCGTTCTAAAATTACTTTTTCATACGACTATACGCCACCGTAAATTTTCCAAGCGCAAAATATTAGTTGGTTATCGCAAAAAAAATAATTTTTATGTGATGTTAATTGTGATGTAAGTAATTATAAATTAACGCCTTTTGAATTTTTTCCTTTACTTGTGCTTGTTTTCTGCATGATTGTAGGTCACTATAGGCCTATAGGTTTTGATTCACCTGCGAAATATATAGATAATATGGCTGAAATGGCTGTATTTTTTGATTACGTGTAGTTCGAAGCTTGGTTATTTTACAGCTTTAAGGGACCGCAGACATAAATATTTGATGTTCAACAATCCTATAAGGGTTCCTTTTTTCCTCTTGAGGAACGGAACTCTAAAAACACACATACGTTTTTATTTCGTATCGTATTTTTTACTTTACTCACATTAGGGGTTACAAATCTGATACGGTTGCTTTCGTTCCCATTTAACAACAGATTGGTTAAGTCAAACCAGTGAACCACTTTCGAGATAGCATTGTTTACATCAACAAGTGTTTATTGTCTCCTTCATAGAAATGAAAGTGATTTAGCATGTGTCGTGATTATTATATTAGTATAATTGACAGCACGAATGGCGCATTGGTTGCCTCTCACCATTGCGCGCAAAAAATTGTGTGATACCACAAATAGTTGTCTCAAGTCTAAGCGTTCTTTGTGGTGGTTGTTTAAATGATTGTGAGGTCCCTATAAGCTTCAGGAATTGGACGGACTTTTATTTTATTTTTTTAATTGTCTGATTCGTTTATACAACATACTTCACGGAAAGGATGACATATAAGTACCTATGTCCTTTAGTTGATCAGATCCATAGAAATGAGACTGGAAGATGTAGACCGGACCTATAGTGCTTTTTATAGTAAGTATATACCAGTACAGTCAACTGACTTCGTTCTCGGTCCACAATTTCCTCGTGCTACTGGACACTGAAAGTAGGTAAGTGGCTGGAGGTAATTCTTACTGTCCACACTAACTCAGTTCGGCGTTTTTCGTATGGGGTAAGGTGATAATTCTTACATCGGATCGGTGGTAGGTACATTTTCTTGGAAGTCGAGTGATCTATTTTGTTTATGAATTTATAAATATCATTTTCTATGCCAATAAGTATACCTATCACAAAGCACGATATTATTATAGACGGAGGCGTACATATAGAATCCTTGATCTGAGTTAAGTATCTATATCGTTTTTATGTACATGTGGAAACCCCTACGAGTCAGACCTCATGACCAACGGCTTGGGGTCCCATAAAATTTGTTACTACTAATTAGACTAGTTCTATTAGAAGGCATAAGTAAACGTTAATTTGTATGTAACATAGGGACGTTACGTCACGTTTAAAGAAATACGTGCATTACCTGGCGCGCTTCGAGAATTTAAAAACTACTGGTGGTTGGTGGCGTCGTCGTGACATTATCTAAATAAGTATATTCCATACTTTCGCCATAAACTTGCCTCAATATTTTAGAATTCATAGTTCGGTCATTCCGAGTATTCTTAATAAGACTACTAATATAACCATTAAGCTATTTGATGAGTAATTTCAGTTGGAAATTATCATACACGGGCCGAATTAATTCTTTCGCGTCGAGAAAATAGCTCCGTGTCAGAAATGAGCACGTACCTATTAAACTTATTAAAATTTAGCTTGCATTATATTGCACCTAAAGTGCTAAGTTTATGATTGCACCACAGAACTAAGCTTCTAAGGCAGGCTCCAATTTCATCCGCCCTCATTGCTCTGGGCACAACTGGAAGAGTCAGCTTAAAATATTATTATAATCATAATATCCTGGCACATATTACACACCGCTACCAAGACCCAAACTAAGGAGTGCTTGTAATATCAGATATAATATGAGTATATTTACATTATTGTAAATACACTCATATTATATCTAAGTACATAGAATCACCAAGAGAATTTAAATCCGCGACCCTATGCCGTGGCAGACGAATGCTGTACCGCCTCGCCACAGAGGCTGTCAAAATATCCACACACGCTACCTATTATTAAATATTTATTTTATTGCTATTCTTGAAATATTACTTTGTGTTCTAATATAATGTAACATGCATTACTTTCTACGATTGTATTTTTATGCAAAATTCACTTGTTAGTTGATTTGCATACAACGTTACACTTTGGTTATCAGTAACTTTATCGATTACAACTCGTCATTCGTTCTTTTCAACTAATGTCACCGCACAAGAAGACAAGTGTCAATGTTTATGGAAATTGGAAACGGCATTCGGACAGTCAGTCAACCATTATGCAGTCAACCGGCAGCATTGGAGAAGCTACAGACGTACCTAAGTGTTATGTTTTATAATATCAGTGTTTAACAGAATTATATTATTTTACGCGCTTGATTTCACTATTTTATTACTAAGCTTTTCAATCAGTATTTACAGAAGCAAGTAATTCACAAACAATCAATACTACATAGGTACACCTACACAATTACCTACTTCAGAGAAATTGTGTATAAAGACTGAAAAAAAAATCAAGTAGCTATATTATAAATAAGAAGATTGAATTAGTTGAAGTAGGGCGTATACTTTATTTATCATTGCTTGTAAGTAAAATTTGTTCTGAGAATAACAAATAAACAATCCGCTACCAAAAGACTTTCAAAGGAAAGACGTTTAAAGCGTCTATTTTATATTAACAACACAATTACCTACCTAGAACAAAGCCAATTATTATTCGTATTCATAAATAAACTTCATACTTATTCATTTATACGAAACGCTAAAGAGAAAGTTATTATAATAACAAACAGAATAAATATAGTCATGCTACAATTTAAATACTAATGCCCGGTTCCTATAGTCAAGGAACAATTCGTTTTGCTTACGGACGGTTAAATTTCGTTGAAATTTTTTTACCGTCCGTAAGCAAAACGAATCGTTTCATGATTTTAGGAACGCGCTTTAGGTCAACCAAGATATAACGAGACACGAGGTGCGATGTCATTCAGACTCGATTCGATTCAGTTAATGACGTCACATGTTCATCGCCACCCATTAGTATTAGGGGTTTCGTTCAAGCCATCAATGACGGCAGTGTTGCACTTCAGACTATTTAACTTGACTGGCTTGTTGGTCTAGTGGTTAGTGACCCTGACTGCTATGCTACAGGTCGTGGGTTCGATTCCCACCTGAGTCTGGGTGTTCTTTGTGTCCGTTGTTTATGTGTTTGTAAAGTCCTCCGCGACACAGGAGTAATTCTTAATGGGGGAGTTGTCTTTAAAAAAAAAAAAAAACTTCACTTGTATAAAAGTTTAATAAGTATCCCGTTATGAAACAAATATTAAATATGAATGTTTTTTAATTTACTGAGTTATAGCATTAATATTACATGCCATAAAAAGTTGTTTTAATTATGTATTCATACGGGAGTTAACGCGATGACGAGCCTGTGACCGCGGCCAGTGCAACCTGGTCTAAACGTCAGGCAATTCACAGGATCACGAAAGGTACCTTTTCGTAGTCGCTTTAATTCCCGTGTGAATAATAGATACATAATTATATCATGGAACGCGAAAGTTTAAAAGTTAGTTTAACATTGTTTTACATTATGTTATTACCATTCGACTGGCCTGTTGGTCTAGTGGTTAGTGACCCTGACTGCTAAGCCAGAGGTCGTGGGTTCGATTCCCACCCAGGACAAATAATTGTGTGATGAGCACGATCATTTGTTCTGTATCTGGGTGTAATTTATCTATAATATGTATGTATTTAGAAATATATAAGTATGTTTATCAGCAGTCTGGTTACCATAGTACAGGCTCTGCCTAGTTTGGGATCAGACGGCCGTGTGTGAGATGTTTGGAGTTATTATTATTGTTATTTTGGGATATGACTGAAATGTATTAACTTACCTGCGTTTCTTTTTTATTTAAGTCAAGCCGTCATTAAAATTACTATGACTTTTGATAGAGTAAACCGATTTGAATTTAATAAAGACTAAATAATAATAAATGGACACACACACACGGCCGTCTGATCCTAAACTAGGCAGTATTATGCCTGTATTATGGTAACCAGACTGCTGATAAACATATTTATATATTACTAAATACGTATATATTATAGATAAATTACATACAGACAGAACAAATGATCATGCTCATACTCATCACACAATTATTTGTCCTGGGTGGGAATCGAACCCACAACCTCTGGCTTAGCAGGCAGGATCACTAACCACTACACCAACAGGCAAGTAAATGTTACTTAAGAATATGCTTTACGATTTTGTTGCTTAATTTTTTACATAAACTTAGTACTTTAGCAATAATAAATAAACAAACACTTCTAAACACGAAAACAATCTAAGTAGGTATAGAATTACGATTATTTTTTTCATAAAATTCTGTAATAGGGAGGCTAAGGTATGGAGGTCTCGTGGCTAAGTGATAACCGAGTAGGTAGGCAGTACTAACCCAGTCAGTCTTAGAATGGGTAACCATTCTTAAGACATTGAGACCCCTCCGTGCCTCGGAGAGGAGCACGTTAAGCCGTCGGTCCCGGTGGCCATACGAACATCTGTGGCGTTCATTGCAGGTAGTTGGAGCCCTAAAAAAAGTCCGACAACCTGGTATAAATACAGAAATTAGATATCGCCCAGTACTTGGTTTGTGGAGGTCTGATTGCAGTCGCTTCACGTAAAATATCGAAGTTCGTCAGTATCGTAGTTAGACTTAACTTAACTTAGTCGGGAAAAGGCGCGGAGGACGATGATCTGTAATGAACAGACACGTGACATTTACATTTTAATTATAATGGACTTATAGATGTTAAAAACGATAAAGAATCCACAAATGGTGATCAAATTCTGAAAAATAACTTTGATAGTTGAAGCCCAAGGGAAATATATCAGACAGTAGACTGCTTTCCCTAAAAATATTGTACAAGTTTTGAACATGAAGTTTACAGCGTAGGTACTTAAAACTTAGTTTAGTTTCTCCCAACTTTGAATCTTTTTAAAACTTAGCCGTCACTCTTAAAAGGTCATTTAAAGAATGAAAACTTTAGGGTATAAAACACACACACTTGTGACCAAGTTTTATTTAAGAGACTAGCTGTTAGCCCACAGAACTGAGAATTGTGTTTGTCGCAATTTCAATAGTGTTTTTTAACCGACGAAAAAAAAGTAGGTTCTCAATTCGACCGTATTATATATATATATATATTTTTTTTTATGTCTGTTCAGCCCTCACTCCGTTATTTATGAACCGATTTTCATTATTATTTTTTGTTAGATAGGGTATACCTTAAGGGTGGTCCCATGTTAAGGAAGTCAGGATCTGATGATAGGATCCTGATAAAATTGAGAGGAGCCCTCGAAAATTGTAGGAACGAATAGTGTTTCTGTTTACTTTTTATTACTTTATCAGGTATTTGCGTTTAGAAATCATCACATCATGTAGCTGAGGCACGGATAAGATAATAGTTACTTCGTAACAGATACATCCATACAAAACTCAAAATACCTACGTTATAATAGCCTACAAAATTTAAGTAATAATACCTGGCGTTAGCTGCGACCAGAAATATATCTTATTTACGCTTTTCGAAAGTTGAGAACGCATTGCCCACCGCGCGACCTTCGTCTGTGCATGTAGCCGAACTGCCGGACACTCTAGGGTTGTACGAAGTACACAAATAATGAAATAAAATATTTATTTGGGGTATGTCCCGATATACACTACGAGCACTGTTCAGTGCTCTTACTGGAGATAACTTCGTTCCGTTATGGACTGACAGAATACTGCCGCAGTATCCTAGGGAAGTATATGACGTCATAAATGGTCGCCATTTTTGTACTGTGAGCACTATCGTTTTCGAGGAAAAGTGCTCTCGGTGCTTTGATCATGTGATCAACTACAATTTTTTTTCCAGTTAGATTATAAACAATTATTTGTCGCAATATGTTCATCACTTTTACCGTACATAGCCCCATTTAAACAATTCGGTTATAAAGTTATAATGCATTCGGTTACTTAAAAAACAATATTTTCTTTTAATAAAAAGTAAACTTACTTTTATTATGCGAGTAATTGTCAATTGACTTGAATATAAAATTTTTAAATATAACTACATTCAAACAATTTTTTTTCTTGTTGAACAGATAACTTGTACCTATAATTATGATAATTATTTTCACGTCAAAACAGCGCCACTGTGTTCCGTATTAAACAGTAACCAGTAAAGCTAATTATAAAGGAACGGCTTCGCAGTATACTAAATTGACGTCAGTTCTTATAGTGCTAGCAGGGCATATCGGAACACACCCTTGATAATAAAATTTATGGGTGTTGAGTTTTATATAATGATTAATAAAATTATTTCCCCTATGAAACTTTTATAGGCAATTAAAATATCCTTAAACCTTCAATAGTAGCATAAAATGTTGATGCTGTAGACATATACATCACTATTACTACATCACTACATTTTACACCGCCGCGTTTGTCTGTCTATCTGTTCACGATAAACTCAAAAACTACTCAACGGATTTTCATGCGGTTTTCATTAATAGATAGAGCTATTTATGAGGAAGGTTTAGGTATGTAATTAGTTAAGGTTTTGTGTAAATTGGTTGAAATATGATTATGATTGTTGAAGATGTCTCTGCTACCCGTGCGAAGCTGGGGCGGGTTGCTAGTAATGGCTGTTGCGTAGACTAGAGAAAGATACTCTTATAATTTAATACTTTTGTATTACATATTATATTACACAAAAGTATTAAATAACAAATAACTACCTACTCAAATAAAAACCTCAATCCGTGGCGCTCTCAATATGTTTTACATTTCAGTAGCTCTTATTATTATTTTCACTATATTTGTAACTATATTACATATTGTGTGAGAGAAGCAGCCGTCAGTTCGCCTTGCCTACAAGTTACAACAAATGAATAGCTGGCAGTCCACACCTTCTAAGTTCGTCACCTTTCGTAGAAATTATGGGTTTATTATTAACGGTTTAATAGACTACATTTATTACAACTTCACTCTGGCTAATCACTCAAAACCTGATTTAGTGCAACATTGTATAGAATGTATATATAAGTAATATTTATTTTTTGTTGAGAAGATAACTATTATTTATTATTAGTACAGCCACGCGGCAATGGCGAGTAAAGAATAAACACCTAAAGTATTTTTATATTATATTGACAAAAAAGTAATAGCTAAAATCATTTTTGCAACTTATTTTTAAAGGATTTTACAGATCACTAACATCTAGCAATAACGCAATTTAACATAATAAATACATTTAGCAATAACTAAACATCTCCACTTCATAATAAGTTCGATTTGACATTTTGTTTTTATTACGGAGAATGCCGTTCTGCCGTGCGTGCATGCTCTCAGCTACGCGTTGTTGCCCCTATTGACACTTTTACCGTGGATGGATAGCTAAATTGGTAGGTATATAAAACGCGACCTTGAGTGAGTGATGTAGCCCTGGCTGAGGTGATGATGAAAAAAAATCATAAAATAAAAATCTTTTCAACAAAAATTAAACCGACGAAAAGAACTAAAAAGCAAAAAAATAAATGAACCTTAAGTCTTAAGTATTGAGCTTATTTACATAACCTATCAAATTTGTTATAAACTTATTTTGAGTCGGCGCCAAATAATAAAATGATTAGTTACTTACGTAGGTACATATAAAATTTTGAAAATTAATCAATTTGTTGTTTGGCGCCGACTCAAAATAAGTTTATAACAAATTTGATAGGTTATGTAAATAAGCTCAATACTTAAGACAGGTTCATTTATTTTTTGCTTTTTAGTACTTTTCGTCGGTTTAATTTTTTGTTAAGAAGATTTTTTTAATAATTGTTTTTAAACACAAACTTTCACGTTAATAATATTAGTACGATATTTTTCGAAAACATACAGTTAGAAGGCAAAGGTAAAATATGAAAATATTAACAAAAATATGGCCATTTGTTGGTTTCATTTAGAAATAATGCCATTAAAATAAAGGAAATAAAATAGAAGACAGCATAAACACATGTTTTATAAGTAGGTTGATGATAAAACATCAATACAGAAAAATATTTCACAAAGTTATTTTCAACGTGACAATGTTAGCATTAAAATGTCGATAACAGTTTCCCGGCTCGTGTCGTTATATAAGCGATCTAAAGTCTAAGAGCAATAATCGTTTTATCCTTTCACATGTTGTCTTGTACCTCTTCTCTGATAATAGGTATATCAGGGTAGCATCCACTTCTTAAAAACATACATTTACATACCTACTTTATCAAAATACCATGTTTCAATGGGACTAGAAGTGGGTTTATCTATCAGTAAAAAAGAAGGTTATATTCCTTAAAATCAGACATTCAGCGAGAATGCTTTTTCTCTTGGAATGCACGGTTAAATGCGCTTACGCAAAAGGCATTCCCACCTATTTCATCTAGGCATCACAGCTACTGCGAAACTTACCTAGTTTGGGTCCGGCATTTATAAGAAAATATATAACAAAGAATTAATGTATATTTATTCGTGCACTAGAATCCATAATACAATTTAGCTCTGTACCACAATATTACTATCATAATTTTCGGCTAAGAAACTCAAATAAAGCATATCCCACGCTTTTGCTGTTTCAGTTTTCAAGCTTCTGACAGACTCAAAGTTAAAATTTAGAAATGAAACCCATACTAACATTTCAACAAACTCGTCTTCTATATTATTTATTGTTACAATACAACCCTTTAGAAAGAACAATAAAATAACTTTAAAGCTTTAATTTCATTTCGTAAAGCCGAAGTGTAACCAAGTAATTATTGTTAAAAGCATTGTTATTTTAAAGAAGTTTGTAGTTTTCTTACTTTGTCTCTAGAAGTTTTAAAGTAAATTGTATTGAATGCATAGGGTTGGGACTATCTCTGTTTAGTTTTAATTAGTGCACTACTTCGAGTTAAACTACAGGTTTTTCCTGTGGGTATTTCCTAATAGGGGCGAAATTTTTGTCGAAAATGTTACCAACTCAAAGTTTAGTTACTAGCTGGCGGTTTCTAATAGGTTACATACAAATATTAAAACGTAACACACCATACACCAATAAAATCACAAGGTACATTTATTTTATTTTAAGGAAAGAAATGGATTATGTTTTTTCATTATTAAATACTACTGTACAGAGTGTACAGCACACATTACTAGGTACCATTAATTTTTAGTAACACTCCAACTAAATTAAATTTCTTACACTAGGAGTGAATTCACACAGACCGAGTATGGGGCCTTGAACTTACAGCCTCTTGATCATAAGTCGTAGTTAGTAGTGAATGCCATCGGCATTGTAACAAATCCCAGTCGAACCCGTAACCACTCGATAGCAAGTCCAACGGCCTAGCCATTAAGCTGAAGCCGCTTTTGATGATGAGGTGTGTGATCTAAACATATTTTTTTTCTATTTAGTTTAATTTTCTTCAAAGTATTTATTTACTTACAATGCCCAAATAAATATATAGTTTCATGTATAAATGCTCAAGACTTTATGAGAATTCGCATATTTTCTAGATCAATGGACATAATGCGGTGCAAATTCTTTATTAACTTAAAGCAATAAAGTTCTGCCAAGGAGCGGAAAACTAATACGTATAACTTGATACGTAACTAATCGACCTTTATTGAAATAGTTGCCGGACATCACTAGCTAAGTAATGCGCTTTTTCCCCACTTAACTACTTCTAATGCAGTTTCTGAAGTCCCAGTGGTGCGTTTCAGTTATAGCCGGTTAATGGACAACTAGCCGGTAATGCCTTACGTTATTGTGTTATAAAGTGTCGTTTAATATCCGTGGAATTGATTCTAGAAAGGCTAAGTTTCGTATTTAGTATTTCTAACTAATCACGTTTTCTTACACGACTGACCAATAAAGGAGTTTAATGTTTTCAGGGTTCACGTATGTATGTATGTGAGTTTCTTTATTCCACCATAACTGCTAAATGTCTGAACAGATTTGCATGCATCGTTAGAATCCTTACGAGTGACACAAAAAATCAATATAGCGGCTATTTGGCGCGAAATTCGTTTATTATGATTATGATTTTTTTTTTTTCTTCCACAAAGGCAACTACAGTTCAGTTATATTACACAATAAATAATATTTACAATTTAGTTCATTGGCAATTCAATCAATTTCAGTTTATTGGCAGGGCGGTTCTATATTTTAATAAATATCTTGTTTTTAATCATTTATACGGCAACAGAATATCTTTTAAACACTTAAAAAGTAGGGAACACTTAAACTAATTCTCATTCCTGCAAATGTATGAAAACCGCTATGATTCTATGCTTTACATTTCCTCTCAGCTTCGTTTGCTATCTAAACTTAAATTGTGTCGCTTCAGTCGAACGGAAACCGCAACCGCTTCATATCCTGTCACCAATGAGGTTTGTACGCGAATCACCTGTCCGGCTAATGTCCGGTCAGTGAGGAGCACTCTAGCATAATATATATAAGAGGACAGTGGTTTGTTTTAATAATAGCTTATGGTTGACCTACACTGCGCAATCCTTCACAACAACAACTAGGACTTCAAAACTTTCTCTTTTCGTGTAAGTCGTTGCCCTATTTAAACTCTTCTAAGGAAGAGAGTGGATATGTAGTGGCAGGTATAGATAGGGCTCTGTTTCCGCATTTGGACTCATACTCGGTCCAGTATGCGTTCAGATATTGCTGGTTAGTTAAGCCAGTCCAGCTCCTTCCAGAAGCACAAAAGCCTAAAAAGGCTAGTAGGAGCAACCTCGCACTCGCGTGGTTATTTGCCATTGTGTGGCCACTCTCACGCACCCCAGTATAACGTGGGTGGCTGTTTTCCTCCGCGTCAAGACAACTTCTACATACAGGGTTGTCTGTCGCATTGATGGTGAATAGCACTCGTCCAATACACTTCTAATTGAATTCTTTGCGGGTTCCAAGACAGCTTAACGTTTGCTGGATGTCATGCTCTCTATTTCCTTAGGTTACTGTTGTTGATCCTGATGTACAGGAGCTGCAGTAGTAGGAAAGGAAGTAGTGTAATGTGTGTAATGTGTAATACATTGATAATTAGAACCAGTTTATACCGCTTACGCAACAACTGTCTCTTTAAACTTGATTGTGACTTTTTTTCTACTACCAGCTTATCATTACAAAATATCAGGTAGATACATTCACGTAAAATTCATGATACAATGCGCTTAAGTTCATTTCCATGTATAATTCTGTGAAAAAAAAATAGGCATGATCAGTTAACTTTCCCTGTTCCAACTGTGCGGCTGTACTTCATCTCCCAGATGTTATGTATTTTTTGTTTTTTAAAGACTACTCCCGCACTATGAGTGATTCTTGTGTAGCGGAGGACTTTACAAACATCAAAACCAGATTTGCGACATCTTGTGGATCACACAAATTTTTTGTTCCGTGTGGGGATTGAATCCACAACACTTTGCGCGGCTTAGTGGCAAGACTTGAATTGCAATGCGTGCAGTGCTAGATTTCAGTTATGTGGTACGACACCACATTGTGCAACCTGTCACAGAAATCGTTGAAAGGAGTGTCCTCCTAGTTTTCTTTTCCATGACGTAAAGCATTTATTATTGCAATGTGGATTAGTTTATAGATAAATATAAAAGCATAAAAAAATATGAAGCTTATTCAAAACGATCTCCATGGACCTAAGTACAATCCTTTAATCAATGTATCCAGTTATCAGTTGAAACACGCACTTTCTCCGTGAGAAAAGTAAAGAATATTATAGGGACTCCAAATTATAATGGCGATTTGAGCATGCTATAGTCTCTAAAAGACTAAAAGAGATTATAAATCATAATCAAACGGTATAAGATTGGATGATGACCATTGACCATCCTTGATGTTTATTTTTTATCTAAAAGTTCATATTGTCAGTTTCAAAATGGAGTTTATGTATTAAAACTTACAAATTTTCCTAAAAGTGTTGTTTGTTCTTTGTGTTGTTCATGTGGTCTTCTATAGGATCTCAATTTTTTTTTTTAAGACCACTAGTAACGTGGGTCACACATTACTAGTATTCTTGTTAACCCCTCCAGCTAAGCTAAATGCTTGTGTTAGGAGTGGGTTCACGACGGTAGTGCACTGGGTGGGGTTCGAACCCGCAACCACTTGATAGCAAGTCCGGTGCCTTAGCCATTACGCTACCGCCGCATACGATATTCCTTTTTTAACAAAGCTGTGAATCATGGCTCCGTCTGTTGAAACATTTCTCTAGTAACACCCACTTTGCTTTAGTGAAATTTTTTTTATCTAACGTTCTCTTCCATAATATATTCTTTTCAAACGAATTCCTAGCAAGTAGGCAATATTTGAAGATCCAAAAATGAAAGTGTACATAACATTTTTCTTATGTATAATATGTGATTGTTTTTTGTGAACAATAAATAATAATGATAGGATATCAATGATAATGTATAATTATGTTTACGGACGGGAATTAACACGATCACGTAATAAATGTGCGGATGGATGAAGAATCTTCTACGTCACGGCTTCGACGACGGAAGGCGTTCACCACTAAGCCAGTCTGCCTGTGTCCTCGGCCGGTGCAACCTAGGCAAAACAACAGGCAATTCAAATATATTTAAAACGAAGAGCCATGCTTCGGCACGTATGGGCCGGCTCGCCTAGAGTGATACCACGGACTGACAGGAAACCGGTAGTAAAACAATGATTCATTGTGTTTTGCCGAGTGAGTGAGGTTACCGCAAGCCCTAACCCTTCCCTCTCCCCCTCTTCTCCCTTCTCTTCCCTCCTCTTCCCTCTCTTTCCCTACTCCCACCTTAAAGGCTGGCAACGCTTGTGGCTCTCGAGTTACAGGTGCCAATGGGCGGAGATAGTCACTTACCATCAGATGACCCGTCTGCCGGTCTGGTTTTAATTTTTAGCCTTTTGTTCTATTACTCATATTTAAGGCAACAACGACAAATAATTGTGTGATGAGCATGATAATTTGTTCTGTGTCTGGGTGTAATTTATCTATAACATGTATGTATTTAGAAACATAAGTATTATCAGCAATAGCATAAAGTATGGTTACCATAGTACAGGCCCTGCCTATTCGATGCTATATACAACATTACATTTAATCTCTACTAGCTGCGCCCCGTGGTTTCACCCGCGTAAGTCCCGATGCCGTAAGAATATCGGGATAAAAAGTAGCCTATGTGTTAATCCAGGTCGCAATCGATTTAGTAGTTTTGTGTGAAAGAGTAACAAACATCCATACATCCACACATCTATACATCTTCACAAACTTTCACGTTTATAATATTAGTAGGATAATGTCCTTAAACTGCGTTATCTATTTATAAGAAACTTTTGGGTTAAAATACACATTTCATAATCCACTAGATCTTGCGGTTTCGCTCGCAAAAAAATATTTTTCTATCTCTCGGAACAGTACTTTTTCTCTGGATGAAGAGTACCCTATGTCTCACTCTGTACCCCTGACAATGTCAATGTAAAATTTCATGATGATTTAGTAATTAGGGAGCGAAATTGACACAAACAAACAAACAAACTCACTTTTGCATTTATAATATCAGTTAGGATACCTATAGAATTAGTAATCTCGCAAATAATCTTCAAGTATGAAATATAAATCTCATTTTAACCAAGGAAGTTGCTCCCAATTGGAAACAACTTTTACAAGATAACATAAACCCTGAATATTAAGTTATCTAAGAAACATAATGAATCACTACATTATTATTTATACTGAAAAAAAGGGCGCCTATGGGTACGACAAATACTCCCTACTCTACCCTAGGATTGTACTGTACTTACACAATAATAGGATAAATACAATGAATATAATCTTCCGAACAACGTAACAACCCTAGTACCTTAATGAATATTTTACCATGAAAAGTATTTGTTTTTATTAGAGGAAATCACATGATACTCTAGTAGGAAACCTTCCTCCTGCAGTTATCCAATCAAATAGCCCTCGCTCCCCTTTCATCTTGTACCTCCCCTCTCTCATATACCTTACGAGCCTCTTGACGGTGTACAAGAATGTATTATGTTTACTGAAATGAAATAGTAGGTACTCCTGGTTCTTACAAATCATGGATCAAAAGATAAATTGCTAAATGTGAGTCGTTTCAGCCGGATATGACATTTATTCTTTGGCAATTTTATTACTTTTGCAATCATAAAATCTAAAAAGAGGTTTAAGTGTGTCATATTATATATAATGTACCTTCAAGTACAGAAGTATTGCCAGCCATTCTGTGCTTATGTCGCAGAACAAATGTCAGGGTACATACTAAAAGGGAATGTTTGCTTTGTGCCTAAATCCAAGTCTTTGAGGTAAGGTTATAAGCAATCTACGATTATTTTTTTACAAAGTATATTTAATAAAAGAATAAAAAGCATTTTCTGCTTTTAAAGCTGTTCAATTCTCACTCTTGCTTTTCGACAAAGAATTTTTATCCTTGGCTGTTGAAATCATTAGACATTAGATTAACAATGTGATTTTAGTAGTTTGTTTCGCTTTACAAGCTGTCAGAAATACAGAAAAAGCCATCGGATGTATTTCATCCAGAAGCAGTACTGTTCCCGAGGTCGAAAAAGATAAGCCTCGGGCGAAACCTAGTAAAGAATAATAACAAAGATCATTGACAAAAAAAACACGATAATGTTTGATAAAAGTGAGCTATACGTGTATAGCTCTTGTATAATATTCTCAAAAATCTTCTCTAATATTTACTTATCTTGGTTCTAATATAATAAAATATTAATATAATTGTACCTACAGGATTTGGAAAATAAATAAATAACCAATTTCAGGTTATTGTAACCGTGAGTATTAACTATTTCACTCTGTAAGCAAAACGATTTATATTCAAAACAACAGTATTATCAGATTGTACAAGAACTAGATAACTCCCTTTCTAATTAAATGACAACACTCCATCTCTAACGACATGTTTTGCCTAAAACAATAGGACAAAAAAAACAAATTTCTCACGGAACATAATTCAATAGAAGCGCGGGCTGACAAACAAACATAAAACATCGCCTCGACAATTCAATTATAAATAATCTAATACTTCTTTCATCCAGTGCCACCGTTGTATTGGCCAAGTTTGGAAATTTTGCGAATAAACCGAGCGGTTTATTTGCAAAATTAGTACCTAGCAAAGAATGAGTTGATAATTTAATTTAAATGGCTGTGAGATTACCTTTGTATGAGTGCAGAATTTGCGTCAGTGCATAGCTTAGGCAAAGTTCACCCATTCAGCAAAAGATAGCGCGGTTTTAATGTTTAAGCGTTATTACCTTTACGTCTAGTGCTAAAATAGTTGCCTCAATGAAAATTGATGTGTTAGTGAAGATTTTTTTGTACAATTTTTTTGACATAATATTATAATAAGTACACATTTTCACGTTTGATAGTAGTGTGACTGTATGCCTACGTATCTAATACTACGTAGTGTGATTAAAAATCGACAAACGCAGAGACGAGGGTAACGAATTTATTTAGTTATCCAGACTAACATAGTCCGCATGGTGCATCACCGAGTGTCTGCTCGTTTGCCCCCTATACCATAAAAAAAACCGTCACCCGATGGTAAGAGACTACCGCCGTCCATGGGCAACTGCAAGTCAAGAGTCACAAGAGCGTTGCCTTTTAGATGGGAGTATTGGAATGGTGGAAGAGGGGGAGAGGGGGGTGGGAGTGAATGCTTAGGGCCTCCGGTAACCTCACTCACTCGGCGCAAAACAATGACACGTTGCTTCACTGCCGGTTTTCTGTGAGTGGTATCACTCCGGTCGAGCCGCCCCGTACGTGCCGAGCTATAATCTTACATAAATTATAGGTAATCTATGAGAGACAATAATGAGTATTAGTCTTATGCTTAAAAATAATTGAATCACAACAACAAACGACTGTTCCCATTCAAAATAATAAGATATTTTCTCGTTAATAATCCACAAAACTAACAAGAACTCGGCAACGTTTACCCAGAGTAAATTGACTTGTCTGCATCGCCCTGAACACAATAACAACTGGACTGGTATTTGTTCCGGGTCAAACGAACAAAAACAATTGCCGATGTATCAATTGGTTATTTGCAAAAACACAATATGTGTGTTGTTGTGTTTTAATTTAACGGAAACGGAAAGGAATAGAACATTTGTCGTAGGGTGGGGAGGTTGTTTAGATAGGGGATTTTATATTTAAATTTTGTACTATAGTTTTAACTGATATGCAAATGGTATCACAATGTGTGTTATCATCTTCAAACAATTATTTTCGTATATTTAGGGTAGAATTTCACGTATAGTACAGGTAAGCTCGTTTGATCATAAAACTCATTAAAGCACAAGTACTACACTCATAAACAAACACATGCGATACGAAATGGTTAGCTTTATCTTTCACCGGCAGTTTACTGGGATTTTGACATATTATTTTGTAATGTACTTCAAAAAGTATATTACAAAATGATTCCTGAAACTTACACTGACATCGCCGGTGCCTAATGTTGTCACTAGTGTGATAGAAGAGCACCGATTTAAAAAGCAACAATATCTAATTATGTAACACAGTTATAACAACTAACTGCGGATACCTCTAGTAAAGTCCTCCGTTAAAATATATTTATGACAAACGTTCCCACTAGTTACCCACATTTAGGGTCCCTGTTCCGCTTCTAAAAATTGCAGGGTGATGTTAAATAGCTTTACTGTCCAATGACCTTACCTGACCTTAAACAGACTGTACTGTCTATTGATTTTTTTTATTACTGACTTATTGCCAGAGCCTCAGGTGTACCGATGAAAGGAATTAAACAACAGGCGATGCCGCTATGGTGTGCGGAGGGAGCTTTCACCCTCTAATGCAGAGAGAAGCGCGCTCATGGAGGCCAAAAAACATTTGGTCTTTCCCGCGCCTCTTCTGAGGGACGGGAGAGTACTGGTTCTCTCCCGTATTTTTTTCGCTGCCGCCTTGGCAGACATCACTGCGAACGAGGCGGCGGAATCCTACGCTCTCTCGCGCTGGACCATAACTAAAGACCTTACTCAAGATTTGGGTTATGAAACGCAAAAAATAATAGTTCAAATCGTCTGGTAATTCGGTTTTATTTTATTATTAAGTATAGGTATACCTCAGTCTCATAAATTTCTCAATGGCTGAACGCTCAACACTACTAATATTTGCATGAGGTACAAATTTAATATTCGCAAAGGAATGGACTTGTGGTGATTTCTTTGTTTGTTAAGCATACATGTTATTAAAGATACGCAAGGTTCAAAAGCCAATTTATCTTCTTCAATATATATATCAATTTAGATTATAGACGCATGATCAATTTTCAATTAGGTACTTATTTGTAAAAAGATGAGGAAAAAATATTCGGAACGACATTTGTATTATCTATCGTTATGGAAAACAGAAAGTACTTAATTCAAGCTTTGTAATACTTCATTTTCATGTGATGGAGGGAAAACATGCTTGGACGAAATTTTATCGCTTGTCCAAACCACTTATGCCACGTGACAGATTATTTATAATTCAAATAGGTATATTAATTGTTACAAAAGTTTTTTTTGTCAGAATTACACTTTAGATATTCTTTTATTTATTGATTTTGTTTGTTTGTTGTCCCATATTCGTAGATAATACCACCCCCAGCAAGTATCAATTTAATAATAAAATTAGTAATGTTGCAACTTGCTTCCAACTTGCTGGTTTGCCGAGAAAGGTACCCACAACCTCAAGGAGTATGTATGTACTTACTTAAAATAGGACTCACACTGAATAACGGTATTTTGCTTTTTCATGGGCCTTCTTATTTTTGCGAGCTCGTTTCTATAAAATAACAATTGGGCCAGCCAGTCAGTAAAAAAGATGAACAGTTTTGATCGTTTATATAAATATTGCTTTTGAATGACGTTTTAATCATACTCAACTGATTGATGCAGTTTTCTTTTTCAATTAAAAACCTACTCATCCCCTAAAAGCTCAAAATCCTCCACACCGTCCCCAAATCAAATTAGCGACACATCCTGTTGCGATACAACACCATCGATTACTTTCTCATTTTCTTGGCAAACACGCGACAGAGGGTGTAGCCCGGAGGCAACAAGGCGCTGCGCACATTTTTCCGCAAATAAACACGCCGTTGTTCCTACTATGTTGTTGCCCCGTGTCCCGTGTTTGTGCCGCATTTCATGTGCACTTGTGTGGAAAGTTTGCAGTCTCTGATTCTGATCGCGAATATTGTTGACACTGGAGAATTTCGATTTAATGTAGTCTTTGATTTTCTGTATTGGACTTTCACAGCAAAGCGCATGAGATAAAATACTGAGGCGAATTATTTGACTTTACAGGAGTGATCTTGGTGGTGAGGAGTTGATCTTCCGAGGTGCAGTTAAAGTGTGGAAAAGTGAGTGAAAAGTTATTCATTGCAAAATCACCACATTCCTGTTTCGATATCGATTTTGCTTATAAGCTGATCAATTGGTGACATGGGCTTCCTCTTGTTATAAGAATAGCCAAGTCATGCCATGGACCACCACGATGACTGGCCTGTTGGTCTAGTGGTTGGTGACCCTGACTGGGTTCGATTCCCACCCAGGACAAATAATTGTGTGATATGAGCATGATCATTTGTTCTGTGTCTGGGTGTAATTTATCTGTAATATGTATGTATTTAGAAATATTAAAGTATGTTTATCAGCAGTCTAGTTACCATAGTACAGGCTCTGCCTAGTTTGGGATCAGACGGCCGTGAGTGAGATGTGTGAAGTTATTATTATTATTAACTGGAACTGCAAGCGTGAGAAGTTGTCTTAATTTGCCCATGATCGCTCTCTCCGATGACTATGATTATATTCTCATAAAACATTTAAAATCGGCTAAATATATGTAGAATCCCTTAGACTACACGGTTCCAAAATGTATCCTGTATCCTTTAATAATAAAGCGTTTAAGTAGTTAATTTTACTCGTATGTAGAAATAACACAAACCTTTCTCCAAACCTACTACGCAAAACATTTTATTAGGAATTTCAATAATATCTAAAATCCTCATTTGTGTTTGAACCTATAAAATGTACTTAAGGTATACCTTCAGTAGATAGATACATAATAATCATATGATTATTATGTATCTATCTACTGAACTGAGTTTGTACACCTGCAAACTGCCCTATGCACTAATCCATCACACTTGTCCATCCTGAGGTTGTGTGGAAGAAATCGCAACTAGCGATAAGACCGCCGATTGTACCATTATTCAATGTTTTTCATTTATGTTGTAACTTTTCTATGGTGTACAATAAAGAATATTGTATTGTATTGTATCCTCTAAACCTTTGCTTACTACACTTTATTATGACAAATATGTTATAACATTGGAGCTCATATACTTATTCTAGTGCTCGCAAGCTACTCGTGCATGAAGCTCTCTAAGTAATAAACTTCTACATTATTAAAACCAATAAGTACATATTTTCTTACATACTAATTTTGTTGTGAATTGTATGGGCTCTCAAACTTTGCTGTAACTGAAGGAGATGGATGAAATTCTCTTTAAAATGTTTTAACGGTTTATATGGGCTCGTTTTAATGGAGAATAATAAACCTATTGTTATGGAAGTGGCACGGGATTGGATGGAAGCGATGACCTCTCTGTGACAACGCTTTATTTTCTCTTCGTTTGCACACTGAAACTCGGACTGAGTATTCGTCTTGATTGTGATCTTCACTAGCAAAGCTTTGACGTGGTCCTCACTGAATTAGAAGTCCACAGAACCACTTTAGTACAATACCGCACTGAACACTCGCTGAAAACTTACTAAACACTCTTTTCCTCTTCTTCTGTCCTCTTTTGCTTTTTGGTTAAACTTTTACTGACTGCCGACTTCGCGGCTCGTGGTCTCTTATATACCCTTATCGAACCTTCTAGGCTTATAATTTCAATAGTCATTTCGTTCTTCATTTCCATCATCTTTCTTTAGATTACTTTCGACCCTCCTGAAATGTTCTCAACATCATATCAAATCGTAAAGATTTACGTAATATAATATAGCTGAAGAGTTTATTTTGTTTGGTTATTTTAATATAGGATAGAGTTTATATTGAGAAAGGTTGTACATCACTTTAAGGCCCTTAGGAGCGGAGCAGGGACCAGAAACGCATGAAAATGCGGGGAATCGCTAGTATTTAAATACAAGTTCAGAAATCCAGATAATTCCAAAAATTCGAATACGTACAGATACGAAAAATGAAATTCCTAAAGGTATACGTCAACACAGCAGTGAGCTAGCGATGACGTTTCAGACGTCACACTATTATGATTAGGAAATTGTGACGAATTTATCATGTCTCTTGTGTTAGAACGCAGGACATGACTGTCAATGTATTAAATATTAGGTGCGAGACCTTTAGCTACAAACTTGCAGTGACCCTAGTCACATACAATATTACAAACTTACTGAGGTTTTTTGTAGGGTGGAGGGTCTCAAACCCCAAATGTTAATTGGATGAAATTCAATCATAAAAAGAATAAATATTTAAACAAAAAAAATATTATTATAATACACAGTTTCTCAGGCAATATTGAGTTCTAGCGAGGTCTTAATAAAATGTTTTCCCTTAGTATGGACTATTACCATCCTATTCTACCTACAATTTTGACCCAAACCTAAAACAGTCATAGACACCCACTACTCTAACTTCACTAAGTGGTTCATTTAATCCTGTACTTAATTAAGTACAACAAATACCCAACAAAATGTAATTAGAAAACAACCTCTAGTTTGAGCAACCATAGATAGCAGAAAGTAATTCCAAACTTGCTTAGTTCCGAATGGTATCTATTGAATACACAGTGGTTTTCAACAATCCAACTATGCCTGTAAATTAGCGTCTATGAATTTAATTGTCGACTTTAGCGGGTCCGAGAAGGCTAGATGGGGTAAGGCGGATTGGTGCAATAGGGGTGTATGTCCCACGAACAATTGCTGGGTGTCGTCCGGGACACCGCACGACGGCCGTTCTCAATTAATTTCAACACAACTTGTCGCGTTCGACTCCTGTACGAGAGTACTTGCTGTGGTTCGTAAAGTTTGGATTGTTTGTCCCCTTTACTGCAGTAGCTGGTCAAGTAAAATTAATGTTTTGGGACTAATTGTACGGATATGTGTGCCTAATTATTTAGATAATGGAGGTACCAGATTTTCGTGGGTTAACGAGCAGATAGTTGATAAGGTTATAGTTACAAAGTGGTTGTATAATAAGACTTACTATACTATAATATGAAAAAACTGCCTACCCGTACGTAGTGGAAGTATTAAATCGAAATGAAAACTTAATTGCTACATAATATTTTTTTTATTTAAAACAAAATTTCTAGTTCAATATTATACAGTCCTCGGGTCCAGGACCTTTTTTTTAATTATTACCTACAAGCTAAAACTTAGCCGACCTATTCATATTACACTTATTAAATTTTTATGTGCTCTTATTTCTGCACTTAGTCCAATTTAGCCTTATTTTATTAACCGACGAAAAAAAAGGAGGTTCTCAATTCGACCGTATTATTATTTTATTTTTTTATGTCTGTTCAGCCCTCACTCCGTTATTTATGAACCGATTTTGATTATTCTTTTTTTTTTAGATAGGGTATACCTCCAGGGTAGTCCCATGTCAAGGACGTCAGGATCTGATGATGGGATCCTGATAAAATTGAGAGGAGCCCTCGAAAATTGTAGGAACGAATAGTGTTTCTGTTTACTTTTCATTACTTTATCAGGTATTTGCGTTTAGAAATCATCACATCATGTAGCTGAGCTGATGATGAAAAAAAATCATAAAATAAAAATCATTTTAACAAAAAATTAAACCGACGAAAAGAACTAAAAAGCAAAAAATAAATGAACCTTAAGTCTTACGTATTGAGCTTATTTACATATCCTATCAAATTTGTTATAAACTTATTTTGAGTCGGCGCCAAATAATAAAATGGTTAATTACTTACGTAGGTACATATAAAATTTTGAAAATTAATCAGTTTGTTGTTTGGCGCCGACTCAAAATAAGTTTATAACAAATTTGATCGGTTATGTAAATAAGCTCAATACGTAAGACAGGTTCATTTATTTTTTGCTTTTTAGTACTTTTCGTCGGTTTAATTTTTTGTTAAAAAGATTTTTTCATCAGTCAGCTTGTTTTTTTAGTAACGATTTTTAAATATTGGTATTAATTATTATTGTATTAATGATACCATTAAGGGTGGATAGATATTATCGGATTTAAATTATAATTTCGTTACTAAAAATCCAAGCTGACTAATGATAAAAGAAGCTAAATTGGACTAAGTGCAGAAGTAAGAGCAAATAAAAATATGGCCACCATGTCCCAATAATAAAAGTTTATATAAATAAGGTTTCCGAATACATATTTTATTAATCTCGCATCACAATCTCCTTCAGGTATACATATATTTGTATAGATAACACCCACATCTTGTCACAAGTTCTTGGTCCTTGGAATACCAGTATCTTAAACTTTTAATTTTGTGCAATGACTCCTACTAGCACTGTAGCTGCTCGTTGTTCATCACAAAACTATCAGTTTCATTAGTTGAAGAATCAAGTCCTAAATTGATTAAAATTTATTTAGATTTTTGACGGCCAGGTTGTTGAAAGTTATGTACATACTTAGACCATCACTGGAAATTTATATTAGTGTAATTGTATAACAATGAGCGTAAAAGATTAAAAGTTGTCATGTCTTATAAACTTTGCGACAACTTTTCTATCCCTTCAGAAATGAATTAAAAAATAATCCCTACTTCGCACAACTGCCTGTAAATTTTAATCTCTAAATTCTTTGGTTGAAGCTGTAGGTCCGTTGCCTCTCAATCAATTTATGGTACTCTTTTATTACTATATTACATAAATCTTGTTTCGCACAATAAAATAAATGGAAATTAAAAGAAATTTCCATTTATTTCTATTTATTGTATTGAGATGAGGGAGAATAAACTTAGTCCCAAATGTCGTGAAATGCAATTTCTCTCTTCCATTATAAAAAAAAAACATTTTCGCTTTTAATAAAAGGTGCCCGTATATTTATTCATAAACCATACCCAAATAAAAAATACGCTTTTGGCTTGACATTAATAATGATGTTTTCGTCAATCGTGGCGAATGGCGCAGAGGTCTGCGGCCATCTAATGGATAGCGGTGCGGTTTCATGAATATTTATATGTCGTTTTGATGCGATGCCAGAAAGATTTCCAACTACAGACAGTGTTTTACTGAGTGTTGGTGGTTTAAGAACATATGAACTGAAAATACAATATATGCTCTTCGTAACTATCCTTTATTCACTAGATTTACATCTATGCTCAGATTGCAAGGGGTCAAGCAGTTTATCTCATTGTCACGACGACGTAGACAATTTAATAACAGTATTATTTTATACACGTAATACCAAGAGTAGCCAATTTGTAATATTGGCAGAAATTCTGCATTATCATATCATTGAATACAAATCCACTGCAAACTAAAACCAAAAATAACATATACATTCGAATTATGAAGTAACATTTAAGGAAACTGGTTAGAAGTTGACTGGCCTGTTGGTCTAGTGGTTAGTGACCCTGACTGCAAAGCCAGAGGTCGTGGGTTCGATTCCCACCTGAGTCTGCGTGTTCTTTGTGTCCGTTGTTTGTATGTTTGTAAAGTCCCCCGCGACACAGGAGTAATTCCTAATGCGGGGAGTTGTCTTGTTAACAAAAAAAAAAGCTATATTTACACTAGCAACCCGCCCCGGCTTCGCACGGGTAGTAGAGACATCTTCAACAATAATCAACATATTTCAATAAATTTACACAAAATCATAACAAATTATACACCTTCCTCATGAATCACTCTGTCTTTAGTGTAAACCGCATGAAAATCCGCTCAGTAGTTTTTCAGTTTATCGCTAACAGACAGACAGACAGGCAGATGCGGCGGGGGACTTAGTTTTATAATAATATGTAGTGATGTTACATGGGAACATCGGAAGATTATCTATCTTATATATATACCTACCCATACATATTATACTTAAATTACATTTTCCCCATCCAAGAGTATCCCTTACTGTAGCCCCCTCGTTCTATCCGTTTTTCTTACCACAATTTACCTTACTCCTTTGTTCCGTCTAGAAACGATTACATGCCCAAGCTCCTCCTTGCGACTTGGCGTTAGGCAAGCGGCCGGTCATAGAAGAAACCGCCAACCCCAAATAAAAAAGGGGCAGAGAAATGATGATGGTTATAGATAAATTACACCCTGACACGGAAAAAAATATCATGCTCATCACACTGTTATTTATCCTGGGTGGGAATCGAAACCACGACCTCTGGTACAGCAGTCAGGCGACTTCGCTTGCGTGTATGTAGTTTATGGCAATCAATTCAATACCCCTTTGGGAAAAGTACCCATTTTTTGTGCCCCTGGCAACATAATGTGCTAAAGTTCATGATGATCGGTTCAGTAGTTAGGGCGTGAAAGCGTAACAATCAAACAAACAAATAAACAATCAAACTCACTTTGAAGTACAATAAGCACAAAAATAAACCGTTTATACTGCGAATGCTAAACAACATTCATCGCCATAGTGTAAGCGATATATCCTATGTCTTGTCCCGTGTGTCTGACACAGAAGCTGGCGTGTTGAACAGCCGGACCTCGACCCCACTTAGTGCACTTAAGCCTCGGCTCTGAGCCGTAAATTTGCGATATTCAAGCCTCTCTGCGCCTTACTCGACCTCAAGCCTCTAATAAATTGACTTTCAGATTAAATATATAATTTTTTTCCCAACAGTTATTAAAACACTAAAAAACAATGTTAAACCGACTTCAAAAAGTACTAAGAGCCCGTCCAACGAAGACCAAAAACGGCCGAATAGGGGAAATAACTCGTGTAAAAGTCAATTTTGGCACAGTTGTAGGGCAAGGTGTATTAAACAACATACTTAAAGTACTGTTGGAGGGGGGTGGGCGGGGGTTTAAAGGTCTCTTATTTTAGTTTTGCGTAAATGACTCGAAAATAACGGCCTATAGTAAAAAATGTTCTTAAAGTAAAGCACAGAAAGTAATCTATAAGCTAGAGAAAGGGAAGAAAATGGAAAATATAAAAATATACATTTCTTTAAGAATGGCACGTACATTCCTTAAAATAAAATTCTTACTTTTTTATCTACTAAATCTAAAATATCATCATCATCATTGTCGACGGTGTCATCGATGTGGCTCCATTAGTGCATAAGTCGTATCATACGCCGCATACACTGAAGCAGGCAATGCCTGCTTTTCCGCAGCCGCAACGCACCCCGTACCCAGTCTCATATCATACTCAGTCAGTACTTTTTTTAAACTTAATTATCCTATCTAAGGTGAAAGCGGTGTAATACGTTTTAATTCTTATAATCACTACATATTATAAAACAAAGTCCCCCGCCGCGTCTGTCGATCTGTTCGCGATAACCTGAAAAACTACTGTACGGATTTACATGCGGTTTTCACTAATGCATAGAGTGATTCATGAGGAAGGTTTGAGTGTATAATTTGTACCCGTGCAAAGCCGGGGCGGGTTGCTAGTACTATATACGTGAAAGTTTGTGAGGATGTATGGATGTTTGTTATTCGCGCAAAAACTACTTGACTGATTGCTATGAAACATGGAATGTAGATAGCTGGAAACCTGGATTAACACATAGGCTACTTTTTATCCCAAAATTCCCACGACACCAGGACTTACACGGGTGAAACCACGGTGCGGAGCTAGTTCCTCATAAAGCTAATACCATACTCATCCCAAGAAGCACATAACTAGTATTATTTAAAAGGATTTTGCTTCCAGGCAACGTAACTAATATGTGGTATTTGTAACAAACACATGCTAATGAGTTTGTACAAACTAACTTAAGTTAATAAATTATAAAACTAAAATACACTCTATTTATAACACCAAGTTTAACTGAGACTGAAGTACTCGTAACAGAAGGGATGTGTTAGTTTAGTCTGAATTTAGGTCCGTTAACACCATTACCTTATGGAAATTAACTCATTCATCACGAAGCTTTACCCGGAGCTCATTCTACATTAGTCCTATATTTATTAACAGCCCACAAATGTTTTGAATATATCGAATTCGTTGTTTTACAAACATTCATATTTATTTTGCGTCAAAACCTTTTATCTCAAAATGGCTTTAGAAAAACAACATGTAGTCGGAAATTTGATGGATACGTGTGTCAGTGATATGAAAAGCTTATCTATAACAATTTATCTGTCGCGTCCGGCCGGGTAATGGGTTTGATGCCGAGTCGTGCGACATACGGACCGTCCCCCGTAAGATCGATGTGTGTTTGCTGTCAATATGGCGGCGGTGCATGTGATGAGAGGAACAGGAAAAAACATTGGGTTGAGTGATGAATATGTGTGGAGTTTTTAAGGATTAATGTTTATGGGTACAATCAGCAACAGTAATAGTTGAACAGAATTAATGGAAATTATGTATTTGGTAATATCTGCTTTACAAATATGAAACATTGAGTGTCATTTATCTAAAATATGTATATATTTAGAAATATATAAGTATGTTTATCAGCAATCTAGTTACCATAGTACATGCTCTGCCTAGTTTGGGATCAGACGGCCGTGTGTGAGATGTATGAAGTCATTA